>CM053583.1:287931626-287989110 GCA_028627135.1 Pseudochirops cupreus | reverse complement strand
AATGTTGTGAATATTATAATGTTTTGAATGTTTGTCTTGATTTGTAATGGAATAAACAGAGTGTTCACTCTATTTTGTAATCTGAACTCTAAAAGCTGTTCACAGTAGCATTCCTTTGGGAATCTGCTGGTGCATGGCGTTACAATTTAGTATACCTATATACCCAATACACATGCATGTATACACAAATGTGTGTACACACACATATATGCACAATACACATGCATATGTGTACACATACGTGTACATATATGGTATAGCTATATATACATACACATACATATGTGCAAATATGTGTACATATATCTGTATATGCATATACCTATATACCCATTATATATACATATGTATACACACATATATGTATACCTATATACCCAATATATGTGCCTATACACACATGTGTATGCACATACATATACATATGTAGTATGCCTGTATACCCAATACACATGCATCTGTATATACATACATGTACATATATGGTATAGCTATATACAAGACACATACATATGTGCAAATATATATACATATATCTGTATATGCATATACCTGTATACCCATTACATATACGTGTGTATACACACACATATATGTATATCTATATACCTAATATGTGTACATGTGTATACATATGCACATATATGTATGCCTATATACACAATACACATGCATATGTACAAGATGTATGCATATACATATGCATGCATGTATATATATACATATATACCCAATACATATACATGTGTACACATATTGTATACATGTACACACATGCATGCCTATATAAGCAATACATGTATGCACATGCATATACATATGTGTAGACCTGTATGCACAATAACTATACATATGTACATATACACACATACATACTCTATGCTATCTAGGCATTACAACTTGGAATTTGGTAACAAGATAGTGAACACAGGGCCTTAGAGTGTATAGCATCCTGGTGGCTGCAGAGATAACACTTTGTAGCAAGGGTTAATGCCTGAATGACTGAGAGGAGAATTTAACACAGGACTGACTGAGAAGTCTAACACATTCTTGAATCAAGTGAAAGCTTAGGAATGACAGGTCCTGGGTGCAGATCTAGTACTCTTTGGGCTACTACAACAACATGAGACTTTTCCTACCAAGCCCCCAGAAGTTGTCATTTCCTCTCCTGCCTCACTCCCTCCCTTCTGTGAGGAAAAAGCTCAACTTGTTTATGCAAATTTGCTTAAGAAGAACAGTGGGGCTGGTGTCTCGGGGGAAGTGTTCAAAGTGGTAACGGGGGATTTCATGGCATCTGGGATGGTTGCCATTCCCAGCAGGCCCCTTTGTGTCATGTTTCTCCCTGAAGCAAGTTTTTATGGTGAAATTAAAGCCTCAGAAGAGAGGTGAATAATGAATGGGCCTTTAAATATGGGAGCCTGAACGTCTGCACACAGCCAGAACTGGCAAAGAGAAATCCTTTTACATTCCCGCACCGTCCCCTCCACCATTGATCTTTATTGATTTAGGAACAAACTATTTGGACAGGAATCCCATTTTCTTACTCATTAGAGAGAGTAGGAGAAGGCTGAATTTGACCCAAATGTTCATAGGCATTTGTGTGCATACATAGCAGATGTGCACAGGAGCATATAACCTGCCGAAATCATTCTGTAACCTGGCTAATCCTAGCTATGTCAAGGGAGAAGGCCCTTGGTACCTTGCTTCTATGACCTCTCAGTGAGGACAGAGCAGCAAGTATCCTCAAGAATGCAATTTAATCATAAGATCATAGATTTATATCTGAAAGTGGCTATCTAGTTCTAGTACAGCCCTCTCATTTTACAAATAGGGAAACTGAGGCCCATTATACAGGTAGTGAGAGGCAGAATCAAGAGTCAAGCCCAAGTTTTATCAACCTAAATCCTTCTTGAATATTTCCTCTCTTTGAAATCAAGGTTAACCAAATTATAGACTGGTTCCAAAAGGTTTCAGTGCAAACCTGCCTATGTTCTCATGAATACTGAGAGTGCCTACATGGTAATCATAAAATGAAAAAGACAGAACATCAGAGTTGGAAGGGACCTTTAAACAACAGTGACAGTGAGAACACAAAATATAGAATGTCAGAACTGGGAGAGACCTTAGAATACAGAATGTTAGCACTGGAAAGGACTCTTGTGACAACTTAGTCCAACCCTTGATTGTTCTGAAAAGAAAACTGAGGCAAAAACTTTCTAGCAATTACAGCTATACAAATGTGGAATGGGCTGCCTCTGAAGATGTTGGACCCACACCCATGATCTCTCCATGAGGTCAATTCATGTTCAGGTTCTCATTGGACTAGATTCCATCTGGGGACACACATTGGGCTTGATGTAGGTAAAGACTTCTTAACAAGTGGAGCTCTCTAAAAGTAGAAGGTGCTACTTTAATCAACAAGTATTATTGGACACCTATTAAGTACTCAGCCCTGTGATAGGTATTGTTGTGGATACAGAAGTATAAGATGTAGTCTCTTCTCTCTAAAAGTTTTAATCTAGTTGGAAAGAAACAATCTACACATACAAAACAATTAGCAAACAGTAGAAGATACACAAAAAAGTCATAGATTAATCATGTTGGAAAAGACCAAATAATTCAGTCATTGAGGTAGATAGAGTATTAGACATGGACTCAGGAAGACTTGAGTTCAAATTTAGCTTCAAAATATTTACTACGTGGCCTTGTCACATAGGGCAGATAGGTGGTACAGTGGATAGAGCACTAAGCTTGGAATCAGGAAGACTCATCTTCCTGAGTTCAAATCTAATCTCAGACATTTACTACCTATGTGACCCTGGACAAGTCACTTAACCCTGTTTTCTTATCAGTAAAATGATCTGGAGGAGGAAATGGCAAATCATTCTAGTGTATTTGCCAAGAAAATCTCAAAATAGGGTCACGGAGAGTTAGACATGATTGAAAACACCCAAAAAGAGGGTAGAGCCAAGATGGCAGAGTAAGAGGAGGGACTTGTGTGAGCTCTCCTCCAAACCCCTCTAAATACCTGTAAAAAATTACTCTAAACAAATTCTAGAGCTGTATAACCCACAAAATGATGAAGTGAAACAAATTTTCAGGCCAAGACAGTCTGAAAGGTCAACAGGAAGGGTCTATTGCACCAGGCTGGGAGTGGAGCACAGTCTAGCATGGGTTGCACTGGCATAGATGAGACTGGAGCAGATCTCAGGGAACTGAACCATTGACAGCTATGACAGTTTCCAGACTTTTCAGCCCACAAATGCCAAAGACAGCATAGAAGGTCAGTGGGAAAACTCTGTCAGATTTTAGTGAGAGAGGAGCTCAGTCTGGCCCCAGGACCAGGAGAGTGGAGGTGGCAGCAGTGGCATCAGCAATAGTGGAACTCCCAGCCCAGAGATGGTGTGGGGATTGAGTGACTGATCAGAGGGCAAATGCAGGGATCTCTTTGCAGGCACTGAGGTAAGATTCTCTTGCTTTGCCCTGCTTAGATCTGGGTCACAGTCCTAGGTAATATTCCTGGGGTGAGAAGGAGTGCTGTCATGGTGAAGCTTGTGGTGCAGTGGACTCTGAAAGAATCCTCCTCACAGTTCCAAGGCAGAAAAGAGTGCTTGTAGTCACTCACAGACCAGAGCATAGGCCAGGAGAGTAGTAAACACCTCTACTTTGATCATACCACCTTGGAAGAACTGAAAATTTGCAGGCCCCTAGAAGTATCTCTGAAAACAACTACACAAAACTCCTGAAGCTTGCGACAGTATACCCACACCCATACCTACACCCACTAGAAGCAGAATCCTACCCTGACAAAGAGTTAGAAAGTCAAGTATTTGACTGGGAAAATGAGCAAGCAGCATAAAAAACTCAAACTATAGAAACTTATTTTGGTGACAAGGAACATCAAAACACACAACCAGAAGATAACAAAGTCAAAGCTCCTGTATCAAAAACCTCCAAGAAAAATATAAACTGGTCACAGGTCATGGAAGAGCTCAAAAAGGATTTTGAAAATCAAGTAAGAGAAGTAGAGGGAAAAAATGGGAAGAGAAATGAGAGTGATACAAGAAAATCATAAAAAAATTGTCAACAGCTTGCTAAAGGAGACCCAAAAAAGTACTGAAGAAAGTAGCACCTTAAAAAATAGACCAACTTAAATGACAAAAGAGGTCCAAAAAGTCAATGAGGAGAAGAATGCCTTAAAAATCAGAATTGGCCAAATGGAAAAGGAAATCCAAAAGCTCACTGAAGAAAATAATTCCTTAAATATTAGAATGGAGCAAATGGAAGCTAATGATTTCATGAGAAATCAAGAAATTATAAAACACAACCAAAAGAATGAAAAAAATAGAAGACGACATGAAACACCTCATTAGAAAAATCATTGACCTGGAAAATAGATCTAGAAGAGATCATTTTAAAATTATTGGACAACCTGAAAGTCATGATCAAAAAAGGAGCTTAGACATCATCTTTCAAGAAATTATCAAGGACAACTGCCCTGATATTCTAGAACCAGGGGGACGAAGGGAGGAATAGAAATTGAAAGAACCCACCTCTTGAAAGAGATTCCAAAAGAAAAACTCCTAGGAATATTGTAACCAAATTCCAGAGTTCCCAGGTCAAGGAGAAAATATTGTAGGCAGTTAGAAAGAAACAATTTAAGTATTTTGGAAACAAAATCAGCATAACACAAGATCTAGCAGCTTCTACATTAAGGGATCAGAAGACTTGCAAGGAATAAGACTTGCAAACGAGCTAGGATTAAAACCAAGAATCACCTACCCAGAAAAACTGAGCATAATACTTCAGGGGGAAAAAATAGATATTCAATGAAATAAAGGAATTTCAAGCATTCTTGTTAAAAAGACCAGAGCTGAATAGAAAGTTTGACTTTCAAATTCAAGAATCAAGAGAAGTATGGAAAGGTAAACAAGAAAGAGAAATCATAAGGGACTTATTAAAGTTGAACTGTTTACATTCCTACATGGAAAGATTATATTTGTAACTCATGAGACCTTTTTCAGTATTAGGGTAGGGAATATACATATACATATATACACACACATACACATACATGTACACATACACATACATATACATATACATATATACACACATATACAAATATATATATTCCTTACCCTAATATTGAGAAAGGTCTCATGGGTTTTGTATGTGTGTGTGTGTGTATCTATATGTGCATGTGTTGTGTACATATATATGTATATACATCACACACACACACACACACACATAGAGAGAGAGAGAGACATAGGGCACAGGATGAGTTGAATATGATGGGGTGATACCTAAAAAGTAAAATTAAGGTGTAAGAGAGGAATATATTGGGAGAAAGAGAAAGACAGGATGGGGTAAATTATCTCACAAAAAAGAGGCAAGAAAAAGCTTTTACAATGGAAGGAAAGAGGGGGAAGGTGAGAGGGAATGAGGAAACTTTATTCTCAATGGATTTGACTTAAAGAAGGAATAACATACACACTCAATTGGGTACCTTACCCTACAGGAAAGTAGGAGGAAGGGAATAAGACAGGAGGACAGAAGGAGTGCAGATTGGGGGAGGGGGTAGTAGGAAACAAAGACTTTTGAAAAAGGTCAGGTTCAAAGGAAAGAATAGAATAAATGGAGGCAGAATAGGACGGAGGGAAATACAGTTAATCTTTCACAACATGACTACTATGGAAGTGTTTTGCATAACTACACATGTATAACCTATATTAAATTATTTGCCTTCTCAATGAGGATGGGTAGGGAGAAAAGAAGGGAGAGAATTTAGAATTCAAAATTTTGAAAATAAATGTTAAAAAAAAATTTTTACATGCAACTGGGAAATAAGATGTACAGGCAATGGGGTATAGAAATCTATCTTGTCTTACAAAGAAGGTGATGGGAGGTGGCGGGTGATGGAAGAGAGGGCAGAGTAGGGGAAGGGATAATCAGTATGCATGCCATCTTGGGGTGGGGAGAGTAGAGAGATGGGGAGAAAATTTGGAACTCAAAATCTTGTGGAAATGAATGTGGAAGACTAAAATAAATATATTAATTTTTTTAAGCCTCAAAAAAAGAAGAAAAACACCCAACCACAAAAATGTGACTCTGCACTAGTGACTTAAACTCTAAAGCTCCAGTGTTTTTATCTGTAAGACAGGAATAATAATAGCACCTACTTCACAGGGTTGTTGTCTGAACCAAATGAGATAACATATGGAAAACTCTTGCCAAACGTTAAAGTGACATAAATTCTAGGTATTATCCAACTCCTTCATAATATAGAAGATTCAATTCAATAAACATTAATTAAGTGACTGCAGGCACTGTGGTAAGTGGGAGTGCAAATAAGAAAAAGAAAGACAGTATTTGCCCTCTGGAAGATTACAATCTAATGGGAGAGGACAACCTACAAAAGGAAACTGGAAAGTGGGGAAGGAGTAAACACCAAGTGGGGAGATCTTGTTCCATGGAATTGAAACCATGCAGAACTGTAGGTGGAATGTGGAATGAATTGGAAGTTCAGTTCCTGCCCCCTATAAAATGGAGCATTGGGAGAAGTTGAGTTCATTATTTTATTTTAGTCCCCCTGAATCCCAGATCAGTATTCTTGCCACTATATTACCTTTTATAAGTACTACACTGATAGGTTCCCAAACACTATGCCAGGGGTACATGAGGTCTAAGAAAGTCCTGTCAAGCAAGTCCAGTGGCACACTATGTATCTGCCATCAGAGGACCAGCCTAAATAAATTCAGAGACACATCACCATGTAAGCCAGAGGGTGATGAATTTTTGAGTTGCAGCAATTCTCAAAGGCTATTTAATAAGTCATACAAAGTTTGTACAGGCAGAGGAAGGACACTGGTGAAGCCACGAATCCATGTAGTTTCCAAATAAATACAATTCTTTAACACAGAATATAAGTGCTAAGAGACATAAGGAAATACTGGAGAACATTTGTTGGCAAAGGTGGGATTTGAATAAGGACTCAAAGGATGGATAGTATTAGGAAAGGCAAAGCAGAGACTCCAGGTTAGAATGTATTGGGGCAAACATAAACTTGACTTTTCTGGGAACAGTGAGGAGATGAACCTGATGAGAGGAAAGAGTGTACATAAGAAACAGTAAGAAAAAAGGTTAATATAACTCCCTGAGGACAAGGACTGTGTTTCATTTCATATTTGTAATCTCAGTGTCTTGCACAGAAGAGACATTTGACAAATGTCTGTTGGTCTGGTTTAAGGGAGACAAGGGCAAACAGTGAAAAGAGCACTGGATTTGGAATGAGATGACCTCATTTCAAATCCCATCTTTGATACTTGCTAACCATATAACCTTGGGCAATCATTTAGCTTCTCTGGGCTACTGTTCCTCATATCTGTAAAATGTGGGACTAGATCACTGGGGTCAAATTCCAATAGAAATGGATCCCTTCTGGTTGCATATTGTCTTAGAAAACCACAAATTACAATTATCATTGGTTGTACTATGTTTTGATTTATTTTGTTAAACATTTACTAATTATATTTTAATCTGGTTCAAGCCATATTCCTTTAGGGTCTGAGTTTAACACCTCTGATGGCTGACTTTACAGGTCAGACTAGATGCCTTTTCCAGCTCTAAAGCTGTGATTCTGTGAATAAGTCTCAATAACTAGGGTGAAACCAGATTGTGGAAACTAGAAGAGTCTAGCTTTGGCTTTAGAGGCAGGAGAGAGGCATTGAAGTATTATGAGGAGAATGGTATGATGAAATCAATATCTAAGGAAGACAATCTGGGCAGTATGGATGAGAGAGTTGTAGACAGTTGTGACAGATACAGCAGAAAGTCAAGAGAACAAAGGAGTCTACAGTTTTAGTGAGGGCTACATTGAAGTCCCTGATCACAAAAACCAGCCCAGAAAGGGAATCAGGTGTAGCCAGAAGGAGATCAAGTGACTGGAAGTCCCAGTGATAAGTCCAGAAGCCAATCAAATGGGGATGAGAAGAGAGGTGTTACATGAAGAAGTTTATGGTCAAAGGGAACAGCATCAAGCTGAAGCTTTCAGAGGAAAAACAGTGTTCCCTGATAAGAAGTATGTGGGGTGAGTGAAAACTTCTCAGTCAGTTAGGGGTTATTAACTTCCCTCTTCCTCCTCCATTGCCGCTGTCAATCAGCAGCAAGCCTCTTCAGGAATTTTTTTACTCCCACTTTCATTTCTTTTGTCTCCTTTCCCACCACAGTGGGCCCCTCCTCCCAGCCAATGGGAGTCAGGGACAGCCCATGCTCACTCCTCCTCCCTTGCTTTGGGACCCTCCCCTGCCCTTTTCCTCCTGTCCCATTTGGGGAAGAATTTGGTGAAGTCTGCCTCTCAACCAATGAGAGAGGAGACAGTCGGGAAGGGGGCTTGACTGCATTAGGGTATAAATTCTTGCACTGTCTTTTGTAACACGCCTCTCCTTCATGATGAGTCATGAGGAAGACTGCCCTCTTCTCCCAGGGAAGAGAATAAACCCCTGTTCTTATCTTAAGAGATCTCTGTGTTTATTTTTTTTTTATTAAATTAAGGATGAGGGTTATTTTTCATCCCAAACAAAAGGAAAACACACACACACACACACACGCACACACATCCATAGACACATGGATCTTTTCCTCTTCTCCCTTTCCCATGTGCATCTGAAAAGAACAAATGATGACTCACCAGGGAACATGCAGTCTAAAGAATGAGGCAGGTAACTGCTGATTATTGCTCTTAATTCAGTTTGTCATGTCCAACTCTTCATGACTCCATTTGGGGTTTTTATGGTAAAGATACTAGAGTGGTTTGCCATTTCCTTCTCCAGTTTATTTTACAGATGAGGAAACTGAGGCAAACAGGGTTAAGTGACTTGCTCAGAGTCACACTGCTAATAAGTATCTGAGGTTACATTTGAACTCAGGTCATCCTGACTCCAACCCTCTATTTACTGTGTCACCTAGTTGCCCCCCTGACTGCTGACTAATAGGGAAGAATAGAGGGAGGGGGAAAAAAGGAAGTCTCAGCAAGAAGGAAGAGAGGGAATCCAGGAGAGAAGGCAGACTTGGGGCTTTGAAAGTCTAACCTTGTATGGAGGAAAAGACTGAAGAATTTTAAGATTCATCCTTTCCTTGCCTGAGAAACTTGTGAATCACGCAATGAATTGGAGTAGCATTGTAGGGAACTACAGAAATGTGGAGAGAATGAGGGGGAAAAGTTAAAAAGGTCAAGTCAATAAACATTTATTAAGCACTTATTGTGTGTCCTTACACTATGCTAAGTACAGGAAATGCAAAGAAAGGCAAAAACGGTCCCTGCCCTCAAGGAGCTCACATTCTAATGAGAGAGACAACATCAAAACAACTCTGTGCAGACAAGATGGACACAGGATAAATATTCTAGCCTTGGGGGGAAAAAAACCTTTTACGAGACCAGAGGTCAACAGGAAAATTGTTGTTGTTGTTGTGTTTGTCCTTTGTTTTCAAAGAGGACTATGGCATCAGGGAATTGTTGACATGACTTGCAGTTGACTTTGATTTGAGTGAGGGAGGGCTGTGCAAGGTCACCAGCCTCACTTTCTCCTCCAGAGTCATCTGGGTCCAGAGACCAGATATTCATCAAAATCAGATCATTTCCCTGATGCCATGGTCCTCTTAGAAAATGAAAGACAAACACAACCAATGAGTACACCAAACTGCCTGAATGGGGACCCAGCTAGTTGCGCAACTCGGCTCATCCTCTCTCCCTCTCCTAGGCAGCCAGAAGCTGCCCACTTAACTTGGGTTAACTTAACTGGTTAGATTCCTTTCTTCAGTAGGAAAATAGTACAAGGGAGAAGTTCCATAAAAGAAAATTCCTGAGCTTTCATTATAGTGGAGGCAGTGTGGTTTAATGAAAAGAACCCTCTATCTCAGGTCGGAGGACCTGAGTTCAAACTCCATCTCTGCCACTTACTACTTCAGGGATGTCAGGCAAGTCACTTAAACTCCTAAGCCTCAGTTTTCTCAATGATAAAATCAGGAGGTTGCACTAGATGACCTCTCAGATCACCATAAGGTCTAGTTCAATGACCCTGGAATTCTTCCCATTAAATTTGTCAGACAATTGAAAAAGTAATGGGAATGACTATGTTGTGCAGAGAATAAGAGCAAGCTGAGACCTGGGTTCAAGGTAAATTTAGGTGCAGATTTATTAATCAAGCGCAACTACCAGAGTGTTCACTCAAACTGGTAGTGGTCCATTGGTGGTAGGACTATTGTTTAAAAAGGCTAAAACCACAAAAAACTACAATGAGGGAGAGGAGCTAGGAGAAGCCATGATGTACAGAAGCAAAGAACAGAGATTGATTAGATCTATAGCTCAGGGCTAATTTGGGAATATGGTGCAAGCATACAAGGGTGCAACTTTCCTGTGACATGGGGGGGCCTCCTATAACAGGGTGGAGGTCACAGGGTGGAGGGTCGTAGTCAGCTTTCCAGAACTGGTGGAGGGTCATGGGGTAAAGGGGACTGGAATTCCCCAGAACAGTCCAGGGTCATGTTCTGGGCAAAGGATGTGGGGACTCTGATTGGTTAGTGGAACAGAACAGTGTGGTCTCTACATAAGTTAGTCTTACACCATAACCTCAGGCTGAACGTTATACACTTATGCTGATTCAGGGAGAATATACAGAATGCTAATTTGAGGAAGGAGAGGGTTAGGGGACTACGCCCTGGGCAATACTCAGGACTATGCCTTAAGCTGTCTTAAGCTAATATAGGGTGTAGGATAGAGACAAAGACAGAAATATAAAGGGGCTTAATGGTGGACCACAAATCAGGTGGTGTGTAGTGACCTGGGATTTGGGTTTGGGTACAACAACCATAGCATGATAAAATTAGAGCCCAAGGTCACAGGGGTAGAATACTGGAGAGGTAGGATTTAAACCCAGGTTTTTAACTCTAGAGCAGAGAGTGGGGAACCCTCAGTCTTAAGGCCACATGTGGCCCTCTAGGTCCTTAAGTGCAGCCCTTTGACTGAATCCAAACTTTACAGAACAAATCCCCTTAATAAAAGGATTTGTTCTGTAAAACTTGGGCTTAGTCAAAAGGTCACACCCAAGGACCTAGAAGGCAGCATGTAGTCTTGAGGCCACAGGTTCCCCACCCCTGCTCTAGAGCAATGCCCTTTCCACTATATCATACTATTCCCTTGCTATGTTAAATAAGAAAGAGTTTTGGAGAAGGGAACATCTGAGACTACCATCACCTGGCCTTTCCATTCATTCAAGTGCTTAAGGCCTCTATTTGGGAGTCCAAAGAGTTTTCCTAGGAACAGAAGTCATTTCCTTGGGCTCCACTGTCCAAAATGAAAACCATTCTGAAATCATGAAAATAAAGAACTGTTTTGTGAATTGTATGACAAGCATTTATTCACACCCAGACCCAGAAGTAACATCTACATTATCTGTCCCCTTCCATACCCCATGCCCAGTAGAGGTTATTGGGATTCTGCTGGTAAGGGGTTACTAAACCTGAAGTTGAGACTATAGAGATCAGTGGGTTTTATTTGCTCTTGACATTCTGGCATTGTAGCAATGCTTTGTTGAAAGACCCTCAGTCCCCAGAACTGACAGCTCCTCAGATCACAGAAATCCTCAGACAGCAAACTGAAGAAAGCACATACCTGCTGAGTGGCAGGTCTGTGAAGCCTTCCAAAGAAACACAATCAAGACTTGTCAGAAAAGTCAGATTTTGGGCTAGGACACCACTGACATTTCTGTATCAGCCAGAATCCTCTAGCTTCTGGAATCATTCCATTTGCAATGGGTAGGATTTTTCTATAAGGAGTCAACTTGGATATTATCACCTGATTCCAGACCCATGGATTCACCATAACCACCAGCTTTTAGGCCTTCTCTCCTATAATGCCTACTTCCTAGAAGTCACCTTCCTTGAGGCTTAGTTTCCCCACCTGTAATAGGAAGGGCAGCTAAGTGGCATCATACTGCATAGAGTGCCATGCCTGGAATCAGGAAGACTCATCTTCCTGAGTTCAAATTTGACCTCAAACACTTACTAGCAGTGTGACCCTGAGCAAGTCACCTAACCTTGTTTACCTCAATTCCTCATTTGTCAGATGAGCTGGAGAATAAAGCTGGAGAATAAAGAAAACATCAAATGAGGTCACAAAGAAGTGGACATGACTGAACAACAAAATCGGAAGGAACTAGACTAATGAATTCTGGAGTTCTTCCATCTCTAAAATTCACTGAAGCAGTATATAGTAATAGAACCTACACTGGACTTAGAGTCAGAAGATTTGGGTTCAAGTCTTGCCTGTGTCATCTTTAACTTATGAAGAAATCTCTCTGGGTCTCAATTTTCTCTTCTATAAAATCATCTATATCAGAGGTATAAAACATGTGGCCCACCAGCTCCTGAGTACCACTGGAACCAGATTGAAATGCAATTGGAAAATATCTAACAAAATAAATAAAAATATGATAGAACATAGATAACGTTAATATAGGGTTTTCTGTATCAATATGCACCCACAGTGATCCTTATGGACAGTCTAGTGGCCCCTTTTATTTGAGTTTTATATTACTGGACTGAATTATCGATAAAATCTCTTTTAGCACAGACATAATGTGAATTTATTTCAGAGATATTTAATATGAGGTACATAGATAGGTTTCAATCATCTTGGATAGGAAAAGAACTGAGTTTTTATTTTCAATGATCTCTTCACTGAAATTTTGTATTTCCTTCAATTATGAATGTAGGCAACAAACCACAGTAGTATGTGTGACTTTGTCATCAACAGAAATCACAAATATTTTCATAACATATTACAGTCCTTGAAGCTATTTCAAAGTATAGCTTGCTCTCATCATGCCTTCAAAATTACTATAATTAGTAGATATACCACTAGATTGCATATGAATATAGTCTTCTTGCCTCCAGAATATATTTCAATACAGTTAGTTTCCTTTGCAATTCTATATATTTTACTTTATGCATTTAAAAACATGATTCTGAGAGAGGTTCCATAGACTGTCTGAGGAGTCCACAGTGCAAGTTAAGAACTCCTATGTTAAGTAATCCCGTGATTCTCTCCTGCCTTGCCTGCTGTCAGCTCTCCTGATCTCCACAACTCACTGGTGCGTCTATCCCAGTTACTAACAGGAGACCGGGAAGCTGTTTTTTTCCATTTAGTGTTTTCCCTTCTCTATTACAGTATATATGGAATAAGGAAGCAAGACAAATAACATCTAAATATATATTTCACAGGTGATAAGATATGTAAATATGTATATTATAAAGAGTCTGAAATGGACCGTGAACTATATTAGATGTGGTTTACCTTTGGAGTTATTACCTAGGTACTAAACTATTTGGAAACTATCCAAATGTGAAATAGAAGTTATCCATTGACAATCCAATCAAAATCTTAAAATTCATTAAAAGACCTCAGAGACAGATGTCCATCAATTAGAGAATGGTTGAACAAGTTGTGGTATATGATTAGAATGGAATATTATTGTGCTATAAAAAATTATGAGCAAGATGTTGTCAGAAAAACCTGGAAAGACTTACTGATGCAAAGTGAAATAAGTAGAACCAGGAGAACATGTATATAGTAAAAGCAACACTGTGTGATGATCAGCTGTGAATAACTTAGCTATCTTCAGCAATATTATTATCCAAGACAATCCTGAGGGAGCTATGATGAAAAATGTTATCCATCTACAGAGAAAGAACTGATGGAGTCTGAATGCAGATCACAGTATACTTTTCCTTTACTTAATTTTTCTTGGTTGTTTTGTTTGGTTTTTTTTTTTTGGTCTATAATTGCCTTCACAACATGGCTAACATGGAAATGCATTTTGCATGACTACAAATGTAATACCTGTATGAAATTGCTTGCCTTCTCAGTAATAGGGGGAGAAGAAGGAGAGAGAAAGAGAATTTGGAACTCAAAAAATTTTTTAAATGAATTCCAAAAATTGTTTTTACATGTAATTGGGGAAAAAATAAAATTTTAAAATTTTAAAAATTCCTCAGAGACTAAGACAGAGAGGCAGCCTTGCAAAGTCAATAAATAGCCAGTCTTAAGACAGGGAGACCTGGGTTCATGTCCCACCTCTGAGCTCTCAGACAACTCTCTAGTACTGTATGTTGTAGAGGAGGTATGGATCTGCACTGGTGAGTTTCCTCCTCTGGGAGTTCCTCATACCAATCAATCAATAAACATTAATTATTATGTATCGGTCACTATGCTAAGTGCTAGGTATACAAAAAAAAAAGACATTCCCTGATCTCAAGGAGCTTACAATTTAATGAGGGATACAACATGCCAACTAAAACACTCCAAGCAAGTCATGGACAATAAGCAAAGGAAAGGCACTGAAGGGTTGGAGGGTCTCACCTTCCTGTAGAAGGTTAGATTTTTGTTGGGACTTAAAGGAAGCCAAAGAGGTCAGGAGTGGGAATGGAGGAAGGAGAGCATTTCAGGCAAGGGGTTCAGTCAGAGAAAATACTCACCCAGAGCCCAGAGACAGAGTAAATTTTTCATGGACCAGACAAAGTCAGTGTCACTTGATTGTAGAGTACTTGTCAGGAAGTAAGATGTGAGAAAACTGGAAAGGAAGGAGGGGCCAAGTTATGAAGGACTTTGAATGCCAAACAGTATTTTGTATTTGATCCTAGAGGCAATGGGGAGCCACTGAGTGACATGATCAGACCTGAGTTTTTGAAAAATCAATTTAGTGGTTGAGAGAGGATGGACTGGAGTGGGGAGAAACTGGAGGCAGGCAGAACCACCAAAAGGCTATTGCAATGTCTCAAGTTCAGTCCCTATCCCAGGTCTTTGGACACAGCCAATGCTTTTCTATAATTAGGGACATGTATTCAGGATACTACTTCATCTGACCAAGAGTTAGGTCCCCCCACCCAAAAAAAGAGAGAGTGAGAGAGAGAGAGAGAGAGAGAGAGAGAGAGAGTTGAATCACTTTGATGTCTTACACATACAGCTCTCAGAAAAATTACAAAGTCAGCAATGTTTGGTTTGGGTCCATTCCTACCTCCTTCAGCATCCCTCTTCCTCCCAGGCAGCCATGGTCCCCATGTTGACTATTCCTATGCTGCTTAGTCAAATATTTATTAAGTGCTACTATGTACGAGACACTGTGCTAGTGCTGGGAATACAAAGGGAGGCCAAAGACAGTCCCTACTTTCAAGAAGTTCACAATCTAATAGGGAAGAAAACATGCAAATAACTATGTACAAGCATGGCAAATAGAGGATAAATCAGAAATATCAATATACTTTATAATTATCTCTCCCCAGCCTCCCCCAAGACTTTCATTCTTTCATCAAAAGTTCCAAAGGATATCCCATTTCCCAAAGCTACAGAGCCCTAGAAACAAAGTAGGGGCTCTGTTTTCTAAGTTCCTAAACCCCTTTTTAGGGCCTGTCTTCACCCTTCCTTCATTCCACACCCCATTAAGCCTAGAGCCTTCATCCTGTCCTAAAGTGCTCATAACTCCATCCACCTACTTAGTTAGACCCACAATCCAAAGCAACACCTTTGACTCTATTTCTTTCTTCTGCCTCCTCATCAAAACCTGTGTTCATTTTCTTCCCCTGCCAGATTACTGCATCTGATAAACTAATTCTTACAGAGGTATTAATGATTAATAGTGCCAAAGTTTAAGAAACATTTATACAGTTTAATGTGCCCCTCCTCTTCTAGGTAAATGTATTTTCTAGTCAAAACCTAAATCCCACAGATATACTTACAGCAGAAATTCTCAGGCACAGTGAAAAGAGGGGAGGAGAGACACCAGGTTTTCAAGATTGGAAGAGAGATTTCGTGGCTTCCCTCAGATCCTGCCAAAAAAGGATACCTACACATAAGTCTGGCCCTGCCTCTAAGGTAGGAACCCCCATCACCAGCTCAGGGAGAGAATGGAATTTCTTCTAGCAAGGCTCTAAAGTTCTAGAAAATAACTAATTTAGATAGAATAAGACAGTCTGGACATCCTAATGAAATATCGATGCCTCACTTCTAAGGGTTCATTAATGATGGCTCCTGCATTGGCAAAAGCTAACCAGGACTGTCAGAATAGCCATTCTCCTGGGACAGAAGCCACAAATGCCCATTCCTTATTTTTTTAACCATATCAAACCTGCTTATGCTCTCAATTAATATTAAGCACTGTGCCCCCATAATGTTCATTAAGTGGCAAATAATTATAAAAGATTAGGCTGTAGGTAAACATAGAAACTCTGAAAGCAGGGGACCTGGAGGGAATTTAAAGGCCACCTAGTCCAAGTCCCTCATTTTACAAATGAGGAAATTGAATTATAGAGAAATTAAATGATTTGCCTCATTTATGACTAACCCCAAGTTAGCACCAGTGCCAGGACAAGCATCTATAATCTGTTGACCTTCATTCCACTGCTCACAGAACTGCAGAAGGTTAGATCTGGAAGGAACCTAAAAAATAATCTAGTTCAGGGCTCCGTAACTTTTTTTTGGAGGGCAGAAAGCAAGGCAATTGTTAAGTGATTTATCCAAAATCACACAGAACAGTAGTGGTAGCAGTAGGATCGAGACTCTTGTCTCCTGACCCTCTGAGCCCAATGCTCTTTCCAACATCCTATACTTGTTGATCCAGCTTCTTGATTGTTGTTATTCTGAAGAAGACAATGACATCACAAGGGTGATGTCTTGACTTGCAAGTGAATAGGATTTAAGTGAGGCAGAGTTACACAAAGTCATCAGTGTCACTCTCTCTTCCAGAGTCATGGAAGTCTAGTAGCAAGACAAAAGTCAAGACTCTTGACAATGGCCTGAGATGCAGTGGATACCTTGACTCTTCTAAATCAAGATTGTTTTCCAGGCTTCAGTTTGTCTGAGTGAAGATGCATTCCTTGGGTAAGGGCTAGGCTGCAATTGAGACAAAAGATGGCCTAATTTACTATTACAAAACTCAGTTTGCCTCTTCCTCGCTGATACCTAAAATACTGTCATTAGTAACATCTCAAGGAGCTAAGAATTGGCCCCCCTCTACGTACTGTTCTTAAAATGTAAAGTCCACTGAGAGGATCATACAGGGGTCAAAGTGAGGCCAGGTTGCAATGCACTGCTGGGCAGCATCCTCATGCCTGTACAATATTTTGTAATTTGTGTGACTCTTGTTCCACGACCTGTCAAATTCTGGGTTTACATGAACCAACCTCAATTCTAGGCGCTTCTCTAAAACTGTTCCGTTCTTTGGTTCATATTACCCCTACTCAGAGTTTACACTGGAAAAATCTACAAATAAAGC
Source organism: Pseudochirops cupreus (assembly GCA_028627135.1). NCBI lineage: Eukaryota > Metazoa > Chordata > Mammalia > Diprotodontia > Pseudocheiridae > Pseudochirops > Pseudochirops cupreus. Next base: position 287,971,783 of record CM053583.1, on the reverse strand, counting down.
TTGCATTTAGGTTTCCACAGGTGTGGATAATAGAGACTACAGCACCTATTCAAGGTAATGTATGTATTGTATTGGTACAGGACAGCCTTTATTTTATCCCACAGAAAATTCAGGAGATGCAAAGGACTCCCAGAAGCCCATAAAAAATACAGAAAATGCATAAAAGGCTTCACTATAGCCTATAAACAATCCGTATAATTTTCCTCCATTTCCATTTTTCCCCAGGGTCCTTAAAACCTCCATCTGCAGCATCACCTGTGGTTTGGACTTCCCTCAGAGGGGACCCAACTCAAACCTGCTGGATAAACAATACACTGACATCCAGATGAATGGATCTTTAACCCCACAGCTGCTCATAAAGACATTCAGCTTTGTGGTACTATTCTGAGAGTTTGGACTCGCCCAGAAGGAGGATACACTTGGGGCTATGAGATAGGTAATACCCCTTCCCATTTTCCCTACACCATCTGAGTAATTCATTTTAATAGCAGAATTCAAAAGTCCCTTATTCCCTTATATTGTGGCTGTGGTCCTCTTGCTGCTGTTCTTCCAACAATGGAACCATTCTTCTCTTTCCAAGAGTTATGTTGTCCAAAAAATGCCCCTTCTCTCAATAGGTCAGATTCCAGAACTCTCCCACTTGTATTTATTCACAAGGAAGGCCCTAAGAGTGACACTGCCAGGAAACTTCCCCTTCTCTGCCTAGATGGCTAGATTATAAAATCCTCCCAGTAAAACAGCTTAATCTGGTTCTACGGTATGTCACCTCATAGTTGTCACAGATTTTATGCCAATTTTTTTTTGCCAAAAAGTGGGGCACAACCATTATATGAAGCTTTAGGGAAAAAAAATTGTTTTGGTTTTATTTGTCTTTTAGCTTCTTCTATCCTCTCACCAACTTTTCACTCACTGGAAACTGCCTTTCTGAAGCTCAGAAGCCCTCAGAATAGTTTCTAGATTTACCCATAATTAGAAAAAACACCTCACACATTAATGTAAGACTGGCAGATGAATTGTATATTTTAGCTTGTTCATGAAGATGCAAGTCTTACATCACCTAACTTACCCCTGCCCACCTGCTCCCCCTGTGCCTTCATTGTGTTGAGTGACAATACTGTTAGTACTGTAGCATTCTAAACAAACCACACAAGTTGGCTTTCAGAAATATACTGACAATGACAGAGTCAGAGGGTTAGGGTTAGAGTCAGAGCTGGGGAATGGGTGTGTGTTAGGGTTGGCTCTTGATGTGCAAAGCATGAGAGACAAATGCGTATTCATAGGCCACCAGTGAATACATTGCTGCTCTGTTTACTTTTTAAGCAGTGCGATGAACAGAATTATACCATGTGATGATTATGTGATAAAAAGTTATAAACCAATTTTTGGACTGAAGAAACAGGGTGCTACAATTATGTGGTAGCAACAATTATGCCATAGGTGAAATGCCATAGGTCTCTTGAGTTCAGGTCTGCTGGAGAAACAACCCTCTGGAAATCCCCAGAAATCTGGAGTTTAGGAATTCACATTGCCCAGGTCACATGGGCAAATACATCTGGTCTTCCAAGTCCCTCTTCAAAGTTGCCATTAACAGGATGCCTACCTACCAGCTATGCTTTCACTATGTCTCTTGGTTGTTGTCCTTCATTCTCTAAGAGGACCAAAATGATGTCGCTATTTTGGAGTGTGTCTGACTTTGGCTGACCAGACCCATACAAGCTTGGAAGGCTCTACCACAGGTCAGGCACAAATAGTCTATACGAGAATTTGGAATGGAGATATCTCTAAATTTGCACATCTCACATTTCTTTTTAGCTATTGAAATTCTGCTTCACTCATAGAGCACAGCATGTTCTATGCTGGGTGTTCCTTGGTCAATGTCTCTCATGTCACAAAATTGATTCCAAAGTTCTTCAGAGAGATCTTGAGAGTGTCCTCATATTGTGAGTGCTTGCCTCTTGTGAGTTCTCTGTAAAATAGTCTTTTAGGCAAACGTACATTTGGCATTTGAACATGGCCAGCTCACTGGAGTTGTACTCTGTGCAATAGAGTTTGAATACTTGGCAGTTCAGTTTGAGAAAGGACTTCACCTTATCTAACCAGTAGTTTGAACAAATGGAGAAATTTTTAATACTGTGGATAACTTCTCTTATCTTAGCACTATACTTTCCAAGGATGAATGCATGGATGATGAAGTTGACACATGCATTGCCAGAGCTAGCTCAGTGTTTGGGAGGCTCTGAAGGAAAGTGTCGGAGAGAAGAGGTATTAGATTGCCTACCAAACTGAAGGTCTACAGAGCTGTTGTACTGACCTCATTGTTGCATGCCTATGAAACCTGGACAGTCTACCAATGCCATGCCAGGAAACAGAATCATTTCCATTTGAATTATGTTTTTGAAGAAAAGGGTAAAGTAAAAGAGGGAAAAGTCCAAAGTCCTCGATGAAATTTCACTTTCATGGGCCAACAAAAAATGTGACTCCTCACAAGAGAATCCCTCCTCCCAAGATGAAATTAATCCTAGGAGCAGCAAAAATCTACGAAACCCATCCTCCAAAAAGAACCAATGAGTAGCTTCAAACTAACAAATTCATCTTAATTTAATTGAAGTCTTAATTAGGATTTTTAATCCTCTCAACATGTGTCAAAGGTCATTTCCACATCAGTTTTTTAAAATTCCTTACAAATTCTCAAAACCCTAGAAGTTCATCAGTTGATTAGAGAACTCCTTTAATCAACCCCTTTATACTTCCATAGACCAGAAGAATATTCTAAGGAAGGTTCAAAACCCATGAGTCAAGTGAGATTTGAACTGGGAGATTCAGAGGAGACAGAGGAAGGGAGTATTGACTGAAGGAGTAGACTGAAGGGAACTCTAGCCCTCCTAACAAGGGAAAGGCTTACTATTCATAGCACCCCCTCCCAGCTAAAGGAATAAAGTAGTAGGTGGTCCAGAAGAATGTTAACAGGCAGTTATGTCAGGAAGAAATCTAAGCCTCTCAATAGCCATATTAAAAAACAAGTCCAATTACTAATAAATGGAAAAATACAAATTAAAATGAAGCTAAGGTTCTACCTCACACACTTCAGGTTGGCAAAATTGGCAGCAATAATGATAATAATTAATAATAATAATAATAACAACAAATGTATGAGGATCCAGGAAAAAAAAGCAGGCATATCAGTATATTAGTGGTGGAGGCATGTATTGGTATGGTGATTTCTTTCTCCCCAAAGTGTCAACTGGGGGAAGCCTCTGCAGGCAATAGGTTTATTAATCAGAGCATCTTTAGTCGATATTGGATAAAGTATTGGGTGGACCTGAAGAGCGGCATAGCTATTTTTTGTTTTACTTAAAACTTTTTTTAATTGACAAAAAAAAAGTCTATTTTTCTACTCCTCCTACTTCCCTAACCCATCGTGGGGGATAAATAGGCAACAAGGGTTTTAATTTTTTTTATCCAATGGGTTAGGGAAATAAGAGGAGTAGAAAATAGGGTTTTTTTGTCAATTTTTTTTAGGGCAATTGGGGTTAAGTGATTTGCCCAAGGTCACACAGCTAGGAAGTGTGTCAAGTGTCTGAGGCCAAATTTGAACTCAGGTCCTCCTGACTCCAGGGCCGATGCTCTATTCACTGTGCTACCCAGCCACCCCTTTTGTCAATTTTTTAAAAAAGTTTTAAGTGGAAAAAAAAGATAGCACACCAGATAAAGACTATAGCTGAGGGACAGTGGGAGACTGAGAGAACAGAGGGAAAGCACTATAGCCCTCCTCTGCAGGTGATAAACATATTAATCAGAGCATCTTTAGTTAATGTTGGATAAAATATGGGTGACCCTGAATAACTGGATAGCTGAAGACAAACTGAAACAGAGACGGGATACCTGGAAGGAAGTGGAAAAGATACCCAGGTACTGTGCTAAATCCTGGGGAATGCAAATACAAGCAAAGACAGAGAGATTCTCTGCCCTTGAGGAGTTTATAATCTAATGGGGGGGTGGGGGTGGGAGAGGAACAACACATTAAAAGGGAGCAGAAATGTAGGTAATGAGAGGAGGAACCTACATAGGGGTATGGTGGTGAAAGTCCATAGAGTCCAAATGAAGGATGGCTGACTGGGATATTCCTCAACATGGAGATTTCAAGAAGAACTCAGCAATGAGAGAAGGGAGAGATATAGAAGAATGATCCAGGCAGAGAAGGGGGAAGGAAAGGTAAGGAAATACGCATTTATTAAGCACCTATCATGTGCCTTGCACTGTACTAAGCACTTTACAAATATTTCATTTAATCCTTACAACAAACCTAGGAAATAGGTACTGTTATTATCCCAATTAATAGTCAAGGAAACTAAGGAAACAGTGGTTAAGTGACTTGCCCAAGGTCACACAGCTAGTACATGTCTGAGGTCAGATTGGAACTCAGGCCTTTGTGACTCTAAGCCCAGAGCTTTATCCATTATGCCAACTAGATGCCATCTAGATGGCCACAGGGACTGAGGAAACTACCTAGAGTCCAAGGTAGCATTCCAGGGACCCAAGGGGGAAACGTAAAGGGAGGAACTCCTGGATGCTGCAAGTTTAATACAAAAAATCCCTCACACCCTAATGTAAATGATTTTTATCAGGTACTTTCATAAGAATGGAAAAGCTCTGGGTTGCAGGAGAACCCTGAGTCCTGGGAGTGAGGCAAAGGGAAAAGGAACAGAAATAAGGAAGGTGAGAAAAGGGAAGAAGAGGGAAAGGGAAGAGTAGAGAAAGGAAAATGAGAGCTTCACTAACCTAATATTAGGGCCTGAGGTCTTAACTAGTCAATGACCCCCAACCTTGTCTATTCCTAGGATAGAACTGGCCAATTCATCAATAGTCATTGTGGACTGGTAGGACCAAAGGTGACTGTGAGGTCCCAGAAATATCATCCATATAGTGGCATCAATGCCCAGAAGAATCAAAAAGGGCTGTCAGAGAAGACACTGGAGGTGGAGGTCCTTAATGATGCTAGATAACTAAGCAGTGACCAATGACGCATTTACCCTTGGGGTGTGGAAAATGAATTTCAGAGCAGCAATGGAAATTAGGCCATGTATTGATAGAAGAGCTGAGTTAGTACTAGCAGGTAGCTAGGCAGGCCCTAACTCCTCTGCTAGACAGTTCCCTAATTGAAAGACCTGTCTCCAGATAAGAACTCATTCTTTCATTTATTAATTTACTTATTCACTTATTCATTCATTTGTTCATTCTCTCATTCATCCATCCATTCATTCATTCACTCAATGGAGTGGATTCAAGCAGTTGATGATTTCATCTTCTTGTCATTGGAGGAAATGAGAAGCAATCCAAAATGGTACTAGTGTTTCTCATTTCTATAGAACAGAGCTCACTCAAAAAAATGGAAGAACATTGAGAATTCCCTGATCATAATATATATAACCGCTTCCTTCTATTACAACTCTCCCCCCCCCAAAAAAAAAGTAGCAGCTGTTTTCCGATTGACTTTTGTTGCAGTTTCTCCCCAACCCCTGGGTTTCTGGAAACAATCTAAGCTTCCCAATTAAAAATGAGCAAAGGTATTACCCCAGAAAAACTCCCAAATGTCTGTTTTTCTTTTACACCTCCCAACTGTGCCAGCCTTCCCCTGTTAGGGAGCTGGAGAGCTTGCATCCCAAAGGAGGCCTGAGTCATTTGCTATTTATTGTTACAGGCGGCTGGATTACCAGTGGGATCGAAAGACATTTCCAACAACACATGCATCACCAAGGGAACATGCCCTTTTGCAAATACATCTTTTCCTCTCAGCCCTGCCCCCGGCACTGGCACCCTAGGGCATCCTCTTTATCAGAAATTGCAGACACCTGTTATGCAGGGGGATAAAAAATGCCAGAACCTCTGTCACTTTCTACTCCACCTGCCAACTCACCTCTCAGTTTCCTAAGGGCTCTGTCACACTGAATCATGGCTCATAAGGAGCTGGAAACCTTAACTGGAAATTTACTTAGGTCCTAGAACTCCTACCCCAGTGAGGGCTCTTTCATTCCCTTCTTAGTCACACAAGGGCAACTCTGGTCACGTAGAGTGATGTTAAGAAGCTTGATCTTGGAAGACAGAGATTGGGAATTACTCTGAGTGTAGGGAAGGATTGGGCCATTTCACAGAACCCTTAGGTTCTCACCAACATGTCCATGTTCATAGCCCATTCCCTATAGTTTATCTGGCAAACCTGATACTCCCTTTTTTTGCCAATCCCCACGAAATCAGATCAAGTCTCTGGCCACACAGCTAATAACATTGACCTTCACCTGGCTCTGGACATCACTGCTCATAAATTAAAAAGGAAGTCATTCTCCAAGCTGTACTCTCCAGACCTCCTCTACCATGCCTCAGCTCTCCATCCTGAAGACTGACACCATCCATGAAATTCATGCCTAAGCAATCCTATCTCAAATCCTAGGGCTTCTCTGGCTCTGACACCACCCCAACCCCTACACACACACACACACACACACACACACACACACACACACATACACACACACGCACACACACACACACACACACACATACACACACACATACCCTCTCTGACTGATGGCTCCCAGAACCTCCATTTAAGGAGGGTGTCCAGACTAGCCATGTCTCGTGCCTCTCCAGGGCACCTTTTAAATTTCTTTCATCACAGACCCTCCTGCTACCCCACCCTTTTTGGCTTCCTTTTATGTGTTGCCTTTCCCCCATTATAATGTAAGCTCCTTGAGGGCAGGGACTATCTTTGTTTCTGCCTGTATATGTATTCTTAGCACTGGAAATATGCCTACCGCATAAAGAGTTGTTGTTGTTTGTCCTTTCTGAAAGAGGACCAAAACTTCAGGGAGGTGATGCCATGACATGCAAGTGAATTAGATTTAAGTGAGGGAGGGCCTTGCAAAGTCACCAGCCTCACTTTCTCCTCTGGAACCATCAAGGTCAAGTGGGGAGATACAGAGCAGGGTAACTGGAGATGGCCTTGGATGCAATGGGAGACCTGGGCCTTTTTAAGCTAATGTCTTTAACAAGTTTCAGTTTGACTGAGGCAGTACCCATTTATTGATTAAGACTAGCCATATACCCAAATTACTCTGGCTCTCATTGACTGGCCAAAAATAGGTCAAAGCCAAGCCCCACTTATTTGGGCCCTGATTGACTCAGAGTGAACTTACATAGCAACTGTTTCTGTTTTGACCAGAAACCCTGAGGTTCTTCAACTCCCAGATTGATTTTTTTTTGACCAAGTAAAGAGATGTTCTACTAAAACAACCTTGAAGAACCCAGGATATAACAAATGGTGCGCTTTTACAATCTATTCGCCATTATTTATACTAAGGAGTAGGATCAAAACTTTATCTAGACCCAGATTTTTCAATGCATGCGATCAAACTTTATTAGTCAAAATGTGTAAACAGTACAAATACTCCCCCTAAGAACAAGTCCCTAGCTTGAGACTCAGAGGTCAGACTGGTAAGCTTCTTTCATACCAGTGTCCATAACAAGGCTCCCTCTCTGCTCAGTCAGAAGCCACAGATCTCCTGGGTTCCTCTGGCAAGTCTCTACCAATTAGCAGTCAAATGAACATGGGGATGTTTAAGCCCCAAATTCAGAAAACCCAGGAGTAAGTTGAAGGCTAAGACACCTGACAATATTCTTAAAGATTTTAACTATGGTAGTTCCTAATTTGTTTGCCACTTAATTTCATAGTTTATCATATAAATTACTGATAAAGTTGTTTTAATAGTTTTCTCATGGCTGTCCTATCAGAGGCTTCATATATACTTATCAGTTGTTTATTACCCCATACCACACAAGTATTATACGTTCTTATCGAAAAAACTTACCCAGACCCACACAATCACAAAATGGAAGCTTGGAATAAAATGGAGTTAGTTATGCTGAGTTGACAAACTTATGCCTATTCTTATAAAGGTAATAAAACGAATTTTTGCTATACAAGTTCACCTCCACATTTCAATGAGTGGCAGAAATGTAAGGCAATGGTTTTAGAAAATACACAGACATTGGGGCTGCTAAGTGGTGCCGTGAATAGAGCACTGGCCCTGGAGCCAGGAGGAACTGAGTTCAAACTCAGTTTGAACAAACATACACAAAAAAACTAGCCATGTGACCTTGGGCAAGTCACTTAACCCCAATTGCCTACCTTCCCCCCTCCAAAAAAAAAACAGAAAATACACAGACACAATTCTGATTCACAATTGTTTCCTAGAAGTCATTTTGGATTCTGTTGTTTTAAGACATGATCTTTGACCTAAAAAATACAAATGGAACATATTTCCCTTTTCCTGGTAGAGAATTGGAGGCACAAAAGAACTCACGTGTTGTCTGATGCTGTCATAGTTTCTGTCGGTTTTACTTATCTATTTTTCTATCATTGATCTAGATCTGGAAAGGTCATCTGGTCTGACCTCCCTCTTTTTGAGAGATGAGGCCCCAAGAGGTTGAATGATTTGCCCCAAATCACAGAAGTGGTAAGTGGCAGAATCAGAATTTGAACTCAAGTCTTCTACCTCCAAACCCAGTGTGCACTTCATGGAGCCACACTGCTTTGTTCTTTTCCTTTTTTGGGGGGGGGGGGTGCAATCAGGGTTAAGTGACTCACCCAGGGTCATACAGCTAGTAAAGTATCTGAGGCTGGATTTGAACTCAGGTTCTCTTGACTCCAGGGCCATTGTTCTACCCGCTGTGCCACCTATCTGCCCCACATTGCACTGTTACAAGGTATGATTTTATTAGGGAAAAGGTAAGTTGGAAAAAGAAAGGCACCAATAAATCTTTGAAAATAAAATACAGAGCATGGTTTTCTGTTCAGAAAAAAAAGAATGTTTTTTTCAGCTTAAAATTCAATTATTGTGCCATCTTGCTTTTGATTCACAATTTAGCTTCGCTGCCTCTGAAAATGGGGTCCCACACACAGGGGTCCTTTATCTGGGAGTATAGCAAAGGCTGTGGGAGAAATATGGCAATGACTACAACATTCTAAGTCAATATGAAGACGCAGCAAAACTTTGGTCAAGAACAGCAATCGATTCCAGGATCACACTGCCTCAGTTACTAGACACGTCTTTCCCTTCTGTTAACAATCAATAAACTGTTTGAGGAGAATACACATTGTGGGAGGAGAGATTTCTTTGAGTGTTTGGGGGGAAAGGGTCTCGAGTAAAAAAGAAAACGTATCGGTCCTTTTTTTTAAACAGTAATTCTAGAAGCCAGATTGCAGAGGGTTACTTGGCAAGAGGCAAAATAGGAGCAACAGACATGGATTGCTTTTTCTAAGTTTGTCTGTTAAAGAGGAGAGACACACAGTACCATACCTTGAGGAGACAACAAAGTCAGGTGAAGGGTTTTTTTGTTCATTTGTTTCCTATAGAACAACCGAAACACGGACATGGTAGTAGGCAGAAGGGAGGAAGCCAGTAGATAGGAAGAGATTGGGAATTAGAGAGGGGAAAAAAGGATGAGTGAGGTAGCAAGCTACCAGAGGAGGTAGGGAGGGATGGGATCATGGGCACAAGTAGACCGAGTGGTAATGGCAAAAAGAAGAACTAGCTCTTCCTCAAAGAGCAGAATCAAATAGAGAGAATGGAGATGATAGTGAGAGGTTTTCCAATATCAAATAAAGAAGAAGTGAATGTGACAATGTACACCTGTAATCTTCAGCTACCTAGTAGCACAAGGCTGATGGATTTCTTGAGCTCAAGAGTTCTGGACTCTAATGAACTATGCATATCATATGTCCAGATGAAATTTGACATCATTTTGGAGAACCCCCTGGGAACTGGAAGATCAACCAGTTGCCCAAGAAGAGGCAAACCAGCCCAGGTTTGCCTAAGTTCTTGGCCTAAGTTCCCATTGGGCAGTGGGATCAGGCTTGAGTAGCCACTGCCCTTCCAACCTAGGCAAGATGGGGACCTATTCTTAAAAAAAAACAGAATAAGGAAGAAAAAGGGAAAAGATGGTCTCTATTTTCTCAACAGAGTAGAAGGAAAGTCCTCTGCTAAGAGGGAGAAGATGAATAATCTAAAAAGTTTGAGGAAAGGGAAAAGTTTAGAACAGCTGCTTTGGGGATTTTAATAGAGAATCAACTGGAGAAGAATAAAAGGATTGTTGCTGAGCAGTAATGGTTCAGTTGAGATTAGATAACATAAATTTACAGAGGACCCAGTCAGCACCATTGTTAGACTTCCTCAAACATTGTTTAAAAAATAAGAAGAAGGCAGATTATGGTGTACACTAGGGTTGAGGTTTGGTAAGTCATGCATTCTGATACAGCAAGTGGGCAGAACAAGGGATTTGAATGTTGAATACAATGTACGATTGAACTAGTTAAATATAGAATTATGGTTAGGAAGCCAGGAAAGTGAGGCCAGAGCAGGAGTGCTGGCCTGAGAGAGCGAAGAGGAGTGGAGTGAATGATGATCACACTGAGAGCAAAGAATAGGCTTCAGAGGGTTGGGGTTGGATAAGAGATTATGGTCAGATGGACAAACTTCAGAGTTCTAGACCACGTAGGTTAGATACTTGTAGATGACAGATGAAGGACCTGACAATCCATCCCTGCATGTGGGTGAAGTAAAATGAAGGTACTAGTTATGATACTTGAAGAGACTGAGGAATTGGGAAACCATAGTACGTAGGGATACATCAACATGCATATTGAAGTCTCGAGTGTAATGGCACGCATTGAAGCAGAGAGGAAGATAATGAACCAGATATTAAACAGCATAAGGAAATAGGGAGAATGACCTAGGGTACAATAGATCATATTTTTTTTAATTTTTTTTTTTGCAGGGGGAAGGCAGGGCAATTGGGGTTAAGTGACTTGCCCAAGGTCACGTGGCTAGTAAGTGTTAAGTGTCTGAGGCTCAATTTGAACTCAGGTCCTCCTGACTCCAGGACTGGTTCTCTATTCACTGTACCACCTAGCCACCCCTAATAGATCATTTCTACCAGGATCTACATAGGATATATGGATATGACCCATCTTTCACTCTCAAAGTGGACCAAATCATATCATGACGTTGGGGCCAAGGTACAGTGTGCTTGACTGTGGCTGATAAGTCCAATATGAGCTCAGAGGGCTCCACGACAGGTTGAACACAAATAGCCCGTTTGAACATGTGGGAGAGAAACATCTTTAGATGTGTACATTTTACATTTCTTTTGTGCTACTGTGATTTTGTTTTGCTCATAAAGCACAGCACTTTCTTTCATGGGGGCACACCATGCTAAGTGGTCCTGTGCCAGTGTCTCCCATGTCTCACACTCAATACTAAAGTTCTTCAGAGACACCTTGGGAGTGTCCTTGTACTGCTTCATCTGACTTTCATGTGAGCCCTTGCCTTGTATGAATTCTCCATGAAATAGTCTTTTAGGTAAATATACATTTGGTACCAAGACTACATGGACAGCCCACCAAAGTTGCACTCTCAGTGTTCAAAGAGGGATGATTGCTGAGATAGAGTTTGGAAGTAGCAGTGAGGAAAGAAAGAAACAAGCATTGACATGCCTACTATGCACCAGATACTCAATAAATATTATCTTAACTGATGTTCACAATCACCCTGAGAGGTAAAATGAGGATTATTACCTCCAATTTACAGTTGAGGAAACTGAGGCAAACAGAAGTCAAGTAACTTGCTTAGGGTCTCTCAGCTAGTAAGTCACTGAGGCTGGATTTGAATTCAGATCTTCTGACTATAGGCCCAGCATTCTACCCACTGTGCCAACCAAGTCTAGATTAGGAGCAACAAATTTGTTCTATTCTCTGGCCCAGTGTATGAAGGAGAAAGTGTGTGTGAGGGAGTCAAGAGGAAGGTGGGGAGGAGGAGAGAACACGAGAGAAGTGGGCGGGGGGGCAAGTTAGGTTTCTGTGAGTACAACAAAACTCATGGAGTTTAAAAGAAAAAGATCTAAGAAAACCAGAAGTTTGTTAATATTGGAATGGATGTTCTGAAAAGCACAATGGAAGAGGGGGGCAGAGCCTAATGACAATTCAGGAGGGTCTTGGCTAACATGGATGGGCATGACAGAGAAGTGTTAGCAAGATAAGGAAGGCTTTGTCTAAGCAACTAGTGAACACAAATTGAAAGTGTTGGGAGAAGAAGAGGAAGAGTGAGAGCTTACTGCCACAAGATCGAAATGTTGATGATTTGACCAAGGCTCCCATCTACAAGGGTTCAATGAGGGCAGAAAAGCAGTATCAGTTAGACTCTCTCTCTTTAAAATGCCAGTAAAGAAGGAAGACGGACCTGGCATCAGATTCTCTCCTTCTAGACCAGGCCATGAGAGCACAAGAAGCATGATGTATAAGCCTCTGGCCTTGGACTGGATACAGAAAATTGCCCCAACTCAGTGGTAAAGGAGAACATAGTGAAAGGTAGAGGGTGAAACTTGAGCCCAAGTCTCCTGACTCATAGCTCAGAGTTTTTCTTTCCGTATTCCTAGTGTCTGGCATATAGTAAGCTCTTAAATGGTTGCTGATTTAACTACACCAAAGTGACTTTTAGAAGTTAAATATAGAAACAACTAGGTGGTACTATAGGTAGAGCACTGGCCCTGAGTCAGGAGGACCTGAGTTCAAATCCAGACTCAGACACTTACTAGGCTATGTGACCCTGGGCAAGTCACTTAACCCCAATTGTCTCCCTTCCCCCCCCCCAAAAAAAGAAACTGATCAAAAATGTGAGTAAGAGGAGACAGACATGAAAGGACAAAATACATAAAGAACCTCTCAAATACGAGGAATGTAAGACTGTGAGCCCCTTGAGAATGACTGTCTTTTGCCTTACTTTGTTTCCCCAGTGCTTGGCACAGAGCCTGGCACACATAAGCACCAAATAAATGCTTATTGACTGACTGACATGGTGTCCAAACACGTCCAGACACCATGGAAGTGAAGGGATATTCAGGCAGTTTCTCCTCTGCCCTAAAAAGAAAAAAAAAGAAAACAGTATTTTAGTTGATGAAAGCCCAGTAGGTTTGTAAATCAATCAACAAGCATTTGTAAAATACCTACTATATGCCAGACACTATACTGGGCATTGAGCATGTGGCCCCTGACCTCAGGAGGTTCATATGCTATCAAGGGAGAAAATATGTGGAGAGAGACAGAAAGAGAGAGAGAGAGAACAAGAGAGAGAGAGAGAGACACAGAGAGAGGAGAGACAGAGAGAGGGAGAGACAGAGAGGAGAGAGACAGAGAGACAGAGAGACAGAGGGAGAGAGAATTTCCTATGGAGTCTAATACCTCCGCAGACCAGGGATCTGAGACTAACTCTTCGTAACTTCTTACCTCCTCTTACCTCCTTTCCCTCAAAACTTCCTATTCATTATGCTCAGGTATGAAACCAGAAGGTTTGAGAATGGAAACGTCATTTATACCATCTGCCCCTGAAGGGAAAGAGGCTTCAACTGCCTCTGGGGGGGTTGAGTTTGTCAAGAAATCCACCCCCTTCCCCATTAAATTCATCATTTCTTGTATAGGTCTCACAGTGTTGGATTGCACAGTCCCTGATTACTTCTACCGTCCCACCTACTTCTCCAAATGGGAAGCATCTATCATAGAGAAAAAAAAAATTATGACCCCAAAGGCTTTTTTCTGGTCCAGATTCATTAGATCCCAAAGTGTTCTGGAAATTAAATGACTCCCTCATGTGGAGGAGTCCACCCTCTCCTCTCTCCCTCTCTCTCTCTCTCTCTCTCCCTCTCTCTCTCTTTCTGTCTCTCTCTCTCTCTCTTTCCCTCTCCCTCTCCCTATCCTTCTCCCTCTCCCTCACTCTCTGCTATATGTCTGAGAAAGGAGATTCACTTGTAAATATTTGAAAAAGAGCAGACTGTTGTTGGAATAAGGCAAGAATTATGAATCCTTTGGAAATGTTCGCTGAGGCCTAGTATTCGCAGAATCCCAGCTGTGGAATGCCATGGGCAGAGAATATGATGTGGAGAAATTCTTGTTGTGAAGCAGAGCCTCTGGGTTCTTCTCTTGTCCTGTAGGGGCTGAAGCCAATGTGCTTTTCCAACCTTAGAGCCTATTTTTAGTAAAGTGGGGGGGGAGGGGTGACAGGAGGTGTGAGGCAAGGTAAAAATGTAGGCCATGTCACTAGAGAAGACATCCAGCAGTTTAGGAAAATAAAGACCTCCCTCTTTTTCCGGGATTTCTTTTTCAGAGCTTAAAAGGACATTGGAAGCTGTTTATAAACAAGGAAATACAGGCCCAGTGAAGTTAAATGACTTTTCCAAGGTCACATAGGTAGCAAATGGTAGACACCGGATCTGAACCAGTATTTTTCCATGGAACAATCCTGCCATGTTTCTTCCTTTTACACACACACACACACACACACACACACACACACACACACACACCCCTCCCATTACAGTGAGAAAAAGAAGAGTAGGAAGAGATGAAGGGAGAGAAGGGATAAGAACAAACTGTGTATGTGTGCTATGTGGTGGGAAGAGCGGAGGATGACTGTAAAAGAAATATATGCTGGATATATTACATAGAGACAATGTTGGAGTCAAGTATATTTCAGACCTCTCTGCTTTCCAAGCCCACAGACTCCCAGCTCCCATCTACCAACTCATACCCCGCCCAAATCTCATTCTTTTCTCTGAATCGAGGCTTCTCACCCTAGTGGGTCAAATTCCCATAGCTCACTTCTCTCCCCAATCTAAAACCCTGGTCCTCTGCTCCACCATTATTCAGGGATAGACAAGAACCCTAGAGATAGAAGAGGAAAGAAAGCATAGGATGTGTATGAGGGACAAGGAGAATCCCCAGTTTTGCTGCATTGTAACATGTGTTGTAGTAAATAATATGAGACAAGTCTAAAAAGCTGGGGGGGAATGCAGATTATAAAGGGCTAAACTATTTGGGCTTTTATTAGGTAAACAATGGGAAACTACTAATGGGTTTTAAGCAGAAAAGTGACCCATCCAAAGCTCAACAGGAAAAACTAATCCAGCATTACTGTGTCTGGTGTTTTGGAGGGTTGGAGGAAGTATAAATTAGAAGACTGGTTAGGAAGTTATTACAAAACCAGAAAAGAAGTAACAAAGCCCTGAACTGGGGTGATCACATTGGGAATGTGAAAAGGAAGGAGATCAGATTTGAGGACCATGTTCTAAAAAAGTACAATCCAGCATCTTTAAACACCAGATTCAAAATCTGAGGTCATTATTATATAGTTGTACATCATTTCTTACCCGGAAAATTAAGCCCCCTCTTAAATATAGAATCAAAGAGAGACTACCTACACCTCTACTCCCCAACCAACCCCCCACAAAATCTCTCCCAATATACACACACAATACAAAGAAAACAAAGTCTCAAAGACGTATCCCAAGAGCCCTGAACAATTTCCATAAATTCCTTGTTTTTGCTCATACCATTCTTCTGTGCCAGAGTAACCCACCCTGCCCAAATTCTGCCCATCCTTCTGTCTATAAGTTCTCTTTCCTCTGGCTGGACAATAACATTTATTATCCCTACTTTTGTCATGCATCTATCTTCTCTCTTTGACTAGATTGTAAAGCTTTTTGAAAATGAGAATTGTAAATTAAACGTCTTTCTCCTCCACACAGCACTATATCTATGTAAGTCATCAATGGACAAATAAATAGGTAGTTTTATTGCTCTAGTTGACCATCAGGTGGCAGCAAAGACCATCCATTTCACAATTCAACTGTCTCACATACCACTAAGCATCTTCATTCTTCATTCACAGTATCGCAGATATTGGTCGATCCACAGGGTTCGATGTCCTCGGGATCTTGAGAGTGAACTGTGCTGTTTGCGCTTTTCAAGGGAAGAAAGAAGCACTAATGACCCAAGTCTCCAGACACTGAGTAGTGGTTTAGCTTCCTGTAAATGTGCCCCTTCTCCTTTGTGAATTTTATTAGAAGCACAGATTTTTTTTTAATTTTTAAAATTTTAACAAACACTTAAATACCTACTACGAGCCAAGCAATGTGCTAAGTATTTTACAAATATTGCCTCATTTGATCCTCAAAACAATCCTGGGAGGAAGGTGCTAGTCTTTTACAGGAAGCTGAGGTTAAGTAATTTGCCCAAAATCACGCAGCTAATAAATGAGGGCAGATTTGAAGGCAGGACCTACTGACTCCAAATTGAGAGCTCTATTTGCTATGCCCTCTAGCTTCTTCAGATGTTACTGAATACACAGGATGACACTATTTATTCTTCTTTCTTATCACCACCTCTGCACAAGCGTCTTCATTTGTGAAACCCCAGTTTCTCTGGCCTCCTTACATCCCTTATACTTCAGAGACTGAGGCTGCCTCCTAATGAATGCAATGTTCAGAGGGCACGCCCGAGGAACATCCCCTTACATCTCTAAAATGAAGCGACCAGGAAGTAAGCTACATTTAGCTACATCCAGTTCTACACTCTTTGATTCTATATACTTTCTAGATTATCATGTATTATTGTATATTTCAATTACTTGTACATATACTTTCCCCCCTACTACAAATCCCCACAAGAATGAGTCAACAAGCATTTATTTTGCTTTTGGGCTTTTATTCATTTGTTCGTCTGTTGGTTTGAGGAGGCAATTGGAGTTAAGTGACTTAAGTCACACAGTGTCAAGGGTCTGGTCTGAGGCCGTATTTGAACTCAGGTCCTCCTCACTTTAGGGTCAGTGCTCTATCCACTGTATCACCTAGCTGCCCCCAACAAGCATTTATTGAATGCTTCCAATGTGCCAGACACTGTACCAAGGGCTAGGGATACAAAGAAAGGAAAAATCACAATCTTGGCTCTCAACAGTTCACATTCTAATTGGGGTCACAACATTAAAATAACCACATACAAATAAGATACAGTGTTGATATCAGTGTAGATGGAAGATTATATTCCAAAAAAGACTTGTGGTGGGGCAGGGAGGGGGAACTAAGAAAGATCACTTGCAGAAGGTGACATTTGAACTGAGTCTTGAAGGAATCCAGGAAAGTCAAAGATTTGGGGGTAAAGGGAAGACAGCTACAAGCATGGGCCAGTGCAAATATACAGTCAGGAGATTGAATATTGTGACTAAGGACCAGAAGGTAGACCAATGTTGCTAGATCATAGAGCAGATGTTCCCAAACTTATTTGGCCTACTGCTCCCTTTCCAAAAACAAAAATTACTCACCACCACCACCACCCCAGAAATCTGCTATCTTTAACCCTTCTATGGGTTTTTTTTTTAATTTGCATCATTTCAAAAAATACAATTTTTTAAATGACATGTCAAATTTAATAATTTAGTGTAAATTTGTGGGGTTATTCCTGCATTGAAATTTTGATGATGCAATATTGCATCATATAACTGTATACTATATGGTATCTATAGATACCATTACAAGTCATTACATGCACATATTCCTGCTGATGCATGCTGAATTTCCTGATGTACGCACTAGCCTGCCAACACCTGCTTAAGATCTGTCAGCAGAGTTGACTACTGATGGGTCATAATAGGCATTTTGTGAGTTTATTTGGAAAATAATGTAGTCACTATAACTATTACACAACAGACAAAACATACAAACAATTTTTCAAATTTTTCTTCTCTTCTCCTTTCTTTATGCTTCCACTGCCCCCTTACTTTTATTCAATGCCTCCTAAGAGCACCCAAGGCTACTACCACTACCACCCTGGAGTGTTGAAGGAGTACTGGGGGGAGCAGTATCACCCACTTTAGAAACATATGCATAAAGTGTATGGAGGGGAGTAAGTTTGTAAAAAGACTCGAAAAGCTGGGGAGGGTCAGGATGTAAAGGGCTTTAAATGTCAGATGACTTCATATTTGATCCTAGAAGCAATAGGGAATTCCTGGTGTTTGGGGTAAGGGGAAGGGAGGATATAAGAAATGATAGTGTTACTTGTGATTGGGAAAACGACTTTGACAGAAAAGAGTCCATTGACTGTGACAGTAAGTTTGAACAGCCAAAACCTGAAATACATTCTCATTTCACTTCCACTTCTTAGGATCCCTACCTTACTTCAAAACTCAATGTAGTACAGTTTTTAAACACATACACACACACACACACACACACACACACACACACTGAATTTAGAGTCAGAGTCAAATCCTGACTCTGCCACTTTCTACCCGGGTTCCTTTAGGCAAATCATTCAACCTCTTTGGAATTCAGTTCCTTCTCTAAAAAATGAGAGAATTGGATTGGATCAGATGTGTCAGACACATCCCCACCCCCACCCCCAGCTGTAACACTTCTGAGTACAATCTGAACCAGAATAAAATATAATGGGAAATATGTGACAAAATAAATAAAATACAATAGAACATAGATAATCCTAATTTGTGGTTTTCTAAGTCAATAAATGGCCTGCCAGGATTCTTATGTACAGCTTAATGACCTTTGTTTTGATTTGAGTTCCATCATTTGACTGGACGATCTCTAAAGTTCCTTCTAGTTCTAAATATATGATTCCATGATTAAGCACCACCTTTCCTCATATTTAAAATAATGAGTTCCCACCAAGCCCTAGAAGTTAGATTGTGATCTTTTACGGACTGGGTCCCTATTTCCAAATCCATTCTCTGTTTTCTTCATAGGTCTCCATTGGCTTTGGGATGAAACTGAAGGATTTTTTTTTTTGCAAGCAAATGCAAATTAGGTCTTGCTAACCTTGTAACTATCTCAAATAACCTTTCTGAGATCATCCCTTTACCCTACCACTAGTCTTCATGAACCATGTCAGAAAAAGGAATAAAGAAGGGAAGAAAAGGAACAATCTCAGGGATCTACTATAAATGAAACAAAATAGAAATTTCTCTGTGGACAGAAGGAGATAGAAATAAGGAAACCACACTTTGTAGGGAGTAGAAGAAAAAGGAGTAAGACACCCTAATTAAGGACTCATTAAATCACGGAACTGATATGAGACCTGAAAAACTCACTGCATCCATCTCTCTCCATTTGGGATGAACTAAAACAAGTTTAGCTAATAGAAACATAGATGTGGAAGAGTCATCTGACTTCCCCATAAGGTTCACATATTAATATCCCAAATCTGACACCAACTTAGCTATATGACCTTGGAGAGGTCCCTTTCAACTTCTGGGTGTGTTTCTCCATCATTAAAATGAGGAGATTGTACCAGATGATCCTAAGGGCCTAAACCAGGGATGGGGAACATGCAGCCTTGAGGTCATATGTCTAGGTCCTCAAGTGCAGCCCTTTGACTGCATCCAAACTTCACAGAACAAATCCCTCTACCCCTGTAAACCCTTGATATACTGAATATCTAAACCATAAGCAGGTGTCAAAAACTATTCCTATTTGCCATGATAAGAGGGTAAGGGAAGATATCCACTTTCCATATGAGGTGTTGAATAGAATATCGGTAAACTCATGCTACCCTTAGTGCATCCTGAGTATCAGTCCTACACAGTGAGCTTTCTCTGAACTAAATCTGACTTGATTCCAATCTTTCAATCACCACCCCAGCATGAGAGACAAAAAAAACTAAAGAAGAAAACAGAGTCATTTACACATGTGAGAGTTTAATAAATGTCAAAATGTCTGAAGCCAAGTTGGATAGGACAAGATGTTAATGAAGTCCAAGTCATAAATTCAGTCCCCATAGAGACCAATGGACTTGGGCCAAGAAAATCTGTTTTCTGGCTGACTACAGTATAGCAGATGGTCCCATTAGCCGCAAAGAAGACTAAGCAAGAATGAAGATGGCTCAATGAGTTCTGTTGCCACTCCTGTGGAAACAACTTGAATTGCATGTCCCTACTGAAAAATAGGCCAAGTATGTCATCTTCTTATATGAAGGTCAGACTCATAGCTCTAGATATAAAGACAGCTAGCTACATTACCATGTAAATCAGCTTGGTAGCATAAAATGTCAGAGCTGGAAGAGATTTCAAAGTATCTACAAATCCTCATTTCAAAGAGAGGAAATGTTGGCCAGATTACAGCTAAAAATCATAATACCTAGCAACTCTCTTTCTTCAGGGCTTGTAGCAAAGTAAGCTAGCATGCACATGAGAAGAGAAGAACCACAAATTTATCATCAGTCTTAATTGAGAAATGCTCTTCTCTTTATGCTCCAAATAAGGTAATTTTGCATTAATATAATAGCTTCCGTCTTGATTAGAAAACATGAAAATGTGTGCAGGATCACTAGCAAAACTAGGAAAGTAGTTGTTGTTTTGTTCAGCCATTTTGGTTGTGTCCAGCTCTTCATGACCCTACTTGGGGTTTTCTTGGCAGATACTGGCCATTTCCTTCTCCAGCTCATTTTACAGATGAAGAAACTGAAGCAAACAGGATTAAGTGACTTGCCCAGGGTCACACAGCTAGTAAGTGTCTGAGGCCAGATTTGACCTCAGGAAAATGAGTCCTTGCACTCTATCCACTGTGTCACCTAGCTGCCCCAATGTCAAATATAGCCAAGATCAATGAAACACTTAAATAGGGAAGCACCTCCGACCCAGACACAAAGCGTAGTATAAGCTAATACTTCACATTTGAATTGAAAAGCAAAATAGGACAGTTTTATTTGTTATGCATTTACTTACTGGTCTTCTGATCATAGGGTCACAAACTTAGAACTCGATAGAAGGGACCTTGTGGATTATAGCCTCACGGATTTAGAGCTGGGAGGGTCATTAGAAGGCATCTAATCCAACCCCTTCATTTTACAGATGAGGAAACTGAGGCTCAAAGAGATTTAGCAACTTGCCCAAGGTAACACAGATAGTAAACAGGACAGTCAAAATTTAACACAGGTCCTCCAATTTCAAATCTAGTACTCTTTCCGTGATACCTCAACGCCTTTACCTTTCTAATTAGGAGATTACTGATTGCTTTTGCCTTGCTATCTTATTAAATGTTTTCCTTGCTAAGTATTTACCCACCATTCTTCCTTTATACTTATGTTTGTTGATTTTTCTTCCCTGTTCATTGCAAAATTTCAGGTTATTCTTCCCTACTCCAAATATTGATCACTATTCTGTCTTTAGTTGGAATCTGGACATAAATTTGAAGGATAATTATGAGATAAGACCTTTAGAAAACATAGGCTTAGACTGCAGAGTACTCAGCTCACAAGAGTGAATTTAAAGAAAGGGCAGAAAGTTGTGGGGGGAAGGGTTTCCACATGATCAACAGAAATTTACTCCAGGCTTCCCAGGTGGCACACACACACACAAAAAGGGTGTCTTCATGTCATCCTCAATTGTATTTATACATTTCTATTCTAACTTATTTCCAGAGTTATTATGTTTTATATCATTTGATAACCATCCTACTACTGAAAACAATTTTCCATAATTTATTGTAAAAATCTAGCTCAATTCTGTTCTTAAAGAAGAAAAACCTGAGGTTCAGATTTTAAGGTATGAATAAATGGACTTGGAATTGGAATTACAATAGGAAGGATTTAGGTTAGGCATAAGGAAACTTTCAGGTCACAATATTTGGTCATCAGACACTGGAGCTGTGTATTCTGCTTCTCAGATGTGCTTTCAAGGTAGGAGCATATTTATCTGATGGCACCTGAACATCTTGTCTAGATGTAGTATTTGATTTTCTATAATCTTTTCTTCCCAAAGTAAGAGTTCTTAACCTGACATCCATGGACTCCATGGACATCCAGTTCCCATGAACTGGTTGGGAAAAAAAATTACATCTTTATTTTCATGAATTTTTAGTTTCTTTTGTGAACTTGTGTATTTTAATTTATAAATTTAAAAATGTTATTCTCAAAAAAAGGTCCATAGTCTTGACTAGATTGCCAAATAAAGCTTAAGAATTCCTATCCTAGAGGACTGAGAAAATCTGTACTGAAAAGGGTTCAGGTGGTGTACTTCCTAGCCCAAGGAAATAGAGCGGCCGTTAGCTTCTGAAGAGCTTGGGTAGTGCTACCCATAAGGGACAACTTTTGTCAGGAACCTACTGACTAGAAATACTGTAAGGAAGATTATCTGTTGAGAAGAAATTGGACAAATAACACCTTAGAGAAAGGCCCTCCCCATCCTAGACATCAATAAATAATGACAGCAATCAGACTAGCAGCACCCAAGCAGGAGCAGAGTAGCTATTTCACCAAAGTGGACGTGCATTTCTCATCTGAAGCACAGAAATCAAAACACTTACTACTATCATTAAAGTTCTTCTGAGTCACAGGTATACCTCACTTTATTCACACGGGATGTGGAGCTAAAAAGTAGTCTACAAAATCAAAACCATGTGAATAACCTAAATATGGTAGACAGGTTAACTACTTGAAACACTGTAACAAATTTTAGTACAAAATGAAAAATCCTTTTTTAATGTGAATAAACAATCCTGAATGCATCAACCTTCCGAGTTCTGATATTTGCATACTGGGTATACTAAAAATGGGGCATACTTAAAAATTAAATATATATATCTGCTTCAGACAGAAGCTATGGACACACTTGGCAGGTAAGGAATTTTAAGAATTTTGTGAAACAAAATGGAAAAAGACAAGAGTATCAGAACCTCAAGTCTGTTTTTCACTCAAAGGCTAAGTCATACTCTATTTCATCAAATTTGCTGTCTTATAAACAAGAAATGGCCTCCACTCCATCCTACACAATTACACACATCCATAGAAAAAAATAGATACAAGAGTGGCATACACCACCATTTTAATGACAATGAGACAGTGGCCAAGCCATAATATAAATCCATTGGGGAATGGAAGACTAGCTTCCTTGTGATCATTTCTGGCTATCTTTTAGGAACAGGAAACAATAACACATCACATCAGTGAATTCAAAAGCCAATACATAGCGCCTCCAAACAACTCTCATTATCCCCAGGGCTCCTGCATTGACCCTTTCATATGGCTTGGTCCTGTCTCCGTTTCAAGCCAACCACTCTTGCTGCCAGTAGGAATGCTGCCCCAGTGAGGAGTTCAGAGATGAAGGAGATCCAGCCAAGAGCCAAGGACCATCCAAACCTGATGTCCACCTGGTTCAGGAGCTCTTTCTCTTCCAAGAGGCAGACTGCTTCTTGGAAAGCTGCTGCTGAATAGGCAATGTAGACACTGATCCCAGAGAGAGTCACCAAGGCTAAAAAAAAAAAAATCAAAAGCAATTAAAAATCAAGTCACAGAATTACAGTCTCAAAGTCTTAGAGCTGGACCAAACCTGAGCTGCAATCTAGTCAAACCTATATCACCCCACCCCCCCAAAAAAAAAAGAATTCCTCTTTTAACATGCCCTACAAATTGTCATTCAACCTCTGCCTATCTCCAATTAGGGGAAGCCTACTACCTCTCAAGAAAACCTACTCTACTTTTTTATTTCAAATGAAGATTAAGTGACTGTTTTTAGTGATTTGTTCTGGAATGTCAACTCAAAACTGTATTTTAACATATGACATTTTTCTTGTCAAATTCCTATAAATTGTTTCAAGGTAGAGAGATGTTCAAGGGCTTTCAGGGAGGGAGAGGTGGTATAGAACTATTCTGGTTTGCAATTTCTCTCTTGAACCTAGAAGTACTTAGATATATAATAGAATGTTTAATTAAAATTATTTCTGGAATATTTATACCTAAAATACAAAATATTAATATCTCTTTAACATTCATATGATATGGACTCAAGAGTATTTCACTATTTGGTTGCCTTCCTCTGGACATTCTCCAACTTATGAATTTCCTTCCCAAACTATAGTATAGAAAACTAAATATCATATTCAAGATACTGTCTTACCAGAGCAGAGTGCTCTGGGACTATCAACTCCTTATTCCTCGAAGCTTCATCTTTTGTAATGTAGCCCAAAATAACATTAGCTTTTTTGTCAAACAATGTCTAACACACATTCACAAGCACATACACATATCACCTTCAAAGAGCCATGTGCAAGTATCTGGAAAATGTAGTTAAATTCACTAATTCTACAGGTAATTTTGTTGCCCTGGAAGGTTTTTATCCAACTTCTATACTATTAACTCTTCTCTCTCCCTGTTTCTCTCTCTCTCTCTCTCTCTCTCTCTCTCTCTCTCTCTCTCTCTCTGTCTCTCTCTCTGTCTCTCCATATACATATATATATATATATATATATAAATGTATATATATATATATATATATATATGGGTATGTATATATGTGGGTATATGTACACATATATGTGTATATATACCTATACATTTATACATATACACATATGTGCATAAAATAATGGAATCTAAGAGCTAGAAGGTACTTTAGTGGCCAGATAGTCTAACTCTTACCTGTACAGTATCCCTTTTGCAATAATCAGAGCATATAAGTCATTCACCTTTGATTATTAAAAATAAAAGCAAATATAATACCAGTTGGAGAGATAGGAGAATAATGACTTCTTGACTCCTGATGCTAGTACAAAAGTACATCTATGTAGTAGAAAGTATACTGGAGTAGGGGACAGGGCCCCTGAATTCTAGGCCTGGACTGTTGCCACTAGGTAGTTAGTTATGTGACCTCAGACAAATTATTTCATCATGTGTCCTCAGTGTCCTCCAATCTAAAATGAGGGGGAGGAGATTTAGCTGATCATCCCTCACAGCCATGAAGTTCTCTGCTCCTGGGATTCCTTGATACTCACTAAACTCTAGAGACAAATCATCTTCACTAACAACCATCTTCCCCTGTCATGAAATTTTATAGGCAAAACTATCCAAAACCCCTCAGAGCTATGCAGATTATTTGTATTCTCTGTTGGAGTTAGTACTATATTAATATGCCCTTTACTTTCCTAATTATAGAAAAAAATTCTTACCCTTCATGTTTACCTCCCAAAAGGGAACATATGGGAGAAAAAGCTCACCTCTTGAGGAAAAAGAATGGGTTGACACAGAGAATTTTAAACACTAGGAGAAGAGAATACGGTAACTTCGGGTCTCCTGTTCTGTGTAGTAATGAGTACCCTGGGCAGGGGTGGGAGTGGAAGGTGGGGTGAGAAGCTCCCAATTATTTTATGAAAACTTCCATCTTCACCCTTTTTGCTACTTTTAGAATTCAAATGTCTCCTTTTTATTTGATATTTTTCACCCATCTGCAATATTTACCACCACATAAAGCTTTCAAAACATAAGGCCAGCTATACTATGAAGACTAAATACAGGTACAACCTAACTTAGTTAATTGATTTGCAAGAGCAAGTTATAGAGGACAAATAATTCCATAAGAACAGAGCACAGTGGAGCTGGGAGGTAAGAATCAGTTGATCCTTGGAGTAGGGTGTGTTGTGCTAAGATGAAGTTGTAAGGTCTTAATGATATCATTTGGGGGAAAGCATGTTCCCATTAAGCTTATATTTCCTCCTGGGCATTAAAACTGCAAAGCCAGCCAACAGAGAATAATGAGTTGGTACGTGATAGAATCCATCTCTGATTATAGAAGGTTACTAAATAGGTTATCTTCAGTTAACTAACTAAAAGAAAAAGAAAAGCAAATTTTTTCATACTCAAATTTTATTTTGAAAAATCTTTCTTTAGAGTAACAAGTTATTACTAAGAAATATATAAGAGATTCTATGAAGCAAGAATTACATAAATAAAAATGTGGTACAATTTAAATATTGTCATCCACTAAACTTAGCTCTTTTTAATCACTGCTTAAATTTGGCTTTTCTTTCTACCCTCAAAATAACTTTTAATTGACACCCTGGGTATAACCTTATAAAGACAAATAGCTTTGAAAGACTTAAGAATTCTGATTAATACAGTAACACAACTGTAACCAACCATGATTCTTGAGGACCAAT
The DNA here is from genome assembly GCA_028627135.1 of Pseudochirops cupreus. NCBI lineage: Eukaryota > Metazoa > Chordata > Mammalia > Diprotodontia > Pseudocheiridae > Pseudochirops > Pseudochirops cupreus. The sequence goes on along the minus strand of CM053583.1, from coordinate 287,945,971 downwards.
GAGGAACTATGCTACCCACCTCCAGACAGAGAAGTGATGAACGCAGGGTACAGAAAGAGATCCATTTTTGGACATGGCCAATGTAAGAATTTGTTTTGCTTCACTATGACTACCTGTTATAAAGATTTGCTGTGATTTTTTCACTTTTTTGTTGTTATTGTTGTGTCCACTTGAAGAAGGAGAGAAAATAAATCATTTTAGTTTGGTTTTGCTTTTTAAAAGTCCTTATAAGCCTGGTATGGCCTAACTGCACATGGCTCTTTCTGTCCAGCCCCACTCGGGCTAATTTCAGGCTGCTGGGCTTTAGAACTTAGTCTGAACTAGCTATCAATTGTTTTTTAAATCATTCTGTTTATGCTAGTGATTCCCTGTTAGGCCTTTATTTGTTTTATTTCTTTAAGTTCAGGAGATCTCAAGTTTTCTAGCCATTTCCCACAGATAAACCAAAGTAGTTCTATACCTACATATGACTTGTCTCCACAATCACCTACCTACATCTCCTCACACCTATGGCCTGTAGAAAGGGGCAAAAAGAAAAAAGAAAGAAAGAAAAATAGAGCATGTTATCAAGTACTGTTTCATTTCTCTCTATTGTTGAGGGAGAAAGTTCCTTTATTTTCCACATCCCAATGATGAATTCAGCTTAGATACAAAAGTTATTTTGCATAGCACTGATAAAGATTACATTTTAACTAACTATTCAGACTTCTTGAAGTGACTTTGTCTCCTCCCTCACCTCCCCCCTCAATATTTTAAACACAGCTGGTACATAAAAGAAAAAATTTTGAAGAAGTTATGCCATGGTTTCCTTATACAGTTTCTTAAAAAGAAAAACCACAAAGCCTGCCAGTTGGGAGGAATTCACATCGCCTGCTCCATCTTCTAAAGGCCCTGCTTTGCTCCACACAAGAAACTGTACTTGCTCCTTTCTGGACTTTTCAGAATGGCTGGCACATAGTAGGTACTCAATAAATTCTTGCTGACTGATTTGTTCATGTATCCCTGGACTCCACGTACACACACGCACGTGCGCACACACACACACACACACACACACACACACTGTTCCTTCCTGTGGGGGGACATTCCCTATGGGTATGTGATGGTCTTTCAGCAGTTCTGAGTCCTCCCCTAGATCTGAGACTGAATAATGAAAGAGAGGCATCCATGAACGAACAGTCCCTTCTCTAGACTCTTACTAGAAAAGGTTGGCTTACTGCCTCATCAAATGCAATTTGGAAATGTACATGCAAAGGCTGATTTACCACCAAAAAAAAGTATGGAAAAGAGTACACTGAAGCCATCTGTCTCACTGGTGTGGGGAATATTTATTCTCTTTTTGTTTGAAAATTCACATTTCTAATTGTTTCCCTTATGAGTTCCTCAAAAACAGTAATAAACTCCCCTCAAGCCATTTCCTTGCGAGGAAGTCACTTATGGCCCCTCAGTCATACCTCTTGCTCTCAGCTCCTCCTCTCTGGTTCATAATTCCTAAGAGATGTCTACTGATTGACACAGTGGACATGTGAAAATTGATTTCCTGTTTAATAACAACTGGGTTTTTTGCTAACTTAAATTTTCTTCTAATTTGACAGGATTCAATATAAAGTGATTGTCACTGTTGAGTGGTTCAGGCAAGGCTCAGAGAAATTATCATCCTCTCATCTCTACCATTCTCCCCAGTGAATACAGGCAGGAATGCCCCCATAATAGCAGGTCTTTAATTTCCTGACCAACTCAAGGAAGGAGAACATACGGCAAAGCTACCTGGATCACATCGGGAACAGCTAGATTTCTCATGTGCCACTCACAATAGGAAAACTTGGGTTCTACAGAAATTACCATTTTCTTATTTGAAGAGTAAAATGGGCATTCATTCAGCAGGCATTTATTAAGCACCTACTGTGTATGAGGTACTAAAGCACCAAGACAACACGAAAGGAATTGAGACCAAAAAAAATAGAGTACTTTGGGTGACACAATATGACCATATATAATTATATGCAAAATGCATGTAATATAATTCTAGCTTGAGAGGTCTCTCAGGGGAGTGGGAATTGTGAAAGGCCTAGAATAGGAGGGAACATTTAAGCTAGTTTTGAAAGAAGCTAGAGATTAAGAAGCAAAGAGGGGGAGTGCATTCTAAGGCATGGAAGGACAGCTTTCACAAAGGCTATGTAATGGGTATGTACTTGGTGCTCTGACTGAGGATTCAGATCAAATACCATGGAAATGAACCACTTGGGAGCGCCTAAAGGAAATACAGAAGCTTCTTCTCTTGGCCCAAGACTCATATTTTTACATAGTTATTTCTTACAGTTTTGAACCCCAAAAAGGGTTTAGTATAGTACCTCCAAAAAGGAAAAGCATCCCAGTCATGAGGAGGAGAAGATAGGCTCTGGCGAGGATGCTTATAAATCCTGTCATCCCTCCAAAGACCATCAGGATCAGGCTGAGCGGCAAAAGAATCACAAATGTCCCATGCATAGCTTAGGAAAAACACACAAACAAAAATGAAACAGAAATGTGAATTGGGTCTGCTGAGATACTATATTAATAAGAATGCTGGGCTAGGTTAGGTGATGCAGTGGATAGAGTGCTACACAGAGTCTGGAAGATCTGAGTTCCAATCTGACATCAAGCACTTATTAGCTGTGTGATTGTGGACAAGTCACTTAACATCTGTCTGTCTCAGTTTCCTCAATTATAAAATAAGAATAATAAGAGCCTCTACCTCCATGAGTTGTTGTGAGGCCTGAATGAGAAAGTATTTGTAAAGCACTTAGCAGTGTTCCTCACACATAGAAGGTGTTTAGTGAATGTGTTTCCTTCTCTTCACTATGGCATCAAGCCCCTGCAATCTTATCATTAAATTAAAACTCTTATTTTACAGATGAGGAAATTGAGGCCCAGAATAGCAAAGTGACCTGCCTGACATCCAAAACTCGTCAGTGGAAGGACCAGGATTGCCCCTAGATTTAGTGCAATTTCCACTGTCCCAATCTGAGACCCATGGAATCTCAGAAGTAACAGATCACTGTTGCTTCCGCCATTGTTCCCCGCCTAAGATAAAGCACATAGGTGTAGGTTCCCTTCCACCACCACCCCAAGATTCCATGGGTACCCACCACACACCCCCATTGCCACCCTTTGACTTAGTCTGAGGAGAGGAAGATTTCCAGGTGACCACGGTGCCAGAGGTGAGGTTGAGATAAAACAGATGCGGATCCAAAATCTTTCAAGGAAACCATGTCTTATTATATAGTAACTCTGTCCCTGGGCCAAGAAATAAAATAATACTAATGAACATTAGCTGAGCATTCACATTTCCAATCAGAGGAAGCAAATGTTTTCCTGAGACTCATTCAAAAGCATTCCTCTTCTTCTTTCCCTTTGTGCTGTAAGAGAGTAATTCAACTCAACTCCAGATCACAGAACTCCCCCTTCTTTAACTAGTGCAAGTGTCCAAATACCTCTCTGCTGGAAAACATAATATTTACAACATACAAATACTCTTTCCCACCACCAAAGGAAGGGAGGGAAAAGCAGCATGTGTGATTCTTCATGCTGATGATACCCCATAAAAAAACAGAACGATCCGTTGGTCTCTAGGGACCAAGCTAGGTGAGCCCTGCAGATCTGCTTGTCCCAAAAAGGACCTGACCCAAAAAGTAGTCATTAACAGTTTAATGTCAGCTTGGAAGGAGGTCTCCAGTAGAGCATCTTGGGGATCTCTGCAGTTTAACATTTTTATAAATGAGTTGGCACACTTAGAAAATTTGTAAATGGTGCAGACAAAGCTGGGGAAATTACTAACACACTGTGGAGGCTGTAGGTAACAGGGTCGTGATTTTTTTTCACAGGCTAGACAATGGGACAAATCTAATAATATAAAATTTCATAGGGATGAATGTGAAGTCTCAACTTAGGTTCAAAAATCAACCTCACGAATATGAAATGGAAAGGCACAGCCAGTCTGCCTAGAGATCAAAATGCATCAATATTGTGACATAGCCAAAATGAAGAATCATGGATAAATACAAGACCCTAGCAACAGGAAGGTTCAGGAAAAGCCTTGGGAAGAAGGGAGCTTCTCAAAAAGGCTAAAGCAGACTTGGGCTGCATTCAAGTGGCAATGTCCAGGACTTAAGGAGGCCATCGTCTCGCTCTGACCCAGTCACATCTGGAGTATTGTACTGAGCTCCAGAGATCACAGTCTAGGTAGGCTATTGATAAGTTGAAGATTGTCCAGAGGAAAGCCCCTAGGATGGTGAAGGGTCCCAAATTCAAGATAGACTAAGATTTATTGAAGGAAATGGAGATGTTTCATCCGAGGAAAAGAAGACTTAGATGAGGAATGAAGGAAATGTTCCAGGCTTGGTACTAAGCACTTTACAAATATTATCTCCTTTTATTATCTCCATGGTGACAAAGCAGCCTTGTATACATGCTTCTACAATGCACCAACAATGTTTCTACAAATGCTCCAACAACCCTGGGAAGTAAGTACTTTTATTTTCTCCATTTTATGGATGAGGAACTGAGACGGATGAGAGTAAGTAATTTGCCTAGAGTCACCCAGATAGTAAGAATCAAGGCCACATTTGAATTCTGGTCTTCCTGATTTCAGTCCCAGTTCTCTATCTACTGCACCACCTAACTGCCTCTAAGGCAGGGAGACATCAGAATTCTCCTCAATTCTCTGGAGTACAATTCTGTGGAAAAGAGATTAGCTCCAGGGAGCAAAACCAAGAGCAATGGGGCATGGTGGGGAATTATGGGAGTGATTACAAAGAAGCAAATTGAGGTTTGATTTCAGGAAAACCAGGACTGAACCTAGCAAAGTGTCTAACAATTAAAATTATGCCAAAGAAAAATGAGTTGCTTCCAGAAGTAGTGAAGAGGCTTCCCCTTTACTGGAGATCTTCAAACAAGAAGATGCTGAATGAATGACCAAACCTCCTAGTATATTGCTACAAGGGAAGGATTGTTGTTTCAGCCCAGATCTGAACAGAGGGCTCCTCTGGTCTCCTCCAACTTGGAGATTCTATAATTTTGTTTCTTGACCACCAAGAACTGCTTGATTTCATGACCATATTCTTTCTCTATGGTGACATAGCAGCCTTGTATAAATGCTTCTATCTGAGCCCTCTTTTTTTTAAAGATTGGGGTCCCTACAGCTACTGCTCCTAGTGACAAGGGAAAGTATTTTGGGGAGAAAGAGAGTAAGGTTATATCTTTAAAGCTTAGGAAGCAAATCTTCACAAGGCTAGACCAAAGTTCCTGGAGTCCTGCTGCTTCCTCCCTCACTGAATGCACAAAAATTTCAAGTTGCCCCTAAAGGTCACAGGGCAGATGTTCGAATGCCCTTTGAATAGAAAGAACACTAGATGAGGGCCAGGAATCTAGATCCTGGTCCTAGTTCTTTTTCTAACTAACTTTAGGCAAACCTCTTTCCTCTCTGGGTCTCTGTTTACTTATCTGTAAAATGAAGGGGCTGGACTAAATTATCTCTAAGGGGCCTTCCACTGCTTATATTTCACAGTTCCATGACTTCCTATCTCACTTTCAGTAACAATCTTTTGGGTAGGTAGGCTCCATTGGTGTGATTGGATTTTGAGAAGAGAAAGCTTTCCCTATATGTTCCCCTAAGAAAATTCTCTCTCGTAGGTTTACCTCTGGTGCCTAAAATTACCTCATTCTAGAATTCTTGGATTCATGTTATCCTTTGTGGATATCATACCCACTGGGAAAGCAGACACATTAAATCATGTATCTCTTACTGAGAATGAGTTCCTCAGATGATGGATAACTTCTGATAGGAGGAAGGATAGAAAGAGTACAAGAGAACTGAGTCAGAGCCAGGACTAAGGGAGTAGGAAATACATACAGTCCATTGTGGATAGTAGGTTCAACAAAGAGAGAAACTTTGAAGTCAGGAACCCTCACTCTTTGTGAACCCATGAACTTGTCCATGGGGTATTCTTTGCAAAGATGCTGTAGTGATTTATCATTTTCTTATCCAGTGTGTCTGCATTTTACAGATGGAGTTAAACAGGACTTAACTGACGTGCCCAGGGTCTCACAGCTAGTAATTTGAATTCAGATATTTCTGACTCCAGGACTGGTGCTCTATCTACTGTACTGGTCAGGAAGACCGGGGTTCAAATCCTCCCCTCACACAAGTTACCAGCTGTGTGCTGCAGAACAAGGCATTTAAGGTCTCTGGGCCTCAGTGTAAAATGAGAGGATGGACCTTTATGGATCTTTCCAACCTAAATCTATGATCCTAACTGTATATTAAGGTTTAAATGAACAAGTATCTAAGACATCTTTCCAAAGTGAGTTAGACTCAGTCAGAATGGTATCTTGTTAACAAGACAGCAAAATCAAGTCAAGTCAAACAAAAAAAAATCCCCTACGTTGAGCCCTTACTGTGCTAAGTAAACTATTTAAAGAGCCAGGGGAAGATCTCAAGCATTGAGTTGGCTCATGTATGGAGAATTTATGGAAAGAAATGGGTAGTAATCACAGATGAAGTGTGGAGAGAGTGTGATATGTTCTGATTGGAGTACTCAGTGATCAAAGCATAGCCCCACCAAAGTGTCTGCAGGGAAGGCAACTTATTGATGGCCTTCCTCCAACTAGATTTTAAGGCCCTGAAAACAGAAACTCTTATTCTTTGTATTCCTCACAACAATACTCGGCAAAGTGACTTGGACTAAGCTGAAATGGTGGAGTTTTAGGCATTTCCATTAGCAAAAAGAGAATCAGAGTAGTACTGCTTTCACCAAAATCAACTGCTTCTCTCCCATTGCCTCATACTTTGTCATTGTAAGGATATCACTTTCACACTTTGCCCAGGACACACATATGCCTTCTTCTGGCTCTGTGTCGGGACAAAATGCCACTGCACGAGGGAAGGGGAGAAGGTGGAAAGGGAGGAAGCAGTGAAAACATGACAAAAGGGAAGGTCTGTTTGGAGCTGGGCCTGTCACCTTCAATCCACATGAGACCAGCTGACCAAAAAAGCAAGATATGATTCTTTACTTCCGTTTTCCCTTCTACTTCTTAGACGTGAAATGCAGATCTCTTGACAGGGCTGCTTCTAAAGGGATGCAAGCCCAGGGTGAATTACATTGTGTATACATATATACTCACACATATATATTAGTATACATATACCTATGTACGCATATACACACATGTACATTTACCCACATATATATACATGCACTACACCTAAACATATTTGTATACATATGCACACATACATATTGTGTATGCATATAAATGCACATATATACACATAGTGTCATATCCTTATACATATACATGCATGCACATATACACATACATATGTGAACTGAACTTATAATTTCATTAGTGAGGAAACTCCCTCAACCACTGCAAGTTCTGCATGTATAGTCAGAAAGAGACAACTAGACATTTAAGAGGTTATATTACTTGCTCCAAGTCACATGCCAATATGTGTCAGAGGTAGGCCTTGAACCTGGGTCTTCCTGGCCTTTAACCCACTCTCCATTACTCCAAGCTACATACATAGGTCCTTTTTAATCACCATATACTAGAACCAGGTCTTCCCATCCCTACAAGACTCCTATCTTTCTTCCCTGCCATGGGGCCTAAAACTATCCTTTATTTTGGGAGGGCTCTACCCATGGAACACCAATGTTTTTTGGAGGATGAGAAGGAAGTATGCACAGTAAGTAGAAAAGTCTTGGTTTCACAAATTCTACCCCCTACCTACACACAGGCTATAAGACAAGGTGAGCTTGGCTGTCTGCCAGGTTTCCTGTTGAGAGCCTGAGGTGATTATGAAATCATTAAGGAAACCATGAAATTACTCCATTCCTATCAGCCCCAGATCCAGCACTGCTATCACTCTATTTGGCCAAATTATTAAAAATGAGGTTCTTTTAATAATATTGATGAGAAAATCCATATCCTTTCGCTGTCTCCATAGGAGGGAATGAATGTAGAAGATCACACTCCTATTAGTTCAAAATAATGACAAAAGACATCAAAACTTATAATATAGTGGCCAAAAAGTTATTGCAGCTGGCTTTTTGTCAATAATAATAATAATTTTTATACGAACTTTAAGCTAGACAGTCCCTGCTCACGAGGAGTTGATATCCTATTTGCTGCTACTCTAATTGTTCACATACTGATGCAAATGAAACAATTATAAAAATCATCATCCTAATTCTTGTCCTTTGGACTGCCCTTCTCATTTTTCAAAACACCTCATCAGAATTCTCATTTTAGACTCATAACATCCTGGTGAGGTGGATGGGAAAGATAGGTCATTTGAAAGAAGGGGAAACTGAGGCACTAAGTGACTCACACAGTTAGCAGTAAAATTGGAAATGTAAGTGCAACCTGAGAGGTCCTGTGATATGGTGGAAGGGCCCTGTATTTGGAGCCATAAGACTATAGGTTTAAAGCTAGAAGTGATTATAGGTCATAAAATCCAAATGCCTTCATTTTCCAGATAAGGAAACTAAAACCAAAAGAGATTAAATGACTTGCCCAGGGTCACACAGCTAGTATGCACCTGAGGCAGGATTCAAACTCAGGTCTTTTTCACTCCAAATCCAATACCCCTCCCCTATACCATCCTGTCACTCTTGTGAGAAGACACTAGTTCAAATCCTGGTTCTGTTCCTTATTAGTTGTATCACTTGACCTGGGACACTGGAGATCATATTCTAAATCCCTTATCTTACGAATGAAGAAAATAAGTCCTAGAGATTAAGTGAGTCATACAACATCATACAGCTTGTAGTAGTAAAGCCAAGGCTAGAATCTAGGTCTACCTGGTCTCAGGATTCCAACAAATCTTCTTTTTCAAACCGTTCTTTGGATTAGGAGGGTCATTAACAGAATCTAGAGTGATAGGAACAACACACGTAGGGTAGTTCTGATATGAAAGACAAGATCTGGAGAGACATGCTACGGCACTTCAGTGGGCATGTAGGGATGGGGATGGGCATCCAGGGGGTAAGAACGGGCACTGAATCCCTGGGAGATCTAGAGACAGTGTCAGTAAAGACCTGGCCTCAAGGTCAGGATGACCTAGGTTGAAGTCTATGATATATGCCAGCTGTGTGAGCCTGAGAAAGCCCCTAAACTAGTCCTTGTGCCAGGCAACTCTCCAAGACTAAAAGTTGCCAAACAGGTACAGATCTACATTGGCAAAGAAAGTTACCTCACCAGGGAAATCTTTAACAATGATTAAATCACATGATTGGATGAAAATGAAAGAAAATTGAAGGAAGCAAAAGGATTCCTAAAACTAAATATATAAATTCTATTCTGTTCTCATTTTAAAGGAGGTGTGATACTTCCAGTCCCAAGATGGCAGTGTGAGGAAGGAACCCTCTGAAAAAAAAAAACCCTCCCAAATTCCCCACCAAACAACTAGAAAACTGCCTCAGAATTGATCTAGGGTCAAGGAAGCAGCTTGCCAGCAAGAAAGGAAAAGTCTGTCTCGCTGGGGTAAAAGGGGAGCAAGGTCTAAGAGCAGTGGCAGCAACCAGTGAGCCTCACAGCACGAGGCCTGAAGTGAGGCTCCAAGACTGGGGCAATCCACTAGGAGGCCCTACCCTCCTACAAAGCAGCAGCTCCTAGGCTAGTAAGCAGTCTGTGCAGTGCAGCAAGGCTCCACCCCAGTGATCCCAACCAAGCACAAGTCAGCAGCTAGGCCTTGACCCCATTGCTGACCAGTAGTAAAGCCTCACCCTGAGACTGGCCAACAGCAAGACGCTGCCCCTGGACTTATCAGCATGGAGGCCCTGTTTCTATAGCAACCCAGCAGCAGAGATCATCCCTGAGACTGACCTGTAATAAGATCCCTCCTCCAGGGTCAACCACCAGAAAGACTCTATTACCATAGCAGCAAGGCCCTGCTCCTGGGGCAAGCCAGCAGCTAAACCCACATCCAGAGGAGGCCAACAGGGAGGCCCCACCCCCCAGAACAAGCCAGAAGGGAAGTTTGCCCTCCAGAGAAAGCAAGCAAGCAGCTAAACCTTGAAGCCCAGTGAAAGCCAGCAGTAAGACCCAGAGCCCCAGCAAAAAAAGCTTGGGATGGTGCAAGACCAGAGCCCAGCTCTCACATAAAAATACCATGTCACAAAAAAAGATGCAAAAAATTAGCAAAAAACAAAAAAGAGTTTGACTATAAAAAGTTACTATGGTGATAGGGAGGGACAAGGCATAAACTTAGAAGAGAGCAACAGTATCAAAATGGCCACATGTGAAGTCTCAAGGAAAAATGTAATTTGGTCTCAGGCCCAGAAAGAAGTCCTGGAAGAGCTTAAAAAGGATTTTAAAAAGCAAATTGGAGAAGTAGAAGAAAAAATGGTAAAGAAATGAGAGTAATGCAAGAGAATCATGAAAAAAGTAGTCAATAGCATGGGAAAATATATACAAAAATTTACTGAGGAAAATAACTCCCTAAAAAATAGAATTGGCCAAGGAAAAGGAAATGCAGAAGGTCACTGAAGGAAATAATTCCTTAAAGTTTTTAGAATTAAACAAATAGAAACCAATGACTCTATGAGACACCAATATATGATAAAAACAAAATCAAAAAAGTTTTTGAAAAAAGAGAAAAATTTCTCATTGGAAAAACAACTGACCTAGAAAATAGATCCATGAGAGATAATATAAGAATTATTGGACTACCTGAAAGCCATGATAAAAAAGAAAAAAAAAAGGCCTGGACAGCATCTCTCAAGAAATTATCAAAGAAAACTCCCTTGATATATTACAAACAGAGAGCAAGATAGAAATTTAAAGAATCCACCAATTGCCACCTGAAAGTGATCCCAAAATGAAGACTCTCAGGAATGTCATAGCTAGATTCGAGAACTCACAGATCAAGGAAAAAGTATTGCAAGCAACCAAAAAGAAATAGATCAGATATCAAATAAAGAACCACAGGGCTTGGAATATGATATACTATAGGGCAAAGGAACTAAGTTTACAATCAAGAATCACCTACCTGCCAAAATTGAATATAATATTTCGGAGGAAAAAAATGATATTTAATGAAATAGAGGACTTTCAAACATTTCTAATTAAAAGACCAGAGCTAAATAAAAAATTTGACCTCCAAATGCAAGATTCAAGGGAAATATGCAAAGTTAAAAAAAAGAAACAAGAAAGAGAAAACATAAGAAACTCAATAAGGTTAAACTGTTTCTGCTTCTGTATGGCAAAATAATATTTGTAACTCTTAACAACTTTGTTACTATCATAGCAATTAGAAGGAGTATATGTAGATAAAGAGTGTAGATACAAGGTGCTTTGATAGTATGGTGCCAAAAAAATAAAAAATAAATAAAAGAGTGAGAAAAAAAATGACACTGAAAGAAGGAGGGGAGAGATTGAATGGGGTAAATTATCCCACATAAATGAGGCATGAAAAATGGAAGATGGGCGGCGGGGGGAGTGGTGGGCAAAGCTTAAATCTTACTGTCATCAAAATTGGCTCAAAGAGGGAGTAACATACACATTCAGTTGGGTATAGACATTTCTTTTACCCTACAAGGAAGTAAAAAGGGATGGGGATAATAGATGGGGGAAGGGGGACTGATAAAAAGGGAGGGTATATTGGGGAAGGCAGTGATCAGAAGTAAAACACTTGTGAGAAGGGAGACTGGGTAAGTGGGGGCCAGGGATGGTGTAAATAAACAAAAAACAGCATGCAGAGAAATAGTTTGAAAAAGCCATCGAAGAACTTCCTAAGAAAAATCCCCAGGACCAGATGGATTCAAAAGTGAATTCTACTAAACATTTAAAGAACAATTAATCTCAATACTATATAAACTATTTGGAAAAATAGGCAAAGAAACAGTCCTGCCAAATTCCTTGTATGACAGAAATATGGTTCTGATACCCAAATTAGGAAGAGCAAAAACAGAAAAAGAAAATTACAGACCAATTTCCCTCATGAATATTGGTGCAAATATTTCAAATAGAACACTAGCAAAGAGATTACAGCAATATATCAGAAAGATCATACAAATATGACTAGGTGGTATTTATACCAGGAATGCAGGGCTGGTTCAATATTAGGAAAATTATCAGCATAGTTGACCATATGAATTGTATGATTATCTCAATAGATGCAGAAAAAAACCTGTGACAAAATACAGTACCCATTGCTATTAAACACACTAGAGCACATAGGAATACATGGAGCTTGCCTTAAAAATGACAAGTAACATTTACCTAAACCATCAGCAAGCATTATCTATAATGGGGATAAAGTAAAAGCCTTCCCAATAAGATCAGGGGTTAAACAAGGATTTCCATCATTACCTCTATTATTTAATGTTTTACTAGAAATGTTAGCTATAACAATAAGAGAAGAAAAAGAAATTAAAGGAATTAGAATGGGCAATGAAGAAACAAAACTATCATCTTTCCAGATAATATGATGTTATACTTAGAAAATCTTAGAGAATTAGCTAAAAAACTACTTGAAATTATTAACATCTTTAGCAAAGTTGTGGGAAACAAAAGAAGCCCACATAAATCATCACCATTTCTATATATTACGGACAAAGCCTAGCAGCAAGAGAGAGAAGGAGAAATTCCATTTAAAATAACTGTAGAAAATGTAAAATACATGGGAGTCTACCTGCTAAGACAAACCCAGAAACTATATGAATGCAACTATAAAACACTTTCCACACAAATAAAATCAGATTTAAACAATTGAAAAAATATTAATTGCTCATTGATAGGCCAAGTCAATATAATAAAAATGACAATTCTACCTAAATTAATCTTTTTATTCAGTGCCATACCAATCAAACTATCAAAAAAGTATTTTATTGAGTTAGAAAAAATAATAACAAAATTCATCTGGAAGAACAAAAACTCAAAGATATGAAGAGAATCAATGAAAAGAAAATGTAAAAGGTAGTCTAACCATACCAGATCTCCAACTATATTATAAAGTGGTAATTATCAAAACAATCTGGTACTGGCTCAAAAATAGAGTGGTGAATCAGCCGAATAGATTAGTTACAAATTACATGATAGTAAATGACCATAGTATTTGATAAATCAAAGATCCAAGCTTTTGGGACAAAAATTCATTATTTGACAAAAACTGCCAGGAAAACTGGAAAATAGTATGGTAAAAACTAGGTATAGGCCAATATCTCACACCATATGCCAAGATAAGGTCAAAATGGGGGTGATACCATAAGCAAATTAAGATAGCATGGAATAGTTTATCTATCAGATTTATGAATAAGGGAAGAATTTAGGACCAAAGAAAATATAGAGAGCATTACAAAATGTAAAATAGATAAATTTGATTATATTAAATTAATTATTAAATCATTAATCATAAAAATTAAATTAATTTTGTACAAACAAAACCAATGCAATCAAAATTATAAGGAAAACTGAGAAACATTTTTGCTACAAGTATCCCTGATAAGGCGTCATTTCTCAAATATATAAAGAATTGAGTCAAATTTATAAAAATATAAGTCATTGCCCAATTGACAAATTGTCAAAGGATATGAGCAGTTTTCAGTTTTCAGACAAAGAAATCAAAACTATCTATAGTCATATTAAAAATACTTTAAAACACTATTAATCAGAGAAATGCAAATTAAAACAACTTTGAGGTACCACCTCATACCTATCAGAGTGTCTAATACTACAAAAAAAGGAAATATTAAATGTTGGAGGGGATGTGGGAAAACTGGGACACTAATGCACTTTTGGTGGAGTTGTGAAATGATCCATCCATTCTGGAGAACAGTTTGGAACTATGCCCAAAGGGCTATAAAACTGTGCATACCCTTTCATCCAGCAATACCACTGCTAGGTCTATATGCCAAAGATATCCAAAAAAGAAGGAGAGATCTTCACCTCATGAAGCTGTGGGGGGCGGAGCGAAGATGGCAGCGTAGCAGCGGCAACATATCGCAGCTCTCACATAGCCACCCCAAAATACCCATAAAATAGGACTCTAAACCAATTCTAGAACTCCAAAACGCACACAAAGATACTTCCCACTAAAGTCAGCTCGGCTACGAGGAACCATATCAGCGCTGCGAACCGAAACCAGCCTGCCCTGAAGCAGCGGCTGTGCCCCCCGGGTGGCTGGACGGGAGGAGTGGAGGAGCTGAGGAGCTTCAGGTGAGCGGATTAGCGGCAGCTGTGAATGGGAATTGTGAAAGGGGGAGATAAGCAGTCCTGCCAGAAGGCCTCCAGAGCAGAAAAGCTAAAGGCAGAGGTTTTGCACCCGCCTCGGCTTTGCAGCTTCCCGCCCGCGGCCTGCAGGC
>CM053583.1:287904022-287931126 GCA_028627135.1 Pseudochirops cupreus | reverse complement strand
AGAGGTCCTGGAACCTGGCTGTTGGTTCAGAAGCCCTGAAGGAGGATTTTCTTGTGGTACCTGCACAGAAATCCTGGAAGAGGGCCTTGCTGATGTTTTCAGGGGTTCTGGGACTGTTCTACAGGCAGAGAGTGACTTGATGAGGACACTGGCTATGGCTTTGTTGAGCCTTGTCTCCCCAGGAACTGAGATTGCTGAGAGCTTGCCTCAAGTGAAGATGCAAGAAGGACCTTTCCTTGGGTATCCAATGCTGAGCTTAACGTTGTAACTTAAGGGTGGATGGCCTTTTGTGCTCTCCTGCCCCTTTTGAGATTCAGGGGTGGGAAGCCTTTGAGTGATTGACCAAATGAATGTACTTTGTTTCTGGTTGGAGACTAATCTCCATTCGAGAAGAGACTTTTGTCTGACTAAATGAACGTACTGTCTAGGGGTGGAGTAGTACCTGAATTGAACTGAGAACTTGCTAAAGGAACAAGTTACACTGTATTTTGACTTTTTCTGTTCTGTGAATGTTTGCCGAATAAATGGGGTTTACTATGCTGGTAATCCGAACCTTGGAAGTTGCCTTTGCTTGGCATTACACACATGTATTAAATTAAAAGGTTAGATTCAATGATCCCCAAGATCTATCCCTTCCTGCCCTAAATTCTATGAGCCCTATGTCAGGCAGCATTCACATCCTAAACTGTAAAGGTGGTGGAAATTACATAGTCACAAACGTGAAGATACAGTTGGGAAAGAAGCTAAATGTGCTGGTTCTCTCTCTTCTCCAATTTTTCTAAAGTACTTTATTTTATCTCTCCTTTGATCTCATCACATTCTACTTCATATTACATTTACCTATATATCTTATCCCCACCCTCACTTCTCCTGTGTAAAAAATAATCTCCTTAAAGGCTAGAACTCTATCATTTTAATCTTTGCATCTTCAGTGCCTTGCACAAAGAATCAACAAAATGTTTGTTGAAATGAAATAAATACAATAAAATACATTTTAAACGAAGGGTAATAACAATCACTTTACATATGAGTAGTTTCCAAAGCACTTTCATATCCATAACTTCATATAATTCTGATAACAGTGTCTGAGAGAGGAAAGGGAAGGATTATTTCCCTCATTTAAAGATGAGGAAATCGAGGTCCTTTTAAGAAAACTTGGCATTAGAGTATTTTGAAAGTATAATTTTTAATATCAGGAATGCTAGATGTTATATTACTTAAAACTTCTCCTAATACTTCAAGGGCTTTTGTTGAGCATTCAAAAGCCTCTTTTAGACCAGGGCCTTAGTAGAGTCTTCCACTCTCCTGTCACATCCCAATTTCACCATCTCTTAAATGGGAATAAAAGTATCTTCCCTACTTATCTGAGTGGAATGCTAAGATCAAATGAAATACTCTTTGTGAAGGTTCCTTGAAAAATATTAAGTATTCCACAAATGAAAGAGTAATAACAAGGCAACAGTCTCAATGTAGATACCTTCACAATAATGACAAGAAGGGAAACATCTCAGAATATTCCAAACCCTTATTTAAGTCACTAAAAGGAAGTCAGGTTTACAATAGTTCTTAGAAAGTTTGAGCTCTGGGCATGTCCTTTAAGAAATTAACTAAAAGGATTGCTTCAGAAGGGGAGTCAGCATCATTAGGGAACTGGATATGGGAATGTATAGTTCTCCAAAGTCTCTGAATTAGGGATTCCAGAAGCTTTTTCATATAGAGTAGATATTTGTCACTTCCCTGAGGCCTTGATATCATTTTTTTTTTTGCTTTTTGGAGGGCAATTGGGGTTAAGTGATTTGCCCAAAGTCACACGGCTAGTAAGTATGTCAAGTGTTTGAGGCCAAATTCGAACTCAGGTCCTCCTAACTCCAGGGCCAGTGCTCTATTCACTGCACCACCACCCCTGATATCATTGAAGAGGTGAATGATAGAAGAAAAAGAGAAGTAGCCTGGAAAAACAAGGAAGGCAAACTGATATACAGAATAGCATGTGGATAGCACCCATTCTGAAGATGTGTCAGGTGTGGCTTTAAAATCATAGAGTCAGAGCCAGGTACCAAACTTTAAGGAAGGAGGGGAATGACCTGAAGGTCTATAGACAACAGCTATCAGGATTTTAATTGAGTGGTAGATATTAATTGAAAGAAGCTCAAAGGAAAGGAAATGACCTAAAGGTCTATATACAACAACTACCAGGACTTCAATTGGACAATGAATATGAATTTATTAACCTCAAAGATGAAGAGGTTACTGAGTGGTGGAGCCAGGGGGAGAATCTGGAAGTGGCAATGAAAGTCAAGGACTATCCCAATCCTCCTCTTCCCTCCCACTGAGCTGAAGGAAATGAGTGAAGAGTGAAGCCAGTATTGGAAAGGGTGGCCGGAGAGTCTGTGTCATTGGCATAAGCCGGGTTTCAACAATAGCTACAAGATGGAAAAAAGCCATTTCATCCCAACTGGGCATGAGGTAGGAGGACTAAAGTCAATTGCATATCCACACTAAGTCTGGCAGCAATATGATGAACACCCAGAAGTAGAGGGCCCCCTGGGCTGTCTAAGAAGGGTCAAAGCAATCCAGGAGAGAAAAACAAAGCAGGTTAAAGCTTCCATACTGATAAGCAGTAGGGTCAGCCTAGTGAGTGGTCACTGCACTTCCGGTCTAGGTAAGAAAAGGAGACTCAATCAAAAGGAACAAAAAAATTAGAGTCACAGAATTTAGGAGTTGGCAGGGAAGTTTCCATCTAGTTCAAAG
Source organism: Pseudochirops cupreus (assembly GCA_028627135.1). Classification (NCBI taxonomy): domain Eukaryota; kingdom Metazoa; phylum Chordata; class Mammalia; order Diprotodontia; family Pseudocheiridae; genus Pseudochirops; species Pseudochirops cupreus. The sequence continues at coordinate 287,928,375 of CM053583.1, read as the reverse complement.
AAGCTGCCATCTAGTCCCAAACATACACAAAAGGAATCCACACTTTAACAAACTTGACGAGTCATCATTCAGTCACAGCTTGAAGACCTTCCTGGAAGAGGAAGGACCCTTCACCTTGGAGGCCATTCTACTATGGACGGCTTCAACTGTAAGGGAGTGTTTTCTAAAATCAAGCTTTAATCTGTCTCTTTGCAACTCTACCATTTTCTTCAGGTTTTTCTCACTACAGCCAAACCAAATAACGACAACAATAATTACAATATTTCTATAGTACTTTAAGGTTTACAATGAGCCTTACATTCATCACCTCATTTGATCCTCAGGATGAAATAAGTTGGGGAACTTGCTTAGAATCACATGGCTGATAAGTGACTGAGGGAAAATTTGAATTTAGGTCTTCTTGACCCCATGTTCACCCCCCTATTCATGCTGCCAGAAAGGACAAGCTTAACCTCTCTTCCACATGACAGCCCTTAAAATACTTAATGATAGTAGTAACCACTCTTCTTTCACCACCCTACCCCATCATCCCAGTCTTCTCTTCTCTAGATTACTCAAGGTCTTTCCTCACCCTGCTTGCCCTCTCCTTGGAACACTCTCCAGCTTGTCAATACCATTCTCAAACTGTGGTGCCCATAACTGAATACAACCCCCTGGATATGGTCAATCCACAGAGGAGAGAATAGGGAACAGTAGAAAGACAATATGGTGCAGTAGAGCAAGCCCTGGCGCCAGAATTAGCATACCTGGGTTATAGCATAACCACAATATAATGGTAATAGGAATTTGATGATCTTCCCTGTCCTTTAATAGATCAAACGCAATCACATGGAGCCTGTGGTGGGAGGAGTTTGCTGAATGGGTGGAGCAGAAAGGGTGGAGCAGAGCTGAAAGGAAGTTGGGAATAAAAGCAGTTAGTCCTGAGGGAGAGAGAGGACTCAGGCAAGGAGACACCTAGGATTGTTAATGTTTGTTTGTGGGAAGGCCTGAGCAGGGAAAGGTTTGGGGATGATGTTGCTTCCTACAGTGATAAGGTATATTAACTTCTTTGTTGCTATGATGGATTTGGTTTTCTAGTGTTAAGATTTGGCTTTCTGGTGTTGAGATTCAGTTTTCTAGTGTCCAAATAAATGTTTTGCTTCTGTCTTCTATATGGAGAGTCTGTTATATTTTGCAATTCAAAACTATACTAGCATATGCATAGTCACCATTGATACTGTGAATATTGCCTTGATGATACATTTTGCCACCTACTAACTATCCTTAGGCAAGTTACTTTTATTCCCTGGGCTTTAGTTCCTTTATCTTTAAGAACAAAAGAAAACTTCCAACTAAATGACTTCTAAGATTTCTTCCAGTTTTAAAATTCAATCAGCCTCAGCTTCCTCTTCTGTAAAATGGAAATAAAAGCATTTGCACTAAGTACCTCAGAGTTTCCTTCTGAAGAAGACATTTTAGAAATCTCAAAGTGCCCTATTGATGTGAATGGCTATTATGATGATCCTAAACTACTGGTTGGGAACATCTGCCTTGAAGGGTAGAGGCCAACCATAAAAGTACAACTCCTATGGTTTTTGTTAGGAAGAGGGAGAAGAAAACTTTTCTGAACCAAAGGGCATTATGGCAGGTGGTGCTGAGAAATCCTGGATACCTAGTTCTGTAAGCTACATGGCATTCAACTCCAAATTACAGGCTGAGAAAATAAAATCATTTCTCATTTAGAAATTAATTAGGTTTCCTGGTGTCGGCTAAGCCCTGGTTGACTTTGTGTATTTTTTTCCAGACACATTGCAAGCTGACTGACTGTGCATGTTCAATTAAATGTCTGGGTAAGAGCAGGCTCCCTGTGGAATAGTTGTAAAAGCTCCGGTTGGGGTGGAAAAAAGGGTTAGGTTTTTTTTTTCTTTTTATTCTCAGATTTTCAGGACCAGGCTTTTGGAACATGAATATTGATTCTCAATTCTGCTCCCTTTTGAAATTAATTCATCCTTTACAAGGCTACAGAATGTGCTAATGTTTCAGACAAGGCTTATCCTTTGGAACTCTGAGTTTGGTAAAGTGCTAAATATTTAGATCCTAGATCCTGGCCCCAATGGACAGAATTGCTAACCACACTCTCTTACAAGTCAGACATGGAAAATGGACTACCTGGTATAATCATCCCTCACAAATGTACAGTGCTTCAGAAATCTCAAAAGCTTTTTACATGCATTATCTAAACCAGCAGAGAGTTTTCAAGCACAATTTTGTTATGGTTATTTTAGTGAGACTGAATGAATGCTTTCATCTCCCTAGAAAATTAAAAGTGAGGTCACCCACCGTTGAAGAGAGAGGATAAGAACAATGTGGTAGAAAGAAGATGGACCCTGAAACTTGACCTCTGATTCCAAGTCTTTTCCTAACTAGTGCCTAACACAGTGATTTGTGCATAGTAAATTCTTAATAAATAAATACACACACACATATATATATGCACACACATATATATATGTACATACATATATAATTATATATGATAACATATATAAAACTTCATGAACTGTGTGATTGTAGGATCATAGATTTAGAGAAAAAAGGAACTCTAGAACTTTTCTAGTCCAATTGACTTCTTTGCACAGATGATACATTTGGGGTAGCTAGGTAGTGCAATGGATATAATACTAGGCTTGGAGTCTGGAATATCTGAGTTCAAATCCTGCCTCAGACATTTATTAGCTGTGTGGCCCTAGACAATTCATTTAACCTCTCTCACCCTCTCAGTTTCCTCATCTGTAAAATGGGTCTAATAATAGCACCTACCTCCTGGGACTGTTGTGAGGATTAGATGAAATAATATTTGTAAAGCACTTTGCAAATGTTACAGTGCTATATGGATGCTAATTATTAGTATTCTTATTGAGGGCAAGAAAAGGCAAATTCATACAGATAGTAAGTTAGAATCAGAATTAGAGCTCAAGTCCTCTGGCTATAAATATAGTGATCCATCTTTCTAATGTACCACACAGTCTTGGACAAGGGAAAGCACATATAGCAGAAGTTGTACAGCAAGATGCCTGGGAGTTGTTCAGAGGTACCTTTTGCCTGAGATTGTTCATACAGGCCTATTCATACATACACATGAGCGCGTACACACACACACACACACACACACACACACACACACACACACACACAAGATTGGATGTGACTTCCATTATATATAAACTACAAGGTGCTTTTCTCATTGAAGAACCCAAGATTCATGTGTGTCCTCAAAAATAAAACAAATTCCCAATCCTGTACCTTTCTCTTGGCAATACCTATCTAAAACATTTATTGAAAGAAAGGGATGAATAAAAAAAGAAGAAAAACTCAGAAAAATATAACAGCCTACTGCTGAGAGGAAATGTGTTTCTGTGTCTGTCCCATTATTGAATATGTTCAAAGAGTCTTTCAAAGTGAAAATCTCACTTCCATAATCTCTGCAAGGTCAGTGAGACCCTAAGGTTATTAGATGAATAATGCTGATGTGGTATAGAGAGTTCTAACATATGCATCAGAAGACTGAGCTAAGGAGAGGAGTATCCAGAATCTCCTAAAGATGAAAAATGTCACCCTTTCACACTTAAAAATTCTCTGGTCTGATTCTGGAATTTCTAGAGAAAGCTCACTGTGCCTTTGATTAAGGAACAGTGTAAAGGATAGATTTATTTTTTAATATTCTGTTGCAAATGCAAGAGCTAGAAGATCACTGAGTCTAATCTCCTCATTTTACACCCAGAGAAGCTGTTGTGGTTGGGGCAGCTAGTTGGAATAGTGGGTAGGGCAGTAGGCTTAGAGTCAGGAAGTACTGAGTTCAAATCCTACTTCAGTCACTAACTAGCTATATGACCCTGGACAATCATTTAGCCTCTCTCGCCCTCAGTCTCTTCCTCTGCAAAATGGCAATAATAATAGTACTTACCTCCTGTGATTGTTGTGAGGATTGAACAAGATGATATTTTTAAAACATTTTACAAACATTACAATGTTATACAAATGCTAGCTGTTATTGTCGTTATTACTGAAATCAAGAAAAGAAAATTTATTTACCCAAAGTCATATAGGCAAAATTAGGATGAGAATTCAGGTATTCTGATTCCTGCCTCACATACTCTCCGTATGACCCTGGAGACTCACCTAACCTCTCACCCTCAGTTTCTGCATCCGTAAAATGGAAATAATAACAGCACCCCCCTCATGTTGCGAGGTGATACTGTGCTCTGCAAACCTAAAAGTGCTAGATAAATGCTAGACAGACTGGGAGTTCCCTTCCAACCAGAATATAACAATTTCACTTTTCTTACAAGGCTTCTCTGGGCACTCATTTTTCCTGAATTTCACTCAGAAAAAAAATTCCAGTGGAAAAAAAGGAATGGAGGCACAAAGAGATATGGTTTACCTCCCATATGCCCATTTCCACTCCCCTTCCTAGTATGGTCCTAAGCCCTATACTCCAACTAGGAACAAACCTGCCCTCACTAGGAATTGCCTTCTCTCCAGTTTCCTGACTCCCAGCACAGTGATGACACAAAATGTTGTTCAGTCCCATGCAACAACCATATCCTGGCAGACTTAACTTCTGCAGGGAATAGCCCATTTCCAGATGTTGGGGCTCGTGGTTCATCTAAATTTCCTTTGGTTTTATTTTGGGGCAATCATTTAAAGAAGTACACTTCAACTTGGATATATTAATATCATCTGTTTCAGTTATGCCTCCTGCAATGTACTGAATTAAATTATGCTCCAAGTGGCCTGACAAAGTTAATATGCCTCCCAAAATGCCTCACTCACTCCTACTTGTAGCTTTCACATTAGAATAGAAATAATAGCTTATACCAGATAGTGCTTTCCACTTCTGATCCTCAAAAGAACCCCGTAAGGGAAGCATCATAAATACTATTATTCACTCAGGAAACTGAGTCTCAAAGAGGTTAATTGATTTTCCCAAGGTTATATGCAAATAAAACAAATATCTGTGATTTCCTAAGTATGTTGAACTGTCAGTATAGGGAAATCCCTCTACCATACATATGGCAACTGGTCAGTGACTTACTAGATAAATTTTAGGGAGATACCTAGGTGACTGTAATGGCAATGGGAATTTGAAGATCTTCCCTGCCCCTTAATAGGCCGAATATAATCACATGGAGACTATGGTGGAAGGAGTTTGCTGAATGGATTGAGCAGGAAGGGATGCAGCAGGAAATGAATCAGATCAGTTAGTGCAAAGGGAGAGAGAGGATGCAGGCAAGGAGAAAGTTAGGATTGTGAGTGTTTGTTTGTGGGAAGGCCTGAGCAGAGGAAAGGCTTTTGGATGGTGTTGCTTCCTGAAGTGATAAGGTATATTAACTTCTTTGTTGCTATGATGGATTTGGTTTTCTGGTGTTGGGGTGTGGTGTTCTGGTGTCTAAATCAGTGTTTTGTTTCTGTCTTCTATATGGAGAGTCTGTTATATTTTGCTATTCAGAACTACGTCAGCATATTCATAGTCGCCATTGGCGCTGTAAATATTGTCTTAGTGATACAGTGATCCACCCAAGATCTCAGAGTTATTAAGTGTCAAAGGGACAATATGAACTCAGGCCTTCCTGTCTTACAGTCAGCAATCTATCCCCTACCTCCACGCTACCTCTTTGTCCAAGATCACACAACTAATAAACTATAGAACTCAAGTCTTCTTGGGTCACCAGTAACCTTTCCATTATACCACAGAAGTATTTGAATGATGGAAGACAGCAAGAATATAAGTGTCATGAACCCACTATCACAGAAAAAAACAACAACCTGAGACTATGCTTTTACTCTAGGTAGGCTAATCTGAGTGTTCCTAGAACACATCATCCATTCTTCAAATCCTAATTTATCGCACCTTCTCCACAAGGCCCTCCTTGACTACTCCAGGCCACACAGATTTCTTTATTTTCTATACTCCCATAACAATCTCCATTTTTGGCTCCTGATCATATACTAAAATAAAGGTCCATCTTTTAACATTAACATTCACCTTATGATCCTACATGGTTTAAATTATAAATTATCAATCTCTGAAGAGTTAAAGCTGAGGGTAAAAGGGTAATGGAGAGGTACACGGTAGGACTGTGTTGGCTGTGACATATTCCCAAGGAAAAAACTCACAGAAAAGGTAGTCTAAAGGATGTCATCAGAGAGCTCTAAGATCAACATAGGAGGTAAGTCAGTCATGTAGTGAGAACAGGAAACAACAAATGAACAACGTTCCTGCTCTAGTACCAACATAATGTCAAGAGAGCTTCCCTCACAGGGTTCTTTCCAGAAGTGGAAAGCACTATCTGATATAAGCTATTATTTCTATTCTAATGTGAAAGCTACAAGTAGGAGTGAGTGAGGCATTTTGGGAGGCATATTAACTCTGTCAGGCCACTTGGAGCATAATTTAATTCAGTACATTGCAGGAAGCATAAATGAAACAGATGATATTAATATATCCAAAGACCTCTACTCAATGAGTGGACCCCTGTGGAGAATTTATGGGAGGACATGAACAAGAGATATATGAGATGAAAATTCAAAGATAGGTTTCAATCTGCACCATTGAAGGGTTTACCAGAGATGTGCTGGTAAATATTTAACAACCAATTTTCCAGGAAAAAAAGTTGTATGCACAGACATACTTCTAGGTTTGACCTGCATTGTTAACTCTTTCTCTATCACTTTCTTAAGTGGAGATGATCAAGGAAACAAAAAAATCTGGTTCTGATTTGAAGTGTTCCTAGATTTCTGAGGTCTAAATATTCACACTGGAAAATTTAACAATGAACTCGAAAGTCAACTGGCTCCTGCACACATCTGGGGAGTACCCACCATAATAAGATCAAAGATCTATTGAAGTATCAAAATATAAATAATATACTGTTTTGTACTGTTAATCATTTAATCTATGTATGGCCTCCTGGAGGATAAGGATTGTTTCTTATATAGGCATACCCTAAAGCCTCTTCTAATGTTATTTCACGATAAAGTTATTAACCCATTATAGGGAGACCAGTGATTTTGTTGCTGGCAGGAAGGTAAAACAAGAAAATTTACAGTAAAGGTCACCAGATCTGACGGTTCCAACTAGCCCTCTTAGTTTGCCCCAGACAAATTTCTATAGCATCCAGGGACATAGGGAGAAAGGGTGAGTGGGGTGAAAAAATCCCTCCTCACCTCCACTCAACACAGTTCCTTTGAAGTTTTACAAATATGGGGTCTCTGAGATATTTTGAAGGCTGAAATCTAACAACCAGGAAAATAACAAGAATTTAAAGAAATTTTTTAAGATCAAGTCATAGAGAGTATTTGAACACATAGTCTCATTCCAACAAGAATGAAAGTAGTTTTAAAAACAAACTAAAATTCCTAAAGATTTTTCTATCTAACTGGATTTGTGTGACTGGTTAGGATGTATATCAAAAAAAGAGCTAAAGATATACCCTAGAGTTATAAAGCTAAAACAAACAAGCTTTTCCTTCTATGGAAAAGCAAAAAAAAAATGCAGATGGTAGGAGAAAGATACTCACAAGTCCAGCAACAGGGAAGTAAACTCCAGTCATGCACCATCAGAGATAAGTGCTTCAAAGAGAATAATGTACCTGAGAACTTCCATCTGAGCAGAAAAACAGGCTCACCCCAATGGCATCACTGGAGGAACTGATGACTTTGCAGCATCAGAGGAATAATTGTCCTGAGCATGCTTTCCCTACACATGTGTCCCCCTGATACTTTTTCTCTGTGTATGTCTGCTTCCCCACAGATAATATGATCCCTTAGGAGAATATACTCCTAAGTGTAGGAAACAAAAGTTTTTCTTTTTCACTTAGCTAGCTAAATTGTTTAATTAAATTTGTTTTGCTTTGAAGCTATGCATCTTCTGATTGGTTAGTAAAAGAAATATATCAATGGAGACTCAGGATCTATGTTTTTGAGTTGAAGCTCACTAACCCATATCCACAATGTTCTCCAAGACTAGGGTAGCATTCAGGGAGCTTATGTGTGAGCTGGACCATGTAATAGCAATCAAAGTAGAACTTTGCTTCTTGTCTGAGTGATTCAAGTGCCTTTGAGCCTCACCTTTGATTGTATCAAGAGCCTTTGTTAGAAACAGTATACACTGTGTTGCCATTAATAGGCTAAGGGAATTTGAAGACCTTCCCTGCCCTTAATAGGCCTAATGTAATCACATGGAGTCCTTGTGTGAGGAGCCTGCTGAAAGATCAGAACAGGAAGGGGGAAGAGGAAGGAGCAGAGCAGAAAAAATCTCAAGCAGAGCTGGGAGCCAGCAGAACTGAGAGAGAGAATGCTTGTGACTTCAATGCTCTGTTGATCTGTGTTACTTTCTGAGAGAATGTTTGTGATGTTGGCACTCTATTGTTCTGTCAGACAAAAGCCTTATCTGTTGTTCTGTCTGACAGAAGTCCTGAAAAAGGACTTTACTATTGACTTGTGTTTGATTTCTCAAGCAGAAACCTTGTCTGTTGATTTGTGTCATTTTGTCAGACAGAAAGTGACTTCAGATGATAGTGCTGGTAAATATTGTTGTAGCTCTGTCAAGTTTAATGTGTGTAAATATTGCTGTATCCCTGCTAAGCTTCATTTTCCTAGAAACAGAAGCTTCAAACAACTTGGAGTAGAGTTGTCCCCATGAGCTGAGATATGGAACAGGAGTGGAGAGCTGCCCATGTGTGAATCCAAACAAGAGCTGGGAGTGGTTAGCCCATGGAGGAGGAGCCATGAGGTTTGGAAGTCAGCCTTGAGTTAAGATGAAAGAAGACTTTACTTGGGTACTCTGTATTAACTGATGATAGTGTAACTTACTGTGACCCGGGGATGAATGGTGTTTGTACTTTCTGCTACTCCTTAAGGATGATTGGCTTAAGGATCATTGGAAGCCAGCCTCAATTCAAGATGAAAGAAGACTTTACCTGGACACTCTGTATTGACTGAGAAGACTATGACTTACTGTGACCTACGGGTGGATGTTTAAGACTATGTGACCACCTTAATTACAAGTTATGTTATATTGTTGTGAATGTTGTGCTTTAGTTTCTTGAATGTTTTGCTTTAGTTTACTGTTGAATAAATAGAGAGTTCACTATACTATGCGATTAGATCATTAAAGTTATTCACAGTAGCAGCCCTCAGGAGAGCTGCTCATGATTGGTTTTACAGACTACAAGGTCTTAATCATTATAATTAAATCCTCCCAAAACTGTTTTTTTTAATAATTTTATATCATTACAAACAACAACAATAATAATTTATCTTCATAAATTATCTCTTATTTATAGCACTCCTATGAAATTTACTGCCACTTAAAATATCATTTTTGCAGAACTATATTATACAGTATATTAAACTGTACATTTTTTTTCATTTCTGACAATGAGTAGCACAGTATTATGCACAAAACAGGGCATGAGAGGCAGAGCCAAGATGGCAAAGAAAAGGCAGGGACTTGCCTGAGCTTTCTCAAATTTCCCTCCAAACAACTTTAAATAATGCTTCAAAATGAATCCTGGAGTGGCATAATCCACAAAAGAATGAAGTGAAACAATTTTCCAGCCCAAGACAACTTAAAAGGTCAGCTGTAAGGGTCTGTCACACAGGAGTAAGAGTGGAGCACAGTCCAGCAGCAGGCCTTGAGGGCAACTGAATCAGCCATGGCAGTGGCTTCTGGAGCTCCACGTCCACAGACAGTAAGGAGGGCCAGACAATTGGTCAGAAGGAGATTACAGGGGTCCTTTTGATGGCATGGGTGCAAGGCTCTGTTGCATTGCCCATAGCCAATTATCTCTGTCCAGGGAAAGGAGGAGCAACACTAGCACACCAGAGGTTGCAACCTAGGAAAGTAGGGATGCTGGTCACAGTGCCAGGACAGGAAAGAGCACTTGGGGTCACTCATAGACCAAAGCACAGGCCAAGAAAGTGGTAAACGCACCTCTCCTTAGATACCACCTTGGAAGAACTAAAAACTGACAAACCCCCAGAACTAGCTCTGAAAATAGCTGTATAAAAAAACCTGAAGCTTGGAACAGTGCCCGCTCCACCTCAAGAACAGAACCTAATTTTAACACAAAGTAAAAAATAAAGAAATAAGCTATAAAAATAAACAAATAACAAAAAAAAAGAAAGTGACTACCAAAAGTTACTATGGTAACTGGGAAGAGCAAAGCACAAACTCAAAAGAAGACAACAAAATCAAAACTGCTATATTCAAAATCTCAAAGAAAAGTGTGATTTGGCCTCTGATGCAGAAAAAAAAAATTCCTGGAAGAGTCCAAAAAGATTTTAAAAATCAAGTAAGAGAGTTACAAGAAAAATTGGGGAAAGAACTGAGAGTGATGCAAGAAAATCATGAAAAAAGAGTTAACAGCTTGGTAAAGGAAATTACAAAAAAATTACTGATAACACCTTAAAAAACAGAATAGGCCAAATGGTAAAAGGGGTACAAAAATCCAATGAAGAGAAAAATTCTTTAAAAAGCAGAATTGGTCATATGGAAAGAGATGTACAAAAATTCACTGAAGAAAAGAACTCCTTAAAAAGTAGAGTTGACCAAATGGAAAAAGAGGTCCAAAAGTTCACCAAGGAAAATAATTCCTTAAATATTAGAATTGGCCAAGGAGAAGTTTGTGGAAATGTCAAGAAACAATCAAACAAAATCAAAAGATGACAACATTAAGAAAATGTGAAATATTTCATTGGGGAAAAAACTGAACTGGAAAATACATTAAGGAGAGAAAATTTAAGAATTACTAGAATATCTGAAAACTGAGAGAGAGAAGGGAGGGGGAAAGAGAGAGAGAGAGAGAGAGAGAGAGAGAGAGAGAGAGAGAGAGGAGAACACCTAGACATCATCTTTCAAGCAATTATCAAGGAAAACTGCCCTGATAGTCTAGAGTTGGAGGGCAAAATAAAAAGTGAAAGAATCCACCAATCAGCTCCTGAGATTCCAAAATGAAAATTCCCAGAAATATTATAGTCAAATTCTAGAGCTCCCAGGTAAAGGAGAAAATATTGCAAGTAGATGAGGGAAAAACCCATTCAAATATCATGGAACCACAGTCAGGATAACACAAGACTTAGCAACTCCTACTTTATTGGATAAGAGGTCTTAGAACATGATATTCTGGAGGGCAAATGAGCTAGAATTACAACTAAGAATCATGTACCCAGCAAAACTGAGTATAATCCTTCTGAGGGAAAAACGGATATTCAATGAAATAGAGGACTTTCAAACATTTCTGATGAAAAGAGCTAAACAGAAAATTTGACTTTCAAAAAAAGACTGAAGAAAAGCATTAAAAGTTAAATAGGAAAGAGAAATCACAAGGGTTTCAACAAAATTAAACTGTTTAAATCAATATATGTAACTTCTAAGAACTTTATCATTATTAGGGTAGTTAGAAGGAGTATACATAGAACAGAAGAGATGGGTGTGAGTTGAATATTATGGGATAATATATTTTAAAATGAAATTAAGAGATGAGAAAGAATAATGCACTGGGAGAAAGGGAAATGGAGAGGTAGAATGGGGTGAATTGTTTCACATAAAAGATATATGAAAGAGTTTTTACCATGGAGGGAAAGATATAGGCTCAAGTTGGAGGGGAGCATTTGAACCTTACTCTCATTGAAACTGGTTAAAAGAGGGAATAATACACACACTCAGTTGAGTATAGAAATCTATCTTATCCTACAGAAAGGTAGGAGGGCAAGAGGATAAGAAAAGGGGAGGAGGGAACTGATAAAAAGATGGGTAGATTGGGGAGGCAGTAGTCAGAAACAAAAGTCTTTTGAGGATGGACAGGGTCAAAGGAGAGAGAAAGAGTAGGATAAACAGGGGCTAAGGAAATGCACTGAAATCATAACTATGAAAAAAATTACAACAAATTTCTCTGATAAAGGCCTCATTTCTCAGATATTTGGGAAACTGAGATACATTTATAAAAATTAGAGCCATTTCCCAATTGTTGAGTGATCAACAGATGTGAACAGGCAGTTTTTAGATAAAGTAATCAGAGCTATCTATATTCATAGAAAAAATGCTCTGAATCAGTATTGATCAGAAAAATGCAAATTAAAACAACTCTGAGTACCACCTCACACCTATTAGATTGGCTAAAATGACAGAAAATTATAAATGTTGGAGGGAATGTAGGAAAATGAGAAGCTAATGCATTGTTGATGGAGTTATGAACAGATTCAACCATTGTGGAGAGTAATTTGGAACTATGCCCAAAGTGTCATAAAAGTGTGTGTAACCTTTGATTCAGCAATACCACTACCAGGTCTGTATCCCAAAGTGATAAAAAGAAAAAAGACTTATACCTACAAAAATGTTTACAGCAGTTCTTTTGTGGTGGCAAAGAATTGGAAATTAAGGGGATGTCCATCAATTGGAGGACAAGTTGTGGTATATGATTGTGGTGGAATACTACTGTACTAAGAAAAATAATAAGCAAAATGCTCTCAGAAAAACCTGGAAAGACTTATATGAATTGATGCAAAGTGAAATGAGCATAACCAGGAGAACATTGTACATAGTAATAGCAATATTGTACGCTGATCAACTGTGAATAACGTAATTATTCTCAGCAATGCAATGATCCAAGACAATTCCAAAGGACTTAAGATGAAAAATGCTATACATCTCCAGGGAAAGAACTGATGGAATCAAACACAAACAAAAGCATACTTTTTTTACTTTCCTTGTTTGTTTCTTTTTTGTTCTATTTTCTATCACAACATGACTAATATGGAAATATGTTTTTTGCATGACTGTACATGTATAACCTACATCAAATTGCTTTCCTTCTTAAGGGGGAAGGGAGAAAAAGAGGGAGAGAATTTGGAACTCAAAATTTTAAAAGAATCAGAGAGGCTGGGTGGTGTAGTGAATAGAGCACTGGTCCTGGAGTCAGGAGGACCTGAGTTCAAATCTGGCCTTAGACACTTAACACATACCAGCCATGTGACCTTCGGCAAGTCACTTAACTCCAACTGCCCTGCCTTCCCCCCTCCAAAAAGAAAAAAAATTTAAAGATGAATTTTTAAAATTGTTTTTGCATGTAATTGGAATAAAGAAATAATTCATTTTTTTTTAAAGACAGCCCAGTGGTACAATGGATAGAGTGCTAGGCATAGAGTCAGGAAGACTCATCTTCCTGAGTTCAAATCTGGACTCAGACACTAGCTGCATAGCCTTGGGCAAGTCATGTAACCCTATTTGCCTCCGTTTTCTCATCTGTAAAATGAGCTGAAGAAGGAAATAGCAAATTACTCCAGAACCTCTACCAAAAAAAAACAAAATGGGATCATGAAGATTCAGACACACCTGAAATGACTGAGCAACAAGAAACACAAAACAGACAAGCATTAAAAAGCTGAATGAATTGTGAAAGTTTAAAGGTGAATCTTTAACTCCCCTGAAGAACTGGTCTACCATTAATTACCTTCACTGAGGAGACACATCCTAACCAATATCAGAAAACATAGAGTTATATCTCTAATTATTAGGTTAGTCACAGAGACAATGTGAGATAGTGGCAAAAGCAGCAATCTCAGCATCAGAAGACCTGGGTGCTAGTTCTAGATATGTTCCTTACTAGCCACCATGACTCTTGACAATTCATTTAGCGATTATGAGTCACAGTTTTCTGAGAAAAGCAATAGAAACTTGAAGACTAATTCCAACTTGGCCACTGACTTAACGAGTCTTTTTAGGTAAATCATGCATTCATGATCTGAAAAGTGGTGATAATAATAGCTACCCCTACATACATCTAGATGGTGTCATGGATAGAACACTGGGTTTGGAGACAGTAAGACTTGAGTTCAAATCCAGCCTCAGACACTTACTAGTTTTATGACTCTAGGCAACTGACTTAATCTCTCTCACCCTCAGTTTTCCCATCTGTAAATAGGGATAATAATAATACCTGCCTGCTACAGTTGTTGTTAGGCTAAAATAAGATAATATTTTAAGGTGCTTTGCAAATCTTAGAGCAATATGTCAATGCTAGCTATTATTATCATTTGCTATTGTTATCTTTATTATTAGGATCAAATGAAATAATTTTTCTCAAAGTGTTTTTGCAACTATAAAGCACTATGTAAATGTCAGGCATTAAATATGATTATTATTATGATTATTATTATTAGGCTATTCTGTCTGTCTACCCACAAAGCTAATCTAGCTATGTAGAATCTCACTAGAAACAGGAAAGCTACCCCCACACAATGTCAGTTATCATCTTCAGGATAGCTCCAATGTCTCTAGCCACAAATGAGAGCCCAATTACTAGGTTCAGGCACCTCTCGCAAAAGTGAGAGACTAATCTTTTGTCCTTCCCCAATTCCTGAAACATGGCCCTATACTGACCTAGAACCACAACTCAGTTTCTAACACCAATCCCCTAGCACGTGAAATCTTCTTAGACTGTCCCCAACCATTACTTCAACAGATGCAAAGAAAATGATACCTCAAACCTATCCCAAGAGCTAAAGTCTGTCCCCCTCCCAAAAACTCCCACCCCCAGGGACTTACAGAAAGGTAAGGAAGCTGACCTGGAGAGCCTGAAGTCACAGGAAAACAATAAGCATTCTTTTTCAGATGCTGTATTTTGCATTACTTCCAGAGAAAAAATGAATAAGAGAGGGCTGGACCCATTCAAAAAATGAATACATATTCCCTCTATGCTGGGTAACCTACTTCTTATCCATATGGGATATTTAGACTCCCTCCTGAGCTTTGAGAGTCTGTAAATCCAATTACATATCCAAGTCTCATTTTCATTCACTGCAACCACCACACTACCATTTAAAATTCCCTTTTGAGGTTGTTTGGTAGATGTAATTTTTTATTTTCTGAATCAAAGCAAACTACCTAATCCTAGGTTCTGCCATTGTTAGGACAGCAAACAGTAGAACTCTAAGGCAATGAGACTCTTTTTCTTGAGGCATATCCAAAGTCAGTCTCATCTCTTACTGCTGTGCCTCCTCTGCCTATACTGAGTTCAAGAGATCAGAGTTCTAGCCCCACCTGTCTCTGGTGCTAACTTGTGAGATCTTGGACAAATCTCCCAGAAACCACAGAGTGTCAGAGATGAAAGAGACCTTAGAATCCTTGCTCCATTATTTTCTGCCTCTATGATTTCTGACCCTCAATTTCCTCATCTCTAAAATAAAGGGGTGGTAAGGGATGATCTCTGAGGTGCTTTCTAACTCAAAAGTTTAGAATCTCACATTTCTATTAAATTATCTAGCTGAAGTCATTTATTTACAAGTGAGGAAACTGAGGCTCTGAGAGTGACTTGGTGGAGGTCACACAGCTAGTTGGTGACAGAGCAAGGTCTTGCTGGGGTGGGAAACCCGCAGCCTCAAGGCCACACGTGGTCCTCTAGATCCTCAAGTTTGGCCTTTTGACTAAATCCAAACTTTACAGAACAAATCCTCTTAATAAAAGGATTTGTTCTGTAAAACTTAGACTCAGTCAAAAGACCACCCCCAAGGACACAGAAGACCATAAGACCACAGGCTTCACCCCCACCCCCTCTTGTCTAGAGTCTATTTCTCTATTCTTAGTAGAATGATCTTTTTTCAACTCCATCACAATACATCCCCTGAGTAAAACCTATTGCCTTATTGATCAAATCTATTGCCTATTAAAAATAGCCCAAATGAACAAGCTTCATCCTTTCTTGCCCATCCCCATCCGCACATGAAAAAGTTGTAACTTTTTCTAGAGGAAGTTTATAAAGTGCCTATTTGCAAACTGGCAACTCCTCATCAAAGAACTGTAACACAGAGATTAAATGACTTCATTCACTCACTGTCACCTCTCTCCAACGGCAGAACAAAACTGAAATTGGATCTCTATTTTATGTTGCTTCATTTTACTTTCATCAATAAAGCAGGAATAATAAGATCTGCCCTGCCTAACTCAAGAGGTTGTTGATAGGATCAGATATGAAAATAAGTGTAAAAAACATTAAATATTATTAAACGTAAAGCATTTTTAAAAATTTTCTGAACTGGTGATTTCTCTGTTGTAGAGAGAGCTCTCTTATAAAGAAACTCCCTATGTCAATGCTGATTTGCAACTGTTCTGCAACTTATAGTCTTGCTTGAGGCTCTGAGAGGTTAAGTGATTGGTATAAGATAAGTCAAAAACAGGATTTGAACCCAGGTCTTCATCCACACTACACAATTTCTTTTTCTTTCCTAGATTTTGTTGTTGCTCAGTCATTTCAGTCATGTCCAATTCTTTGTGATTCTGTTTGGAGTTTCTGTGGCAAAGAAACTGGAGTGGTTTTCCATTTCCTTCTCCAACTCATTTTATAGATGAAGAAACTGAGGCAAACTGGATTGTCTGAAGCTGGATTTGGAGTCTTCCTAACTCCAGGCCCTGCACTCTATCCACTCTATCCACTATACCACCTAATTGCCCCCATACCACTATAATTGTCATCTAGAATTCGTAAATTCTTAACTTGGGCCCCAGGAACTTTATTTAAAAAAAAAACACACATATTTTATAAGTATTTAAATATAATTGATTTCCTGTGTAATATTACATATTTTATTTTAAGCATTTAAAAAAATCACTCTCTGAAGGAGTTCCTAGGCTTCACCATGACATTAAAAATATTTAAAATCCCTGCTCTGGATATAAATGTAATTCTAAAGGCCGCACAGAGTGTTGATTTGCAAACATCTTGTTGTTCAGTCATGCCCAATTCTTCATGACTCCACGGACCATAGCACATCACCTCCTATCCTCCACTGTCTCTCAAAGTATATCCAAGTTCATTTTTGTTGTTTCCATGACACTATTTATCCATCTTATCCTCTGCCATCCCCATTTCCTTTTGCCTTCAATCATTCCCAATATCAGGGTTTTTTCCGATGATCCCTGTTTAATCATTATGCGGCCAAAATATTTAAATGTTAGCTTCAGTATCTGATCGTCAGGTAAATCATCTCAATTAATTTCTTTAAGTATTGACTGATTTGATCTCCTAGCTGCCCAAGGGACTCTCAAAAGTCTTCTTCATCACTACAATTTGAAAGCATCAATTCTGCAGTGCTCAGCTTTCCTTATAGTTCAACTCTCACTGCCATACATTTCTACTGGAAAAACTATAGCTTTGGCTATACAGACCTTTCTCAGCAAGGTGATGTCTTTGTTTTTTAGTATATTGTCCAGATTTGCCATAGTTATCTTTTCATTTCATGACTGAAGTCGCCCGATCTGCAATAATCATCGAACCCCAAATTATAAAATCTGACACTGTTTCCATTTCTTCTCCCTCTGTTTGCCCGGAAGTGATGGAACCAGTCACCAAGATCTTAGTTTTTTATATGTTAAGCTTCAAGCCAGCTTTTAGACTCTACTTTTTCACCTAATCAAGAGGCATCTTAATTCCTCTCCCCTGGCAAACATATTTGGAAGGAAAAGAACATGGGATTCAAAAAAGAGAGTGACATAAAGAGGTAACCTGTGCCAGGAACAGATATTTTCTATTTCATAATTTTGGCCAATGCTAGACCACTACTTAGGAGCAAACACAGTCACTAATCAGTAGTAATTTGGGGACATATAAAAGAAAAAGAGTCATAGGATCACAAATTTGGAGCTTGAAGGGACCTTTGAAGAGATCTCTTAATATAATCCCCTCCATATTATTTTACAGGTAAAGAAATGAGGGCCCAGACAGGTCAAGTCACCCACCAAAAATGTCCCACCAAAGCAACAAATAGCTGAGTTAGGATGAGAATCAGTTCCTCTGACTCAAAAAAAACCATGCTTTCCACCACGTCATGTGGTCTCTGGTTTTCTCTATATTCTCTACAATTCTGTTGTGAATACATAAAACAGACAATCTATCACTGGGGTTTAAATCATTGAGTGGGTTCAGCCTGTCTGGGAGTGTATACACACTGACAGCTACATAGATGACTTCCCAAATGTTTCCTTCTTTAGAGCAAAGATTCCACTGAAGTCCATGTGTTTTATATTTACTTCGTATATAGTTAATAATAGCTACCATTTACATAGCATCGTAAGATTTTCAAAGAGCTTTATGTATTTTATTTCATTTAATCTGCACAACAACCCTAAGGGGAAGGTGCTTTTATTATTATCCCCATTTTGCAGATGAGGAAACTGAGGCCAAGAGGTTATGTGACTGTAGCACCAATGCAAGATCTTCAAATTCCCATGATCGTAACAGTGAATTCCAGGGGTCACACAACTAATAAGTGTCTTAGGTACTCAGGTCATCCTGACTTCAAATCCAAGACTCTGTGTACTGAGTCAACCAGCTACCTATTGATGTACCTATTTACATATATGTTTGTGTGTATGTGTGTGTGTGTATTTAATTTTCCCAAAAATTACGTAAATTCCTTGAGGGCAGAGACTACTTCATTTTTTCTCTTTGCCCCACCAGAGCCTAGTAAAGTATCTGGAACATAATAGGTGCTTAATAAATGTTTGTCAATTTATTATTTGATTGACTATTGACTCCATTTTATGGAATGAAACTAAAAATCTTTCTTGATAATAAAGATAACAAATTGGCATTTTTATAGGCTGTCCCAAAAGTCTCTGTGCTATTCAAGTTTAAAAGTTTTGGGATACCCTCTATAGTGCTTAAAAGTTGACAGATCATTTCACATATTATCCCATTTGATCTGGGATTCTATCTCTCAGTGTAGCACCTCAAAGTTTCACTCTCATATCCCAAACCAGTTGGACAAGGATTCAGTGAACTCTTCCTTCCCAGTCAGTGGTAATTCCATCTTCCATTCCAGCTACAAGTGCTCAGGGCTCATTTGAAAAATGATAAAAAGACAAATGCTAAGTCTAGATAGTCATTTGCCCAAAAAGAAGCTACTTCTTAAACCTAGATGAAAAACTTCACCTCTCCCTTCAGCCCTAATTGAAATAAAGGTAGTACAGTGAATACTCTTCCCATTCATCAGACCGATGTTCCCATTGAGTACCATTTACTGAGATGCTTCAATAAAATTAGAGTAGTAAGATAGATTATGGGGTATGATAAGGTATAACAGCACTCACTATTTGCCATTTCATCTCAGTAGATTGCTTGTCACTGATGAATTCTCTGAAGTGAAAAGAAGCATTGTTCATAGAACTTCCTCCTCCCCACAATGACTTCAGAAGACTGAAAAGTGATGGTAACTTCTTGTGATGCCTGTTCCTCTCCTTTCTGACTTCTTCAGCTTCATGGAAAAAGCTGAGATCTGAAAATATTCCTAGTATTCAATAGGAATAACTCTGAAAGAGTGAAGGAGTTTAAGTCAAATTTTATAACTTTTCTTTTGGAAAATGAGATTTGGGGGGAAGCTTTCTCTAAGATGACTTACTAAGGAAAATGAGTTTGAAGAGACAATCTGCTCTCACCCTCAGATAAGTCATGAATTTTCAACTGATCTTAAAGCAACCTTTTGACCTAGCATCATTATTTTTCAAAAGCACAGAACAGTGAGTGAAATTTCAATATAATCTCCCTTCTACAGAAATTTTTGCCCTCCTGACTGATTATTCAATGAAGAAATCAAGAGAGTAATAATGTATTGACAAAGTCAAAGGCTGAGCAGTGTCCTGTATTTAATTCAGGACACAACTGTTCCCTCCCATCACCCTGGAACTAGGTAAAAGCAAAGATTACCTTCCCTATACCAGATCTCACTGAATTGCAGAGGACATCCTCTATCAATCAATCAATCAATCAACATTTATTAAGTAACAGGCACCTTGTCCTGCCTCAGGATACTGGGAGAACATTAAGAGTTTTCAGAATGTTGTCAGATGCCTTCAATGAGGACAAAACCAGCATCAAAGTCAGCTACTACACTGATGGTAAATTATTTTAACTTTAAAAGGTTACAAGCCAAGACCAAAGTGGAGGGAGAGTTAATGCATGATAGTTTGTTTGCAGATGATTATGCATTCAATGCAACCTCTGTGGCTGAGACGCAACAAAGTATGGATTCTCTGTTGTGTGTGCTAATTTTGGCCTAACGATACCAAAAAAATAGAGGTTCTCCACTAGCCAGCAAAATGCCACCCCTATGTGGAACCATCAGTTACAGAAAATGGAAAAATTTTGAATGCTATGGATAAGTTCACTTACCTTAGAGGTATACTTTCCAGGGACGTACACATAGATGATGAGGTCGATGCATGCATTGCCAGAGCTAGCTCAGTATTTGAGAGAATCAAGTGTGTGGGAGAAAAGAGGTATTAGACTGCCTACCAAACTGAAAATCTACAGTCATTGTGCTGACCTCATTGTTGTATGCCTATGAAACCTGGACAGTCTACCAGTGTCATGCCAGAAAATTGAACCACTTCCATTTTGAATTGTCTTAGGAAGATTCTGAAGATCACCTGGCAAGATAAGGTACCAGACACTGAGGTCCTTTCTCCAGCTGAACTGCCAAGCATTCAAACTCTACTGCAGAGAGCACAACTGTGATAGTCTGGACCTGTTCAAATGCCAAATGTGTACTTGCCTAAAAGACTATTTTATGAGAATTCCCACGGAGGTCAGAAGAAGCAATACAAGGACACTCTGGAGGTCTCTCTGAAGAATTTAGGTATCAACTGTGAGATACAGGAGACATTGGCGCAAGACCACACAATATGGCATGCCTGCATCAAAGAAGGCTCTGTGCTCTATAAGCAAAGCAAAATTGCAGTAGCTCAAAAGGAACATGAGATGCACAAATTTGAAGACATTTTCACCCCAAATATTCATATGGACTATTGTGGCTAACCTGTGGTAGAGCATTCCAAGCTCATATTGGTCTGATCAGTCACAGTTGGACACACTGGACCTTGACCTGAACATAGTGATGTCATTTTGATCCTTTTCAAGAACAAAGGAAAAAAACCAACTAGGAGAACATATCTTTTGTTTTTATTAATTTCAACAAATATTTATTATGCCTACTCTATACAAGGCAGAGACAGGATGGCATAGAGGATAGAGTTGGCCTCAGAATCAGGAAGACAAGACAAGTTCAGGTCCTGCCTCTGACATCACTCCTGCTTGTGAATCTGGACAAGTAAGATAATTTCTCAGTGTCCCCAAGAAAAGTGTTGATTTGCATTGGTAGAAGGAGTTTCCCCATCAGGAGCTTCTTATACCAGTGAAATCAATGTTAGTTTCATCTCATTAGAACTGAAGTGTCTTGAGAGTAGAAATTATTTCATTCATTGTCTTTGTCTCTCTGAAAACTGATACCTAGTAGGCACTTAAATTCTAGGATACTGCAGAAACGCAAAGCTAATATAACAGCTTACAGCTCAGTAGATAGCATTAAGCTTGAAAATATGGCAATTTTGCTTCCCTGACTAAACTGTAAGTTTTTTTCAAAGGCAAGAACTATGTCTTATCACCTAAAATATCTAACATAATGCCAGAAACAAAGTAGGCACTCAACAATTATTTGTACTGAACTAAAAATGTTGCCAGGACTTCTAGCCAAGACTTCTTGAAAAAAATAAGATTAGAAAAACCTAGACACTATATTTCAAGAAATCATAAATGAAAACTGCCCAGATCTATTAAAATTCAGAGGGCAAGGTGAAAATAGAAATAACCCAATGTTCACTTCCTGATACTACTAAAGTAAATGTTGTAGCCAAAATATAATTTCCACATCAAAGAAAAAAAAAACACATTAAACCTACAGAAACAAAGAGTTTAAGGTCCAAGAAACCACAGTGAGGATCACACAAGACCAGGAAGCATCTATCAAAAACAAGAGGAGATCTTGGAATACAATGTTACAAAAAACAAACTATATAGATTTGCAACCAACAATAACATCCTGCAAAGCCAAGTTTATATGGGGGTAGGGAGAGACAGGAAATTGACTTCTCTTTTTTTTTTTTTGCCTTTTTTTTGGAGGGGGGAAGGCAGGGCATTTGGGGTTAAGTGACTTGCCCAAGGTCACATGGCTAGTAAGTGTTAAGTGTCTGAGGCCAGATTTGAATTCAAGTCCTCCTGACTACAGAGCTGGTGTCACCTAGCCACCCCTGGAAATTGACCTTTAGTTGAATATAGGACTTTCAACAGGGACTTTCTGGTCTATATAAAGACTAAAGCTGAGTAAGAACTTTAAAATACAAACACAAGAGTTCAAAGAAATTTAGAAAGGCAAACAAATTTAAACAACTGGAAAGGACTATATGGTGATGCAGTGCTAACATTCTAATAATTACTTTCTGAAAAGAAACAAGTGTCATTTCAGAACCTTATTTTTTTTCAAGGGCTTTTGAGGGAGTTAAATAAGGAAAACAGAGAACTTGTGGGGTGAATTCTTCCTGTACTAATGGTTTAAGAGAACAAGGAACAAAAGTGAAGTGGAGGAAGAAGGGGGTAAAACTTGCTACTTCTCATAACTGGAATAAGAAAAGTATACAGACATGAAGGAAAAGGAAAAGGCATTAAATGAATTTCACTCTTATATGTAATGGAAAAGGAGGATTGAACATACACACACAAAATTTGATGTAGAAATACATCAAACTCAATAGGGAAATAAGAGGGATGGGAAAGTATAAAGAAAGAGGATATTATCAGGGAGAGAATAGTCCCAAGCAAAACAAGCTTCTTAATCCTTAAAGGGAGACTAAAAGGCAGGGAATCAAAGAACTAGAAATAAGGGGGTATCCATCAGTTGGAGAATGGCTGAACAAACTCTGATATATGGATGTAATGGAATATGATTGTGCAATGAAGAATGATGAAAGAGACAAATGCAGAGAATCCTCAGTAGCATGAACAAATACAGAATGAAATGAGCAAAAAGGAAGAAAGCAACTTAAACAAGGACAATATAGTAAAGGGCGAAAAAATCTTTGAAAGATTCAAGAACATTATCAATGCAATGACCAACCATTTCCAGACCTATAATGAAACATTTTACCCACTTCCTGACAAAGATGATGGACTCATAATATGAAAGAGAAATACATTTTTTGCACATGGTCATTGTGCAGATTTGTTTTGCTTGGCAATGCTTTTTTCATTACAAGAGGTAGGTTTTTTTTTCCTCTCAGTGTTTAAAGATGGGAAAAAGGATTAGTGACACTGATGTCCAGAAAAGAGGGCCACTGAAACATTTTTAAATGCACAAAAGAAAATAGAAGAAAGTTGAAAAGGAAGCACAGACAAGGAAGACAGTTTTAAAAGTAATGTGTGCAAATTCTAATATATTTCTTTGTTAAAATAATATGAAATGGAGAATCATGGTATCATAGACAATCTTTTTTTTTGTGTTCTACTGCATATATATGAAAATGCCCTTTGGGCAAGGGGCAAGGTATATAAGTTCAAAATTAAAAAATAAAATAAATGGGCAGAGCCAAGATGGCAGCATAGGAGCAGCAAGGTACTGCAGTTCCCACATAGCCACCTCAAATACCGATAAAACATGACTCTAAACAAATTGTAGGGCTTGAAAACTCACAAAAATACAGAGAAACACATCTCCCGCTGAAGGCAGCTCAGCAGGAAGGGATCATCGCAGCTCTGGGAGACAAAACCAGCCCAGCCTGAAACCCTGGCATGGCCCTGGGGGCGGCCAGGATGAGCTGCAGCTGGAGCCTTCAGGAGAGTGGATCAGTAGCAGCTGTGGCAGTTTCCAGAATTATCAAGCCATAAGAAACAAGGACTAAGTGAAAGATCAGTGAAACTCAGCTAAACTTGGGGGAGAAAAGCAGTTGGGCCAAACTGCCTCCAGGGCAAGGAAGCGGCAGAAGGGGTGGCCCTACAGCCACCTCCACATGGCTGCTTCAGAGTTCCCAGCCTGCAGACTGCAGGGGGGCCAAGCAATCATTCAGAGGTTAAGTACTCTTGAGTTGAGCAGCCTAGATCCAGATCGTGGTCTTGGGTGGTGGTCCTGGGGTGTGTTTTCAGGGAGCCAAAGCTGGTGGGGGCTGCAAAAAAATGACAGCCCCCTAATAGCTCTGGCATCTGGGAAAACCCCAGCGATTTGGGATAGAGCTTTCCCCTCTGGAAGCAGAGTTCCACAGAGCTAAAAAATCATTGACTGGCCAACATGAGCAGGCAAAGGAAGCAAAGTAAGAACAGCAATCAAACTCTAGATTCCTTCTTTGGGAACAAGAAGGATCAAAGCATGGAATGGGAGGAAGACAACACAGTCAGAACTCCTGCACCAAAAGCTTCCAAGAAACATGAAGATTGCCTAAAAGCCACAGATCAGCTTAAGAAGGATTTTGAAAACCAAATGAGTGAAGTGGAGGAAAA
>CM053583.1:287852967-287903522 GCA_028627135.1 Pseudochirops cupreus | reverse complement strand
TGGCACTAAATATGTAATTTAATTTAGGTAAAATTGTCATTTTTATTATATTAGCTTGACCCAGCCATGAGTAATTGATGTTTTTCCAATTAGTTAGATCTGATTTTATTTGTGTGAAAAGTGTTTTGTAGTTGTGTTCATATTGGTACTGGATACACATTTTTTCAAAGCTGCCCAGCTTTGCTTCTTTGTTGTTGTTTTTTGTTCTCTGCTGTGTACTTTTTACTTTATTTTTTCCACTCCCTCCCCTTTCCTCCCCCAAACTAAAGAAGGTTACAGTTAAGCTTGGATGTATATACATATACATAATTTTTTAAAGGTGAACATTTATTGAATACTCCTAAAAGGATATTATTTTAATTTGTCAAACTAAAGAAACTAAAACTTAAATTAATTTAAAGAATTAACAAATAAACTTTGCTTTAAAAATACAGAGCTCCTCTCTCACCCAAGTCTGACAGACCTGTCCTACTGACCTTCTAAGTTGTCTTTGGCATTTATGGGTTGAGAAGTCTGGAAACCACCACAGCTGCCAGTGATTCAGTGCCCTGAGGTTGGCTCTGACCCCATCTGTGTTGGAGCCCTGAGCTGGACTGCACTCTTCTCTCATACTGGTGCAACAGACCTTTCCTGTCAACCTCCCAGGTTGTCTTGGGCTGGAGATTTGTTTCACTCTGTCATTTTGTGGATTCTCCTGCTCTAGAATTTGTTTAGTCATTTTTACGGGTATTTGGAAGGGTTTGGGGAGAGCTCCACCCTGTGACTTTTGCCCAATTGAATTGGGCAAGTCATTTAACCACTCTCAACCTCAGTTTCTTCATCTATAAAATAAGGATAAGTACAGCACCCACTTCATAGGATTATTGTAAGGATTTAATGGGCTAGCATAAGATACTATATAAATACCAGCTATTATTACTATTATGCAAGGAAAGCAAAAACATTGAAATTTTACATTTCAGATGGATCTTAGCTTACTAGTCTTTGAACTTTGCCACTGGCCCTTCTTGGCAAAGTATGGGGCTCAGGGAACAGGGTCTACTTGGAAAGATGCTTTTTAGCCAAGGATATGAGAGACCAAAAAGGTTGTTCTAGACTTCTCAACCCAGACCTGGGTGGTGGTCCTGGGGTGTAAAGAAGAGCTGGGGTGGTGGAGCTTGTGGCAGCAGTGGAAAGGGAATCCTCCTCACAGTTCCAAGGCAAAAAAGAGTGCTTGTGGTCACTCATAGACCACAGCACAGACCAGAAGAAGTGTAAACTCCTGTTCTTTCATCATACAACTTTGGAAGAAGTGAAAATTTACAGGTTCCTAGAAATATCTGTGAAAACAGCTATACAAAACCCCTGAAGCTTGGGACAATACACCCTCCGCTCTCGAAGCAGAGACCTACTTTAACAAAGAGCTAAAAAGTCAAGTAATTGGCTGGGAAAATGAGCAAACAGCAGAACAAAATCAGACTATCGAATCTTACTTTGGTGACAAGGAAGACCAAAAATACAAGAAGACAACAAAGTCAAAGCTCCTACATCCAAAACCTGCAAGAAAAATATGAATTGATTTCAGGCCATGGAAAAACTCAAAAAGGATTTTGAAAATCAAGTAAGAGCAGGAGAGGAAAAATCAGGAAGAGAAATGAGAGTGATACAAGAAAATCATGGAAAATGAGACAACAGCTTGCTAAAGGAGATCCACAAAAATATTGAAGAAAATAACACCTTTAAAAAGTAGACTAACCCAAATGGCAAAAGAGGTCCAAAAAGTCAGTGAGAAGAATGCCTTAAAAAGCAGAATTTGACAAATGGAAAAGGATGTCCAAAAGCTCACTGAAGAAAATAATTTCTTAAAATTAGAGTGGAGCAAATGGAAACTAATGACTTTATGAGAAATCAAGAAATTATAAAACAAAACCAAAAGAATGAAAAAAAAATAGAAGACAATGTAAAATATCTCATTGGGAAAACAACTGACCTGGAAAATAGATCCAGGAGAGAGAGTTAAAAAATTATTGGTCTACCTGAAAGCCATGATGAAAAAAAGAGCCTAGATATCATCTTTCTAGAAATTAAGGGAAACTGCACTGATAGTCTAGAATCAGAGGGGAAAATAGAAATTGAAGGAATCCACCAATCACCTCTTAAAAGAGATCCCAAAAAGTAAACTCCCTAGGAATATTGTAGTCAAATTCCAGAGTTCCCAGATCAAGGAGAAAATATTGCAAATAGGCAGAAAGAAAGAATTTGAGTATTGTAAAAACACAATCAGGATAACACAAGATCTAGCAGCTTCTACATTAAGGGATCAGATGGCCTAGAATATGGGATTCTGGTGGTCAAAGGAGCTAGGATTAAGACCAAGAATCCTTTACTCAGAAAAACTAAGTATAATACTTTAGGGGGAAAAAAACCAGATATTCAATAAAATAGAGGACTTTCAAGCATTCTTGATGAAAAGACTGGAGCTGAATAGAAAATCTGACTTTCAAATACAAGACTCAAGAGAAGCATTAAAAGGTAAACAGGAAAGAGAAATCATAAGGGACTTATTACAGTTGAACTGTTTATATTCCTACATGGAAAAATGATTTTTGTAATGCATGAGACCTTTCTCAGTATTAGGGTAGTTGGAGGGAATATATACATACATACACACACATATATGTGTGTGTGTATGTGTATATATATATATATACAGAGGGCGCAGGATAAGTTGTATATGAAGGGATGATATCTAAAAAAGTAAAATTAAGGGGTGAAAGAGGAATGTACTTGGAGAAGGAAGAAGAGAGAGGTAGAAAGGGGGTAAATTTATTTCACATAAAAGAGGCAATAAAAAGCTTTTACAATAGAGGAGAAGGGGGGTAGGTAAGAGGTAAGGAGTGGACCATAACTCTCATCAGATTTGGCTTAAGGAAGGAATAACATGCACACTCAATTGGGTATGAAAATCTATCTTATCCTATAGGAAAGTAAGGAGGGAAGGGAATAAGAAGGGGCAGATGACAGAAGGGAGGGCAAAAGGGAAGAGGGGATAATCAGAAGGAAAACACTTTTGACGAGGGACAGGGTCAAAGGAGAGAATAGAATAAATCTCGGGCAGGATAGGATGGAAAGAAATATAGTTAGTCTTTCACAATATGACTGTTATGGAAGTGTTTTGTGTGACTACACATGTATAACCTATATCAAATTGCTTGCCTTCTTGATGATGGTAGGTGGGGAGGGAAAAAAGGAAGAAAATGTGGAACTCAAAGTTTTAAAAACAAATGTTAAAAAAATGGTTTTTACATGCAGCTGGGAAATAAGAGATACAAGCAATGGGGTATAGAAATCTATCTTGCCCCACAAGAAAGTAAGGGGGAAGAGGATAAGAGAAGGGGAGGGGATGATAAAAGGGAGGGCAGATTGGGGAAAGGGTAATCAGAATGCACGCCATCTTGGGGCTTGAAAATTTGAAACTCAAAATCTTGTGGAAGTGAATGTTGAAAACTAAAAATAAATTAATAAAAAACTAAAAAAAAGTCAGATGACATAGCTAGTAAGCATCTGAGACGGTATTCAAACTCAAGCCTCTCTGACTACAAGTCTAGTCTCCTATCTACCATATCCCTAGTTGTATACCAACTTATAAATTATTATTTTATTATAAAGATTACATTGTAATGTTCATTTATTTATTTATTTTGCTTTTTGGAGGGCAATTGGGGTTAAGAGATTTGCCCAAAGTCACATGGCTAGTTGGCTATTAAGTGTGTCAAGTGTCTGAGGCCGGATTTGAACTCAGGTCTGCCTGACTTCAGGGCTGGTGCTCTATTCACTGTGCCACCTAACCGCACCCCTCCCTCCCCCCCTCAGCTTATAAATTATAATACCAACCTTACCAACTTTAACTTCTTAAAGAGGCCTATTCACTGAATGGGCATTATCTCACTCTAAGTACGTGAAAAGGCCTTAGCCTAAAAGGGCCAGGGTCTCCCATTGCATTCTGGGTCATCTCTAGTCATCCTGACAAATATCTGGTCACTGGATCCAGATGGCCCTGGAGGAGAAAGTGAGGCTGGTGACCTTGCACAGCCTTCCCTCACTCAAATCCAAGTCATGTCATCATCTCCCTGAGGTCGTGGTCTTCTTCGAAAATGAAGGACAAATGCAATACCAGTTAATATCCCAAGGCCACATGGATTTAGAACTGGAAGATATCTTAGAGGCCTTTGATGGGGTTTGAGTTGTGCTGAGATGGGTCATCTCTAAAGAATTACAAAGACTCAGGTCAACTCCAAGCCAGTTAGAAAGATTTATTATAGTTTTGAGGTTTCACGCTCTAGCGAGTGACTAAGTCCCATAGAGGAATTTAGCAACTTCAGTAAGGAAAGACACACAATTTTATAGAGAATATGATGCTGATTACATAGTCAAGATTTACATAGAATTATGGGAACACGATTAATATTTTAAAGGCAGGAGGGGTTTGTTGAAGGATTAGGTAATGGAGGAGGGGTCCCAGCCTTAGTGTAGCTGTGCATGTGGTTACCCATAATGCATACAGTTGGGGGGGTATGTATATATGGTAATGATATTATAATAAGCCGCTGTATGCCATAAGTTCACTCTGTCTAGGCCAATTCTTTACAATTACTGCACAAGTGCTAGCATAGGGTGGGCGCCTTCTACAGTTAGGTGGTCAAGCATCTTGCTCTACATCCTGGTGGTGCTGTCTTCTAATAGGCTAGTCTTGTCTAGTCAAGATGGATAGTTAGGTATTGTGGTCCTGTCTTGGGCTAAATGGAT
Organism: Pseudochirops cupreus; assembly: GCA_028627135.1. NCBI lineage: Eukaryota > Metazoa > Chordata > Mammalia > Diprotodontia > Pseudocheiridae > Pseudochirops > Pseudochirops cupreus. The sequence goes on along the minus strand of CM053583.1, from coordinate 287,898,737 downwards.
GATATGATTGTGATTGTACACCTGTTCTTGTGGGAAAGGATCTGGGGGGAGTGATGAGTTTCTATCACATGGGCACGCCTGCTGTTTCTGTGGGAACTAAGAGTTCAGGGAGCCACTTGTTGTTCTAGTGAGCAGTGAGGCATGAATTAGAACATTGATGGAGGACAGGGGAGCTAGGCAGATATGGTGGACCTGTAGTGAAGTTTAAATACTGGGGCTGGGGACAGTTCTGTTAGGACTCCATCAGTCATCTAATCCAATATCCATGTTTTACGTGTGAAGAGATTGAGGCCCTAAGAGATAAAGGTCACAGGCCCAAGGTCACTGAGGTAGCAAACAGCAAAGCCAGGATTCAAACTGAGGTGTTCTAGTTCAAAATCAAGTAAACTTGCTCCAGGTAACCTGCCATACCCACACTACTTAGGTAGCTGCTTATCATCCTTCTGATCTTTGCCAGTTATGTGACCATGGCCAAGTCATTTAATCTTTCTGAGCCTCAGTTTCCTCAACTGCAAAATGAGTATTACAATGCCTGTTGTACCTTCCCTACAGAGTTTTGGTGAGGATTGAATGTGATAATGCATAAAAACTGTTTTGCTGAACATAAATTACAATAGAACCACTTTTACAGTAGATGTTCAGCATTTGTTGAATCGAATTGAAAATCTTTTAGGGGACTTGGCAGTGAAATGTGAGAACTATGTTGTATGTTGGTAAAACTATTTAGTTGATTTTGAATTGAAATTTCAACATCAAATTACATGTGGTTTGAAGATGGGGTCCCCTTGGGTCCACCTTAATCAAACTGGCTTATAATTTTTTTATGACCTTGGAAGGAAAGATGTGGCATCATTTTTCATATCTTCATTTCAGGTAATCACATCTAAGCCACAGCAAATTGGAAAACATGCTATATGAAAGTAAGTGTGCCTTACTTTCTGCGGAGCATGACACAATTAAAACCAGTCAAACTGTTCTTTAGCAATCACTTATTAAGATTCCACTAACTGCTAGGCACTGTTCTAGGTACAAGTGATGTACATACAGAAATGAGATAATCTCTTCCCTCAAGCTTATGCTCTGCTCACATTTACAAACTTTCAGGTTCCCAAAGTGCCTTTTTAATAGCAACCCTATGAAACTGTGTTCCAAGCATTATTGCTCCTATTTTACTGATACAGAAAATGAGACTCAGGGCAAGTGAGTGATCTGTCCAGAGTCACATTATAAGTGTCAGTACCAGGTCTTCTACCTCCAAGAATCGTGTTCTTTTCACTCGTTTTCTTTCTTTTCCAAGATAAGTTTTGGGCATCAGTAAGCAAGGTGCACACTGATCTTGCTAACAGAGATAATGAGAAGATTGGCCCCCAACAAAAGAAAAATAAATGAGTAGCATGATGTTCATTGTGGCTGTAGGAAGTTACAGTAAGGAGATCAGTCTCTTGACTATTAATGCCATCTTTCTCTCCAAAGATCATTTAAAAAATTATGTCAGGTGTGTACCCCAACCTGACCTCAAGAACTTTTCCTTCTTCGGTGAACCCTCCTCTGTTCCCTGGTGCTAGGAGTCAGAGCACGGAGAGCTCTGTGCTATACCATCAGAGTCTTCTGTCTGACATCCAGTCTCTGAAGGAAAGATGCAAGTTTCTAGCCTGGTATCCTGTCTTGGGGAAGGATACTCACTCCCTCTGCTCCAAATTCTTACTCTTCCCCCTGAACTGCCCATAACTCTGAAAAGACTCTTTTTTTCCCTCCCACCCTACAGGGATCATAATTTTATTAACTTTGAAAATCTCTCACCATTTTTGATGAACTTAATGATTAACAAATTCTCCCCTGGTTATACCCTCCCTATCCCAGTAATTCTAAACCTACTGTTTCTGACCAAATGGTTTTGCTCTATAGGCAACAGATTTGCTTTCATCTTAAATCATTCCTTTTCTCACCCCTTCCATCTTCTGGCTCTCATTGAGCCATGGTTCCATCTTTATGACAGCTTCCTTGTCCATTCTTTCCAGCAACAGCTGCCCTTATACTCATTCTTCATAACCCACAACTTGAGGATTTAGAGTACTCTTTGTTCCCTAGTGCCACTTGTAATTTCTCTCCTTATCATCATCACATAGTAACCTCTCATCTGAGGTTCATATATATACATATACCCAATCAAAATCTTGGTAGATATCTGGTCTACCGACCTCCAAAATATTCCCCCTTCTTCTCCCATTGATTCAGTAATTGGCTCACAATCTTTCTCTCTCTCTCAACTCCAGTCATCATACTAGGAGATTTCAACATGCGTGTTGACTCTCCCTCAAATACCCTAACCTCCCACTTCTTGAATTTACACATTTGCCATGACTTATTTCTCCATCTTACCTCAGCTACATAGATAGTAGTATATTTTATTTTACCATCACTCATAAATGAGTGAACCTTCATGTTCATGATTTCTGAAATTCCCTTGTCTAATGTGAAAATGAAATGAAAATTGATTTTACGAACCGCCTTGATTTACTTGAGCTCCCTTATTGTCCAGGAGAAGCTGAAATAGCATGGGAATTGAGATAAGCAATCAGAAGGCAGAATGAATGTTGCTCAAGTTTGATATACCATTGATCTTTTGCAGTATTCACTGGGTGAACCTGGACAGAGCTTGCACAATCATCTTGGTTCTGAGTATTCTGCATTCTTCCTGTTCTCCCACTTCCCTCTGTTGTAAAACCATATAAACCACTCCCTAAAGTCCAATCTTTGGAGCAGCCAGACCAGGGTTACTATTCCCCAAATGCACATGTGCTGTACTCACTCAATAAAGGCTTCTGGGTTTTGCAATTGAACTATGCCTCTGTTCCCTCTGTTCAGGTGGACTCAGTGTCTCACTTAATCATTCTGCCACAATCACTAATCACAATCTATTGGATTTCCATCTCTGTCTCTGCCTTCCATTATCAAATCCTGCTTTTTGTTTACACCATGACCTCCAATACCTTGACCCCTTGGATCTTCCTCAGGCCATTACCCGCATCTTGACCTTTTGGTGAACTAGTTCAACCTTATATGGTCCTTTTTTTCTTGAACCCTTTGCTCCATTATCATATCACTGATTGTGTTCTACTAAGATTCAGCCTTGGATCACTTATACCACCGACTGCCTTTGTTCTTATACGTGTGTTGCTGAATGAAGACGGAGAAAATCACAAAACTGTACTGATTGGATGCACTACAAATTTGTTACCTAAGCTTAACTGGGACCTTACAGAAGATACTTCTCTATTCCATTTAACACATTTACCACACACTATCCCACTTACCAACGCACCTTTCATCCCTCCTCAAACCTCCCCCATCTTCCTAGCTGAGAACCTTAATTCACATTTTACAGAAAAAAAAACCTGAGGTCATTTGCCAAGAGCTCCCTCTTCTCCCTCCTCTTTAACTCATATCACTCAGATGTCTTCTGAAACTATCTCCTCTTTCACCCCATTCCATATGGTGATGAGGCATTTCTCCTTGCCAAGGCCAACACCTCTACATGCACACATGATATCCTTCCATCCTGTCTCCTCTAGCAGATTGTCCCTTCCATCATCCTTGCTTTCTCACTAATCTTCAATGTCTCCCTGTCCACTGGCTACTTCCTTATGTTCTACAAACATGTCCATTTCTCCTCCATCTTTAAAAAAACTCTTTATTTGATACTTTCATCCCCACTTACTATCATCCCTATCTTTCTTGCATTTTGTAGCTAAACTTGAGAAGATCATCCACAATAGATGCTTTCACTTCTCTCTTCTCACTTTCTCAACCTTTTTCACATTATGGCCCTGCACTGCAAAACATTTACAATAGAAATGTGAACTATTACTAGTAAACAAAGATATGTAGATAGATGGAAAGATGAAGCATTTATTAGGGACTTCATATGTTCTACGTGCTGTGCTGAAGGCTGGGGATACAAATACAAGAAAACGAGATGGTTTTTAGGAGCTAACATTCTAACAGGGGAGAGTAGGCAAACATAAATGGGAGTTAGAAATGGCTGAAGAGGTGAAGCTGTCTGGAAAGAGAGTAGGGCTGGGAATAAAGTGAGCATGTTTGGGGCACCTCAAGAAATAGCAGCCAAGTATGTGCCAACTATACAGTAAAAAAAAGACCATTAGTTATGATAGTCCTTTTAGTCATGTTAGAGATGGCATAGTATAACACATCGCTGGCATTTGAATCAAGAGGATCTAAGTTGACATATACTGACATATACTGCCTGTGTGACCCTGGGCAACTCATTGAACTTCTCAGTGTCCCATCCCCAACTCTAAGATTATAAAGTGCAGAGAATACATTACATTGGTTGAGGGAGTTTCATCATCTTGTGTTTACTTATATCAATGAAATAATAAGTATAGCCATATGCTTTTTTAGTCATACCTGAAAACAGGGAAAACAGATACCCAAAACATAAGCGTCATCTATCAAATAAAGGAGAATTTTAGAAGTTTAGTTAGAATAGTTAGTTATTTAATTAGCTAATCTTCATGTCACTCCCCACCTCTACTGCTTACTCCAAGGAACTAACTTTCAGCTTGTCATTAGGCAAAGGCTTCCACAAGCTCCTGTTCTAATTTTTTTTTTGGGTGACTTTCATATTTTACTGTGGCCTGAATCCTTCTCAGAGCAACAATTGGGACAGTAGTCTGATTATGACTTTGTCAACTGACAGGGTTGCTAAACTGGTAAATCAGGAGGATTGTTTAGATAATAATTTAACTAGATTTTAGCAAAGCATTTGCAAAAGTATTTCATGTTATTCTTACAGAAAATATGGACAGTTATACTCCACTAGATGGATTCAGACTTGATTGAATGACTAGACTAATGGAACAGCCACTAATTGTTCAGGGCCAATTTGGAGGTAGCTTGGGAAGAATAGTAGACCTGTAGTCAGGAAGACCTGAGCTCTTATATGACTTCAGACACTGACTTGCTTTGTGACTTTAGGCAAGTCATTTAATCTCTGTCTACCTCAGTTTTCTCTTCTGTGAAATGGGGAAAATAATAGTATCTACTTCCCAGAGCTGTTAGGATTAAAATGAGGTAACATGCAAAGTGCTTTGCAGACTATTGAGCATTACGTAAGCGACCATATGAAGTGTTATTAGTGTTGTTGTTATGCTGGCCCTATAATGATTAACATTTTTATCAAAGACATACATAAAGCTTTTGTCATTTGAAAATCTGGTTTTTGATGCTGGGAAAGATAGCAGATAGATGGAAGGCAAATTTGCATACGAGGTAAAGTAGAGAGGGATCACTAAACAGAATCCCACTAAAGGAGTAAGATCCCTTTCAAATCTTGAACCAAGGACTCTTTCAACTCTAAAGGTCTATGTCTTGGTCAGGAGACCTGGGTTCTAATTCAGGCTTTGTTGTTGTCTTGCTTATGTGACCTTGGGCAAATCATTTTGCTCTTCTGGGCCTCAGTTTCCCTTCTGAAAAAATGAGGGGAATCAACTACAACAGCTTCTTGGGCAAGTTATGTAACCCCTTTGGGTCTCAGTTTCCTTATCTGAAAAAAACAGGGAGTTGGACTAGACAAGCTCTCTGGTCTCTTCAAACGCTCCATCGTGTTTGGAGTTATATGAAGTGCAGACTAGCAATCTCTGGAGCTCCTTCTAATTCTAAAACTAATGCTCTATTACGGGAGATGGGAGCAGCGGGAGTTGGGTGAGGATATAGAACAGCTTGACTTTTCTAGGGGAAGGAATTATTATCTTTACTTCTGTGAAGATACACTTCCTCCAAAAAGGACAAGTTGAAGTAGGGAGAAGAAAGGGAACATGAATCTGGCTGGATGGCTGGAGGTGAATTTGGACCACTTTTTGCTTCAGGAACTCAATTGTACGTATAATTTTCTATTGATTGTATTTGACTCTCTCTAATTGCATTTTAAAATCATAATTTGTATTTACGACTCAGTATCCAAGAGATTTTTCCTTAGTGAGGGGGGAGGGATGGAATGAGAGCTGTTATTCTTCTTGTGACATATGCAAGAAAATGCTGCCTTCCTCACTTAGGTCCTACCTGCTAGTAAATGACTTATGCCAGTTACTGAAATTTTCTCCAGTATTTGCTAAAAAAAAAAATTAGATAAAGTGTCTTTTCTCACTGGTGCTTTTGGTTAGCGCTAAACATCTGCCTTCCCTTCCAGTGGAGTGGTATTTTGATTCTCTGGTGAGAAGTTTGAGTAATATAATTACGGCAGAGCTTTTAAGTTGACACCCTTATTAAGTTGTTTCTCTGTTGTCAGCTTCCTATTTTTTTCTTTTATTCCTTTCATGATTTGGCTCTCTTGAGGTACCTTGTGACCAGTGGTCTAAAAACTGCTTGTGATTTTCATGATATTTTTACTGACTCAAGCTTCATTTTCTCTATGATGAAAACATTGCAGAATGCCGGCCAGGCCTGACTCTCAGGGGGCTGTTTTTTTTTCTTCTTGTATTTTCCAGCAAAGTATCTTAAAATGTTCTGCTAAGTCCTTCTATGATGCCTTATTGTAGCCTTAGGGCAAGCCTGGGTGCTAGGAATCTTTGCCAGGGTTGTGCAAGTTTTGGCTGGTCCAATCAAGCTAGAAAGACCTAGCAGCAGGCTGTTTCATAGCAAATTAAGCCTAATTAAGTCCTTTGTAGCTCATTCCCAGTTTGGCTGCCAGGTGATTAATTTTCTGATCACATTAAGACTTAAGATTTTTGAAAAAAAAATTCTAAATTTAGTGAATAAAAATATTTCCACATACAAAGTAGAATAGAATAAGAGGATATGTGAAAACTTGAATCTCTATTGTATGCAGCTTGTTTAGTCACAATGACTATAGTGATCTAAGTGGAAAGAATGTCAACAAAGCAAAATTGAGTGGTGTGTTGAACAATGACTAAGACTGGCCCTAGAGAAGAGATGAAAAAATGTCCATCTTAGTTTTCTTTGCAGAAGTCATGGATTATGGGTACGGAATCACATATGCCGTCAGACTTGGTTGATGTATTAATTTTCTGAAGTGCTTTTAAAAAAAAGAAAGCTTTGTTACAAGGGATAGCTCATGGGGTAGGACAAGTGGGAGGTATAAGTTTGGAAATGGAGGTGATAGAAAAAACCAAGAGATAGCAATGAAAAAAAATTTTTTTTAAAAGAAAGTCTTCATTAGGGTTATATGTAAATTTTCTGATGCTGCCCAGTCAATTCTTTTCCATTTGAAAAATCTATAATCAAAATTTTTTGTTGTGCTCTAAAGGAGGGGTTTGTCTCAATTGGGGGCAATTATTTTTTCCCCCAAAGTTTTCTACATTGGTGATATGCTAGGCTAGGGGAAGGTATCATTTGATAAACTGGAGATTATTTGGGATTTGAACCTCTGGGCACTGTAGAATCTGGCAACAATTGTAAAGAAGATTAGTGAGGCATTGTGGTATAGTGGAATAAATACTGGACTTGGAATTGGATTAAAATCCTAGCACTGATATTCAAGTAGTTATGTGATCTTCGGCAAACTACTTTGTTTCGCTGAGACTCAATTTCTGTTACCTGTTGGTTCTATTTCCTGATTTGTAATAGTCCTCTCGTGCTCTGCTTTCTCCTTAGCCTATTGTCCTACATTGAGGCTTTGGAGCTCAAAATGCACTGTGATTTGGATTGACTTATGTAAAAAAGATATTATCTTAGAAAAACTTTGTTCATGTTTTTTTTTCTGATTTGGGACTTGATGGTTCCAACCCAGGAAGAGAAGTCAATCTTGGCTAAGTCAAACACAGAGATCATACTGTTCCCTCAGTCTCCTCTTCAGTGATTTTCTCATTCTTTTTTAGTGAATAAATAGTGGATCAGAATTAAATATTGACTCTGCCTTGTACCTTCTTTTGGGACCATTACACAACTACAGGGAAAAGAATTGGACAGTGTGATATGATGGAAAACCACTGGATTGGGAGTTAGAAGATCTAGGTAAGAATCTCAGCTGTCCCACATGCTACTTGTGTGGCTTTGGACGATTATTTCACCTCACTGAATTTCAAGTTCCTTAACTGAAAATATAAGAGGAATGGACTGGATGATCTCTGAGGTTCCTTCTAGCTCTAAATCTATATTTCTATCACTACTTCTTAGGGGCAGCTAGGTAATGCAGTGGATAGAGTGCTGACCCTGGAGTCCAAAGGACCTAAATTCAGATGTGACCTCAGACACTTACTTAGCTATGTGACCCCGGGCAAGTCACTAAGCCTGTTTGCCTCAGTTCCTTATCTGTAAAATAAGCTAGAGAAGGAAATGGCAAACAACTCCAGTATCCTTGCCAAGGAAACCCCAAATAGTGTCACAAAGAGTCAGACATGACAGAAAATGATTGAAAACACACACACACACACACACACACACACTGCTATTTCTCAGCACCCATCAATAGAGAATTCTTTGGTACAACTCTGAGACCTGAGCTCTAGATGGTCAATAGGGTTGAGTTTAAATAGAGGCAGGAGTATGTTGCAACTAGCTCTTATCTAGCAAGAGCCAATAGTTAAATTTATAGAGTGAGCAGATATAACAAACTCTCTAAGTCAGATCTTGATTTATTGGCTTGATGATTGTCTGCATTTAAGAAGTTGACAGAGAAAATGTTAATAATGCAGATTAACTTAAAAATATGTGACAAGTACATTATTTTTCAGAGAGTTTGTTGTTAAACATTCACTCGCACAAACCTGTATATAGATCAAGAACGACCCAACAATGCAGCAATAAAGTTGATTGTGGCTAACTCATCCAAAAAAGAAACGACAGTGCTCCTCCTGGTGGTTGATCTCGACAGTAGTCAGTTCAGCCAATTAGATGTGCTTGTTTTCAGTACTTCAAGACTGCAAAGGAGCTTTTATTTCATTGGTGCGGTTGCTCCATCCACGAACAGATATCTTGAACCCTCTTTTCCTTTTTTTTTTTTAAACAATAATTCAATTCGGTAAGAACCGAGAATTAATGTGCCATGCAGCATTCTAGCTACTGGGGATATAAAGACAAAGCAATAAAGACTTTACTTTCAAGAAATTTATACTGTGTTAGGGAAAACAACATTCTCATAAAAGTAAATATAAAATATTTAAAAGACGTGGAGTTACTGGTGTGGATGGGTCACATTGCTTCTCCAAATACATAGCTGGTGAATATATCTATTGCTTTAAACATCTGGATTTTAATAGATGGTTTAAAGAATTGCAATGGGGGAAAAATCATTATCTAGTGGCTTGCTCTGTGGACCTAGGTGTGAGTCTTGGTTTTGCTACTTGCTATATGTAGGACCCTGGTCAAGTCATTTCCTCTCTCTGAGAATTAATTTTATCTTCTGTAAAATGAGGAGGACTCTATAGCTATTTGGAACCATTGGAGTAGATGACATCCAAGAGATAGACTTAGACCATTTTTTTGGGTGTTGTGTTCCCCTCAGATAGTCTGGTGAAGTCTATAGACCCTTTCTCAGAATAATATTTTAAATGCATAAAATAAAATACACAGGAAACCAATGATATTGAGATTTGTCTTTTAGTTGTTTCAGTTGTGTCCAGCTCTTTGTGACCCCATTTGGGGTTCTCTTGGTAAAGATACTGGAGTAGTTTGCCATTTCCTTCTCCAGCTCATTTTACAGATGAGGAAACTGAGACAAACAGGGTTAAGTGACTTGCCTAGGGTCACACAGCTAGGGAGTATCTGAGGCCAGATTTTAATTCAGGTGGGTGAGTCTTCCTGACTCAGACCCAGCATTCTATCTACCGAGTTACCAAGTTAGATTCCCCAACATGCCATTTTAGGACCTTCTCTTCCCCTGCCTCAGCCTGCCAGTGGGTGATGAGAATACAGATTATCAATACCTGCTACCACCAAGAGGAGCTGCAAAAATCCTTTTCTCAGCAAATCTTCATTATCCTACTTTCCAGTTCTCACCAGGTGCAGGATATCTTCTCTCAGGAGGATGCTGACCCAGGGGTGGGGAACCTGTGGCCACCTTCTAGGTCCTCTGGTGCAGCCTTTTGATTGAGTCCAAGTTTTACAGAACAAATCCTTTTTATTAAAGGGGTTTGTTCTGTCAAGTTTGGATTTAGTTAAAGGGATGTACTTCAGGACCTAGAGGGCCACATGTGGCCTCAAGGCTATGGGTTCCCCATTCCTGCCAGATGCTTAGATATGACCTCTGTAGATATCTCTGTTAGAGATATCTCAAGCCTCATTCCATTCTAACCTTTAAACCTGTTATCCTCTTGGCAGGGTACCATCTGCACTGTCATTATTACCCAATATTCTCTTGACCTTGCCATCTGCCCAATTGGTTTCCCTGTCTAAATACTACCATTTGCCATGGATTGAACATAAACATGAACTCTCTTTTTTGTGTTTTCTCCTATTTGAATATGAGTTTCTTGAGAGTAAAGACTATTTTTATAACAAATTTCTACTCATATCCCCAGCATTTAGCACAACGCTCAGTACATAATAAACACTTAATCATTGCTTTTCCATCCCATCCCATCCCATTTCATCTCATTCTATTCCATCCTTCTTGCTTAGAATATTGCACTAGCCTTTTAATTGATCTCCTTTACTATAATCTCTCCTCCTTCAACCTATCTTTATAGTATTGGTGTGATAATCATCCTAATGCACAGATCTGACCATGTTATTTCCCTGTTCAAAAACCCCTACCTCCAATCTAGCTTCAATCTGCCTCTCTAGCCTTATTTCATTGTGCTTTCCTCCATGTACTCTATGCTCCAAATAACGTATACTATTCTCTTATCTCATCCTGTCCTTTTGTCTTTCTATAAACATTTGCATAGGTTGTCTCTAAAATAAGGAATGAATTTTGCTCACTTACAAGTCCCAGGTAAAGTGCCATATCCTCTATGAAGCATCTTGTTCTCCTAAATGGAAGTGAGCTCTTCCTTCTCAAATCACTTGAGCCTCTCTGTTTAACTTCTATGAGTTTTGTCATTTTCTGACCTGCCTTATGGATGTATGTGCATGTTGCATGCCTTGATAGTAAGCTCCTTGAAGGCAAGAGACCATTTTTTGTTGTTGTTTTTTGTTTTTTATTCTTTAGATCCCTAGCATTGGGACAGTTAGGTTGCACCATGGACAGAGTCCTTCCTCTGTATGGATTCCAGATCATTCCTTAAATGATACTACATCTCCTAGGTTTCTCTCCCCTCAAAATTAAGGTTACTCTTAGAGCTATGGGCTCCTAGTTTAGCTGGACCTGGCTGTTGAATATGTTCCATTGGTCTGCAGTTCTCACCTCCCCACCTTGATTATACTTGCACATGAATGTTATCTATTATTTTCTGAAGCACCATGATCCTGTGATTGGTGCTGGCCTAGTGCATTTATTGTACTTTAGGGTACTAACCAAAGCAGAAAAAAGCCATTGTTCTTCTTAGGGAATTTCTTTTTGAATGAAGACTACACCCAGTAATATTCACTCTACTGTTTTTATTATTCCATGGTCACTAAACTACTGAAGGGACCCAGGCTGAGCCAGTTTTCAGTTCATCTTCTAAGCCATAATTAGACATTATTTCCTTACAGTGTGGAAAAGAAGAAAGCTAAAACTTCTTGAAAAATAGTATTTTATTTTCTCTTCCTCTCCCCACCTCCCATCCCTGTTGGGAAAACATGAGAGCAAAGCTAAACTCTAGAGGGGAAGGAAAACCATTAAACCCTAGGATTTCAACAAGGACATGCGCTTTGGAGTCCCAGGTGAATAGATTGATAAGGTCATACACATAGTTGAACAGCAGAATCTCTCTGCAAGTTAAATAGGATGAATTTGTCTCCCCACTGGCTTGTTATGGCTTGCTGCATTTGGGAATAGTGCTGGGACCCAAATCAAAACCCAGCGTCAAGTTCACACTCAAAATTTCCTAGATAATCTTGCAATTTGAGTCACAACAACCCCTGGACAATTATTCAAACCTGAGTTGGCAGTCTACATAGAGTAGAATGCCTGAGACTTTGTCTCAGGTGCTGAAATGTAGAGAATGCTTACAACACATACTACTCTTGCACACAGAAGCACACGGACTTATTTCTCTTTAACAAGACTAATTGGTTAAAATAGAAAGTTACCAGATGCAGTCACTTCTTCCTTCTACCTGCCTTATGTCCTAGATGAGCTCCCTAAAAGGGAAGTAGATTTGTTGTATACTGGTGTTTCTGTTCCCTTCTTCTGTCCCTCAATTCAATTAGTCTTTAAAAGTTGATTTAAGATGTTTTTTCATGTTGTTTCCTGAGGGGCAGTTTTTAGAAAACTTGCCCCCAATGAAGAAAAATGTTAGTCATGACCCTGATTCATATGACATTATAGTTATCTTTGGACAATTGTTTAGAATCTGTTATCCTTATCCTTGAACCATCATTGAGACTCCATTCACTTAACAAATAAGATGACAGCTCTGAAGCTGAAGATCTCAGTCCCCTTAGACCATCTAGTCCAACGTCTTTATATAGAAGACAAAGAGAGACAAAGTGATTTATTGAGGTCACAAAACTAAAAAATTAGAGGTGAAATTTGAATTCAATTTGTCTGCTTTCATTGTTAGTTCTCTTTCCATCATACATATTGTCTTTGAGGTTCAGCACTGGGCTAAGCCTTACAAGGTATGTAGTGATGACTAAAACAATTCCCACCATGGAGGGAGATAAGTAGTGAAAACACGACATGCATATAGATTCAACCTGTGTGATCTGAAGTCTCTAGGGCAACCAGATTCTAGACCTAGTATTTTGTTTTGATACTTCTGTAATCTTAGCCTTAGTGCTAAGGACTCTGAGAAAGCCCTCTGAGAAAGCCAATCAGTGAAAGGCTTGTGCTACCTGCTTATATACTTCTTGACAACCTATTATCAATTAATGTTTTACTTTTATCTGAGAAATCTGGAGCCTCTCACAAGGACTTATTGGGCTCCATTCATTTAATAAACAATTTTATATATGTTTTAATCTACATTTTCTCCCCCATGCTGTGTCTCCCATTATTTGATTCTGGTCCTCCCATCTTTTGACTCTGTTTTTCAAGATTGTAAGAGTTTTGCTTTATTTGGTGGGGGGGGGGGGAGTGGGAAGAAATTCTTGTCTAGAAATTTGGAGTTTCTTCACTGAGCCTTTCACCTATGACCATAGATATCAATAAATGAAATGTGCCTTTATCATTCAGTTAGCAGAGTACTAGTGGTCATTTTTCAACAATATAAATTGTAAGATTTAGTTTTGATGATCTCTAATTTCTCTTACAACTGCAACATTCCATTTATCTTTCTAGATGAGTGTAAGTCATTAAGGTGCAAACCAAGACCATAGGTGGAGAGGGAGCAAGTTTTTTAAAAAAAATTTATTGATATCTTTTATTTTTTATGTCACCTACATTTCCCTGTTTCTCTTCTTCTTTTCTCACTCATAGTACCATTTCTTATAATAAAGAAAGGAAAAAAGTCCCATAAAACTAATCAGTATAACAAAGTCCAATATTATATGTAGTATCCTGTACACATAGACTACTCTCTCCTTCCCCTGTCCTCCTGCAAGTTTTGCAAACTAAAGGCAAGGGATTTTATCATATCTCTGCTTTGGGGTCATATTTCATCAATAAAATTGTGTAGCATTAATTTTTCAATTGTTTTGTTGTTATTCTTTCCACTTATACTGCTGTAATTGTATATGCTGTCTTCCTGGTTCTATTTACTTTAGTTTGTACTACTTTATATAAGTCTTTCCAGGCCCCTTGGCATTCATTATATTCATTATTACCTACAGGACAGAAATATGCTATCATTCATGGACCATAGTTTGTTTAGCCATTCCCAAAGTAATTGACATCTAGTTTTTTTTGGTCTTTTTGGAGGGGGGAAGGCAAAGCAATTGGGATTAAGTGACTTACCCAAGGTCACACAATTAGTAAGTGTTAAGTGTCTGGGGCCAAATTTGAACTCAGATCCTCCTGACTCTAGGGTCGGTGCTCTCTATTCAGTGTGACACCTAGCTGCCCCCTGACATCTACTTTCTAGTTCTTTGCTACCATGTTGTGTGGGGTGGTGGTGCTCCAGTGAGATCCCAGCCAAAGGTATAGGTCTTCAGGAACTAAAATACAAAGACACTGAAAAGTAAAGGAGAAAGCCTTCAGATTAAAAATAGACATTCCTCAGCCTTGAAAGAGTTGGTTTGGATCTTTAATTCCAATGAAGAGACCAGAAAGATAATGAACTTGCCTCTAGAGCAGACTGGATTCATACCTTTTTCCCTAACCATTGATCTTCAGAAGATTCCCAAAGGATCATGGAAGGTAAAAATGACTGAGTTGCAATTAATCACCATAAGGCAATGTAGGATGGCTTTTACTGGTAAGAGGCTTTTGAACCAATAATGATTTGTTGAATAGGAATGCTATAACTTCTCCCATCTCCTGTCTGGAGGTGATTAGCAATCTCAGAACTAAGACTTTCAGGTAGTTGAAGGACAGAAGCTTTTGTAGACCCTAGGCAAAGTGTTGTTGTGGTAGCTGAAGCAGCCTAGCAACATCCCAGCTGAAAAGAGCCTAGAAACATGTCAGCTTTAGCTGATAATGCCATACGTGGATTTCGGAAAAATTGGGAAAGACTTACATGAACTGATGTGGAGTGAAGTGAGCAGAACCAGGAGAATATCTTATATAGTAACAGCAATATTTGCGATGACCAACTTTGATAGACTTAGTTTTCCTCAGCAATGCCATGATCTAAGACAATTCCAAAACTAAAGATGGAAAATGCTATTCACATCCAGAGAAAGAACAATGGAATCTGAACGTAGATCAAAGTATGATATTTTGTTTCTTTTTTGTTTGTTTGTTTTTTCTTTTTTGTGGTTTTCCCTTTTGGTTCTGATTCTTCTTTACAGCATGAATAATACGGAAATATGTTTAATATAATTGTATATTTATAGCCTATGTGAGATTACATGCTGACTTGTGGAGGGTGGAGGGATGAGAGAGGGAAAAATGTAGAACTCAAAATCTTCCAAAAGTGAATGCTGAAAACTAAAAATAAAGTAAGAAAAAAGAAAAAAAGATAATGTCATACTATCTAGCCAACCCAGTGGCTGAAGGTGGAAAAAGACTGAAGCTGCCCATTGAAGAGTAAGTCTAGGAGGCCAGTGGATTCATCTGCCCAGCAGAGATGCTGCTCCCTGAGAAGACTTAGCAACAAAGCAATCTGTCTAAGTCCAGACTGGAAGTAGCTGCCTAGTAGCAGAGAGGCCTGCTTGGCTTTATCCAGCAACCACTTTTCAGTGGCTGCCCAGTTCAATACAATAGGAAGCAGAACAGCTACTGAGTGACCTGCTTAACCTAACCCAGGAATGGCCAGTCCAACTGAGACAACACATCCTATGAGGAACAAGCCTACCTAAACCAAAATGGCACTGTCCTGTGAAGAACCAGATCAGATGAATGGTTGATGGACTTGTCCATTGTTCAATGCCATGCTTTGTAGCAAGTGTTATGAGGACTCTACAGAGAGTAAGGACATTGAAACCTTGTATTTTCATAGCCATGAGTTATTTTGACTGTTTCCTCAATATGTGTGGCCTATTACCATTATACTTTAAGTTTGTGCCTACTTTTTCCCTTCTCCTGAGCTCTGGGTGTATTTGTAGCACAGTGTATCTCTGACCTTGAGGGAAATGCTTTGCATCTACTGTTTTGGCTATGATATTTGAATAAATGCTTTGTTAAAGACTTAGCTGAGTCTCTTGGCACACTAGTGTAGGGGCTCATGAGTTAGTGTTTGGGAGACAGCCACCCATAGGTTTACACTTAGGGCAGCTAGGTAGCACAGTGGATAGAGTATGGACCTTGGAGTCAAGAAGATTCATCTTCCTGAGTTCAAATCTGGCCTTAGAAACTTACTAACTTCATGACCCTGGTCAAATTACTTAATCTTTGCCTCAGTTTGCTCATCTATAAAATGAGGTAGAGAAGGAAGTGGAAACCCACTCTAATATCTTTGCCAACAAAACCCCAAGAGGGGTCACAAAGAGTGGGACATGACTAGAAATGACTCAGCAACAACAACAACAGTAACAACAACTGTTACACCTACAATCCCCAAAGTAGTTTCAGTCAGCCCACCGGAGACCCAATCTACCAAGGGCAATGTGAATTCTGTGAGTGAGCTCCCAGGGGGTGTTACATACAACAAGAGGGGTTAAGTCTTAAACAAGGTTAGATAGGACATTATGAATATTCATTAATGGATCCACAACGTGGCTTCACATGAGGCAGCAAGACTTAATGGTTAGAGACCCATCCAGGCTTCAGGAAAGTTTGTGTTCGAGTCCAGAACCTAACACATAGTGGTTGCAATCCTGGGCAAGTTACCTAACTTTTCAGTGTCCCAGGTAACTCCCTAAGACTATACGTTATGGAGCAGGTGCTAATTTGCTAATTAAAGGCAGGCAGGATACTCTCCTCATCAGGAGTTACTTATACCAATGATATCATAGGTATGATTCTCCCTCCAGCTCCCAAAGAGAATCCAAACATTTTCCAAAATACTGGCACAAATTTAAGTAGTAATTTGATGTATAAGGGGAAACTGAGACCATACACAGTATAGCCACAAAAACTTTGGTACTGGAAGTGGAATATATGTTTGGGGGTTTCTGATTTGTAGGCCTGTATTCACCTCACTTCTCATGTCCCAAACATTAGCCAAGAGAACAGAATTCACTTTGAAGGGTCTTGAAAATAGTGACTCAGCTAATAATAGGTTTAATATAACTCATCTAAAATAAATTTCAGGCTTTATTGGTTTTGTTTTTTTATCCCCTTCCCCCTTTAACTACTCTGACATGGAAAATGTCTTTGGAACAAACATTACAGATTGAGTCACTGGCAATGACAGGTCACTTCTGGGGAGCAAAGTGACAAATGTCAGTTGGTCTCTTGACAAACTGTCTCTGGACAAATTGCTGAGGCTTTTATATGGAGCACTGGCTTGGTGGAAGATGGCTGCAATCTCAAGTCCTCTCTTTTGGCTCCTTGTGTTGCTGTTTTTGTAATTGGCCTATGTGTAGCTCATTTATTTCCCTTCACAATCTGTCACATCATGTGGACCCAACACCCTCCTTCTTCCTATCTGTCATTATTTGACACAGAGATGGGGGGGAGAGGGGTTGTCTAAAGAGGCTTATACCTTACCATTACTGACAAGTCGGTCATCTCTTGCTTCACAAAGAAAATTAAATCAGGCCCATAAATAACCATTTCACTAGGAATGGCCTGGTGAGCATATAATAGTGAAAATCCCAGTTTATGGAGAATTGGGAAAATCAAATTGTAGATGCAGTAATGGGGTATCATTCTAGATTCTTCATTATCCTCAAAGCATTAATACAAAATGTTCTGAGGGCTAGTGGTATTTTGGAAAAAAAAAACCCATAGAGTGATAAAATTGGATGTTATTGTAATGTTATAGGGAACATTTTTCTTTTTCTTTTTCTTTTGTAACTAGTCAGGCTATTTTTTGGGGTCTTCTTCCTTTTAAATTATTTTTCTCAATTTTGTTTTATTGTCAGTTTCAAATTTTCTTCTACCTCCCTCTTCACCATCCATGGATAGGACAAGACAAACCAAATTCATTACAAAATATGCAGTCATTTAAAATCAACTTCTGCATTAGTCATGTAAAAAGAAAAAAGACAAAAGAGAAAGAGAGGAAAATATGTTTTGATCTTTACTTTGAATCCATCAACTTTCTATCTGGAGGTAGATAGCATGTTTCATCATGAATTGTGGGTTGCTCATTGTGTTGATCAGAGTTACTAGGTTTTTCAAAGTTGAGTATTTTCATAATATTTCAACTATTATATTAATTCTTCTAGTTCTTCTCACTTCACTTTGTACAAGTTATTACAAGTCTCCTCAGGTTTTTCTGACACTATTCCCTTTATCATTTTTTACAGTTCAATAGTATTCTATCATATCCATAAACCATAACTTGTTCAGTCACTCCCCAATTTTGTTGGGCAACCCCTCATTTTTCAATTCTTTGCCAACAACACCAAGGAATCACTGGTTCCCTGAGTCCAAGATCAAAGTCAGGAATAGTCATAGTGAAATCAATCAATGGAATCAAAAGCAAAAAGTAAGCACCTACTATATTTCAGGTTTAGTGATAAGCATTGGGAATACAAAGAAAGGCAAAACCACAGTTCCTGCCCTCAAATAGATAACATTTGGAGGTGGTAACATGTAGATAACTATGCAGAAGCAAGCTATCTAACAGTGTTATAGAACAAGATACAACAGTATTAATGGAATATACTATCCTCGTTTCATAGATGAGTTAACAAAGGATCAGACATGTCAAGTGGCATGCCCTAAGGAAAATCAGCAACTGCATCAGAGGCAAGATTTGAACCCTGGCAATTCTGAGGGGTAGGGCAGGAAGTCTATCAGTTAACAAACATTTATGAACTTACAATGTGACAGGCACTGTGCTAAGTATTGGGAATACAAAAAAAGGACAAAAAATTGTACTTGTTCTCAAGGAATTACACATTCTAATGGGGAAATAATATGTAAATAACTAGGTATATAGAAGATATATAGAGGTAATATGATAGGACTTAGTAAATGCTAAATAAATTATTGTTGACTGACTATTGGAAAGGTGAGAGACTTCAGAAAGGAAGACAAATGAAGAGGCTGCTGTAGTAGCCCAGGAAAGAGGTGATAAGGGCCCCAGTAGTTTGAATGCCCTGTGAGTAGAGGTGGGGATGGATGCGAGCAATAAGATGGAGGTGGAAACGATAAAATTTGCAAGTCTTTGGATATGTGGGATAAGGGCTACATACATGTCACCTATTGTTATTATTATTATTACACTTATTTGATTCTTCTCGTCTTTATGTTGTCTGGAGCTCAGATAGAAATGGCCTTGAGGTAACTTACTATCCTATTATTTTGTGTTTAGTGTTTGTTAAATTATTGTGCAGGTGGATTTTTTTTTGTAATTGAATGTAAGTATTGGGAAGGAAAGAAATAAGCATTTATGAAATGCCTACTATATGCCAGGTCCTGGGCTCAGTGCCCTACAAATATTACTTTATTTGATCTTCATGCCAACCCTGAGAAGTAGGTGATATTATTATCCTCAATTTATAGTTGAGAAAGTGGAGGCAGAAGGGTTAAGTGACTATCCCAGGTCCCATAGTTAGTAAGTGTTTGATCTCAGTTCTTCTTGACTTCTTGACTCCAGGGCTTGGGGTCCACCTACTGTAACACCTAACTTGCAGGATATAGGCTAATCTCCCAAAGACTCATTGAAAACATCTTTGGGACAACTCTAGGAGCAGATAGTATGACAGAGATGACAGTCACATGAGGATGACAGATTGATTACTGGATTCCATTTACAGGGCCTTGGTCAGGACATTCCATGTTCCAGAGTCAATGTAAGGGCAATTAGTTGTGGTAAATTGCTTTGAATAAGTCCCAGCTAGGTGCCACCTCTTTTTGAAGCGACAAAGGAAGTTGATTGGCCACCTGTGGCCAAGGTTCAAAAGGCTTTTGGAAAATGAGAAGAAGAATAATTGAATAACCTCTAACAATGACATCTGTCAAGTCACTGAATGAACATTGGCTTCCTTCCCCGCAGTTCATAAGCCTGACTTGGAGCTGAGCTCAGCAGAGCCTTTCCTAGGGCCTAACCACGAACCTGATAACCCTGATGAACCTTCTCTATTCCCACCCAAGGGGAACTAAGAGTCTTCTAGCAAAGTCTGGGTAGGTTTGCTGGCAGCTAACTACCATTTTACTCTTCACTGAAATTCACGCACCAATTGTGTCAACTTTTTGAGAAAGAGCAGCTGCATGACATGTGAGCTTAGGGCAAAAGGACAGTAGTAGAAAATCATATCTCGTTAAAACAGCCTCAGGGACTGTATCCAGGCTTCATGTAATTACTGAGACTGGATTGAAGCCAGGTGTTCCAAGATCTTCCTGGCCCTCTGCGTTTGTGAAATGGAAAGCATAAGCAGAGATCAAGCTCACATTTACATGTTTTACAGTTTACAAAGCTCTTTCCACATAAGAATCCTTTGAGGTAAGTCAAAGTACAATAATAATGTCATAGGCTTAGGGTGAAAAGGGCCTTTAGAGCTCATCTAATCCAATTCCCTACTTTTATAGATAGTTAAGAAACTGTTGTGCCAATTTTATAGACAAGGAAACTGAAGTTCTGAAAAAAATGAAAACCAAAAACTACAGTCCTCACAGAGCTCCGTTTTACTGGTGGAAAAAACTTGCACCTAGATAAGAAAATGCAAAATATATGCAAATGAGCTGCCAGGAGCTGGGACACTTGAATTTGAATCTTGAGCATCCTTGTCATTCCTAGCTTTAGTTAGGATTTTGCATTATAGCCAGGCTCTGTCCTCTCCTGGAGGGAATGTATGGGCCTTGCTTACTCCTGTTTTGTATTCTCTTGGGACTTGCTGCTGATTTTTTAAGATCAATGAGTGCTGTTTTCTTTAAGTCTCTAAGGAGCTCTTCAGGCTGGGGACCTGCAAACTTTTCCTGTGCCCAAAGTTGTCTTATCCAGGGTAAAGTCTGATCGATGCCCTCCTGGTCTGAGCTTTTGTAAGTTTCTGACCTGGGTTTGGATCTGAGCAACACAATTATGAGCTTGTCCTTGGTTTGAACTCCAGTAGATTACTGCTAGACTCAACTACTGTCTACCATATGGAAAGTTCTGTAGGTTCAGAGTGGCAGAACCATAGACTCCCCTTTAATCTTAGTTTCCTGCCCTGGTTATTCTGCTGAAGGCTTCGGCTAGGTTGGGACTGGGGGGTGGAGCTAAGATACTCTTCTACTTCTGGAGTCAAAGCTACACAGCCTTTGCTTACTTCTGATTGTGCTTCTTACTTACTACACAGCCTCATCCTTCCAACTGCTCTTTGTTTTGGTCTATTCCTCCTCTACACAAATCCTCTCTTCAGTCCCCACTGAATCTGCAACTCAGCTCTGCTGTAGGAGCAACAGCAACAAGTTAGCACCTGATCCTGGTCCCTGTATAGCCCTTGGGTTCAGCATCCTGGACCTCTTCTTGACTTAGTGCACATCCTAAGGCTTCTGGCTCTGTGTAATGCCCTCCTGAATTGATTCTGTCCCTAGTGTCCACAAACGTCTTTGTCTCCTTATGCCAATCTGGGCTGGAAAAATGTGTCGCTGTTTTTATCTTGGATTTTCCTATTAGCCCTTAGTTTGGTGTGTTTTATAGTTCTTTGTGAAGTAGTTGTGTGGGACAACTTTTCTTGCATAATTCCTCATTGAAATACAAAATTATTAGACCAATTCATAATCTGCCACTCTTTCTATTTAACTACACTGTAACACAGAAGTGAAATCTGATTGATGTGTGAAAGATTTCTTGTAGACTGAATGGGTATGGGAAAAAGAAAGAGGTTTTCCTATTCAGCTTCCCTAACCCCTCCCCCAAACTGTGTGGCCAGTATTTACCCCTGCTCCGCTTTAGTGGAGTAAAGGGTACCAGTGGAGGTACCTGAAATCACCTTGAGGTTTACCACGTATTTAGCTCATGGTGCCATCACCAGTTGTCTTGCTTTTGTCCTGCCACCAGACTATGATGAGTTTAGAGGAGAGAGTGAGGCCAATGACTTCGGGCAACTCTGCCTCACTTAAATCCAATTTACACATGAATCAAAAGATATCACCCTTACCATTTTAAACTTGACTCTAGTATAGTGATGTCATTCTGATTCTCTTTGAGAATGAAGGACAACAACCAAGCTCATGGTATACATATGTATATGTATATACACATATATGTGTATGTGTATGTATATATACATACACACATATATTTCCTTCTCTCTCTCTGAAATGGAGACCTGGCAACAAGAATACATTAAATGCTCACTATATGCCAGGAACTATGCTAAGCTTGGGAAAGTAAAATGATTTATCTAGGCTCAAGCAGTTAGTCACATGCTGGAGCTAGAACTCAAACCTTATTTAGTCTTCTGATGCCAAGAAAAATACCCTTTCTGGTATATATTGCATAATACATATATATGTTCATATATATGTAATAGTAATTTCCAAAAATTATATACTTCTCCCTAGACTTCCCAGTGAGTAATATCTATTAACAAATAATAAAAAGAATGAAACAAAGGCAGTTTAGCAAAACTAATCAACAAATCTATTGAATTTGATGCTATATTCAGTGTTGCACATACATAGTGTGCCACCCCCAAAAGAATGAAGGGAGATGCCTTTCCTCATCTCCTCTAAGAAGCCACATTTGCTCATTATAATTATCTGGCTTTCAGTTTAAAAAAAATTTCCACTTAAATTGCTGTAATCATTGTAATACTGTGTTGTTTTTTTTTTTAATCTGCAAGAAATTAAGAAATCAGGCTTGTGGCAGGTAAGGGCATTATTAAACTACAGAACCTTATTGGGAACCAACAAAAAATGAATTAGTTTTGCATTGTGAGTTGTACTGTTCCTGTGACAGGTAGGCACGCAGAGGTAGGAAGAAATGAGAACTTTCCTTGCTGGCTAGGAAATGCGTTTGTGGACTGAGATGCTTTCTACACCTCACTGCATGGCTGGAACCTGAGCTTAGCATCTGTCTCAGCTTTGCTCCTATCAGCCACCAACACAGATCTTGGCAAGGACACAATGCCAGCATATGCCACCTTGGCATAGTCCCACTTCTCAGCTAATCACAACTTACTATTACAGCAACTTAGGCTCTCAGGGCACATATATGTTTCTGCTGGAAAAACTGAGGCTTTTTCTAAGCTAGGTATGAAAGTTATTTGGAAGATTTATAATGCTATTTTTTGGGGGGTGGGGAGAGAAACAGAGCATTGTACTATTCTAATGTAGTTTTAGTTTTCTGCCTTACTTTGAAACGTTCCTTAATTTCTCATTTGGGGTGCCACAGAAATCCTGTGCCTGGAGTGCTTCTCCCTTGCCATCTACTGAAATCATACTAGTCCTTCAAGATCCAGCTTAGACATCATCTCCATGAAGTTTTCCATCATCTCCTCATCCAGAAGTAGTCTTATCCTCTTTTGAATTTATGAAATGAAAAAATATCTCTCTTTATAGTCCATTTATAGTCTTATAGTCCACTACTTATAGTCCTACTTGTAGTCCACTTTCATTGTTGCTACCTATCAACAAACATTAAGTGTCTACTCTGTGTCAGGAACTTTGCAAAGCCCCAGGGATACGATCAAAGGTGAAAATAGTCCTTACCCTCAAGGAACTTATAATCTAATGGGTGAGACAAACACAAATAAAGAGTATATACAAACAAGCTATGTATAGGATAAATTAGAAGTAATCTCAGAAGAAAGGCATTAGCACTAAGGGGTATGAGGAATAACTTTTTGTAGAAGATGGATTTTAGCTGAAACTGGAAGGAACCCAGGGAAGCCAAGAGGCAGAGTATTTCAGGCACAGGGGAAAACCATGTACAGAAAATGCTCAGAGGCATTGTGCAAGGAACAGCAAGGAGACCAGTATCATTGGATTGTAAAAGAACATGGGAAGAAAGGGAGGAAGGAAGCAAACATTTATTAAGCACCTACTATGTGCCAAGAACTGTACTAAAGTGCTTTATAAATATTATACTCATTTAATTCTCACAACAACCCTAGGAGGTAGGTGCTGTTTTTATCCCCATTTTACAGTTGAGGAAACTGAGGCAGACAGAGTTTAGTGACTTGACCAGGGTCACATAGCTAGTAAGTGTCTGAGGCTAGATTTGAACTCAGGTCTTGCTGACGACTTGTCTCATGCTCTGAAGTCTGTGCCACCTATATGTTTCTAGGCAGTTAGGTGGAAGGATGTAAAGTTTAAGATTACTAGAAGAGAAGGAATAAGCCAGGTCATGAAGGGCTTTTAAAATTAAACAGAATTTTTTATTTGATCCTAAAGGTAATAAAGAGCCACTGGAGTTTGTTTAATTGAAGAGATGGCATAGAACTGTGCTTTCAGATAGCTACACTTTGATGGCTGAGTGGAGTATGTCCTGGACTGAGGAGACCAACCAGAAATCTATTGCAATAGTCCAGGCATCAGATGATGAGGGACTATGTATATATCTTGTTTTCCTTGAAGGCAGAGACTCTGCCTTTTTGTGTGTGTGTGTGTGGGGAGGTTCACATCTCTTCTAGCACAGATCATGGTGTATTGGGCAAAGAAGGTACTTTAGAAATGTTTGTTGAATGTTCTTGTTGAATGCTAAAGGGAGAAGGTGGGCAAAAGAGGCTGAAATAAAAAATGAGGGGGAAATGAGAGGCCTCAAATACTAATTTTTTCAGCCACAAATTCCTGGTTGCAACAGTGACCCGAGTCTATGGAAACCCTGTCTGATTGCCTGTGACTTTGTCTGGCTTGGTTAGGGAGGGTAGGATGGGGGAGAAATTGTTCTACCCAGTCTACTTATTACAAATAAGAGTCCTTTGCAATTGCCCCATTGCCTATGTGACCTAGTCTCCATGTATTGATAATAATATCTGAGGATTTACTTGCACTGCTTTGTATCTCCTTCTACTACTATGAATACACCATGCTTTGAAAACCAAAAAGCAACGGACTCTTGTTTTGTTCCTGATCTTAGAGTCTGATATTTTAGAACAGCTGCTGTCCTAAGGCTTGTGATTAAAATTTCTGCACAAAAGGGAAATGCTCTCTGTTTGTTAAGGCTTAGTTGGTCCTAATGTAATATTGGTCTGATTGAATGACCCAGTCTGACCCAAGCGTGACTATTTAAGTGGAAGTGCCTCCATCTGTCTATTAGAGATGTATTAAAAGGAACTAGCTGCCATTCTCTGTCTTACATACGTTGTAATTAGTTTAGAATAAAAAGGGGTCAGTGTCCCTGTTAAATTAATTTTCCTATTATGTGTCTGGCAAAGGGCCAAGATGTGCACGGAGGTGGCAGCTCTTAGGGTCTGTGGCAGCCTCTTCTCAAATACAGTTAGGGTCTGTCAGTGAGAGGGAAATTGCTCATCAGGACTTCTTGCCCCATTAGTCACTGAACCTTTTAAGACTGAATCACAAGTTTGAGTGTATGTGCAAAGTATAGATGGAAGGCTCATTCAGGGAGAATTGTGAGTGACATTGACTGTCAACTCCCTGAAGACAGGGGTAATCTGTCTTCTTGGTGTTTCTGCAGGGCTCTATACTCAGTGAAGTTTCAGATTATAGAATCAGAGGAAATTACTAGCAAGAACAGCCATTTGCTCTTACAGCAGGCTGGTGATAGAGCTGGAGGAGGGCAGTGATGGATTAGCCTCACCCCCATGCCTTCTCATTGACAACAGTGAGACACATACACTATTTTCTTTACTCTTCCATCTACCTCTACATTCTATACTCCTTGCCTTCTTTTCCCTTCATAGAATGGTAAACTTGGAAGCCACCTCAGAGACCATCTAGTCCAACTTCTTTACATTTTCCAGATGAGAAAACTGAGGACTATAGAGGTAAGGTGTCTTGGTCAGTCACACAAGTAGTCAATGGCAGAATCATTACTAGAACACAGGTCATGGAATCATTGAATCTTAGAGCTTGAGAAGTCATTGGATACAAGTGAACTCTGGACAGGAATCTTCTCTCTAACATGCCTGACAATTGATGATTCTATACTATAGCTACTTGAAGGCATCCAGGATGGGAAATGCATTCTCTTTTGAGGAGGCCCATTCTACTTCCCTCCCCACAACTTCTAGTCATAACCTCTAGTTCTGCCTTCTGATTCTAAGAACAACAAATCTATCAAGGGCATGCTGGAACCTAGCATACATTGTTAAAATTTTAATATGATTATGCCTTGGAAATCAACAAACACTATCATATTATTGTTTTGGTGATTGTCTAGATTTAAGAAAGTGATGGAAGAAATGTCAATGATAAAGATTAAATTTAAAAGTTTGTCATGTATATATTTTTTTCCTCAGAATAATTGGTTGTTAAACATCTACCAGCGTACCCTTGAATCTAATTCTTCCCTCACATGATGGCATGTCAAATTCTTAAAGACAGCTAGTATGTCACCCTTAAGTCTTCTTTTCTCCAGGTTAAATATTCACAATGTCTTCAACTAATCCTCATATCACAAGGTTCCTGAGTTCCCATTGATCTGGTCATCCTCCATTGGGCATGGTCCAATTTTTCAACATCTTTCCTAAAATGTGAAGCCCTGAACCCAGTAATTTAGCTATGGCCTGGCCAGGGCAAAATGTAGGAGGAACATCACTTTCTTTCTTCTTAGCACTACGCTTCTATCTGTGATGCTGCTAGGGCACAGTGGGTAGAGCACTGGACTTGGAGCCAGGAAGACCTGAATTCAAATCTGCCACAATCACTTACCAGCTAGCTGTGTGACCTAGGGCAAGTCACTTAACCTTTGTCTACTTTGGTTTCCTCATCTGTCAGACAGGGATACTAATAGTCCCTACCTCTCAGGGTTGTTGTGAGGATGCAATGGGACAATATTTGTAAAGTCCTTTGCAAGCCTCAAAGTACTATATTTTATCCTATTATTATTTATGCTCTTATTTATAGATCTAACTCTATTGAATCAATCACTCAGTCAGTCATAAACTAAGTCCAAATAAATCCTTTATCACATTGGAAAGAGTGAAATACTTTTGAGCCAGTGGATGAAATCAGACATTGCTACACAAGAAATTTCTTGAGTTGAAGTATTAGATGAACTTCTTGGCCTGTTTGTATCAGAGAAGGGATTTGAGTCAGAAGGGAGTCAACCTTCTCAGGAGCACTTTGAGGAGCCAGTCTTTTGAACCTGGAACTAGAAGGCATCAAAATAAGGTGTGTGTGTGGGGAGTATTAAGTTCTCCCCTCCACCAATATTTGACTAGAGGTCAACCTTTGTACCAACTGTTCTTATTATGCTCTCTCAGTAAATACTCCTTTGTACAGGCTAATTGATATTAATTGGTTAATCAGTATTTGGAGGGCCATGCTAGATAGAGGCTCACAAGCAATGGTGTGAGAAACCTTAATTTCTCTGGGTTATCTCTAGACACTTGAGGAAATAAGAGGTCAGCTACCCCTTGGGGCCCTAGCCTTTCACTGTGAGTGGAAGCTAGGAAAGAAACCCTGGAGGGGATTCTGAACCTGTGAAATTAAAGATAGGACTAGATGAAATTTGAAATTTAAGTTGAATAGAAAAAGGCTAATGAATGATCCCTGGGACATTCCTCTAAAAGCCTTCCCACAAATTGGCATTAATTCATTAATCACTATTCTTTTTTCACCATTATTCAACTAGTTCTGCGACTAAATAACTATCAGCATAGACTGCATCTCACTATCTTGTCTCAAAGGATTTGATGACAAACTTTGTCAAATATCTTGCTAAAAACCCAAACAATGCATATATTTTTCTCTTGGTCTATTAATTTAGTGAATGAGGGAAAAGGATATTAGTTTAGTCTGGAATATCCTGTTCTTGTTGAGTTCATGACATTGATGAACTCTTAATGACAACTGCTTTCCTCTTTGTAAGGGTTATAAGTCACCCGTTGAATGAAAAGATTTAGAATTTTGTGGGGAACCAAGTCAATTTCACTGTCCTGTAGAATGAAGAATCTACCCACTTACTTTTTTGGTGTATATGAGTGAAAATCAGGACATCTGTCCATCTTTGGTATCTTTTAAAGATCACTGATAGTGCCTCAGCAACCATTTCTGACAGTTCTTTTAATATCCTGAGAATTCTGAACCCAGAGCGTTAGTGAACTCACTGAGAGCTATTAGATATTCTCTTACCTCCTCCTTGTTTATCCCAATTTTAACCCCTCCTGCTTCATATATTCCTTCTGTAAGTTTTCTTTTCTGTTGCATTTGGCAAAAAGTTATTCTTGTGATTATTTATTTTGATATTTAACAATACTTTGATGAATGTGTGATCTCATCTATGTGGGTACTTCATCTGATGATGCAGATTGAAAACCATTCCATCCATGCCCTTTTACCTCATGTGGTTCATCCATATCATCCCATAAATCCACAAAGAGTCCACTCACCATGGTTGAGGCCTTCTTCTGGTTTACTTGACATTGGGAAATAATCAATTGAACACTTGGGCAACTCATTTGCTATTCCTCCCTCTTGCCCACCATCTTTTCTGGTCATATATTTTTCTGAAGACTTTCCTTAATTTCTTGTGTGTAATTTTCGTTAATAATGCATTGCACCCTACTTGTGCTATTTTTATTGCCTTATGACTAACCCTTAACTTTAATCCTTTGGAAACTGGTCTATGACTAACAGTTCCATAAGCTTGCCAAAAGAATATTATTTAAAAGATAAGCCTATGTTTTATGAAGAAAATAATTCACTAAAAGTAATCCACATTTTCCTCAAAGGCAATTCCCTGTGCTCTCCCCCTCCTATTCACTCCTGCATAGAATTAATGGTCTGTCTGTATGAGAAAGACCAGTTTTATGAGTTGTCTATCCTATTGCAATTCATAGTCTGGGCAGTAGGCATTCTTCATCCATTTGTTTTATAGTCTGTTGGGGTAATAAAGGTGAACCCATTGACTGATTATGGGTCTAGTTCAGGAGGCTCTGAAAAATCCTAAGGCTTTATTAAATTAACACATTGTCATTTGCAAAGAGGAGAATCTGATGGAACTTGCAATTTGAATTCTCTTACATCTGTCAAGAAATCTTGCATATGCAGAGGAGATACTTTGTTAGAAGAGATTCTTTAAGGTAGCATATTATTCTGCCAAATCAAAAATCTTTTTAATGTCAACAAATAATAAGCATGATGGGGTCTTTTATCCTTTAGATCTTTTGGTCAGATGTTTGAGCATAAAAATGTGGTTAGAACTCATACGTCAAGGGAATCAAAAACTGAAGCAAAGGTCCAATATATAACAAAATATTTATAGAAGCTCTCTTCGTAGTAGCAAAGGACTTGGAACAAAGTGGATGATTGTCAGTTAAAAAATGGCTGAAAACCCTCCTTGTTATATGAATTAAGTAGTGACAGATATGAGGAATTCAGAGAAACATGGAAAGATTTGCATGAACTGATATAGAGCAGAATAAGCAGAATTATGAGAATAGTATACATGATGAAAAGGTCATAAAAAAGTCAAATTGAGCATATGAAAAACTAATAATGGTTCTAGAGAATAGATAAGGAAAATGCTGCTTTCCATTTGTAATATCTGTCTGTCTATTCGTCTATCCATCTGTCTATCTAGCTATCTATTTATCTATTAAAAAAAAAGAAAAAGGAAAATGGTCCCCAGCTCCCATGAAGTCATGTACACTAATCAGCTATTGATATGGGACCATCTTTATTTAACCTGAAAGAAAATGCAAAGGATTTACACCTGATTCCAAAAACAGTAATGACACTTTCAGACAAACCTCATTTCCTCTCATGGATCTACAAAGTCTTCTTCTTCTTCTTTTTTTTTTTTCCTCTGTTTGGAGGGGGCAATTGGGGTTAAGTGACTTGCCCAAAGTCACATGGCTAATTTTGCGTTAAGTGTCTGAGGCCGGATTTGAACTCAGGTCCTCCTGACTCCAGGGCTGGTGCTCTATCCACTGCGTCACCTAGCTGCCCTTATAAAGTCTTCTAAACTTATAGTACTAGCTTGATGCTGAGATCTTCTCCTTGAAAATGAAAAGCAGTTAAGCAAGCTAGTCAAGTCACTTCCTAAAACCTACATAGTAAATATAATTCACAGTGCTACTGAAGGATGAAGTCTAGGTTTATTCATCTACATCATGAATCTATCACTTATTGCTCTTTGGCTTTGATTCCTTATTTGTCGGCAACTTCTTCAGAATACATAGTTTTCTGGAGAAAACGGATCCTTGGTCCCATATGATTCCCTGACACACTTAGTTTTCTGAAGCACGTGGTTTCTTGAAAAGGTTGTATACTACAGGAAATATTACTTTACATTTGTAGTTTGGGTTCACTCAGTTGACTGGCTGGAGTTGGCCCAATGAAGATGATCTACAAAAATAGGATGAATTCTTTAACAAATGGTTAAAGAATGTTATTTGAAAGGTTTATGTTTCTCCCCATTGAAAAAAAAGAAGAAAAATATGCATAATCAAGAAAAACAAATTTCCACATTGACAGCGTCCAAAAAATGTGTTCCATTCTATATATTGAGTCCATCACCTCTCTATCAGGAGGTGAGCAGCACAGTTCATCATGTGTTCTCTGAAATTATGATCAGTACTTGATCAGTTTTTCTTTACAGTGTTGTAATATAAATTGTTTTCCTGATTCTACTCACTTCAACTGCAGTATGCATCAGTTCAAATACATCTTCCTAGTTTTTTCTGAAACCACTGCTTTCGTAAATTTTTTTTATGGCACAATAATATTCCATTATCTCACATGCCATAATTTGTTCAATCATTCCCTTCTTGATGAGTACCCTCTTAGTTTCTAGTTATTTGCCACTGCAAAAATAGCTGCTATGACTATTTTGTACATATAAGTACTTTTCTTCTTTCTTTTAGCTCTTGGGAGTAGAGTCCTAGAGACATTTTTACTGGGTATGTTCAACTTAGTGCCTTTTGAGTATAGTTTCAAATTGCTTTCCAGAACAGTTATACCAATTGTTAGCTCCACCAAAACTGCTTTAACGTGCCTGTTTTCTTGGTGCCCCTTCGTTATTTGCCGTTTGTATTTTTTTCCCTTATTTTTGCCAATCTAAGGCAGGTATGGTAGAAACAGTATTTCTCTAATCATTAGTGATTTTGAACATTTTTTTTAATATGGCTATTAATAGCTTGGATTTATCCTTTTGCAAATTGCTCGTTTAAATCCTTTGGCAATCAATTCTTATAGATTTGAATCATTTCCATATATATGGAGAGAGATGGGGAGGGGGGGAAAAGAACAGAGAGAGAAAGAGAGAGAGAAAGAGGAGAAAAAGGAGAGAGAGAGAGAGAGAGAGAGAGAGAGAGAGAGAGAATGAGCTGTAGACTTTTATCAGAGAGAATTGCTGTAAAGGTTTTTCCCAGCGTTAACTATTTCTTTTCTAATATTTTTTGGTGAAATCTTTTATTGGTTGTCCCAAAGCAAAAAGAAATACAATTTTGTGATATACTTAGTTATCTCCTATGATAATGCTAATGAGAAGTACTTAACAAAAAAGACTATCACGAAAGCAATTTCTATAATACCATGTTGTAGAAGATAGAGAAATTTTTTGAAGAATTTTATAACATCCTCCAAATTATATTAACATATGTATATATATATATACATATATATATACTTCAATACTTTTTATATTCAGTGCAGATGAAAGCCTAGGAGAGGTTGGTTAGAAACATTTTGAGAAACCAAAGGCCTATATAGAATCTTCAGGCTAAATATTACGAATACTTTGAGAAGAGAGTTCAAAAGCACTAAATATGGTAGTACCAAATAACATCACAAAAAGGTGATTAGATTATAGCAGACAGGAAATGACTGGTTACCAATGTGAGAGTCATTTCTGAATAAGCTGTATGTGTACAGCCAAACCATCTACTTGTTTTAGAAAAGATAAAAAATCAGTACCAAGTAAGAAGAAATCATAAGGTTAAGAAGTTACAGTGTATCATTGAGACTGACCTGACCAATTTAAACTAGCTATTGAAGATGCTGAAACATAAAAATACATCAAACAGAGAACAACAAAGTTCTTAAAAAAGCTTAAATTATATAAATTAATGAGAAAGGCAATGAGAAGGGCAAAATCACCTCTAAAAACTAATGATAACCCTGCCATTAAGTACACACTTTTCTTGCCACATAGAAAGTCTGACATCCAAGAGCAGCACAGAGTCCAAACAAAAGAGAGGAATTTTATTGTTTAAAAAAATTTTTTTAGGGAGGGCTTCTAGATGCTCCAGTTTACTGATGCCAATGTGCTGATTTTACCAAGTCCCAGAACACAGGAGAGGCTTCTAAATGAGATCCATAATCATTTGGAGTTTAGACTAATGCTCCACATAAGAAAAATAAGTAGATGCAGAAAGTCCGTGACACAGACTGATAAGTTTTTGGATGCACAATCTCTGGAGGTGCACTTATTAGCATTAATATTCTTCTAGTCTTGCTGTTTGTTTTCTTTTCTCTTTTTTAAATTAAAAAAAATTCTTTTCAGGGGGGAGAACAGGACAATTGGGGTTAAGTGACTTGTCCAAGGTCACATGGCTAGTAAGTATTGAGTGTCTGAGGCTGGGTTTGCACTCGGGTCCTCCTGACTTGAAGGCCAGTGCTCTATTCACTGCACCACCTACCCATCCCTGCTATTTGTTTTCAAAACACAGGGTACCAGTTTCTACAACATTATAGCTCTGGGACAGTGAGGTAGAGAGCTATGAGTTGATCCAACTGCTCTGCAAAATAATTTGCACTCATGCAGGAAAATGTGCTTAAATTTTTATACCATTTCATCTAAAAATCCCAATATTAGCATATGTCCCGAGGAGGCCAATAAAATAATTTGAAAGCTTTGAGGGACCTCTGTGGTCCTTTAGTCCACCAAACAATCCCCACTAAAACAATACAAGTGGATATCTAGCCTGTGCTTGAAAACTTCTAAGGAGGGTCAATTCACCTTTGGACAGTTTGAATTATTAGGAATTTTTTTTTAAAACTGACATCAAGCTTAAATTTGATTCCTACTACCCATTGCTCCTGGTTATGTCCTCTAGGGATCAACAGAAAAGTCTAATCCCTCTTCTATTTAGCAATTCTTCAAATATTTGAACACAACTATCAAGGGACATCCCCTTGAGTCTTCCCATTTCTGGATCAAACATGTCCAGTTCCTTCAATCAGTCCTCATATCATGAACTCAAGGTCCTTCACAATGCTGGTTGCCTACCTCTGGATATTCTCCAGCTTATCAAAGTCCTTCTTAAACTCTGGTACTAGCTCTGAAAACTACATTTAATGTTCCAGATAGAGTCTTGTAAAGGCAGAGGACAGAGGGATTATACAGTTCCCGGAAGTTTTCCCCTCCTAATGCAGCCCCAAGATAGAATTAGATTTTTTGACTGCCAAATCACAATACTGATTTGTGTTTTGCAGTGCATTAAACCTGCGGATCTTTCCAGAGCACCTGCTGCCTAATTTTGGTGCTCCTATCTTGTACTGCTTATGTAGGACAATGTATTTAAATTTTTTATACTATTTTACCTAGAAATCCTATATATCCCAAGGAGGCATATCACAGATCACAGAATTTAAAAGCTGTTAAGGGACTTCCAGTGGTCCATCAGTCCAATTCATACACTAAACAATCCGCACTAAAACAACACAAGTTTATTTATCTAGCTTCTTTATTTTATTTTATTAACATTATCTAGCCTCTGCTTGAAGATGTCTAAGGAGGGGGAGCCCATTATCTCTTTTGTGCCCAAGTGAATTACTTTAAATTCATCT
Source organism: Pseudochirops cupreus (assembly GCA_028627135.1). NCBI lineage: Eukaryota > Metazoa > Chordata > Mammalia > Diprotodontia > Pseudocheiridae > Pseudochirops > Pseudochirops cupreus. The sequence goes on along the minus strand of CM053583.1, from coordinate 287,865,172 downwards.
CTTTTGGATTTCATCTCTCACTGAATTTCATTTGGCCCAATCCTCTAACCTACTGAGATCCTTTTTTCCCCCTGACTGTACCATACAGTATGTTAGCTATTCCTCCCAGGTTGGTGTCAGTTGCAGCTTTGATAAGCATACCATCTATGCCTTTATTTGAGTCATTGATGAAAATGTTAAAGAGCATAGAACCAAACAAATCCATATAGCATTCCACTAGGCACTTCCCACCATGTAGATATTAAACCATTAGCAACTACTCTTTGAATTCAGCCATTCAGAAACATTTAATTCTGAATCCATCTGATTATATTGTTGGCAAATCCTTATTTCTTCATCTTTTCTACAAGAATAGTATGATGTACTTTATCATCAGCTTGGCTAAAATATTGATGAACTAAACCCACAGCATCCCCTCATTTACTGATTTTGCAAGAGGAAAGGAAGTAGAGACATCTATTATAAATGGTCTTCTCAAAGAGTTTAGTTACAAAAGAGAGGAGAGATATAGGACGATTGCTAACAATAATGGGCAGATCAAGGAAGGGCTTTTTAAAAAAACAGTATTTTATTTTTTTCCAATTACATGTAAAGACAGATCTTTTTTTTTCATTAATTTCTTTGATATTCTTGACCTTTTGTTCTTCTGGATGAAATTTATTACTATTTTTGCTAGCTCTATAAAATAATTTTTTGATAGTTTGATTGGTATGGTACTGAATAAGTAAATTCATTTAGGTAGGTCATTTTTATTATATTGGCTCAGTCTACCTATGAACAATTGATATTTTTCCAATTGTTTAGATCTGACTTTATTTATGTGAAAAGTTTTTTGTAATTGTGTCCATATATTTCTTAGATTTGTTTTGTCAGGTAGACTCCCAAGTATTTTATATAGTCCACAGTTATTTTAAGTGGAATTTCTCTTTCTATCTCTTGCTGCTGGACTTTGTTGGTAATATATAGAAATGCTGATACTTTATGCAAGTTTATTTTTTATCCTGCAACTCTGATAAAGTTGTTAATTATTTCTTTTTTTTTCCTTTTTGGAGAGGGAAAGGTAGGGCAATTGGGGTTAAGTGACTTGCTCAAGGTCACATGGATAGTTTTGTGTTACGTGTGTAAGGCTGGATTTGAACTCAGATCCTCCTGACTCCAGGGCTGGTGCTCTATTAACTGCACCACCAAGCCGCCCCGTAGTTAATTATTTCAAATAGTTTTTGGGTTGATTCTCTAGGATTGTCTTCCACCATAGTGTTAGCAAAGAACAATAGTTTTGCATCCTCGTTGCTCATTCTAATTCCTTCAATTTCTTTTTCTTCACGCTAAAGCTAACATTTCTAGTACAGTATTGAATAATAGTGGTGATAATGGGCATCTTTGTTTCACCCATGATCTTATTGGGAAGGCTTCTAGTTTATCTCCATTGCAGATAATGCTTGCTAATGGTTTTAGATGGAACTACTTATCATTTTCAGGAAACCTCCATTTATTCTTGTCCTTCCTAATGATTTTTTAATAGGAATGGGTGCTCTATTTTGTCAAAGGCTTTTTCTGTATCTATTGAGATAATCGTATGATTTCTGTTGGTTTTGTTATTGATATGGTCAATTATACTGGTAGTTTTTCTAAAATTGAACCAGCCCTACCTTCCTGATATAAATCCTATCCGGTCATAACGTACGATGTTTGTGATATACTACTGTAATCTCCCTGCTATTATTTTATTTAAAAATTTTGCAATATTCATTAGGAAAATTGGTGTATAGTTTTCTTTCTCTGTTTTGGCTTTTCCTGGTTTAGGGAAGGGTTTTTTGATGATGGGGGAGACATGGGTGTGTTTGTAGGCAGCAGAAAAACATCCAGAAAATAGGGAGAGATTGCTCCAATGTAATACTAAATTAGATTCTTTTAGATTTTGAAGAGTAATTTAGTAGTTTACATTAAAAGATAATATTCTTCCAAGTTTTAAAGAATAAGCACAATATCTTATACTTTCCTTATTTTGTTAATGTTAATATTTTCCTAATATCAACACATATGCCACCACCACTATTACTATTACTACTTAGTCAGCGTGTATTCATTAAGTGTCTGCTATGTGTTAGGTACCATTTTAGGTCTAGGGATACAAATACAAAAGTGAGACAGTTCCTACCCTGAAGAAACTTATATTCTACCAAGCAAAGTTTCCAGATTTTATCATATTTTGCATATTTTGTGAAAATTCTACTTTTTCCTCTGTGATAAAATATGCCCTGGGAACAAAATAAGTTTATGTATTTAAAGAAGCCAATACAAAAATGCCAAAAGATAAATATACCGAGACAAAAAAGCAACAACAACCAGAAACAAAGTTAGAACTCAACTCATCATAAAATGTTCATTTAGCATCAACTATTTGCAAGACATTTGCACGTATTTTTCTCAAGACATGATAAAATTGACAATAAACATAGTGAATAAAAGAATAAATTAAATTAAAATATCATAAGATAAAATAGTTAATTTGGTATAATTAAAAAGAGTCAGTTTGATAATGAAATGCAACCATATAGCCATGCGAAATATAAACTAAATGAAACTGGAAGGGATCTAAAAAGTTATATAGTCCAATATGTTTATTTTTTCAGATGAGGAAATAGAAGGCCAGAAGGTGAAGCCCGGCATCACATCAGCAAGGGCCAAACTTTAAACCCAGGTCCACTGACTGAAAATTCAGCATTCTTTCCACTTTCTAACGTTGTTGCCTTCAATAGAATTGATTTTTTAAAAAACGTAATAATTTTGCCAGAGGGTAGACTGAAAGGAACCCCTCTTGGAAGCTGAAAAACAAATCCAGAAAACTGCTCAAGTGGAAATAATTTGGAAGCAATGCATACCAAAGTGACAAATCTGGAGAACAGAGCAAGGGAGGATATTTAAGGCTCCTTGAAAATTGTGAAGGAAAAAAAAAAACAATCTGACCACCATATTAAGGAAATCCTATGCGTATTTCCCAGAAATATTGGAAACAAAGGATGGATTGCAAAGTGACAGAATTCCCAGCATGCCCACGGGGTAAACTTCAGATTTAACTCACCTTGACACAGCATTGCCATTCCTCAACACAACAAGAAAGAGATGTTTTTTATAGCCATACAAGAAGAAAGGCATCAGATATGTAAGCACACAAAATTGAACCACCCATGATTTTTCTTATGCTGATCATGATGAGACAAATGTTAGGGGGTGGATGATTTGAGTGATTCCATGGTCCCAATAAAATGTAAAAGAGACCTAGAAATTGGTTTCCAGCATTTTGGTCTGCTCTTCTATGGTGATCAAAGGAAGACCTTGGGCAAAAATCACTTCAGATAAAGGTTATCAACCTTACTGAAGGAGGAAATACTTGCATTGATGAGATCACAACTCTCAGAGTGCTGAGAAAGTTTTTTTTTAAATGCAAAAACAAGAAATGACAGGAGAAGGTGAAACATGATAAATTTTTATTTAAAAGATATTGGACTTTATCTCAAAATCAACTTTTCAAAAAGTTAAGGATTCTTTTCAAAGATAAATTATAATCATGTTTAAATCGTCATAACTTTAAGGTGTTTTATGGGCTTGGAAGAACCAAATTGAGTTCTTTGACATCCAAAACTAAGGAAAGTATAGAGCCACTGGGCTAACCTCGGGACATTAAACTAAGAGTACTCTAATCAATAGATACTTTACAACTATGATTAATTAGTTGTTATCTCTGCTCAATTGCCAAAGTGAATAAATAACTAAAAATAACAGTCCTATTGTTTTTGTTCCAACGTGACCCCATCTTCAATCAAGACCAGCACTCCGTGAACAGCATAAAGGAAACTTGGAATTATCTAATGCTTTATTAAGTCTGCATAACTATGAATAAAATGTTTGCTCTGCTGCTTACCCAGATTGCCTAACATGGCACCTCGCATCTTGCATTTTCCTTTCTAGTGGATGAGAACCCCTAAAAATTCAAGTTTAGAAAGTCCTACTTTATGTCTAATCAACAAATTGTAATCATTCAGCATTATTTTAGAGGCTGCTGGCTGTGAGGTCCTCTGTATTTCTTGCTCCCAAGATTTATTTTGTTTTTCTTTGAAATGCCTGGGAAAGTAAAGATGGAGTTGAAAATCATGGAGAGAATTGCTTGGAGACCTCTCCCTTTACCTCAATCTTTTGTTTCAAATTTTTGGCTCTATTATGATTATGTTTTTCTTGTGATTATGATTTTTAGGCTTTGAATTAGGCTTTGATATTTTAATTTAATTTATTCTTTTATTCACTGTGTTTATTGTCCATTTTATCATGTCTTGAGAAAAATACATACAAATGCCTTGCAAATAGTTGATGGTAAATGAACATTTTACGATATGAGTTGAGTTCTAACTTTGTTTCTGGTTGTTGTTGCTTTTTTGTCTCAGTATATTTATCTTTTGGCATTTTTGTATTGACTTCTTTAAATCGTCATTGGCTATATTGTTTTTTTGGTTCTCCTTTAATTCATAAATCTTTCCATATTTCTCTGAATTTTGCATATCTGTTACTTGTTATTTTGTTTCTTATTGTATAATAATATTGTGGCTATAATAATAGCCACAATTTGTTCAGTCATTCCCCAGTTGATGGGTACCCATATTGTTTCATTTTTTGCTACCACAAAAAGTACTACTAGGGATATATATGTAAGATATTAAATATGTAAGATATCACACACACAGACACAGACACATAGATATACTTTCTTTCTCTCTTGGTGGTAGTTATGACCAGTAGTAAGATTTCTGAGTCATTTGTCTGAGCAATTTCATTATATTTCTTGCAAAATTCCAAATTATTCCCCAAAAGAGTTGTACCAATTCACAGCTCTACCAATGGTGAATCAGTTTCAGACTTCTCTTAGCTCTTCTAACATTGACTATTCCTGTCATAATCTATTCTTTATAAAACCTTGCTGGCTCTCTGTGATCATTATTGCTTTCTTTTCTAGTCATTTGCTACCATCTCTTTAACAATATAGTTTAGACATTTGTCAGGACCAAAGGTGAAACTGAATGTCTTATAGTGCACACATTCCACTCCCTTTATTTCTTCATTTTTTAAAAAAAAATTGAATTAATGTTTTCATCTTTTCAGTCCTGTCTTACCCCTCTCATTCACCATAATCTTTTAGAGATCATTGACAGTGGCTCAGCACTCACAACTCTCAGTTTTTCACTACCATAAATGTAGTTCATCTAGGGGTAGGCAAGTGTGTTCTAATTATTTCCTTACATTTTTTTTTTTTTTTGCTTTTTGAAGGGCAATTGGAGTAAAGTGACTTGCCCAAAGTCGCATGGCTAATAAGTGTGTCAAGTGTCTGAGGCTGGATTTGAACTCAGGTCCTCCTGACTCTAGGGCCGCTGCTCTATTCACTGTGCCACCTAGCTGCCCCTTCCTTACACATTTTGAATTTCAATTCTCTATTAGACAATTTTCTTCTTTACTTTCCAGTACAGGTATAAATTTTTTTGGAAGACAGACTAAAAACAAAGTAAAAATTGGGCAACTCTGCCTTCTCTCTTGAGTAAGTTATCACTATTCCATCTAATCTAAGAAGTGGTTCTGTTTCTTTTTTCATTCTTCTCTTTTCCCTAAAAATTAAAAATGCAAACTCAAAACAAGACAGCATTTTTTGTAATCCATACCTTACTTCATCACCTCAGTTCATTTTGATCTTTGGAACTCCTTATGCCAGAAGTATCAAACCTGGATCAGGTAAGTTACACGAGGCTCATGACATTTCTCACCGTACCCTGAACCAGATGAAAATGCAATTGAAAAATATTTAACAAAATAAATAAAAATATGAAGGATAGATAATGTTAATATATAGTTTTCTAAGTCAATATACAGCCTGCAGGGATTCTTCTGTAAGCATTAATGGGATTGACACTTTTATTTTACACTATTAATTTAAGATTGTACACACACACACACACACACACACACATATTTACTTTTACTCTAGTTATATTACTTGCCTATCCTTCCGTCTTCTGTTATTATCTCCCTCTCTTTTTTAAGCTAAGCTGTTTAATGAGTCCCCAGTGTATCCACATCTGTCTTTTAGAACAAATCCTCCTTGTCCTTCTTGTTGAAATTGCTTTCCTTTGTGCATTCTGAATTCATTCTTGAGAGCTTCCCATCTGACCTGGCCTGCTTTCTCCATGTATAATTTTAGTCTGTGGAATTTAATATACTTTTTCTCTGAACCTTTTCAAATCTGCTCTCCTCAAACTTAGAACAGACATCAAACGTTTCCAGCTTTCTTCTTCTCTATCACAGATTTAAAGATGGAGGGGTGACTTTCTTCTTTAAGTTCCTGTCATTTTAAATCCAGCAATCAGTTCTTCATTTTTATCTTTCATTCTGAATTTAGCAGACACCAACACCCAATTTCTCAACATTTGCATATAAAGGAGAACTAGTTCTTTTTTTTTTTGATAATAATTAGATTCAGAATAGATTTTTCCCCTCTTTGATTCCTCCACCTTTTGAAGGAAGAAATCATATAGGCAAATAAAGAAATTTTTAGCTATCCTGCTTTTGGTACAGAGAGCTCCAGCTTATTCAAAGTTTCCAGCTAGGTGGCACAGTGCATGGAACACTGGGTTTGGAATCAGGAAGACTCACCTTCATGAGTTCAAACTTGGCCTCAGATACTTACTAGCTGTGTGATCCTGGACGAGTCACTTAATCCTGTTTGCCTCAGTTCCTCATCTGTAAAATGAAATGGAGAAGGAAATGACAAACTTCTCCAGTACCTTTGCCAACAAAACCCCAAATAGGGTTATGAAGGATTGGACATAACTGAGTAACAACAAAATCACTACTATATCATCAGTGCCAGACTTCTGAGGAGTTTCCTGAATCCCTCATTTACTTCTTTCTGTCCAGGAGGTCTGCAGTATACTGCAAAGTCAATGTCTCTAATAACGATCACCCAGTGATATCCATCATTCTTCCTGTCCGTCCCAGGCATAGTTTCTGGATGTTCTCACTTGAGTATCCCTTCTTGATATATAATACTATCCTCCTCCCTTACTTGTCTTATTCCATTTTTACTGAGCTATACATTAGAACCATATTCCAAATATGATTCTCATCCCAATAAGTCTTAGTAGTACATCTGAGGTCAAAATTTCCTACTTGTATTATATTATTTTTTTAGTTCATCTTGCTTGTTACCAGTTTTTTTTTTTGCATGTGTCCTGTTTTTTTTAAATTTTTTTTTTTGAAGGAGGGAAGGCAAGGCAATTGGGATTAACTGACTTGCCCAAGCTCACACAGCTAGTAGGGTGTGTCAAGTGTCTGAGGTCAAATTTGAACTCAGGTCCTCCTGACTCCAGGGCCGGTGCTCTATTCACTGCACCACCTAGCTGCCCATTATTACCAGTCTTTATGCATTTGTGTCTAAACATGGGAAACCATGGATTTTATTATTGACACATTTGTTGGATTTTGTCTTCTGTGAACTTTTGAGATTTTTTTTTTTATTAGTGATCTCCTTGAGGTATATGCCTAGCAGTGGAGTCTCTGGGTCAAAAAGTATGGACATGAATACAATGTCTATCCTCCTCTCCCCTTTATTCTGATCTTCTCCTCTCTTCCATGCTCCTCTCCCCTTTTTCTTTTCCCTTAAAAAGAAGGTTTTTTTAAAAAAATAACTTTTATTTTTTATACCAGTCATTTCTAAATAAATATCATACCCTCTCTACCCTTTATTTTCTGCCATTGAACATTCCCTTGTAAGAAAGAGGAGTTAAGTAAAAACACTTGCACAATGACCATGTCTGGCATTGTGTGTATCCTTCCACTTTATTAATCCCCTCTCTATTGAGAGGAAGGATGTTTGATAAATACTTTCTACAAGGCACTAGATATGACAGGAATCAAATAACATTTTGAAAATTACATTAGTTTTAATAATAAATGACTGATTTCTGGTTTTCCAAATCAGCTACCTGCACAGACTCTTGACTTATTCAAACAAAATGAAGATCAATACCAAAGTAAAAGAAAGAATAAAAATAATAGAAGATAAGATATGCAATTAAAATAACTCTAATCAGACCTATTTAAATAAGCTATTGGCATTGAAAAATGTTAAGTTTCTAAAAGAATGGACATTTGACACAGACTATTGCCATGTCCTATAATATAAACGGTGTAAATCAGTTACCTCACAATGATGAAGCCAAAAGATCCTCAGCTATACCTTGTTAAATAGAGAGATATGGTACCCAAGGGCAACACTGGCTTATAATACAAACCAGTGCAGAAGAGGTTGATAGAAAATTATGAGCAGTATTCCCTCATAAAGCTGCAAGAAGCACTAGAGGAAAAAAATGTGTAGGAAATTTGGCAAGAGACCAAAAATAAGCCAGATCATTTTGTTTAGCCATTCCACAATTGATGGGCATCCCCTTGATTTCCAATTTTTTGCCACCACAAAAAGAGCTGCTATAAATATTTTTGTGCTAATGGGTCCTTTTCTCACTTTTAAGATCTCTTTGGGATACAGCCCTAGAAGTGGTATTGCTGGGTCAAAGGGTATGCATATTTTTATAGCCCTTTGGGCATAGTTCTAAATTGCTCTCCAAAATAGTTGGATCAGTTCACAACTCTACCAACAATGCATTAGTGTTCCAATTTTTCCACATCTTCTTCAGCATTTATCATTTTCCTGTTTTGTCATGTTAGCCAATCTGGCAGGTGAGATATGGTACCTCAGAGTTGTTTTGGTTTGTGTTTCTTAGTCAATAGTGATTTAGAGTCTTTTCATATGATTATAGATATCTTTAATTTCTTCCTCTGAAAACTGCCTGTTCATGTCCTTTGACAAAGGCCCATCTTTTTAACAACAATAATTCTTCTGGTAATGTAATGTGGCTACAAGTTATAGGATACCATAGTCTCCAAATAATTCAAATTGATGGTCTTTGAAAAAGAAATAAAATTTCATGGTAGGTATAAGTAATCTGTAATGTATTTCTAAGGAAGAACTGTACAAGAGCAGTGTCATAGAGATGTATGATCAGAAAAGGAGGTGGATGATTCAAGGGTTGAGAGCAAGAGATGGATAGTGTTTGTACTCCACTGGTAACTACGTAAAATGAAAAAAAAGACTCGGAGGAAGGCCAGCAATACAATGGGTTGCCCCCTTATGGAGGATTTGTGAAAAGAGGTGGACACAACTTCTACTGAGTGAGGTGGGGATGGATTGCAATTTGTGTCTTTGGAGGGAGTACCCACAGTGGTGAGATCACAGAAGGATTGATGGAAGTTGAGTATAGGACTTAGAGAATCTCAGTCTGCTTCAAATCATAAAAAAATGGCTGTCTGTTCCAAAAATAAATGAGAATAGATTAGGTCTTTTTCACATTCACTTATCATCTCAACCTTATGCATATGTCTTGAAGAATATACTTGGAATTCTCTTCAACTTTTCCAGAAACACTAATAATGATAATAACAGCTACTATTTATATCAGCACATTACTCACATAGCTCCCTGTTTCTGGGGCAGGGAACGTTGCTGGTGAAAGTCACGTAAATCAAGCTGGTTTCACTCACTGCAAGTTTATGTTAAATCACTTTAGCTGAGGCGTAGTTAGGTGCTTCTGTGGGTAGAGCACCAGGCCTGGAGTTGGGAAGACTCATCTTCTTGAGTTCAGATCTGGCCTCAGACATTTACTATATGGGTAATACTAGGCAAGTCACTTCACTCTGTTTTCCTCAGTTTTCTCACCCGTAAAATGAACTGGGGAAGGAAATGGAAAATGACTCCAGAACCTTTGCCAAGAAATCCCCAAATGGGGTCACTTAGAGTTGGACCCAACTGAAAGATGACTGAAAAAGAACCCTAGCTGAACCCTTACACTTCTTGAAATGCTTCTCTTCTGCTATCATCACTCTCCTATCCCGTCTCAGTGACTGATTTAACTTTTTCCTTTCACTTCTCTTTTTCACTAACTGTACCCCCAGTCCTTATATTGAAAACAGGTATCTTTACTACCTGTTTCACATAGGAAGTAGTGGCAATCTGATGTGAATGCCTTTACCTCTCCTCAAAACTTCTTAGCATCTTTACCCACGACTTCCTCCTTTACTGTGGTCCCAGAAAAAAAAAATCACAAAGACTAATCTTTCTGCCTGTTTCCTTGATCTCATTCTTTTTCACTTCTTCCAGGACTTTTCTTTAGCTGTCTCGTGCAACTTTGTTCTCTGATTTTTAAAGGGCTTATTCTCCTCTGCCTTTGCAATGTTTAGGTGTCTCCAATCCTAAAAAAATATCTTTTTTTCTTCTCTTCAACCCTCTTTAGCTAATCTCATCTCTTTATTTATCTTTACTGTCCAATTTTTTTGAAAAAATTCACTATGCCTAATGCCTTTATCTCTTCACTACTCTCCCCTTAGCCCCTTATAATATGGCTTCTGCCCCCACCATTGTCCAGAGTCTGCTATTTCAAAGGTCAACAAATAGAATCCTAATTGCCAAATCTAATAATTTTTTTAGGTCCATATATTACTTGACCTTTCTACAACATTTGACACTATTTATTATGTCCTCTTATACTGAGGATCTAGTAAGTATGATTGAAATGGGGATGATGGAGGTCTAAGAATTGAGAGGAGAAGACTTCAGAAGACTTGTCAACATAAATATTAAAGTCACTGCAGATGATATCAGGGGAAGGAATGGAGAGGAAAATTATTAGTGAAGTATTAAAAAGATTAAGAAAATTAGGAGAGTGACTTGGGAATTTTAAGTGACAACATCTAAGACCAGGAGATATTAAAAAAGGAAAATTTGTTAAATTTGTAAGAATACACGTCATTCCTCAATTTATAAATGGTCAAAATTTATAAATGGCAGTTTTCAGATGAAGAAATTAAAGCTACCTATAGTCATATAAAAACATGCTCTGTATCACTTTTGATAAAAGAAATGCAAATTGAAACAATTCTGAGGTACCATATCACACATGTCAGATTGGCTAATATGACAAAAAAGGACAATGACAAATGTTGGAGAATATGTGGGAAAATTGGGACACTAATGTGCTCTTGGTGGAGTTGTGAACTGATCCAATCATTCTGGAGAGCAATTTGGAACTATGCTCAAAGGGTAATCAAACTGTATATACCCTCTGATGCATCAATACCACTAGGCCTGCATCTCAAAGAAATCATATAAAAGGGAAAAGGACCTACATCCACAAAAATATTTATAGCAGCTCTGTTTGTGGTGGCAAAGAATTGGAAATTGAGAGGATGCCCATCAACTGGGGAATGAATGAACAAGTTATGGTATATGAATGTAATGGAATAATGTGCTATAAGAAATGGTGAGTAGATGGATTTCATAAAAACCTGGAAAGACTTAAATGAACTTATGCAAAGTGAAGTGAGCAGAAAGAGGAGAACATTGTACACACTAACAGCAACATTATACAATTATCAACTATGAATGACTTAGCTATTCTCAGGAATATAATGATCCACGAGAATTCCAAAGGACTCATAAGGGAAAATGCTACTTACATCCACAGAAAGAGCTAAAGCAATGTGAATGCAGATTGAAGCATACTATTTTCACTTTATTTTTTTCATGTTTTTTTTTCTTTTGATCTGTTTCTTCTTTCACAACATGGCTAATATGGAACTATGTTTTACATGATTGCACATATATAACCCATATTAAATTGCTTACCATCTTAGGGAGGGGGAGGGAAGAAGAAAATTTGAAAGTCAAAATTTTAAAAAATGAATTTTAAAATTTGTCTTTACATGTGTTTTAGCAAGCACCCTAGCACACCCAGGATGACCTGCTAGCACAGGTTCTTTGATCTGCTTTGCTAAAGGAAAGACAATCTTTAAAGGGGTCAACAATTTTACTTTAATTACAGATAAGTAGAAATTACAAACAGAGGAATTAGCATAGAGATTTGTTATGGGAATCTGAAGATCTTCCCTGCCCCTAGGCCCTCTGCTAAAGTGGCTACGTGACTCTGAGGACCCTTGGATATTTGAAAGTATACTCTGTTCCCTAATAGGCTGAATGTGGTCATGTGGAGCCTGTGGCGCCAGGCTTGTTTTCCAGGAATGCCCGTGCCTTGTAGCTTTGTGATTGGGCAGTGGGTCT
>CM053583.1:287830954-287852467 GCA_028627135.1 Pseudochirops cupreus | reverse complement strand
CATAGAAGTGGGAAAAGGACCCATATGTATAAGGATATTTATAGCAGCTCTCTTTGTGGTGGCAAAAAACTGGAAATATAAGGGTTGCCCATCAATTGGGGAATGGATGAACAAATTGTGGTATATGAATGTAATGGAATACTATTGTGCTATAAGAAATGGGGAGGAGATGGACTTCATAATTACCTGGAGAGGCTTATACAAACTGATGCTGAGTAAGAAGAGCAGAACCAGGAAAAATTTGTACACAATGACAGACACGTCGTATGTGTGATGACCAACCTTGACGAACTGGACTCTTCTCAGCAACGCACAGTTATAAGACAACTCTACAAGTCTCAGGATGGAAGGAGGTATCTGCATTCAGAGTAAGATCTAGAAAGACTAGAGTTTAAATGGAGACAAGCAATACACGCTATCGTTCTTTTTCATGTTTGATTTTGTTTCTTTTTTCCCAGTGATCACTCATTGGTTACAACCCTTCTGTACAACCAGACTATGGTACAATGTGAAAGTATTTGCAGATCCTATACATGATTGCACGCCACCATGGGGGGGAGGGGGGTGATGGGAGGGGAGAAAATCTGAAACTCAAGTGATTGTGGAATTAAATCTTGTAAACTAAAAGTAAATAAACAAGTCATTGGGAAAAAAAAATAAAACCAACCTTGTAATGTGAAAAGAAAAAAAAAATCTGCAATCCTCTGGAAAAAAAAAAAAGAAATGAAACTTTTATCAAAAAAACTTGCCCTGAAGATTTTTTCCCCTTAGTTATCTTATCAGTAATTTTAGCTGCATTGGTTGTTTATAAAACCTTTTTAATTTTATGTAATAAATTTTTTCCATTTTATCTTCTTCGTTCTTCTTTATTCCCATTTGGTCATGAACTCATATCCTAGCCATAGATCTGTAAGATAATTTCTTCCCTTGCTCCTTCAAATTATTTATGATGGTCACCCTTTTTTGGTCAAAATTCCATATCCATTTAGAGGCTGTGATAGTATGCAGTGTGAGATTATTTGTCTATACCTGATTTCTGACAGGCTGCTTTCAGTCTTTCTAGCAAATTCACTAAAAGCTGGGCTATTTCAGCTTATCATATCCTAAGCTACTGTATTCATTTGCTTTTGTACATCATGTGTCTATCAACTTCTCTAGTTCTTAACACTTTACTTCTTCATAGTACAGTTTGATATCTCATACTACTAGGCCCCTTTCTTCCTCTTTTTTCCTTTAATTCCCTTGAAATTCTTCATATTTTGTTCCTCCAGTTAATTTGTTATTATTTTTTCTAGCTCCATAAAGTAATCTTTTAGTGGTTTGATTGGTAGGGCACTGAATAAGTGCTTATTCCCTCAATTTCTTGTCTTACTATACCTGTCATTTCTAGCACTATTCGAAGAGTAGCAGTGATACTATGCATCTTTGTTTTACTTCTGATCTTTTTGGAAGAGCCTTTAGTTTTCCCCATTAGATATGATTCTGGCTGTTGATTTTAAATATATACTGTTTATCATATTAAGAAATGGTCCATTTGTTTCCCCTCCTTCCCCCCACCCAGAAATGGAGAGGGGCAGCTAGGTGGTACAGTGGATAAAGTACAAGGCTTGGAGTCAGGAGGACCTGAGTTCATATGCAGCCTCAGACACTAGCTGTATGACCCTGGGGCAAGTCACTTAACCCTGATCGCCTCCAAAAAAAATGGAGAAATAAGACTAGAGACCAATATCCCCAGTGAATATCGATGCAGAAATTTTTTAATATAATATTAACAAGGTGACTACAACATATTACAAAGATTATATACTATGGCTAAGTTGAATATATACCAAGAACATAGAATTAGTTCAGTTTCAGGAAAACCATCAGCATAATAGACCATATTAATAACAAGAAATGTTGATCTAGAGAGTGAACAGAATGCCCTGAATCTGTGGATTATTATTCTTTGGTCACCTGTTAACATTTTATCTGGAGGGTAATCAGAATACTGAGAAGTTTGAAGCCATATCATCTGAGACAGACTTGAATGAATTTGGAATGTTGGGCCTGAAAATGAGAAGATGTTTGAAAGATAGCTGTTATGTAGGAGAGAGTACAGCCAAGGGGTCACAATTTGCTGAGAATCAAATCGGGCCTGCAGTCTGTTTTTTGTACTTTCTAGGAGTTAAGAATTGCCTTTACATTTTAAAATGCCATAAAATTTTATTTTAAAATGTAAAAACCATTCTCAGCTCACAGGCTACAAAAATAGGCCAAAGGCCTGCCTATAATTGGTGAACTCATGATTGTTGCCTTATGTTACTTTCAAGACCAGAACTAGGAACAAAAGGGAAAAAATTATAAGGAGGGAAATTTTGGTTCAATCCAAAGAAAAAAATGTTCTCCCACAAGGCCACATTGGAAAATATGTTCTCTTCAGGGATATGCTAGAGCCAGTTGTTCCTAGTGAGCTGATTGTTAAATATCAGGTGTGAGCATTGACACCTCAGAAATTGCAAACATACAAACCAAGGCTCTTCTTTTATTTTGCTTTGTTGACTGTCTAGAATTAAGAAAGTGATGGAGAAAAATATTAATAATGCAAATGAAACTTTAAAGTGTGTCTTGTTTCTGAGAGCTGATTGTTAAACACTTGCCACTGGTTCTCTATCACTACAAGTATTAAGACAGAATCTCGATGACACCCATGGATCTGGGGTGTAGTTGAAGAATTCCCATGCTGGTGAGGTGATTAAGTCAAATGACTTCTTACAGTGGGTTCTATCTCATTTTAAGTTTACATGATTATATGAATCTGAAATTATATGGTGAGCTATTATGTTACTGTTTGTTTTCTGGCTCTATATTATTAGAGAAAGAAGGGACGACCAGATTGGTCTTTTATTTGAGAAGGGAAAAAAAGCAAGGTAAGTCAGTAATCTGCAAAGAAGTCTTGCTTGTTTCTGAGTCTCCTTTCAAAATTTTTGAAAAGTCATTATGGGTTACTTTTATCAGAAAATAAATCTCTGATTTCTGCAGGTAGAATTTAACAAAAGACACTAAACTAGGAATTTCCCATGACCTAGTGATAACACTTCTAGGCCTATACTCTGAGATCAAAGAAAGAGGGAAAAACCCATATGTACAACAGCACTTATTGCAGCTTTTCACGTAATAATAAAGAACTAGAAACCATTCCCCATCTATTGGGGTGGCTCAACAAATTATAGCATAGGAATATAATGGGATATTCTTGCAAATATAACATGACAAAGTGAATCCTTTCAGAGAAAGGAAAACATGTGTGAACTAATACAGAGTGAAGTAAGCAGAAGAAGGAGAAAAATGTACATAACAACAGCATTATAAAGAAAAATAACTTTGAGAAATTTGGGAAGTCTTGAACAACGCAGTGACTGGCTATGATTCTAGATGAGTGATGCTACCCACCTCTAGGCAGAGATCTGATGCTCTCAAGCTAGAATAAGGCAGAGTTCCAGACTTTATGTAACTCTTATGTTTTTATTACAAGGGTTTTGTTTTTCTTTTTCCAGTGGGGAGATTAGGGTTAAGAATATAGGGCAGGATAGAAACAAGGTATGGAAGGGAGAAAGAAAATAAGAATCACTGGAGCATTTTTTAAAAACGTGTAGAAGTAAACAGAAGAAAGGCCAGAAAGAAGCACAGACAAGCAGAATAGAATCATGCATTGAACTTAGAGAGGGTATCCCAAAAGTTTAAGTACAATTTTAAGCTATTAAAATTTTGGGGATACACTTAAAAAGAAGAGCAATTTATACATTTATATATACAAATATCTCTTTTTGTTCTACTGTATTATATGGAAGTGCCTGTTTTATTTACATCTTGTTAAGTTCAAAATAAAAATAGTTTTTATAACTTCAAAAATTAACAAGAGTAGTGAAGGTTGGGGTGAATGTTTTAATACAAAAAGTCACAGTATTTTTCATAATCTTAACTATTTGAATAAAATAACTAATTTCCCACCCCTATCTCATACCATCATCCCAGGTTGATTCCAGGTTCTCAAAGGCTATCTATGCCAGCAGACTTCAAATTCTCACAATTCCTACCAAGATAGGAGGGCTTTGAGGATTGGTCAAGTACAGTCTGCATGCCTGCCATTTGAGGACCAGCCTAGTGATTGCTGGGTTGTGAAATCTTAGGTCTTAGTAACTCTTAAAGATCATCTACCTACCAAATCAGAGGACGGTTGCAGCTTTCATGGGTGGAAGGGATACTTACAACAAGCAAATCACTTATCTTCAAGTACTCTTTTTCAAAAAAAAATTACCTCCAATATAAAAAAAGTTTGCTTATTCATGGATTACAATAAGGCAGGTGTTCAATTTTCTACATTTATTAGGATATGTACTATTGCATTGTGTTGTTCATTTGAATATCTTATTTGGTATCCCTAAGAATTATCTTGTTCATGGAAATTGAAGTATAAATTAAATATGTTATTATCATCTGAGTTTGGTATTGTTCTGCTCTAAATCAATTCTCCCTCTTTCTCACTCACTTTTTTTTATTTTAGGGGAAGATAATTATCTAAGCTAGGTTTTTAAATTTATTTTGGGGCTACTGGCAGTTGATTTCTTTTTTGTCTATCTGATGATTTTGGTCCTCTTCAAAAATGAAGGATGAACAATGTCTGATGATTTGTTGAATGACAGTCTCACAAAACTTCTATCTATTTTGGAGAAAGGGATGGAGGAAGAAAGGAAGAAAGAAAGGAAGAAAGAGAAAGAAAGAAAGAAAGGAGGGAGGGAGGAATAAAGGAAGGAAGGAAGGAAGAAGGGGAGGGAGGAAGGAAGAAAGAAAAGAGAAGGAAGGAAGGAAGGAAAAAGGGGAAGAAGGAAGGAAGGAGAGAAGGAAGGAAGGAAGGAAAGAAGAAAGGAAGGAAAGAAGAAGGAAGGAAGGAGAGGGAGGGAGGAAGGAAGGAAGGAAAGAAGAAAGGAAGGAAAGAAGAAAGAAGGAAAGAGGAGAGGGAGGGAGGAAGGAAGGAAGGAAAGAAGACAGGAAGGAAGAAAGGAAGGAAGGAAGGAAGGAAGGAATGAGGAGGAAAGGGAGGGAAAGAAGGAAGTGAAGTGGAAAGGAAGGAGGGAAGGAAGAAGAAAGCAAGCAGACATTTATGAAGTACCTACTATGTGCCAGGCACCATGCTAAGTAAACTCTTTACAAATATATCTCATTTGATCCTTATAACAGTCTTGGGAGGTAGATTTGACTCCTGAGAGAAACAAGGGTACCTGATAGTAGGGGTCTCTGGTACATCTGTGATGTCAGTGCTATTCATGTCCCTCTCACCACTGCTAAATATTAACTCCCCCACAATTCATCATGTGTGAGTCTTTGCTTAAATTCAATAAGCATTTAGTAAGTGCCTACTATGCACAATGCCCTGTTCATTAAGAGCTAGGAACAGTCTGTGATTTCAAGGAGCTTACATTAAACAAGGGAGATAATATATGAATAGAGGTAAGTAAATAGAAGAAATTCAGTAAATACAAGAAAACACAGGGAGAGAACACTAAGCTGACTTTATTATGGGTTCAGTAAGCATAGTCCTTTTGGACTTTCTGCGGTGCTATTTAATATATTTAAGTAGGAGCAGAGAAGCTGGAGAGTGAGAGGTAAACTGAGGCTGGAGGTAAACTGAGGCTGGAGTTTGGCAAGGCCTAAATGGTGATAAGATGGGGAGGAGGGGACAAAAAGTCAAAGACAGAGGACAATATATTACTGAACTAGTCAACCGTATAGAGTCAAAACTGCAAAGGAACAAAAGGGAGAACAGAATGGACTGAAAAGACAAAGAGAGATGGAAGGCCTAGAAGTCACAATAAGGTTTAAAAATAAGCTTAGAAAGATAAGATGGAAATATAAGAGGCTATGAACAAAGACAGGACTTTCAGGATTCAATATCATGGAAGTATGGGAATAATGGTGGATGGTAGGCATTAATATCTATTTTTCATAAAATTTTCTCTAGGGGAGTTAGTGTCTCTGGGGCTTATTCTTTTAACATCTCTAAGGTACTCTTTTTTTTTAAGTTTTTTTTTTTTAATTTTTTTTATTTACTCATTTACTTTTAATTTACAAGATTCAGTTCCACAATCACTTGAGTTTCAGATTTTCTCCCCTCCCTTCCCGCCCCCCATGGTGGCGTGCAATCATGTATAGGATCTGAAAATACTTTCACATTGTACAATAGTTTCGTCATATAGAAGGGTTGTAACCAATGAGTGATCACTGGGAAAAGAAAAAAAAAAAGAAAGAAAGCAAAACCAGACATGAAAGAGAAAGATAACGAGTTTTGCTTCAGTCTCCATTTAAACTATAGTCTTTCTATATCTTTCTCTGAGTTTAGGTATCTCCTCTAAGGTACTCTTATAAGGCTATTTGTTGTCCTTCGTTTTTGCTATGTGGCCAGTTTGTCTCCTTTTTTGGTTATACATGTATAGAATATCAACAATATGTTTTGAGTAATCATTATCATTAGACCAATTTCCTTTGCATTGTTGTGGGTTTCACTAAATAGGCTTGTGTGTCTCTTGTGTTTAAGAATGCTTAAAGAATTTTGCCATCAATAGAAAATCTTTTGGTTGGAGCATCAGAAGCAATGATATAAATTGTGTGTTTCTAAAGTCATAGGATTATGACTCTAAGGGAACCCAGAGGCCATCTAGTCCAAGTCCCTCATTTTCCAAATGGTGAAACTGAAGACTGGCAAGATAAGTAATTTGCCCAAGTTCACACAAGTAGTATGTCTTCAAATAGAAACTGGAAGACCACTCTGGCTTTGTTGTAGAAGAGATTATTTCACCTGTAGGTTGGATTATATGATCTAAAAACCCTTTCCAACACCAAGATAATAAGTTTGAATATCAAGGAACTACCTCCTTGCAGAGAAGCGATGGATTGAGAGTTCAAAATGAAACACATCTTTGGATATGGCCAACATGGTAATTTGTTTTGCTTGACTATGTATATTTGCCACAAGAATTTTTGTTTTGTTTTGTTTTGTTTTGTTTTTGATTGGGGGTAGAGGGAGAAATAATATAAATATTTCTTAATTGAAATTTTTTAATTTTAAAAAGGATGTTGAGAGAAAGACAATGACTGACTGTTTAACAGGTTGGTTCTTCAGCCCATTCTTCAAATGATATGACATCTCTTAGGCTCCTCTCACCCCAGTCTCAAAGGCACTCTGATTTATGAAGCCTTAGGTTAACTGTAAATGGCTATTGAATGTGTTACAATGATCTCTTGTGATGTTCTTACTGCTCATGTAGGATGCAGATCTATCAGCCAAGCTGCAGCCAAAATTGATGTTGACTTTGACTACGATGGGCCTCTGATGAAGACTGAAGTCCCTGGACCTAGATCTAGAGTGAGTTGACCATATCTGGCTTGTGTGAATTGGGACTGTACCTAGAAGAGGAGAGCATGAGGCCTGTAAGGCAAGAAAAATGATAGAGCTCAGGTCATAACCACCTATACTGTCAGCTACCTGCAGGATGGCCTGTATAGAGGCATTGAGTGTTAGAAGGGGCCAGTTTTCAATAGATCACCTTGTAATCTGATAGCCAGCTCCTTTCCCTTTTTAACCCAGGTCCACATGCAATGAAGAACGTAAATAATAAACAAATTCAGTGTTGGAATCATAAACTAATGAGGTTGAAGGAAAAATTGAGGGTTTCCTCCCGTCCATCTTGAGTTTGCCAATTATAATCAACTCTCCTCTTTCATGGACTTTACTTAGGCTGTGTATCATCTGTTCCTTTGCTTCAGTTCCCCCTTGTACTAGCCTCCCTACTGCAGAATGGGAAGGGGAAAACCAAAGCAGAGGAAACTCAGGCTAATCAGTTTTGTTGTTTGCTAGCCGCAGGCACTTAAGATGTGTCTGGAGGCCTACTCACCTAATCCTTGTTGATTGACAGCTATGCTAAAAGATTTGACAGAGAAGAAGGCTGTAGCTATTGGCCCCAGTCTAGATGGCTTTTTTGTCCCTTCTGTCCTTATCTACCAGTTCACCTATCACAAATGCTACTTGACCTGGTACAAATACCTGAGCTCACTGAATGGTAGAAGTAGATTTGATATGCCTCAATCTTTTCAGCAGTTCTCAACCTGTGGGTCGCGACCCCTTTGGGGTCAAATGATCCTTTCACAGGGGTCACAGAGGTCCTCTAAGACCATCAGAAAACAAATATTTCTGATGGTCTTAGGAACCTCCTCTATCCGTCTCCAGGCGGGTCTGCCCACATGCAGACATGCCCACATACGACTATTAAAGGGCTGTGGCATTAGGAAGGTTGAGAACCACTGTTTTAGGTAGTCTATATATAATTGCTTCTTCCTAAATGCTCCAATCACCAGGGTAGAACATTTAACCATGCACAGTGGTTGAATGGGAGGAACGTGGTATGATGGAAAGAGTATTGGCTCTACAGTCAGAGAGTCTGAATTCAAATCCTGCCTCAGACTCTTACCTGTTTATACTTTGGACAATTCATCTAACCTCCCCAGGTTTGTTTCTTCATGCTGCAATGACTTGGTTGTACCACATGGCCTCTGAGGTCCTTCTAGCTCTAGATCTATTAATCTATAAATACCAAAAGACCTTGTAGTTGAAGGCCATTAACCTTATCAGCAGAAGATCAATGGTTTCCATAACAATTTTGACATAAACAAGTAATCTAAAGATAACTTTTGAATCTGCAAGGGTAGTAGGACTGGATGTGTTTCTAAAATAGGTCCAAGGCCTGGAGACCCTGTAGCCAGTTCCCCCCAGCCCCACCTCTGCCACCCAACTCTAAAGAGGTCAGAATTAGAAAGAATTTCTCCTGGGTGGCTGCACTGTGTTCTTTGTCATGAACAAGGTAATTCTGGAAACTGCTTTCCTTATCTATGTCTCCTTCCACCTCGTTCTCCCACCCATTTTAGATTGGATGTAAAAAAGCTTGCCTACCAGTAGATCCATTTGGCACAGAGTCCTAGTTAATATTAATATTCACAAATCCTGAAATTTCTATAACTACTTTTCATTGATGAGTTAAGTTGGCTACTGAATTGTTTTATATGTATTGTCTCTTCTTCTGATAAAGTCAGAAAAGTGATATTCTGTTTCCTAATAAAAGTCCTGATTCATTTCAGCTTTCTGCAATAATGGTTTTGGTTTTTGCTTTCAGGAATTAATGAAGCAGTTGAATGGAATTCAGGTAAACTATCTGCGAACCATCCATTTTTTTTTACCAAAATTTCATGTTTCTGAATTTAAAATTTGACCTTATGCTTATTTAATGACTTTCCCAAATGCTCCTTACTGGAAGGAGTCAGGACAATTGATGTGTTGGGACAAAAGGATGGCAGCTCCTGCCACTGGCCCCGGTGAGGGTCCCAGCCTATCTCTCTGAGCCTGTCCACAGGCAGCAAAGAAATGCAGGGAGAGCCACAACCTATTGACTTCTGTTTGAGGCTGGCCTGTTATGTGAAGACTGATTTTAAAACTGTGTATTCTAGAAGGAGGTGAAAGCAAGAAAGTCAGGGGATATTTCTCTGTGGCAAAGTAGTCTGCTTAGGGGGGAAGCAGGTACAGGGGGTGTCAAGTGTTCCTTGACTTTCTATTCATGAGAAAGTTGTACACCAAAAGGACTCAGTGATGATAACTTTTGTCACAAGGTCATTACGTCTATCTCCCTGCTTCTTCTCTTGTGTGTACTTATATCAGATGTTGTTTCCAGAATTCTGATGCTTTCTAACCACTTTATCCCCTTCTCCCTCCCCCAATCCCACATACACCACAGATACTGAGATGTCTCATCTATGCTTTGGAATGGAGTCATCTGCTTCTAAATTAAAGGACAAATGCACTATTTTACTATTACAGAAATAAAAAGGAGGCATTTGGCTCTTGGTGTTTTGACCTGACTCATTCTGAGGCAAATTTTAACAGCTACATACACTCATTTGCTTCCTTTTAGATTAACTATAGATTTGAAGTATATGTAAATCCATGGGGTCATAGAGACATATCACACTTGTAAATTAGGGGTTTTCTAGGGATATAAATAACTTTCAGAGAAGAGTAGCTGCCATGGTCTCCTCCCTATCAGAGCCAGACATGGGAATAGATGAACCACCGATACTATCCAGTATGGCATTTTTGATACACTTATTTATAGATCAGCTTTAACTGGGTTTGCAAGTAGGAACTAAGAATTTGAGATGATTTTCTACTTAGCTAAACAGAGTCTACCATCCTTCCATGGTATTTTCTTGTCTATCTGGTGCAGTCTACTGTGATTTAGACTGAATGCAGGAAGAATCTGAAAGAACTGTAGCTATTCATGATATTTGAATGTATATTACAGGGTATCTCAAAAGTCTGAATACAGTTTTTAGTTATTAAAGTTTTAAACTGCACTCAACCTCTTGGGAGAGAACATTGCCCAGCATCCATTTTGGATTTGTGTGGTGAAACCACGTTCTCTTGTTTCAAACTCATTGATTAGAACAGAGATTGTTCTAATGATTTTTTTTTACCAATTAAAAAAAATACAAGGTTGACTTTGGATGGACCTGAAGCTACAAGGTTTTGATAAGCCTGAATCAGTTTCTCTCTTTTTCTGAAAGAATGCAGAATCTGTTCATTTCTTCTGCAACTACAATGAGAGCCGAGGAAACTACCTGGTAGATGTGGATGGCAACCGGATGTTGGATCTTTATTCTCAAATTTCCTCCCTTCCTATAGGTAAGTTTCACAAAAGATGGGCATCATTGGTCACACGGGGGAATATGTGAAGGTATATAGGTGAATCAGTGCAAATGGGAGCTAAATTCACCTACCGAAAAACAGTTCATATGCATGCTCTGTTACTGATAAAGGAAAATATTTCCTTATTTTCCAGAAACTAATCTATTTTTTTTGCAGATTATTCAGGTCTCTTTCTAAGCTAGTTGACTTGAAACAAATCCCTGAACTCTTTTAATGGCAGCAAAGGAGTCTTGATACACATCCATCACTATGGCTATCATTAACTTTATTAAGTATATATAAAGCAAATTAAAGTCATGGTCTTCAGAAAGCAAAAACCTGACTTTTAAGCTAGATAACACGGGCAGAGACCTACCTGGATATGACTAAACACATTTAACAAACGTGTTTGTTAAACAACTGAAATTCAATTAAATATGTAAGTTTAATTCAGTGCAACAAATTGATAAGAGCTATGGATTAGGTGTTAAAATAATTAATCCTAGGTCTGGCTGGTCCAATTGAGCAAATCATTTAGCTACAGTAAAGGTTGAATAGTTTTGTTTCTTTGGTATTATACATATGCAAATTTGCAAATTTGTAGGGTTTAGATATAGCATTCAGATTTCATTTAAACTTACATGTAACTTCATGTTAAGTTGATATTGTGTATTATATGACACCCTACAAATAATCCATATGGCCTTCTGAAACTTGAAGACAAAAAAAAAGATGGGTATCAAATTTGACCTTTCTTTTGACTTCTTAATCCTGCACAAATACATTGATCCAGTTGATACCCCCTTACTGCAGTCATATCCCTGATCCTGAGTTTCACTACTTTAGCTTCCCATTTTATAAGCGTGTCTTGCTATTGCTGAAGGGCCCAACTAAATATATGATATGCAGGTCTCATATGGAAATGCATTTAGCTCCAGGAAACTGTGATGTCAATCACAGCTGGGAGACTTGCTTTGGGGTTATTGAGTGCTTTTTAAACATTTTTTTTCAATTGATTCCCTGCTAAATTTAAAGACCTGTAGGCTGAAGAGCTGATGAAGCATGTACCCTCAGAGATAACACAGGGTAGTGATGGCAGTGATCATCCTTGGCTATGCTCCTGCTCACCATTACACCCACACAATGGCCTGAAGATATTCCTCCCGAAACTAACTTTGCCTTCCACACCCCTGCATTTATTGAGGACATTATTTCAAACGTATTTGCTTGCCATCAAAAGATGATTAGACAATGAGGAGTTACCGAGTAGAGAAATTGAGATGATGTGGCAACTGCTGCAAATTCCTTAACAGGAATCCATCATGAACTGAGAGTGCTTAGGTCTTTGCAAAACTTTTAGATTTAACTGTTTATGAATTTCTTCTGTTTTAAAAACTCAATCCATTGAGTTCAATTAATTTTCTTCTCCAGTTTGCAGATGGCTTCCACTATAGGATCATAGATTTAGAGCTTGAAGGGGCCCAACCTTACAGGCCAACATTTTTTTAATATAGGTAGAAACTGAGGCCTAAATAGGTTAAATGACTTCAGTCAATCAATAAGCATTTATTAAGTCCCTATTCTGTGCCAAACACTGCCCTAGATAGTTGAGATACAAAAGCAAAAAGTAAGATAGTCTTTATCCTCAATGGCCTTACTCAAGGTCACAAAGGCAACAAGTGGCAAAGATGGGATTTGAATCCAGTCACCTCACTCCAAATCTAAAGCTCAAGATTTGTCTGATTCAATAGTAGAAAATAGTGACTGAGCGAATTTTCAAGCTGTCTTCCAGATCTACCCTTCTTAGAATTATAAAAACATTTAATCTTAGAGTTGGAAGAAACCTTAAAGGTCATCTGGCCTAACCCCTACCTGAAATATGACTTACTTATATAAGGACTGACAACTGGTCACTCACTCTCTGTTTGAACACTTCTAGTGATAAGGTACTCATTGTTTGTTTTGGGGTTTTTTTGCTTTTTGGAGGGGGAAGGGCAGGGCAATTGGGGTTAAGTGACTTGCCCAAGGTCAAATAGCTAACAAGTGTTAAGTGTCTGAGGCTAAATTTGAACTCAGGTCCTCCTGACTCCAGGGCTAGTGCTTTATTCACTGCACCACCTAGCTGCCCCATGGGGTACTCATTATTTATTAAAGTAGACCAGGGGTGGTCTACAGCCTTGAGGCCACATGGGGCCTTCCGGGTCCTTGGGTGCAGCCTTTTGACTGAGTCCAAGTTTTAAGGAAGAAATCTTTTTATTAAGGGGATTTGTCCTATGAAGTTTGGATTTGGTCAAAGGGCCACACTTGAGGACTTAGAGGGTCACATATGGCCTCAAGGCTACAGGTTCCCTTCCACTGAAGTAGACCATTCCATTTTTGGAGTGCTCTGGTCTTTTGTTGAGTCAAAACATAAGAAACCAATGGTTTTCAAGAACCACTGAGTCCTTTCAAATATAATTAAGCATCATTTATATAAAACTTTTTGACACTATGCACAATGACTTGGGGAACACTTGATGGGAAGGTTGAGAAGGCATGGTTACTCCTCAGCTTCTTGATACCTTTGTATTCAAATCTCTAACTAGATTTGCCTCCAGATAGACTCATTTTCATCCTCAGAACTTTATCCTGATCACTACATAGAAGACTGGTAGGCAATGCCACATCATGCCTGGTTGGAACTTTGGTGCCTAGGAAGGAACAGACAAAGATAGCTTTGCATAGTGTCATATACTTTCCATAAGGCTTTCATATCCATCACCTCATTTGATCCTCAAAACATCCTTGAAAGGAAGGATTATGTAGATGTATGCACATGCATGCCCGCACATGGGGATGATTCATTTTCTCACTGGAAGACCTGACCTAAATTTTGACCCTGGGGCTTTTCATTTTCAGTTCTAGCATTTCCCCCTAAGTACCATCTGCTTTTCAAGATCCAGAGACTGAGAACAAAATGTTTATTTAATAAATTCATGGATTGTTAGGCATATAAGGGAAATTGCAAATCTCTTAGTTTAACCCCCATACTTCTAGATGAGAAAACAGAGGCCCAGAGAAGGGAAGGGGCTTGCCCAAGGTCACAAAGTAAATTAGTAAGAGACAAACCTAGTTTTGTTCAAGCCATTTAGCTTTTTATCCTTCACTATCCAAAGTATCAAATAACTTTGCTCACAGAAATAAAGTTGCTTAAATTCATTGTTATAAGCCCCTCGAGTTCACATTTTATTATTTATGCCTAGACACAATCAACATGCTTTATGTAGCCATGAGAAGTATTCTAGTCATTGTAAAAACTTTAAATTTTTCTCCTAGAGGGCAGCAAGGGCATGGGATATAGTTAGAAGACCTGAGTTCAAGTCCCAGCACTGCCACCAGAACTATCTGTAAACTTGTACAATTCCCATTATCACTACATGCCTCAGTTTCCTCATCTGTAAAATGAAGGGGTGGCCAAAATCAGAGATGCATTGCCAATCCTGCTTCCAGAATTAAATAAATTTTTAAAAAACAGAAGAAAATAATGTTAATGTGGTTTTCTAAGTGATACATGGCCCACAGGGATCCTTACGTAAGGTTTGGTGGCCCTTTGTATCTGAGTTTGACTCCACTGGTTTAGATTACCTCTAAGGTTCCTTCCAAATCTATGAGTCTATGAACCAGGACCAATAGAGATAAATTATAGGGAAACAGATTTCAGCTCAATGTAAAATGAAACATGCCAATAATTACATCTATGCAATAGGGAAATGGGCACTGTGGAGCAGTGAATTCTTCTTCACTGGAGATCTTCAAGCTGAGTCTGTAGAGAATAGCCACGCTTCTGCTATTTACTAGCTATAGAATTTTGGGCAAATCTCAAACCCTCTCCAAACTTCTATCTTCTAACAGTATAGCCAGAGTGATGGGGACATCCTTGCTGGGATGACCCAGGGAACTCCTCATTTCCCCCCAGCTGCAATCACAAATAAGGACAACAACATTATGACTTATTCCTTGGTGATCTGGGAGAATCATCAATCAGGCTTTTAGAGCTGGGAGAATGATTGAGCCAGAGGTGGACTGGACCCTAGAAGTCATCTGTTCAAGCCTTTCTTTTTACAGATGAGGTTCACAGAAGTTAAGTGACTTATCTAAGACTAGGGAGGCATAGCCTCCTGTGAAGAATGACAGTGGGCGTTTTTGGTCACCTCTTAGGTCCTGCCTAACTCTGAATCCTATGACTTTTTTGGCTGAGGCCACTCACCTTCCAGGCTTGGTATTGTGGATAAGATGCTCTGAGCTCAAACCCAGCCTCTACCACTCACTGTGTGTTCATGGAACAAAGTCATCTACCCTCTCAGAGCCTTAGTTTCCCCATCTGTAAAAAGAAGATAACACTTATAGTGCACGGGATTGTTATGAGGTACAAATGAGGTAATACAGGGAATGTCACTTTGTTTTATATGGAAAAGTGCAATATAAATATAAAATTTATTAGAAGAGAGAAACTGCAGAATGGATTTTGATGACTCTTTGGACATAGCTTGGAAAAACTGACTATGGCCTTCAATTTGGAGGAACCATCATTCATAAAAAACAAAGAGAGTAAAATGACATTAAGAACTCCAGGTGACTATGGGGTTTCTGATCTTAGATCAGGGTCTCTGCTGTATCTTTACTGTAGAAACCAGAAGAACAATTTGAATCAAACAACTAGATTATGCACCCTTTGGGATTTAATAGGACACTTCTTCACCAGAGCACACTTATCAGCCAAGACAGAGAAGCCCCACTAACTGCCTGGGCAGAGAGATAAGGGATTAATTTGGAAAGACCTTTAGCCAAAAAGAGGCTTCCTGCAAAAAAATAAAAAAGGAGAAGAAAGAAAAGAAAAATCCCCAAACCAGAAAGCTCCTTTCTTAAAGTGACTAGAGAGTTCTAACCCTGGGCCTCTTTCTTCCTCCCTTTTCTCTTCCTCTCCTCCTAAGAAATGAGGTTGACTTGTCATGTGATCAAGTGTAAATCTGGATTGAGGGAAAATGGAGTTTAGTCCTATATTTCAGCACTCATAAATTAACCAATTTGGAAAAATTTAGCAGAGGGTAAAAGGAGGCTAGGTGTCCCAGCTGGGGATTATTCCTGGACCATGGTGCAGGAACTGTAATGTTCCCCAGAATTAGGGTTCATAGAATTTAGTGCTAGAAGGAATCTTGGAAACCATCTGATCTTACTTTTGCAAAGAAGAAAACTGAGGCCTAAAGAGGTAAAGTGACCTGTATAAGGTTACAGAGATGCAGAGCAAGTGCTTGAACCCAAGTCCTGGAATCCCAGATCCACCAATGATGTTACTGTTTCCATCCCGCAATATAGCTGAGACAGAGTCTCAACAAGCTTCTAATGAGTTCCTGCCATATGTTAGGCAATGTACTGAGTGATGAGGATACCAAGACAAAAATGAAAAAAATCTCTGCCCTGAATGATCTTAAATCCAGTCTGCACGCCCCTGTACTGCCCCACTTACCACTGGTTTGTTGTTGAGTTTTCAAAAAAATGCCAAAAATAAACTATTTTTTTCCCATTAAAATGACCCACTGGAAAAAGTACGGGACTGGAAGCAAGGAGACTTGGATCCTGGTTCAAGCTTCGCTAATAATTAATTGGGTCATGTGACATTTGACTAGTTAACTTAATTTCAGGGCCCTAGTTTGCTCCTCCTCCTCATCAATAAATATTTAGTTCCTATTCTTTTTTTTTGCTTTCTTTTTTAGAGGGGGGAGGGCAGGGCAATTAGGGTTAAGTGACTTGCCCAAGGTCACACAGCGTCTGAGGTCACATTTGAACTCAGGTCCTCCTGGCTCCAGGGTCAGTGCTGTATTCACTGCGTCACCTAGCGGCCCCCTATTTAATTCCTATTCCATGAACCCAGAATTATGCTCAGTAGTACAGTGGATACAAAGAGAGTTAAGGCACGGCTTTTGCTCTCACAGAACTTCTGGTCTAATTGGGGAAACATAAGAGGCATATGAAGCCTGGCAAGTTACAGAGCATTAATTTGTAGTCAGTGAATGTGGGTGTTACTCTCAGCTTCTTGCTCATCTCTGAACATCATTTTCTTCATCTGCTAAATAAGGAGGTTGAGTAAAATAATCTTTAAGAATTTTTCACACTCTCTCTACCTGTAATTTTATGTAATATACATTAAAAAGTAAGATAATAATACAAGGCTAATAATAAATGTCAAACAAATGGTAGAGATAATAAAGGCTGCTACTCTGCTTTGTGACATTTGGTAAGTCTCCTGCCTTCTCTGATCTTACATTCCTCTTATAAAATGAGAGGGAGAGATCATGGGATCCATCAGTCTGGAGTAGGAAGGGACCTTAGCAGCCATCTAGCCCAACCTCTTCATTTTGCAAATGAAGGAACTATAACCTAAAGAAGTTAAATGACTTACCCAAGGTCACAAAAGCAGTAACCATCAAAGGAGATGGATTGTCCCCCCTTTTATTGCATTTTCCAGCAAACAGAGGGTTTTTTTATATAATAGGTAAATGTCTCTAGTTAGTGATACTAGTGGAAAATATGGCATGCAGATGAAATTAAAGCAAGAGGAAAGGGACTTAATTGGGTAGGGAAATACAAAGTAGAGTGAAAATCAAAGAGATTGTTTTCAGTAATTCAGAAAATCCACAAAGATCACTAATATTTTGCTGGGGAGGGTCTGAAATAACCATGATGTTGGTCAGCCCAGATATATTTTTTAAAAGGAATTGGATTTTGGTAGTAAATTTAGGATGGCAGAATTAAACATATTCAGCATGGAGTTCCTCTCTAATTCACTTGGTAATTAATCATGAACCACTTAGATTTATATATGAAAGAATTGTTCACCCACCCTGGAGTCAGAAGGACCTGAATTCAAGTCCAGCCTCAGACATTTGATACTTAATAGCTGTGAGACCCTGAGCAAGTCACTTAACCCTGATTGCCTCACACAGACAAAAAGAGAAACATTTCCCTACTTTTTACCTGGTCTCTTTAGTCAGAGGGGTTCCATAAGACTAGGGATCTTGTCATCTACTTGTCATGCATTCTCCTCTACAATTCAGTTCACAAGCTTTTATTAAATACCCACTATGTACAAGGCACTACACTAGACACTCAGTATTCAATGACTAAAATGAAAAAAATAGTCCCTGCCTTCGTAGAGCTTACACTGTCTTGTTAATCTGATTTTTATTCACATCTTTTTTTTCATATTGTCATTTCCAAACATATTTCATCTCCTTTTACCCATCAAATGGTCTCTTGTAACAAAAACTTTTTTAAAGAGAGGAGGGAAAAGCAGTTCAGCAAAACCAGTCAACGTGCCAGCCATGCCTGACAGCATGTGTAACATTCTATACCCACGGTCCTTCGTCTCTGAAAAACAAAAATAAAAAGGAGGGGGAAAAGAAGATGAACCTTTGCTTATTGTCTCCCCCATTAGACTGTAAGCTCCTTGAGGCCAGAGACTGTCTTTTGCCTCTTTTTATATTCCCAGCATCTAGCAGAGTGCTTGGCACACAGGAAACACTTGATAAATGTTTACTGTTTAACAACTCTTCTCCATCCCCAGGCTTTGTCTTTGCAATTATATAGCACTCAGCTTCTGTCTTTTTGTTGTTTCCGTGTACATTGTGGTAATCATTGTCATTTATTCTGATTCTGTTTACTTTTGTGTTATTTCAAATAAGTCTTCCTATGGAGCTTATGTTGTGTCTATCACAGAACTAGGCATGTAGTTCTGAGCAATTCTCAACAAACAGCTATTAATTTGATTTTGGAAAGGTGAGGTTGCTAATGGATAAAGGGATGTTCTTATAATCTGGTTACATTTATTTTATGTAGCTTTCTCCCCAGGACTGGGAACATAATAATAGTAGGCAATACTTACTTGAGGCAGCTAGGTGGTGCAACAGATAAAGGTCAAATTCAGCCTCAGACACTTACTAGCTGTGTGACCATGAGCAAGTCACTTAACCCTCTTTGCCTCAGTTTCCTCATTTGTAAAATAAGCTGGAGAAGGAAATGGCAAACCACTCCAGTATCTCTGCCAAGAACATCCCAAATGGGGCCAAGAATAGTCGGACAGGACTGAAAACAACTGAACAACAACAGTTACACAGCATATTCCAAAAATCTCAGTGTAGTTTTAAAGCTACTAAGCTACAAAGTATTTTCTAAAGTTATCTCGTTTGATTTTCCCCCACCCCAAAAACCTTTGAGGTAGGTACTATTAGCCCCATGTTTAGAAGTTAAGTGACTTGCCCGGGGCCACATACTATCTGAAGCAGGATTCAAGCCTACATCTTTCTAACCTTAATTCCAGTTGACAGAGGTCCACTATGCCACCTAGCTGCCATATAGTAGGCAAGTTCAGTAAATGCAAATTGAATTAAAATCAGATTCCCAATCACTAAACAGTTATATTGGCTCCTTCTGCGTACTAGTAAGGTTCCCTTGGACAATTTGCTAATTCTTCAATCCCCTACTTTCTAATCTGTCAAATGATGATAAGAATAGTCATGATGAGAAAAGTGAGTGGTGAAGAGTTGTGGATGGATGCAAGACTTAAGGTCAGGAAGACCTAAGTTAGAATCTTGTCCCAGACACTTAACTAGCTACATGATTCTAGGAAAATCACTCAACATCTATCAGCCTCTGTCAATGAGGCCACTGGATGGTGTGACAGAAATAGATACTGGGCCTAGAGTCAGGAAAACTTGCACTCAATTCATTCTCAGACACTTACTAGCTGTGTATTACTAGGACAATCACTTAACTTCTGTTTGCCTCAGTTTCCTCAACTGTAAAATAGAGGATAAGGTGTTGACTAGATGGCTTCTGAGACCCCTTCCAACCCTAACTCTAGCTCTATGATTTTATGATCTCACATTTGTTCTTAAGAAAAGATTCAGTACAGTATTTAGAGGGCCAGAGGTCAAATTTAGGCAGTATGTGGTCAAAAGGAAACAGGTTAAGGAAGTTTGGGTGCTCTTCTGGACTCTAATCATATCCTTCTCTCCCTCTCAGGTTACAGCCACCCAGCTTTGGTAAAGCTTGTCCAGCAACCCCAAAATGTGGTAAGTCAATTGGCTTGTTGGGAAAAAAGATTCTATTTGTCTGGATCAGGCACAAACATGTCGAAGGATCAGCAGAACAGTCTGGACTCTTGGAGTTTATTAGGTGATAATGAAATGTGAGAATTTTTCTGTTCAAAAGCTTCTCCTTCTGAACAAGCTGGGTTTTAAATGTGAATGAATCAGATTGCACATGGATCTATTTCCTAGTCCTCTTCTTTATGAATTAGGAATGCTCGGGTCGGAATTCTTTTGGCAGCTGGGTGGGTGGTTTTTAGATTGGGTTTTTTTTTTTGCCAGTTGCAGCTTAACAAGCTCAGCTCTGTTTTGTTCTTTTAAGAAGGAACCAAAGTCCTCGGGAAAGTTTCTAATGAGGCCTATTTTGGGTAGAGCTGCAATGAGTTTATTTACTTTTGAAGAGCAATTTTTGTTTCTAAACTTTGTACAGATCCCAGATGCTATACCAGTTGGTGCCAAATGACTGTGTCAACAAACACTTCCAGTACATTTAGTGATGTCAATGGCCAGTAGGGATGGCACTGTACTAAGCAGGGTTTGACCGCAGGCTTTCTGAGGGAAGCAAGCCTGAGTACCCCCTCTGAACCATTCTGGATGCCCTATTGGAGTATTCACCTTGTCCTGCCCTGCTCAGTAGATAGTGCTGAGATCTAGTGACAGGTAATCCACATGTGTTGAATATTTTCACAGAGTACTTTCTTCCCAACTCTGTTTAGGTACCAGTATTTTATAATAACCATAATTATAATAACAGTAATAATGATATATGATGCTACCCACTTGGATAGAAAGCCCCTAACTTGAAGTCAAGAAGACTTGAGTTGGAATTCTGACACTTACTAGGTTTGTGACTCTGAATGACAGAGATTCCACATCTCTGAATGCCCAGTCATCTCCAAAGCTAACTATAAATTCAATCTATTCCAACTGTCATGAATTTTCCTCCTTCCTCTAAGACAGGAAATAAGCAGGATGAAGTAATTTGGTTTTGTTTTTTATTTTTAGAGGGGGGTAGTTTTGGGAGAAGTTCTTAGTCTATAGAGAACTCCCAGTGAGGAAACTCCTACCAATGTAGTTCAGAAACTGTTCTGCCACTTACAAGAGTCTTAGGGAGTTGCCTAGGGCAGAGATGTGAAATTCACAGCTGGGCCTAGCAAAAACCCCAGGGGAAAAATCCCTATCACAGCCAGCAGCAGATTATAATGTAATTGGGAAATGTTTGACAAAAATGCAATATAACATAGATAGTTAATTTGTGGTTGGTTTTCTAACTTGATATGCAGCTATCAGAGTTCTCTTTCTATTTGAGTTTGATGCCATTGGCCTAAGACTCTTAAGAGTTAAATAACTTGGGAGCCAAGATGGCGGCATAGCAGCAGCAACATATCGCAGCGCTCACATAGCCACCCCAAAATACCCATAAAATATGACTCTAAACTAATCCTAGAACTCTAAAACGCATGCAAATATACCTCCCACTAAAGTCAGCTCGGCTACGAGGAACCATATCAGCACTGCTAACCGAAACCAGCCTGGCCTGAAGCCCTGGCTGAGCCCTGGGGGCGGCTGGATGGGAGGAGCCTCGGATTAGCAGCAGCTGCCAGCGTTCAGAACTAGGTCAGTGGG
>CM053583.1:287805337-287830454 GCA_028627135.1 Pseudochirops cupreus | reverse complement strand
CTATGGAGAGGTTCTGCGTAATTTCACACGTTCAGCCTGTATTTGATTGCTTGTCCTTCCAGTGGGGGTGGGTGACGAGGGAGGAAGAGAAAGAATCTAGAATCTAAAGTTCCATAATCAAATGTTAAAAATATATAGCTATATATATATATATATATATATATATCCAATTATTATTATTAATATTATTAACTACATCCAACTGGAACTTGAGATTGGCACTGTGGTTGGGAGATCCATCCTGCCCTACCGAAAAGTCAGAGGCGTGAGGGGGGAAGACACAGGAGAGAATAGACTAGGGGAGGGGGGATACACTGGGATGGCTGTTTTGGGGTGGTGGGTAGGGGAAAGATGGGGAGAAAATATGTAACTCAAAATCTTGTGGAAATGAATGATGCAAACTAAAATAAAATTAAAAAAAAAAAGAGTTAAATAACTTGTCTGGGGTCCCAAAGTAGGATGTATCACAGGTGGGACTTGCAAATTTTGAGTCCAACTCACTGACCATTTCACCACACTGCCTCTCATTTAGAAATACATTACAAGTATAATAAGCTTGTACAGAGACACATCATATGCAGAGCATGGGTGAGACACGGGAGAATATAGTTTAGTAATAGACATGTGAAACCAGGTAAACACATAACAACAAACTAAGTTATAGGAAATGTTGAAGGAAAGACTCATACACAAAAAAGGAAGGTGCCTCAGGAAATTAAAGCTAGCAGCTAATCTTGGCAGAAGATAGAGCTCATTCTGTGTACTCCTCAAATTACCCATGGCGCCTTCCTGGCCAATGGACTCTTCATTAAAATGGACTTTGCAGAAAGGAGAGTTAACTTTTACAGGTTAAATACAAACTTTTCTTTTAGTCCCAGAGAAAATGTAACAAAATTGAGCAGAAAGGAAAACTGAGCTAGCACGGCTTACTGAGCAAATTAAAATCACCCAGAGAAATCTTTGACATGATGAGATGGAATTTTTTACACTGTTCACCCAACTGAGGCAGTTTCATTGACCCAGCTGACTTAGTTTTGATGATCCATAGATCTAGACTCTCCTGCAGAAATATTAGTGATTCTGTCTGGGAGATCTTTCCTATAGGAGGGGTGTTGCATACTCCCATGGTATGACTCTTGGTGGGGAGAAATAAACCTTTATATGTGGTTTTAAGAATATAATTTATATCTTTCTGTATCTCAGAGGATCTAGAGCTTGGAGGTCACTTAGGAAAATTCCTTCATTTTCATAGATGAGGCTATGAGGTTAAATGCTCCCCAAAGTCATATAGAGAGTAAGAGAAGTAAAAATAATAATAAAATGAATTTAAACCAAGATCATCCTTTTCCAAATTCAGTATTCATTGCACTTCATCAAGAGACCCATTCTTGGGTAGCATTGTGAAGGTTAACTAGTTATAGATAATCCTGGTTGATGAAAGAGTATTTCTCCTGTGTAAGGAGTGACTTACAGAAATTCACCCAAGCCAGGAAGCCCCAAAAGTCTTGTCCATTTCCAAGGACTAGAGAAAGATTTGAGTAGTAGCTTAGGAGATTCCCTGCTTTCACTGCCACCTACCTTTTGGATTAAGGGCTCTTACTAGAGGGCATGACCTCTGGATAGTAGATTTCTGCTTAACTATTATACATTATAATAAGTGACCCTCCTCATTTTACAGATGAGGAAACTAAGGCCCATGGTCCAATCATATATTAGAAAAATCATTAAATATATCCTTGGAATCAGCAATACCACTGCTCAACATATACCAAAAGGAGGTCAAAGAGAGAAAGATACAGAAAATATATAGTAACACTTTTGCGCCAGCAAAAATAACAACAAAAACTCTAAGACAGCATGATTAGTATGAAAGGAAGCATCATGTGTGGTAAGATTGGAGTTCACCAACCTAAGTTCAAATCCTAGCTCTGCTCTGAACAGTTCACAACATTCTGAACTTTATGTAGTAGACATTAGGGAGCCACTGAAGATTTTTGATAGGTAGAGTAGCATGATTAGATCTATTCATAAGAAAGATCATTCTGGAAACAATATTTAAAGATGGATAGAATAAGATAGCTTCATGAGAGGCATGCTGACCTCTAAGAGACTATTGCAGACTATAGATGGGTGCTAACAGGAGTTCATATTATAGGATAGTGGTAGTGGGAACAGAGAGTAAGGGACAGATGAGAAAAGTTGTAGGGGTAAAATTAATAGGATTTGGTAACTGATTCGATTTGTTGCCTTTGAGGTAGTGGTACAACATCGAAGCAAAGAGAGCAATTGAAATCCAAGTCAGGACAATAAGAGGTCAT
This sequence comes from Pseudochirops cupreus, assembly GCA_028627135.1. Taxonomy (NCBI): domain Eukaryota; kingdom Metazoa; phylum Chordata; class Mammalia; order Diprotodontia; family Pseudocheiridae; genus Pseudochirops; species Pseudochirops cupreus. Next base: position 287,828,136 of record CM053583.1, on the reverse strand, counting down.
TATGTCTACATAAAGGTATCATTTGAAACCATAAAATTAGATGAGGTTGACAAGGGAGAGACTATACAGAACAAAGTTAAGGATAAACTCTTGGGTATCATTCATACTAAGGCATCACAAACCAACCAATAAGCATTTATTAAGTGCTTATTGTATTCTAGGCACTATACTTGATGTGAGAGATGCCAAGACAAAATTAATATTTCCTAATTTCATGAATTTACATTCTCCTGGGGTGATACAAAACATATACAGATAGGTGAATATAAGGTATATATACAAAGTAATTTCAGGAGGTGAGGCACAGAACTAGCAGCTGTGGGCATCTGGAAGGCTCCATGTAGGAGCTACTATTGAGCCGAACTTTGAAGGAAGCTAGGGATTCTAAGAGTCAGAGTTGAGGAGGAACTACATTCCAGGCATGCCAAGCAACCTGGGCAAAGGCACAGATGTGGTAGAGGTAGCAACCGGAAGTAACAGGCAGAGGATGAGAAGCCAAAAGGAGTGCTTAGAGAGGCAGGAAACATCAGAAGAGTAGGTTTCTAAAGTCAAGGGAGAAAAAATTATCTAGTCAACAAGGATAAGGGGAAAGGAGCTTAAAAGTTTTGTTTTTTTTAAAATAACAGATAATTCAAAGATGGGGGGCAGGATTTGTTGATTGATCATTGACAACCTTTGGGAAAGCATTTTCAGTACAAATGCAAGAGAATGAAGAGAGAACAGGTAATAAGGAAGTAGAAATAGTGATTACAGATACTTTTAGGAAAATTAACAATGAGAGGTGAGAAAGGTTGGACAATAGCTGGGTAAATAGATCACACTTGTTTTAAAAAGGACAGACGGGTGGCTAGGTGGCACAGTGAATAGAGCACTGGCCCTGGAGCCAGGAGGACCTAAGTTCAAATCTGGCCTCAGACACTTAACTAACACGTATTAGCCATGTGACCTTGGGCAAGTCACTTAACCCCAATTGCACCATTTTCCCCCCTCCAAAAAAGCAAAAAGATAAAAAAAGGACAGACAATAGATAAGATACCTCCCATACATAAAATCTTAAACCTAGAATTAGAAAGGTCCTTAGATGCCATGGTATCCAACCATGTTTTTTATAGATAAGGAAACTGAAACCCTAGGAGTTTAAATAATTTACCCAAGGTCACATGGGTTATGAGCATCAGAGACAGAATCTGAACCCAGGTCCTCTGACTTCAAAGCCAATGCTTTTTCCACTATATCATACTGCCTCCATAATGGGCAAACAATTGCCTTTTGTAAGGATTGTTTATAGGCAGATGGAAAGGAGCCAGTGGAACAGGATAAAGGGACAAAAGAATACCATGTTATCACATGCAAATGATTTTTTTTCATTCCATGCCAGTGATTAATGGCATTCTGAAGAACAATGCTTTGATGATAGCTAATTTACATGTCATCGGAACCAAAGAATACCAAGTTTATGTTCATTATGGAAAATGCCCTTCTCTTAGTTTCAGCATGAATCCTTGCTCAGGTTATTTCATTTTGCTTATATGCCTAATAAAAGGAAGCTCATAGCCCTTGGGTCACAAGATTTTTTTTTTAAATGAAGTCCCCAATTGCCCCCAAATCAGGAAATATAAATATAGCAGTATGTTCTGTGCTCAAGCAGCAGCTCCAAATAAGGGCCCAGGCAGAATAGAAGGCTCCTGGTGCTGAGCAGACTAAGGGGAGCCCAGAAGACCCCAGAAAGAAAAGAAAGGGGGAAAAAGGCCTAGCAGGTTTAGCTGAAGACCTTTCCTAGGTAAATTGCCCAGTGCAAGAGGAATAGCCAGGAACTCAAGCTCTAGGAAACCCATGTTCAAAATGCAAAGGAAGGGATTCTCTGAAGCATGAAACAGTGTAGAACTGACCTCAGGATCATTGTGTAACTGATAATGCCATATATTGGAAATGGGTTTCTCTGACATGAAGGAGCTGAAGTACTCAAGAGCCTGGTTGGGGTAGCTCCTCAACAGAGCATGCACCAACAGATAATAGAAGCAATAATTTCCTGCCTCACCTCACCATTATCTCTCCTTCTCACTCTCTGAGCTTACAACAGGCTCAGAAATAGGAGCAGAAGGAAGGAGGGAACTTTGATGAGAACAGAGAAAAAAAATGTGTTCATATACTCATATTTTGGTTGGGCAGCTTTGGAGCCTAGTATTTTGATTTCATTCAGTAAATATTCAACCAAAAGCAAATTGTGCCCAGGGGGTTGATGATCTAATGCCAGAATTTATGCCTAAGGAAGAACATTCCTCGTAACAAAAAGCAGATACCTAAAATTAAAGTTTTAAACTATTTTTCAACCATCCTCTTGAATTGCAACAATATTAAAGTTCCCATTGTGTTTGTGTTGTGTTCTGATATTATATGACCCTGAATGATGGCTTCTGTTTGTGCCCATGAAGATAGAATGTTTTTGCCCATAGTTTGGACAAAACTGTTGGTATTAGAACAGTAACAGGAAGGATTCCCTACATGACCCTCCCAGGGAAGCTCACCTTCTTGCCTTTTCAGTTATGTACATCAGAAATATTCCCATAATCAGTGACTAATAGGACAGCTGACAGCAGCTAGAATCACAGTGGGTCTGCATGTTTGACATTCCTTGTACAGCTTAGCCAGGAAAAGAAAGGCCCTCCCATGGATCTTAAGGCATTGTGAAAGAAGGTATCTTCAGTGGATGTAATGGGAATGAGAATTTTGGAGCTGGTGTTGAACAGTGAGAAGTCCCTTGCTCTAAATCACTTGTTCAGTTTCTAAACCTTTATTGATTACTTCTTTTTTTTTTTTTACCTTTTTTTTCTTTTTTTTTTTTGCTTTTTTGGAGGTGGGAGGGCGGGGCAACTGGGGTTAAGTGACTTGCCCAAGGACACAGTGTTAAGGGTCTGAAGTGGAATTTGAACTCAGGTCCTCCTGACTCCAGAGCCTGTGCTGTATTCACTGTGCCACCTAGCTGCCCTTGATTACTTCTAGCAACCAGAACTGGTCCAAGGCAAAAAATTGTATAGTAAATGAACAGATGATCTTCACATTTCCCCTAAGCCTCCCTCCATTCTCCCAGCCTGGCTGACCAAGGACATCTCAGCTAATTTTAGTTCAATTCAACAAACATTTATTAAGTTTTGTGATGGTAAATTAGGTCATTTTTTGTCTCAGCCCTTATCTCATCCTTAGTCATTGAATGGGAGTTGCCTCAGACAAACTGAGACCTGGGAAAGACCTTAATTTAGAAAGACCAAGTCACCCACTGCATTCTGGGCCGTTGCCAGTAGTCTTTTCTTTTGTCTTGCCACTGGACTTTGATGACTCTGGAGGAGAGAGTGAGGCTGATGACTTTGAGAAGCTCTGCCTCACTTAAATCCAATCTGTTCTCAAGTCAAGACACCACCCTCTAATGTCATTGGACTTCTTTGAGAGTGAAGGATGAACAACCATCTGTTTAGACCCTGAGTTATAAATTTTGCTTTTTTCCCCCACCAAAATGCAGGCAGCATAGCATCATACACAGTACCAGATTTGGAGTCAGAAGAAATAAGCTTGAGTCTCAGCTCTCTCACTTGCTGTGTGACTTTGGGCAAGTCACAGAATCTTTGACTCTCATTTTCCTTATTTGCACAATGGGGATAATAATTCTTACACTTGGTTTGAAGAAAGGGCTGAGAATATTTTAAAGCATTGTGCTAACATGAGTTATTATATACCTTCTGCTGGCCCCATTATCTGTGCTAACATGATGGTGGATGCTACTGAGTTAATTTTACCTCTCCTGGATAAACAAAGGTTGGTTTCCTGGAAACATAATGTCTAAGCCTAAAGCAGTCTTTTTTTTCTAATTAATTAATTTTTAGTTTTCAACGTTCTCTTTTATAAGATTTTTAGTTCAAAATTTCCCCCTCCTTCCTCTGCTCCCCACTCCCAAGATAGTATGCAATCTGTATAGGCTATATATGTATGATCATATTAAATGTATTTCCACATTAATCATGTTGTGAAAGGTAAAGCAGAATCTTTAACAGCACCTTGGCAAACCTGAGGAAGCTCTTCATGCCCCTCAAATCATAGTAAAATAATGCGTAGTACATGGTACACCTGCTTTGCTGACATGGCATTGGGTCCTGAAAGAAGGAAGTGATTGTAGGGGCCATCTAGTCCAACCTCTGCATATTAAAGATGAGGAATCTGTGGTCAAGAGGTGTTCAATGACTTAGCCAGTGTCACAGATTGAGCAGAGCAAGGATTCAAATCCAAGTCTGCTGACTCCAAATCAAGCACCTTTTCCCCAGTACCACACTTGTCTTTATGCACACAATATTGTCTATCCCTTTAATCCTAAAGGAAACATGTAACTACTAAGTAACTGAATAGTCAGAACAGCTATAACACTTCGGCAAACTCATGCAAACCAAAAAGCACCAAAATAAATCCTGATGGGATGGTGTTTTGTTAGCCTGTTCCCTTCCACCCATCCCTGCAGAAATAAATAAATAAATAAAGTACATCTAAATATGTATACAATAGACTGATTTGCAGCGGTAGCCAAAACCCACTGGTAGTTCATTTAATATGATAGAAAAAAGCAGTGATAAAATTGTTGTTTTTAAGACATGTGCTGAAAGGCTATCAAGAGTAAAATTTGGAGAATTTACTGTTTCTGTTTTTCAGGGCACATTCATCAACAGACCTGCCCTTGGAGTATTTCCTCCAGAAAATTTTCCTGAAAAGCTAAAGGAGTCCTTACTTTCGGTAGGTTCAGCATAAATATTTTGTCTTTATTCAAATATGAATATCATTCCTTTTTTTCAAGAATATCATTCTTGACCTCTCTTAGAGTCCAACTGCATTCCTAGTGTATAAAGAAATTGCTTGGAGATAGGTCATACACTGAGTTCAGGGCTGACACCCTAGCACTAATTGATCTGTGGGACAATTTTACATGACACAAGAGACAGTTGCCAGCAATAAGTCACTAAGCACCTGTTGCCCCCCACTTTATGACATTTGAAAATCAGCATCCCACATCCCTAGCTAAGTACGCTCAAGAAAATGGAAAAAGACACAAAAGATGTCAAAGAAACAAAACGTTGCTGATCTTCTGACATCGTTTAGCCCTTTGATATACTCTGTGCCTAACAAGACTTCCAGCAAGTTATAGCACAACCCAGTGCATAATATTTATACCACAGAAAGCAATATAGTCACACAGGTAAAATTTAGCTCCAGAGCCACAGAATAAGAACCAGTTTAGAAATAATCATCTAAAGTTCTGGGTCTCCCGGTTTTACATCCTGTCTATAGGCAGTTTCAGGATACAAGAGAGGCTGATTGCTTTCCTGCTCTCACAAGTCAGTCACCTTACCTCTGTCTCTCTGGCTATGTTAACACTCAGTGGTTATGAGTTGGGCCCAACACCACTTTTTTCTACAAAAATCTCAGTCATCAGGACTGCCCTATCACTTCATATCAGAAAAGCAGGAGTCAAGAATATATTTGCAGTTCAGTTCAGTAAACAATTCATTAGCACAGTGGTTCTCAACCTTCCTAATGCCGCAACCCTTTAATACTCATATGTGAGTGTATCTGCATGTGGGCAAACCCGCCTGGAGACAGATAGAAGAGCAGTGTCTCAGTTCCTAAGACCATCAGAAATATGTGTTTTCCAATGGTCTTAGGCAACCCCTGTGACCCCTGTGAAAGGGTCGTTTGACCTCCAAAGGAGTCGTGACCCACAGGTTGAGAACTGCTGCATTAGCACATATTATGTTCAAGGTACAATGTATACTCTGGGGCTACAAAAACAAAAATGAGATAGTTATGAACTTTAAGAAGTTTATATTCTACTGAAATGGGATAATATGACAGGTACATAAATAGGGAAGTAGAAGATTATCTGAGGAGAGAAAAAACCCTAACCCCTGCAGGTATTGGGAAAAGCTTCACAGAGGAAATGACACTTGAGCTGCACCGCTAAGGATCAAGTACATTTCAGGCCTGGGGGGACAGCTTGTATGGGTATGGAGACAAGAGATGGAATCAGCTAGCTCTCTAGTTTGGCTCTACTATAAAGTATGTGAAGCTTTAAATGTCAGGCTAAGGAGTTGGTGTTTTATTATAGAGGTAGTCAAGAGCCACTAAAGGTTTGTGAACAAGGGAATCACGTGATCAGACCTATACTTTCGGAAGAATATTGTGCCAGCTGTATAAGAGAAGGGTTGGAAGCTGAGGTCCCAGTTAGGCTATTACCACAGTCCAGGGAAAAGGTGATAACAGCCTGGTTATGTGACTGAATTGAAGGAGATGGACTGATCTGGTATATTAGGAGATATAATTGATTTTGCACTTGGTTAGATTTAGGGATGAAGGAATGGGAAGAGTCTAAGATGACTGAAGTTGTAAATCCGAGTGTCTGAAAGGATGGTGGTGCCCTCAGTAGAAACAGGGACTTTGGGAAATAAGTTGGCAAAGATTGACTGCATCCAGATTTTGATGCCAGTCCAAGGAGTTTTTATTTTGTCCTAGAGACATTACGGAACCACTGAACCTTCCAGGGCTCAGAAGTGAAATGATCCTGTTTTTTAAGAATATAAATTTGGCAGCTATGTGGAGTTGGAATGGATAAGAGTAATAAATTGAGAGGCCACTGTAATGGATCTAGCAAGAGGTGATGAAGGGGCCCAAATCAGAATTTTGTTTCTGTGAACAGAGAGGTGTGGGGGAGATAGGATTGACAAGTCTTGGCAACTGACTAGACATAGGAGAGAGAGGAGAGAGTAAAGAATTAAGAATAACTCCAGGGTTATAAACTTAGATGACTGGAAAGATGGTGGTACACTTGACAGAAACAGGGAGTGAGAAAGAAAGGTAGGTTCAGGAAGAAAGACAATGAATTCTATTTTGGACATAGATGCTTAAGTGGAGCTATCCACCAGGCATTAGTGATGTGAGACTAGAGCACAGGGCTTGTAGATGGAGATATCTGCAGAAAGGTGGGAATTGAACCTGTTGAGGTGATTATATCACCAAAGGAGAGAGGATAGAAAGACAATAGCAGTTGGCTAAGGAAAGAACTCTGGAGAAAGAGCTTCCCTACAGAAGGGGCTGGAACTCTGATCGTGGTCTACCAAAGGAACTAAGAAAAAACAACCAGACCAGTAGGAATAGAAGCACAGGAGAACAGTGTCATAAAAAACAAGGGAAGAGAGTATCCAGGAAGAAGGAGGGGTCAGCAGTGTCAAAAGCTTCAGAGAGATCCAAAATGATAAGGACTTTAAAAAAGACCACTGGATACACGATTGCTAGCAAACGTAGGCACTTAACCTTGGGAAACAAAAAATAAAGCTTGAGGTGTTTAGTCTTCATAATTGTATCTCACATCTTGGTTTGTCTGCCTTTTCCTAGGTGGCCCCAAAAGGCCTCTCCCAGATTGTCACAATGTCCTGTGGCTCCTGCTCTAATGAAAATGCCTTCAAAACCATATTCATGTGGTACAGGGTGAGTCTCTCTCATACTCACAAAGGCTTCATCAGTTTCCTCATCTTTAAAATGAGAGAGTTAGACTAAGTTCCCTCCAGCTCTAGAAATCTATTTTACACTATGATTTGAGGAGGAAGAATAGAAAACAAACTCATACACATACTATGTGACATACTTCCAAAGTAATGGCTATGAATGAACCAATATACAATAAAATAAGCTGAGGCAGAGGAAAGAAGAGAAAGAACTTCGGATGGGTTAATTGTGGGGGGTTTCCTAAGGATAAGTCTAAAGCCCCACTATATTTGAATTTATGACCAAATGATACTCCTTCTCAAAAAAACAAAGAAAGGAAGTCTGAATGAGCCATTCTATGGATGAAAAGAAAGGGGAAAAGTTGATTAGGACCACTGGAAGGGCTAGAAGGAAACTTGGAGAGCATCTAATACAACATTTTGCAAATGAGGGGGCTGAGGTATAAACAGGGAAAAAACAATAAGAGTGATGAGTTAGTTCAGGGTTGCTTGGAGAATGTATGGCAGAGGACTTTAAGTGTTAAGACAGTAAAATCTACTAAAAGATGACTTGGAGGACAAACTCATTGTCTTAGCTTACATATTAGCTAATTTTACCTTAAGGAGTCTCCACATCAAACCCCAGCAAAAGAGAAGAATTCATTGCCAATTAAACAACCTGTATTAGCCTGAGAATCTTGAAGTGTTAAGACTTCTCCAAAGGGGAAATAGGAGAATAGGCCAGGAAACCATCTTCTCACATTTTCCAGAATGAGGGATTGTGACCCAGGTGGTGTTATGTTTCTCCTGGAACTAGCTTTTTTTTTTGTCTTCTTCCATTTCCCTTCTATCCTTCCTTGATTACTCAAGCTGGTTGGGATCTCAATCCCTCTTTCTTTTCTGCTGCAACTGAGAAAAGTAATGATAGGTAAAGGACCCATAACCTTGTCCCTCTTTTCCCTTTCTTTAGGGATTCTAATAATACTAATGATGGTAAGAACCACAGTAATAGCTAATATTTACATAGGACCAACTATGTGCCAAGCATGCACTATGCTGAGCACTTTACAGATATCTCATTTTATCCTCACGACAATCCTGGGATGAGGAAACTGAGGGAAACAAAAGTTTAAATGATTTGCCCAGAGTCACATAGCTAGTAAGTGTCTGAAGTCAGACTGGAACCCAGGTTTTCCTGACTACAGGTCCATCACTCTATCCACTGTAATGACCTATCTTCATCATTTTCACATGTGCCCCTTATAGCAACAGGGCTTTTGTTTCCAGCTTCAAACATTAGAGTGCACAGTAAACATTGTTTGCAAAACAATATTGGGCCAACCCCATGATGCCTTTTTGTTCTTTCCTGATGAATAAAATATTTTTGGTTGGTTGTGGGGGGATTGTTTTTGCTTTGTTTCAGAGCAAGGAGAGGGGTCACATCAGTGCCACAAAGGAGGAGCTAGAAACATGTATGATTAACCAGGTAAATGAAGTTCACTTATTCTCACAATTCTGGACTTGAAAGTATTGTTTACACCCAAATGATGTCTGATTCCAGCCTATATACATCCATGTATTCTCACGAGTAAACATGAGATGATGAATTTCTCTGTCTGGTCCCCTTCTCTCTCTCTCTCTCTCTCTCTCTCTCTCTCTTATTCCCTCCTTCCCTCCCTCCCTCCCTCTCTCTCTCCCTCCCTCCCTCCCTCCCTTCCTCTCTCTCTCTTTCTCTCTCTCCCTCTCTTCCTCACTTCCTCCCTCTATCTCTCCCTCCCTCCCTCTCTCTCTCCCTTCCTCCCTCTCTCTCTCCCCCCCTTTCCCTCTCTCTCTCTCTCCCTCTCCTTCCCTCTTCCCTCCCTCTCTCTCTCTATTTATATGTGTGTGCATGTATATGTCTCTCTGTCTGTACATATGTGTGTCAATATATATTTGTGTGCATATACACACATAAAAATATATATATATACATATACACATATATATATATACATACATACATACATACACACATATACACATATAGATATAGATGTAAACTCCATTAATACCAGGCAAAGATTCTTGGCCTCCTATAGTTGGGCATCTATATAGTGGTTTCTCTGGGAAGCTTCAGCAATTTAACTGGTCTTAGAATATGGTCAAAAGCCTCTTGACATAAATGGAGGGCCTAAAGATTCTTTCAGTGATATGGAGAGGTAGAGCTAAGAACAGGCTCAGGAAGGTGCCTTTTGCTCTTAAAAACAGCTCAGACCTCAGGGTCCCAGGATTCTCTCTCAAGTCCTAATTAATATCTCCAGTTTGAAACAGTTAGAATAGTGCCTATATTACAGACCTTTTTCTAACTCTGGTGGAGGACTAGGAAGGATCATGGGCAATAACTAGTGCATTTTATTTGGGGATGAGACATGCTATTTTGGGGTCTATCTTGGTTTCTGAAGAGCAATTGATACCTTCCTAGGAAGACACTGGGAAGAGTCTGAAGTCTAATTTCAGAAGGACCTGACTCCCCTTTATCCAACTCAGCTCTTTTAAAGGATTTTGATATCTCCCATGGGTTTTGTTGGATTGTCTTTCACTTTGAATTGTCCTAGAGGCATAGTCATCTCAGCTGCAGCTATGAACCACCCACCCCAGGTCCCCCGCCTACATTACCAACAGTAGTATATGCCTCAATGTGACTATCACTTGGTGGTTTTGGATTCTAGGCATAATATGGCCGACTAAACTTTGTATAATGATTTATCTTGTTTGTCCATCTAATTGGCTTGAGAATAAATCTGCAGCTGGTGGGGGGCAGAGCATAGGGAGGCTATTGCTGTGCTTCTTAAATTCTAAGAGACTAATCTCTGGCTAACCCAGAGAACAAGTATCTTGGCCCTCTATGAGGGCCTAGTGACTTTCTGTTTTATGTTTCTAGTATCCAGGTTGCCCGGACTACAGTATTCTCTCTTTCATGGGTGCATTTCATGGGAGAACAATGGGTAAGAATGCTACCATTACTTGTTTCCAAGGTGGTATTTCTTGGTTTGACAAAAGTTTACAGAATTTAATGTTTTGAGGAAATTTATCTGCCCACAGGACACTGGGGAAGAGACAGGAGCTATCCTAAAGAGGGGTGCTTCCTTTTGACTGTTGATGACTCTGGGGGTGTTAAAAGAGTTGGGCAAGAACATTCCACCTCTTTTCAAATACTGCTCCTCTCACATCCCACACAATAAGATTCTAATTCTTGGGTTTTGGGGGGGTTTTGGATTTAGGTTGCCTAGCTACCACTCACTCCAAAGCCATTCACAAGCTAGACATCCCTTCCTTTGACTGGCCCATTGCTCCATTTCCCCGACTAAAGTATCCTTTGGAAGAATTTGTGAAAGAGAATCAACAAGAAGAGGCCCGCTGTTTGGAAGAGGTAACAATATCCCCTGAGCACATGTACTGGCCTTCCTAACCTTACTCCATTCCTTACTCTGAACCTTGGAAACATCTTATTTGTCAAGTCAGAGTGAGGAAACATGCAAACAAAGGGTCTGTCTGAGGAACTGAATAACTGCCATCAGTAGAGAAATTGGTCAAAATGGGGCCATGTCTTAGCAACATGAAATTTGGTCCTTGTTTCCCAAGAACCAGAAAAAACCCAGATATAGAATAAAAAAAAAAATCTCATAGCTGAAAGGGACCTAGAGCCCATCCAGCTCAGCTTTTCCATTTTCCGCATAAGGTTTGGAAATCGAGGTTCAGAGAGGTCAGATGATCTGTCCAGTGTTACACATCTTTTCTTCTTCCCCCAACCATCCCCAGCTTTTCACAAAATCCTTTTGGGCACCTGTTCCTCTCCAGACTTCCATTAAACCCCTAAAATAACAATAATAATAAGAATTCTTTATCATTCATATTATCGTACTGTTTGTATATATTGTTCTCTTTTCTACTTTCTTCACTGCACCACTTCATATAAGTCTTCCCATATTTTTTTTCTGATTTCCTCATTGTTTCTTAACAATGCAATACAAAGATATTCCATTATATTCATATAAAACAATTTGTCCATTCAATCTATCTTTTTTTACAACTTTCTATCCTCCTTTTTTAAAACAATTTTTACTAGGATAAAAGGTGCTGCTATGAATTTTTTATTATAATAGGTATTTGGGGGGGTGGGTATATGCTCAGGCAGCCAAGCAACAAGCAATTATTAAGTACTTACTCTGTCTCAAGCACTATAACAAAGTACTGGGAACACAAGTTCCCAGCAAAAAGAAAGACTGTCTCTGCCCTCAAAAAACTTATATTCCAATGAAAGAAAACAACACATAACAGGGACCTGAAAGGGAAGGAATCAGAAGCAGAGCCAAGAGGGGAATGAAGCCTAGCCAGCCTGGGCCATCCCAAAACAGATGCCCTAGAAGGAACTTGCCAGTCGAAAATGGGACCGGCAAAGTAGAGTGGGGTTCCAGAATGAGAAGACCACAGACACTAAGGGTAGTTCCAGGGTAAGAAGGCAATTAAGTCACAGTGGTCAAATCAGGAGGGGAATGAAGTGTGGGTGCTCTGAGACTATCTTCAAAACATAGGTTCCTGGAAGAACTCACCAATGGAAGAAGGGGATGCCACTGGCATGGCATTGGAATGTTCCAGGGTGAAAAGGCAGCTAAGTCATGGTGGTAGAGTCTGAAGAAGTCAGGAAAGAGAGGGAAACACAGTTCAATAACTTTGTTCACGTGATCCAAATTGTTTTCTAGAATTGGTTGGACCACTTCACATCTTCATTGACAGCTCTCTCCCCACAGCTCATCTCTGCTGATTTAATGGCTATGAGGTGAACCCTCAAGAGTTGAAAAAGCTTAATGCTTTAATACTGAACAAAGGATTCATTTGTGAATCAGGTATTAAGACCCTAGTCAAAGGGTTATAGTTCCCTGGTATAGAGGAGGGGTGAGGGAAGAGGAACTGTTAATCACTTAGATAGCATGAATATGGCAAGAGTTATGTGACATAAAAAGGTAGCCTTCCTGGGGTTCCCTGATACATCTCTTTGAGCCACTAACAACCATCAGGTACCTGCTGGTACTATTGGCATTCCTGGACATCATGCATAAGCCTTTGTGGGCCAGAGTCTTTTGGAACAACCAGCCACATTCATCTTCCTGAATTATTTTTTTTTAAACTTGATTTGTTTATTTACTTTTAGTTTACAAGATTCAGTTCCATAATCTCTTGAGTTTCAAATTTTCTCCCCTCCCTACCCCCCCCCACCATGGCAGCATGCAATCAAGTATAGGATCTGCAAATATTTTCAAATTGGACATTAGTCTGGTTGTATAGAAGGGTTGTAACCATTGGAGTGAACAATGGGAAAAAAGAAAGAGAACCAAACATGAAAAAGAACGATAGCATGTAGATTGCTTCAGTCTCCATTTAAGCTCTATTCTTTCTAGATCTTTCTCTGAATGTAGATATGTCCTTCCATCCTGAAACTTGTAGAGTTGTCTTATAACTATGCATTGCTGACAAGAGTCCAGTTTATCAAAGTGGGTCGTCACACATGTGATGTGTCTGTGATTGTGTACAAATTTTCCCTGGTTCTGCTCTTCTCACTTAACATCAGTTTGTATACGTCTCTCCACATCCTCCTGAATTATTAAGCTGAATTGTGACATATTTTCCTTTTTTCAAAAAAAAGTTTTATTTGGGGCTTTTTTATGCCAAAATCATTTATACCATTTTATATCTTTTTATACGTTTTTATATCATTTAATATCAAAATCATTTCACACTCAGCTCCCCTCACCACCACTATCCATCCACCCTTGTAATAAAGAAGAGTTCCACAAAACCATAAAACACATTGATCATGTCTCACAGAGCCTCCATACCTGTGTTAAGACTCCATCTGTGACTCCCACCTTTTTACCAAGAGAAGAGTCATGTGTTTCATTCTCTTTTCTGCAACACTAAAATTAGATACTGCTTTTCACTGCTCTGCATCAGTTCATAGAAGTCTTCTTATATTTCTCTGAATGTCTGAATTCATTGTCAGACCTCCCTCCCAAACTAGTGCATATTCTTTGGGTATTGGTCCTGGGTTGTTGAGAAGAATTTATTATTTTAAACACTGGGGTTGCAGGATAAGAGATCGGGTTGTGCTATTTTGCCCAGTGCCTGACAACTTGGTAGTCACTTAATAAATGTTTATTAATAGATTGATTGTTCCTTTGAAATATCTGGTCTGTCTTTAATTTCCTTCAATCTTTTCCCTGGGCAAGTCCTCATAATTCATAAGTAGTGGAACCAGAAAAGCTGTTTTCTCCTTATAGGATGGTAAAGGTAAAGATCAGCATTGGTTATGTATTTCTCTTTCTTTTATTTAGTTGGATACTGCCAATCTCTGAATCTGAAGCATAGGAGTAAACCTTAAGGGTCAATTTACTTAATTTTTAAAATTTGTAAAAGGGATACAGTAGGGTCCTGGAGTATAAAATATCAAAACAGCTTAATGTCACTATCTGTATGACCTTGGTGGAGCCAGTGTATTGTCTCTGAACCTCTTTCCTCATCTGTAATTTGGAGTTGGACTAGATGACACTGAAAGGCCCTTCCAGTTCCAAATCCTATGAGTTAAAGACACAGTGACACAGAGAATATTTTAAAATAAGTTCAGTATCTTAAATAATATTAGTTTTTACTCTGTCATTTATATCATATGGGTTATGTGCTTGGGGCTGGAGCTTTTTATTTGGTTTGGGTTTTGCTAACATGGTCTTCATTTTTTAGTAATCAACATGTTTGTAGGAAGTACCTTGGTGTCTTAAGTGTGAACACTTGAGCATTTTTTTCCTTTTCACCCAAAGGAAACTGTGAGAGACTTACAGCTGATTTATAGGTATTTGATACATTTTGGAATGAAATCACCTGTCAAATATCTTAACAGAAATGATAAATCTATTTTTGAGGATGGCATAAAACAGATTAGGGTTGTGTGGGAATTGGGAGAATAAGCATATCTGTTGAAGAGCCTCTGCTGAAATTTACCTATTTGCCAGATCAAGGTACCCAAAATTATGAAGTGGAAAGAACAGTAGATTTGGAGTCAGATAAGCTTGGCTTAAAACTTGGCTATTTCACTCACTATTCGCATGACCCTGGACAAGCCATTTCTCTGGCCGATTTCCTTACCTATAAAATTAGGGAATTGGACTAGCTGACCCCTAACATTCCTTCCAGCCCCAAATTCTAGGGGTCCATGACCCAGTGACCCAAATGTAAAAGAATGATGACTGATCTATGTCTGTAGGTGTCCTTGAGGAAAGCCCCAAGGAAACAATATAATTTACTCTTTTTCTGTCCAGGTGGAAGACTTGATTGTGAAATACCGGAAAAAGAAGAAGACTGTGGCAGGGATTGTTGTGGAGCCCATCCAGTCAGAGGGTGGGGACAACCATGCATCTGATGATTTCTTTAAGAAGCTGAGAGACATTGCTAGAAAGGTCAGTGAAGCTTTTACGTGGGTAATAATAACACTAGCTTTAATTTGCATAGTGCTCTAGGAAGTTTGCAAGATGCTTTACAGCTATCATTTCATTTGACCCTCCCATCTACTCTGGGATTATCCCTGTTTTAAAATGGAGGAACTGAGGCCTATGGAAGTTGAGTGACTCTACCAGAGTAATATACCTATAGCAGGATAAGGAGTCCCATTTTTCTGACTCCAGTGCTCTATCCGCTGCAATGTAACTCCTCTGCCTGGGCCACCAGGCTTTTCAGGCTGTTATCTCCTCTAAACAGGAAGGTTTAAAAGTGCTTTTCTTTTTGTAGTCTTGGTAGAAGATCATAGAAAATCTAAGCCTTCTTAAAGAGCTGACCTTAGCTTCCTTCAAAAAAATATCTCAGGCATAACACAAGGACCAATCTTCCCAATTATTAGTCCTCTTTCCCCTTGAAGTTGGGTTTTTTAAATGCTTTGTATAATTTTCTTTTTTGGACTGGATTTGTGATTTCATTGGTACAGGGCAGAGATGTCAAATCTAAGGCCAGCAAAATTCCTGAGCAGAAGCCAGTTTAAAATATAACTGGGAAATGTTTAACAAAATTAATAAAATTATAATACAACAGAGATAATGTTAATCTTTGGTTTTCTAAATTGCTATGTGACCCACAAGGATCATTTTCTATTTGAGTTTGACACACTGATGTAAGGGACTTCTGGTGAGGAAACTCAATGCACTAATGGAGGTCATCAACTGCTCAGCAATTTATTGACTTTAGTTAGCTGCATGTAGAGAAGATTAGTGAGGAGGGTTTAGATTTTTTCCCAATCCCCAACTCTGCCATTTCTGTTGAGGATTTTGTTACCTTCAATTTTAAATGTTTCCAGGATGACCTCAGTTCTTTCTTTCTGGAGGTTGGTCCCATCTCTGTGAATGCTGGGGAATGTGAAAGGGTTTTTTTCCTGATTATTTTCCAATAAAAAGTAGGTTCCTGGAGTGCTAGGATGACTTTTTTTTTCCCTTTCTTTTTTTGTCTTTGTATTCCCAGCAGTTTGCATAATACCTTTGACATACTAGGCACTCAGTAAATGCTTTTTGAATGAATAAATGAATGAATGTATTGGTGGACATGTCTTATTTTCTCAAGGAAGCCAAAATCAAGGACTTCAGCCAGATGCAAAATTGATTTGGGTTTTTGGTTCAATGGATATTGAACATTCTAGTTTTGTTCCAGTTCAACAGTTTGAGGAAGTATATGGAGACAGTGTGGTTCAAGCCAATTCACAAGGCAGGTGGGAAGAAGCGACACCTTTCAGTTGTTATCAGGGTCAGTAAGATGTTGATATTTGGATTTGGTTCTGGTGTGATTCAGTCTGTCTGCCATTTTGGCTCACGGTTTAGTCCAAGTTCAAAATTCTTCCCAGCTCTCTTGCAGAGTGTTGATTGTTCCCTTTCCTCTAAACACAGCATGGCTGTGCCTTCCTGGTGGATGAAGTACAGACTGGAGGGGGCTGCACTGGCAAATTCTGGGCCCATGAGCACTGGGGATTAGATGATCCAGCTGATGTTATGACCTTCAGCAAGAAGATGATGACGGGGGGATTTTTTCACAAGGAGGAGTTCAGGCCCAATGCTGTGAGTACTTGACTCTTATTTTCCATATGTAGGAGCAAAGGAAGGGAACCTATAGAATGATTTATTTTAGTATAGCCCAGGGCTGGAGAACCTGTGGCCTGGAGGCCACATGTGGCCCTGCAGGTCCTCAAGTGTGGCCCTTTGACTAAATCCAAACTTCACAAAACAAATGCCCTTAATAAAAGGATTTGTTATGTGAAAGTTGGACTCAGTCAAGAGGCCACACCCAAGGACCTAGAGGATCCATAGAATGCCACATATGACCTCCAGGCCACAGGTTCCCCACCCCTGGTATAGCCTCATTAAATGCAGAGGAGTGGGAGGATGCTTTAAAGTGAATTTCCCCTATAGGGTGACATGTTTAAAGAATGAAAAAGCCTAGTACACTGGTTCTCTATTGGGTGTGTATGTGTTTGCAAACATTTGTATGCAGGTATATTCAGTACACCAACTGAAAGTAACTGATGCAAACTGACAGTAACAGGGGTCAGGCTTGATGTTTAAATAATGAGACTTGGACTTGTACATACAAAGTCCTGAATTTGGTCCTTTTTTTCCTGGTGTAAAATCTCTTAGTCCCTTCAAAACACATTTCTGGTGCCTCACAAGGCTTTTCCTGAACACCCATCCCCCACCCAATCACTAGCACTCTCTCACTCTTGAAAATATGATGCATTACTTTGTATTTTTTAAAAATTTAATCTGTGTACTAGAAATTCAGAGGGGGGATGAGGGAAGATAAAAGAGAGAGCAGATGGGGGGAAGGGGTATTCAATAGGATTGCCATTTTGGGGTGAGGGCAGGGGAAAGATGGGGAGAAAATTTGTAACCTAAAATCTTGTGGAAATGAATGTTGAAAACTAAAAATAAACAAATTTTAAAAATTTAATCTGTGACTTCACTGGTATAAGGCTATGGTATCAAACTCAAATAGAAACAGATGCTGGGGCAGCATATTAATTTAGAAAACCACAAGTTAATATTATCTCTGTTGTATCATATGTTTATTTATTTTATCAAACATTTCCCAAATATATTATAATCTGGTACTAGGACTTTGATACCTCTGGTGTGGAGAATTCCCAGTGAGGAAACTTCCATCACTAATGCAAGTCAGCAACTATTAACTGAAAAGTTAAATGACTTGTTCAGTAATGCACAACCAGTGTGTACCAAAGACCAGCTTTCTATACATTGTACCTCTATATTGCTTTGTATACTAATAGAGATTCAATTTCATGTACAATCTTCTTTTTCTGTTCTATTTTATATGTAGGAATCCTAATTTATTTACACATTTCACATTATATATAATATATAATACATATTGCTTTGCATATGCTTTGGGAGAAGCAACATGGCACAGTGGATAGAAAGCTGGCCTTGGAACCAGGAAGAATTGGATCCATGTTTTGCCTCTTGTATGTAGTTTCTCAGTGCTCTAGGCAACTCTCCAAAACTATATAAATTGCACAATAAAATGTATCGGTGTAAGGAGTTTCCTCATTTGAGAGTTTTATGAGAGTTCCTATACCAATGAAATCCCAAGTCTAGTATCTATTCCTGTGTGCTCTATGTGCATGTGTTTTGCTTTGTATATACTTTTATTTCTTACTTGTGTACATGTTATATGGTGGTTGGAGGGGCTTTTGTCATTGTATCCCTAGAAGATACAACATAGTCCTTTACACAGAGCCAGCACTTAATCTCATAATAAATGTCTGCTGAACTGAATAAAATCAAATAGTGAACATGCACTTATTAAGGGCTCACCAAGTACCAGACACTGTCCTTAGTGCTTGTGATACAAAGAAAGAGAAAACATTGTCCCTGCCCTCAAGGCGTTCACCTTCTAATGGGAGAGACAACATGCAAATACATGTGTATATGTACATATGTATGTATGTATGTAGGAAGGCACTAGGAGTGGGGGAACTGGAAAGCCTTCATAAGGTAGAATTTGAACTGAATCTTGAAGGAAGCCTGGGATCTTAAGAGACAGAGAGGAGGAAGAGCTTTCTAGACAGGAATAGGGGATCCTATCCATTGTAGAAACTGTGGTAGGCTGTAAGTGGGAATGCATTGCAGTGACAGGGAGGCTAGCACTGTCTTTTGAGGTTTGACTATAGTTATTCCCTAAAACTTGTGCCTCTCTTTAAAGCCTTTTCGGATTTTCAATACATGGCTTGGAGACCCTTCCAAGAATCTGCTGATCGCTGAAGTCATCAATGTCATTAAGAGAGAGGACCTCCTCAGTAATGTTACCCATGCAGGGAAGGCACTGTTGACAGGGCTGTTGGATTTACAGGTAACTGACCATCTACAGGAATGCAAGATCCAAAGAGGTTGCTTAGAACTCTCAAGAACTGGATAGAGGACAGCACTTGAGTTGACACTCTTTCCTTTGACCCTGGCTGCTCTCTGATCCTTTCATCCCCTCCTGCCAGATACATCTGACTCTCAGAGATACATGGATCAATATAGCAGACCTAGTCACAATAATAACGGCTACCTCACCAACCCTACAGGCAGCCCTGAGCTGGGGACCGAATCACACTTCCTTAGAGCACAAACTCCCCTCAGGTTTGGCACACTCAGAAGAGTTTTGTGTTAGAGTAGAGAATAACCACAGAAGCTCTAGTTCAAGTCCACTGCAGCAATAATAAGTTCTACATCTGAAAGACTGTCTTGCCAGTTGGAACCTCCAGAGATTTCCCACACATGTAGCAATACTGTGCCTAAGCATTTCTCAGCCCCATGTATTCCTGAGTTCTCCCTTTCCTTCCCCTCTGCCATCTGGAACACTTAGGGCCCCATCCCACCCTCATCCCAACAATTTAATCTCTACTCTAAGGGCATTTGCATTCACATGAATTTAAGGACTCAAAATAATTCTCAGAACATATCTTAAAACCCAGGGGGGAGACAACAGCATAGGCCACACTGCTTTGAGCTATGACCAGAACAGCCATAGGGTGAAAGTGTAATTCATCCTTCACTGACTTAGAAGGTTGTTTTTACAATCTGTGTAAATACTGAGCTCACCCAATCTAGAAGCATCTAGTCACACACGACCAGCATTGCATCTGGAGAGCTGCTAAACTGTGGAGGGCTGTTGGACTGCACCAAGAAAACATCAAACAGCCTTTAGGAGGGGGAAATTGCTGCTGTTATTACAACTAAGCAAATGCCTTTAATGAAAGCAAAATGACAGCAGGCTTTTTTTTCCCCTTTGGCTGCTTTCTTTGGATTTTATTCATGTCCAAACAGAGGCAGAGGAGGGAATCAGGAAAATGTCTTTGCAATGGGTTAAATCATTACTCCCTGCTGAGATCCTCTTTAATCTTCTCGCTAGCACAAATAGGAGAAATGACAGAAGTAGTTTATTTTCCCATGTGATTTATGGCCCAGCTCAGAGTCATTTATGCAGAGTCTCAGGTAGCAGGACATGTGCCTAACCCAAGTCTAGGAGGGTAGGATCAACTCATCATATAGCTGCCTCAGAGCCATGAGCTAGGGAGGATCTCTGGGCAGAAAGCAATTTGGGAATATTAGGGGTAGGGGGGATTACAGTAAAAATTAGGAGAATAAACAAATAAAGAAACGGATATTCCTGGAGCTGAAGTATGAGAGAAACTATGCAATCCGAGTGTATTCTTCAGAGCAAGGGCTATTTTGCTAGAAGTATTTTCTTCCCAGCTCTTTCATGTAAATCCTTGACTTCTCTGCCTAATGGAGCATATCTAGAGTCATTGCAAATAACACTGTGGTTTGTCCTGAGGAGGAGGAGGAGAGAACTGAACTCTCACTAATTAAGGTCAAATTTTGCTCTCAGAGGGGACCTGGTACCAGCTGCCAAGAAGCTTAAAATAATAACGTCTTTTTCTCTGGTGCAGCTTTGTGAAACTGCCAGGCCTTTGTCCTCTCTTGAATAGATTAACCAAGAGTTTGGTTTGTTGTTTTTCATCTCATCTACAGTTATCATTAGTGCCGGCCCATTAAGTGTCAGAACCTGAAAAAAATCTAATTCCAGGTAAACTGAAATTTCTATAAACATGGACAGAAGGACAATTCTAGTATTATTTGATGAGTCATCAGCTGCTTAGTTGTATAGAACACCCCTTCACTGGACTCTTCCAGGTAGGCTAGGAAATATTTGTGTAGTTGGTAGATTGATCTAACCCTCTGGGCAAGGGTGTCTTGGGGAAGAACTGGTTATAAACCTGTTGGCCTTATACCAAGGTAATAAGACAACATACCAAAAATTTTGGGATGCAGCCAGCCAAAGCAGTCCTGAGAAGAAAATGTGTATCTCTAAATCAAAAAAGCAAAAGAACAGATAAATGAACATGCAACTAAAAATCCTAAAAAAACCCAACACATTAAGAAGTCCCAATTAAACACCAAATTAAAAATCCTAAAAAATCAAAGAAGAGATTTTAAAATTGAAAAAAAACCATTTGATTAATAAATAGAATTGGGAGCTATTAAAAAATAAAATCAGTTAACCAGTAGCTAATTTAATTTAAAAGATGAAGGCGCAAACCATATTATGAATATCAAAAAAAGGAGAATTCATAAATCCATTTGTCATGTCGCTTTACAGTCATACTTTGTCTAACAAGGAAACTGAATATATAAAGTTTTTCTTGATGGTTTGGGTTTTTGTTTTTATTGCTCCTGAGAAAATGAATTTATTATAAGCCATGGTTCTAGTGATTTATCTTATTTTAAGAAAAAAAGTTAAATTTTTTAAAAAAGGAGAATCCATTACAAATAAAGAAATAAAATATATTATTAAAAACTATCTTGTCCAACTATACCAGTGGTTCTTAACCTTCCTAATGTTGTGACCCTTTAATACTCATATATGGACGTATCTGCATGTGGGAGGACCCACCTGGAGACAGATAGAGGAGCGGTATCTCGGTTCCTAAGACCATCGGAAATATGTGTTTTCCGATGGTCTTAGGTAACCCCTGTGACCCCTGTGAAAGGGTCCTTCGACCCCGACCCACAGGTTGAAAACCATTGAACTATACTGACAAATGAAATAAATGAACATTTATTTAAAAATATTAAAATATCAATAAAACTTTAAAAAAATTTAAGGGTCTTGAGATACACAAAAGGATCACATACTACAATTCAAAGTCATGATTCTGGATTATCTGCCCCTTTGGATCCTTAATGCCACAATAAAGTTTTGTGGAGGAAGAACCTGAAAATAATTGTGTTTCTGTCTTTGGCCTGATTTGAGAGAAGTTTGCCTTTTCAACCCCTTTTCCCCTGTCCCATCCTCCCTGGAAGTTCCTCTGACTTCCCTCTCCTCTGTCTTCCCATATTGCAGGCCCGATACCCACATCTCATCAGCAGAGCAAGAGGTCGAGGAACATTCTGCTCTTTTGACGCTCCAGATGAAACAACAAGGAACAAGTTCATTTTAACAGCAAGAAACAAAGGTAGGGGGGCAGTGAGCATGTGGTATGGTCCTGGGGTTTTATTTCTTCCTTGTACTGAAATATATATTATGCTTTTTCATCTGTGCAAGTTATTATCTATCTGACTGAGTACCATATTGGGAAACTAGTCGGGAAGAAATTTCTTCAGTTTTGTTATAAATATTATTATTTAGCATGTGTCTAGAAGGCCATATTTGGCAAACTCAGAGATGACCTGATTTTTCTTTATTTTTTCTAACTTCAATAGACTTGCATTTGGGAGAACTGAGTTCTGAAATTAACTATGTGACCTGGTGTAATTCATCTCACTTCTATGCGATCAAAATTTCTTCATCCTTAAAATAAGGCATTTGAGCAAGATGGTTTCTAATGTCTCTTCCAGCTCTAACATTCAGTGACACTAGTAGCTAGTTTAATTCAAGCAGATTTACATCTTTGTGTAGTACACTGTGATAGGTAGTGGGGATACAAAGAAGAAAAATAAGAATCTGCCTTCGAGGAACTTACAGTCTAATAGGAGTATAAAACATTCACACAAATAACTAAAACATATGTTAGAATGTGATCAATGCAGGGAGCAGGGCTTGAGAACAGAAAAGAATTAGAGATTGGGCAGAGCAGGATCCCTTCATTGCTTCGGACAATAGGGAAGATTTCATGGAGGTTTCACCTGAATCAAGCCTTTTTTAAAAAAAATATTTTATTTT
>CM053583.1:287773644-287804837 GCA_028627135.1 Pseudochirops cupreus | reverse complement strand
TTAACTGCCTTCAATGTGACCAGCCACTTAACCTCTATTCCTGATTCTCCCCCTTTAAATTGGAATGTCAGCATTTGTCCTGATGATGTAAGGATAGATGAGATGATTTATGTAAAAGCAACCTGAGCTTTTCAAAGAAGAGAGTCTGCTTGGGCTCTATTTTGCTGTTTCTTTGGATGGGCGTTAGATTGGAAATATGACCAGTTGGCTGAACACCAGAATTTTCCTAGCTGGCATATTATGGTTTCTCTAAAATTTGTAGCCCAAGTTTGAAATCATTCATAATAGCCAAGAGTTTGCATTTGTTTTCTAAGGAGCAAGTCAGCCCTGTGATTTCAAGTCAGTTCAGTAAAAAGAACTTCAAATACCAGGCCGAGGAGTTGGGATTTTATTCCATAGACTTTCCAAATATGTCTTCAGTTTTCTTTAAAAATGAACCAAGGTCCAAGAACTGTTTCTCTTTTCTTGTCTTGGGGAAACTTATGATCTCCATCCATATGTCCCAGCTAGCTATTTTTCTTCTCTTCTCTCCCAGCTGTCTTCCTCTGTTGTGGTTGAACCAAGAAAAAGGCAACGATGTAATTTTAAAACACACTGAAGTTCAGATGCAACTGATTGAAGTTCAACTTTAAATATTTCCTTCTGGGGATTGAAATCCAATTTTAGCTGGTTAAATGCCAAAAAAAGTTATCGTCCCTTTTTATGATCCACTTTGAAGCTTGTATCTTATTTCCACACCTTTGGAAATCCAAACTGAACACAGATCAATTTTCAAGTGCCTCTGGGATTCTCTATTAATGCCGCACCGAGTTATTCAATAGTTGTTTCCCTATAATTAAAT
Source organism: Pseudochirops cupreus (assembly GCA_028627135.1). Lineage (NCBI taxonomy): Eukaryota > Metazoa > Chordata > Mammalia > Diprotodontia > Pseudocheiridae > Pseudochirops > Pseudochirops cupreus. The sequence goes on along the minus strand of CM053583.1, from coordinate 287,803,996 downwards.
GTCTAGACGCTCACTGTCATCAGCTGCTGCTTCCAAACATCTCTTGTTGTGGCCTCTTGGACTTGTTATATGACAGAGCTTGACTTCTTAAGGAGAAGAGGTAGGCAGTCCCCTACTCTCAGGTTCGCTGGATTGTAAAATCATAGATTTTATTACATCTAGTCTTTGTTGTTGCTGTTGTTTATCCAGTTGTATCCAACTCTTCATGACCCCATTTGGGGTTTTAGAGGCAAAGATACTGAAGTGGTTTGCCATTTCCCTCTCCGGCTCATTTTACTGATGAGAAAGCTGAGACAAACAGGGTTAAGTGACTTGCCCAGAGTCATACAGCTGGTGTCTGAGGCCTGATTTGAACTCAGGAAGATGAGTCTCCCTGACTCCGTAGCCAGCACTATTCTCTACTGTGCCACCAAGGTGTCTTGCATTTAGTCTACCTCCCTCTTTTTATAGGTGAAAAAACTGAATTCTAGAGAAATTACTTGCCCATTGTCATACAGGTAGTGAATGAGTGACAGAGCTAGGATTCAAATCCTATCTATCTTCCTATTCATGGAAGTCTTGTGCCCTGATATGCAAACACTTGAGTGCCAACCTGTATTCTTGTGAATACCCTAAATTTCTCTTCTTTCCTAGCTTTCTCTGATTGAGGCTATACTAGTGACACTTCCTTTGAGAGTTCTTGAATTTCTCAACACAGTTTTAAAATAAGGCATTTTAAGTAGACATTGGTGTCATACATCACACACATACAAACACACATACACATACACATGCACATACACACACACACACACACACACACACACACACACACACACACACACACACACACACCCCTCCTACCCCCTTCCATAGCTTTTGCCTGATTATGTGAATTGGGAATTAATTCACTCTGTGACACTGAATAAGACAGACACTTCATCTCTCCCTAGCTCTTCATTTCCTCATTTGTAAAATGGAGGAGGGGCAGTGCCTACTTGGATTGTGTAAATCAAAGAGCTAAAGGGTCCTTCAACGTTATCTAATCCAGTGGTTCTCAAAACTTTTTGATCTCAGGATGCCTTTACCATTGACGAGCTGCCAATAGAGTCTAACCTTCTCATTTTATAAGTGAGGGAACCCAAGGCCTAGATAGGTTATAAGATCATACACTTTAGGACAGGAAGAGAACTCATAGATTTAGAATAGTATGAAGAACCCTGGCTCTGGAGATCAGAATTCAAATCCCAGCTCTTCTGCTTGCTACCTGTGTGACCCTGGAAAAGTCACTTAACTTCCGTCTTCCCCAGTTTCCTCAGCTGTAATCTATAAAACGAGGGAGACTAGACCAGCGGTTCTCAACCTGTGGGTTATGTTCAATTTGTAACAATGAAAACACATCCTGCATATCAGATATTTACATTACGATTCATAACAGTAGCAAAATTACAGTTATGAAGTAGCAACGATAATAATTTTATGGTTGGGGGTCACCACAACAGAAAGAACTGTATTAAAGGGTTGCAGCATTTAGGAAGGTTGAGAACCACCGGACTGTATCAGACACACAACCCATGTGGGCCACATGCAACACACAACACTCTTGAGTGTGGCCAAAACTAGATTAAAATGTAATTGGGATAAATTTAACAAAATAAATAAAAATACAGCAAAACATAGGTAATACTAATTTTAGTTAGGAGGCCTGCAGGGATATGATAGACAGTTTAGTGGGCCTCATTTCTATTTGAGTTTGATATCACTGGCCTAGGTGACCGTTGAGGTTCCTTTTAATTCTAAATCTATGGTCCTATGATCCTTTATTATATAACATGAGGAAACTAAGTCCTAACCAAGACATAGGATCACAGATTTACAATGGGAAAAGGATTTTAAGGATTATATTTACAAATGAGAGAACTAGAGAGGTGGTGACCTGCCTAAGATTTTTTTTTTTTACCACAGGTAAATAGCAGGATTCAAAGCCACGTTCTTAGATGCCAAATCCAAAAATCTAAAAAGTTCTCCACACTTATAATAATACTCAGATTGAGACACACCAGCTGGGGGGAAGCACTCATTATTGGCAGGCAGCTGATCATGCCTTCCCTCCTATGCAACCCACCAGGTCCTGGGACCTCTATGGTTATCCAGATTTGTAGAACTACCCAAGAGCTGAAACCCACACTCACCTCACCCCCCCCACCAAAAAAAGACTTTAGAGACTCAACCCTGGACAATCCACAGGACTTAGTACAAGTAGTGAAGTTGAGATTTGTTCAGCCACATCATGACTCTGTCCCTCAATGCTTCATTTTTATCTCCTCCTTGGTCCAGGAATTCTTCTTGGTTCTGGAATTTGGTTTGGTTCATTTGGAGAATCCCTCATCACTCTTCTCTCCCCTGGCTCACTTCTATTCATTGTCATATCCAAGGCCACCTGGGTCCCTAGAGGAGCAATTTATAGTAGATTTTCCCTATTCCAAGTCTTTCTATTAACCCTTCTTTTCTGCAATCGAAATTCTTGTTCTTTCTGGCTCTGTTCTCCCAGTTAAAGGTCAGTTCCAAGGCTAGTTGCAAGATCAAGTGTCCAAAATGGTCACAAGTGAATATTAGTCAATCAACAGGCATTTTTTAAGATGTGCTTTTTGCCAGGTAATAGGGAAAAGGAATAAAAACTGTTTTCATTTGCCTAAGGATCTCCCAGATGAGGAAACTCCATTTACAGATGCAAGTATAGCAACATATAGTTGCTTAGGGTACTAAGAGGTTAAGTGACTTGGCTAGGGTCACAATATAGCAGTATAGCAGAGGTGAGACTTGAATTCAGGTCTTCCAGACTTTTCCTAACAGGGAACAGTTGATGCCTTAATATTTATGGGGGAGGAGGGAGCAAAAGAAAGCAGCAACTGATCTGTTTTTCTTTAACATGATTATGTTGAAATATAAAGTCACTTATTCCATGTAAAAAAAAAAATCAAATGTGTACAAATGTTCCTTTTCTGATCCTTGCTCCAAAAGGTGACATGAAAGAGAAAAATTAGTGTCAGGGGATGGCTAGGTGGTGCAGTGAATAGAGCACCAGCCCTGCAGTCAGGAAGACCTGAGTTCAAATCCAGCCTCAGACACTTAACACAAAACTAGCTGTGTGACCTTGGGCAAGTCACTTAACCCCAATTGCCCTACCATCCCCCTTCCAGAAAGAAAAAGAAAAAGAAAAATCAATGACAGAAACAACTGTCCAGTTAATTACAATTCTAGAGGCTGACAATTGGCAAGAAATTCTAAACTGGTTTAAAACAGACTAATAAAGAGATTTTTAAAAATTAAGTAATATATGTCAAATCCATCCCTCTGAAGTTTAGAGAAATAAAGACTAACTCTTAGTGCCTGGAAAATGCTTAAGAGAATTCATATATGATATTTCCTTGCTATCTCACCATGCTACCTAACTGTGACCATCATCCTTGTCTCCTTCCACCAGAATCTTAGACTCTTCTCCCTATCCCTTTTCCTCCCTCACCCCATAGGTTTGTTTTAGCTTTATCTTTCACAGAAACGGGCCTCCATGGCACTTTGGGACATCTCCTCACCATGCAACTACACACACACACACTCACACACACACATACACAACACACACCACCTTTCCAGCTCCTTTGAATGTATTATCTTCCCTATTAGAATGTAAGCTTCCTGAGGGCAGGATTGAAGTGCTTGCTTGTCCTTGTATTCCCAGTGCCTGCACAGTAATGCTGGTACATAGTAAGCGCTTCTTAAATGCTCCATCTTTTGTCTAAACCAGATCTAAACGTTCAGGTTTATCTCAGTTGTGTGTTTGCAACATGCCTTTAATTTTGCTTTGCCTTGAGATTTTTAATGTCCTGTGGAGTGATAGATTAACCTTCAAAGAGCCTGATAGGCATATTTTTAAATCTTTTTACCTCCTAATTAGTGAGAAGAGCACTGGACCAAGAGTCAGGAAGCTTCGGGTCTAGTTCTGACCTCCCCACTACCTTGCTGTGTGACCTTTGGGCAAGTTCTTCTCCTTTTCTAGGCCTCACTTTTCATACCTGCAAAAGGAGGGTTTGAACCATAGATCTTCTTTAAGATTCATCTCAGCTCTAAAAAAAATAATTTTATGATGTATCCTATCATTCCCCCAAACAACAACAGAAAAATTCAGATGTTTTCTTGTTCTGTTGGGTCAACTCTTTGCCTTTTTTTTTTTTGCAAATTGTTTTAACTGGTGCACACAGTGTGTTGCCGAATGCACTGCTTGCTTGCCCAGCATTCTTTTGATGCTAATGTGTTCCATTTCCATCTTTCCCAGGTCCATGTGACATTTACCATTTTGACATTTTGGCTTTAGCCTTAGGAGTTACCAGTGGGTTCCTCTCAGATTCTCTGACATGATGCTTTGCAAGGTACATTATGCTTTCTGAAATGTATTCCTGGATAATACACCCAAATATATAATAATAATAAATAATAATATATATGAACTCCCAAAACATGGCAGTTAGCCATGCTCTTGGGTACTCCTGTTTTTTTCAAACATCCAGTAATTGGCAAGTTTTCATGTAATATAACGAGCTACATTTCTTCTGTATAGTTAAAGTCCCAAGAACGTGATTTTCTTTTTTTTCTCTTAAATAGTATTTTTCCAGTTACATGTAAAGACAATTTTCAATATTCATTTTTTAAAATAAAATTTTGAGTTCCAAAGTTTCTTCTTCTCTCCCCTTCCTCCTCCCTGACAAGTAAGCAATTTGATACAGATTATGTATGTTCAATCATGTAAAACATATTTCCATATTAGTCATGTTGTAAAAGAAGAAACAGACCAAAAGAAAAAAAAACAGAAAAAATAAAGTGAAAATAGTGCGCTTTGATCTACATTCAGACCCATAGTTCTTTCCCTGGTTGGGGATAGCATTTTCCATCATGAGTCTTATAGAATTGACAAGAAGGTGATTTTCAGAGGGAAGGAATAAGATATAACATCCATGAGTTGTGTCTTTATTTACCCTACTGACTACTAATTAATCAGGCAGTCTCAGGCACTGTGCTGAGCATTAGGGATACCAAAACAAAAGTCAAAGAAATCCATTTCCTTAAGGAACTCACATTCTAATGGGGGAGGGGGAACAATATGGAAGAAATGTTGGCCTTAGCATCAGATGACCTGAGCTCAAACACCATCTCTGATGTTTGTTTCTTGTATGGAACAAGGCAGGTAATAGGAATTAGATGGCCTCTGAGTTCTGTATGATTCTCTTCTATCTCATTCTATAAACAAAATTAATACAAAGCGATTTCAGACAGGATGGAGGAAAGATTTCTGAAGGAATCAGCAAAAGCCTTGTGTAGAAAGTGGTGTTTAAGCTGAGACTTGAGTTTGAGCTGAGGAGTCCAAGAGACTGAGCTAAGGAGGAAACACACTCCAGGTATGAAGAACTGACAATAAAAAGGCACAGAGACAGAAGATGAAGCATTGAGTGTGCCCAAAACCAAATTCATTTATTAGTAATTCATAACCATACTCTAAAAGTCACTAATCTGTGAATGCCCTTTGACCCAGTGATACCACTACTAGTTATATTTCCCCAAGAGATCAAAGAAAAAGAGAAAGGACCCTTATGAACAAACATTTAGAGCAGCACCTTCATCATAGCAAAGAACTGGAATATTTCAAAAAGGCCTTTTCATTTCAAGGCAAAGGACTGTTTGTTGAGAATTCAAAGAGATAGATGACACACAATTCCTTGACTTCACAAAGTTTTGGGGAAGACAGACTACACACTGATATTTACGGGTCTGTAATCATATAACCCAACCTGGCATTGGAGGACAGAAAGCTAACCTTTATGTGAGGACTCTGAGATGTATATGTATACATATATGTGTATATAGACATGTGTATACATGTATGCATGTATATGTACACATGTGTATAGGTAGGTGTGTGTATATGTGTATGTGTATATACATATGTAATATATATCTATACACATACATACATTTAGATGTGTGACTATGGGCAAGTCACTTAACCTCTGCTGCTTTGCTTTAATGAAGAGAAGTTTCCCACAACCAGCCACAGCCAAGAATCATGCATTTGGAGCCATAAGGGACCTCACAGACCAATCATGAAAGGTTAAGACCACAAAAACAAATGAACAACAATAGAAGGCCTTGTATGATGTGGGCAAGATGGGCAGTAAATCGATCCATTCTGCTCGTCAGATAGGAATTAAAGGACGTCCCCCTCCTCTTTTTTTAAACGATTACATCTGCTGCTCTAGCCTGATCCTTCCTAGTTGTCATTGGGCCCTGTGAGGTAAACAGGTCTGGCTGGTGCAGAAGCACCTTTTCTCCGAGTGCTTCATTCCCCAGAAAAAGAGACTTTCTTCTCACAGTTCAGATTGGATCACTCTAATGTGCTGATTACTGCACTGGGTAAGTCAGTATCTGGCTTGTAATAATTATAGATTTCCTCCGTGATTTTCTCCCATTGGTTGCCACAGCAACCATGTAATAGCTCTGCTGAAGCACTGTCACAGTGATTTCAGGCCAAAATGGCTCAGGCTGCACAGCTTCCCCTTTGCTGTTTCCTCTAGTACTCCACTCCTCCATTCCTAGGCAGTTGTCATGGCAACTGATTAGAGGCACCCAAGTCCTGCAGTGTTTCTCAGCACCAGAAATACAGCAGAAAGCTCTGTATTCTACCTCTATCCCTCTGCCCCCGCCCAACCTTAAGCAGCCCCCAACCACCACCCCCCATCCAGTTACATGGCATCCCTCTTCCCTCTCTTAGGCATCCCAGCGTGGGTAGGAGTCGATAAGGCCCTTCAGCCAGTGATGGATGGGTGCGGATGAGGCTGGGGAGCCTCGATTAATCAAACGCTGGACAGGCTGGGATAGAACGAGCAGCATGGTAGGAACTTCTTCCTCTTGGGGGAGGGCTCAGTGGATGTGTTCAGCAGAACGCTGCCAGATACAGGGAGATGATAAAGGCAGCTTTTGCAGCTGCTAGGCTCCTGCAGAAGACGCTGAGAAACCTAAAGATTCAAAAGCCCTGTTGTTCTCATCGGGGATTCATTATTATGCTAGTTGACTTCCTACTGGGGAAGAGGAGAAGCCACAAAGAAGACTTTTAGTGAGCAAGGGGGGGTGGATGAGGGCAAGAAGGAGATGGGGGGGGTGGAGAGACCGTGCCTTACAGTGGGGTAGGATGTCTGTGACAGAGTACACGTGAATGTTTACAGTCAAATGAGCAGGGATTCAATCTCACAACCCCCCAACCCCTCGTTCTTCACTCTTGCTCTTCGAGTCCTGGCTGAGCCCAACAATTTTCTAGAGCTGGGTTGGTTCAGATAGGTGGTTATCCTCTCTGCCAGCTGAGATGTCGGGAGGCTGCCGTGTGACTCCCCCTCCCCCTGTGAGTGATCCACGTTCTCGGGACTGACAGTCCCAAGCAGCTCCTGAGGGGGGCTGAGAGCAAAGATCTCCCTTTAGGATGCACCCCACATGCTGCAGCCCAGGAAATCTCAGGAATGAAACAGAAGAATTAATGTAAACTCGGCAAGCTGCCTGCTGGAAATCTTCAACCCAAGCCACACGAGTGTCTTGGATTCCTTCTGTGAGTGTGTGTGTGTATGTGTATGTGTGTGCGCAGGGGCAGCTGTGTCTGAAGGGGGGATATATTCTGCCCGCTTGGGCAGAATTCTTTAAGCAGGGGAGGGCGTGGATGGGCACTGATTCCATGGAAGAAGCCAGAGCGGTGAGATTTTTTTAAATGTGATATTTACAAACAATATCCATGCGGGATTTGTTTATGTTTGCCTGCTTACAAAAGCAGCCAGTGAGATAAAGTGAGGGTCACCTTGAAGGGTATGATGTCGAGCTCCCAAAGAAATATTTCACCTCTCCAACAACTGACACCCCCTCCCCCCCAAGCTTTCCATTTAGGTGTGCTAGGGAGGCCTCTAGTTTTTTATTTGTTATCTTTAAATAGATATCACCTTTTTCCTTGGGACATGACTTGGATGTGTTTCGTTAATTCCTTTGCAATGGGAGAGTGTTTATTTACATGATGTAGTTTATTGAGAGAATGTGGGCTCTAGGTCTGCTACATAACTTAGACTTTTTTTTTTAACATTTGGGAGAACTAGGAATAAGTTTTAGGAAGCTTTGTGCATTTTCCTTCCCATTCACCTTATGAGCTGTGTGGCCATGTTAACCCTTTAAGAACAACCAGATATTTCTTAACTGAAACCTAGAACCAAAGAAACAGCATGGTATAGTGGAAAGAACCTTGTTTTGGTAGTCAGAAGATCCAAATAATTTGGGACACTTTGCTTTATTCTTTGGAGTCTCAGTTTTCTCACCTGTGAATTGGGCTAATGAAATAAATGTACTGGACTTGGAGTCAGGAGACTTGTGTACAAATTCCACTTCCAGCACTTACTGTCTAGCTATGTGACCTTGGGCAAGTCCCTTCACCAAGCCTCGGTTTTCTCATCTGTAAAATGGGAATAATTATGTTTGTACTACCCTCGCTCAGAGGGTTGTTATAAGGATAGCATTTTGAAAAACTGAAAGGACTGTGTAAATATGGGTTACTGTTTTTGTTATTATCTGTTGTGCCCACCTCAATAGATTGTTGGGAAGATCAAATGAAATAATACACAGTTCTTCATGAACTACAAAGTGGAATACAAACCAAGGAGCTACTAACTAAAGGTTTAGAGTCTCACATATGCGTGATTTCAGTGGAAAGTTGCATTTAATCTATAAGCTGAGAACAAAGAAAATTGGTGATATTTAACTTTTAGGCTTATTATTATCCTCATTTTCATGTAGAGTACTTATGTGTAAAATGAAGAAATAATTATTTCCGGTTTGCTTCTGACAGACCCTCAAATGAACTTTGGTATGTTTTCTATGCTTATTCACTTGGCATAGCCTGTCTGCAACTTTAGTTCAAGTGCCTTATGTAAACAGTCAGTGACATTGGCAAAATACTTACTATTTGCCTGGACATGATCATATAAAGAAGTAAATGATGTATTCCCTGTCCTCAGGGAGCTTACAGTCTAGTTAGAAAACATAGCATATAAGCAGGATAAGTGCTTAAGGATCAGTTCTTGATGACTGTAACAATGGTGCTATGTGACCACAGGCAAGTCATTAAACCTCCCTGAGCTTCAGTTTCCTCCCCTATAAAGTGGTGATAATACTTCTCAATGCTTCATACCTCAAAAGGGTATTATGAGGGAAGAGTTCTCCAAACATGCGAGCTGTTGTAATGATTTATTATAAATGTGTTCAGGGGCAAATACAGCCTTACCATAGACATGTAAATTGAATTTGGGGCTACAGCTTTACAATGCTGATGTCTCAGACATGAGCTCATAGGATTGGAAATCCCCTCCAGAGATTATCTAATTTATTCTCTTACTTCCTAGGAAAGATTGCTCCCAAATTGCTCCTTCTCAACATTTTAGGCTTCCTGAGAAAAACACAACATCAAATCATCCTGGATTCAGTAATACATGAGTTCAAGTACCTGCCTCAGATGCTTACTAGCAGTAAGACTCTGAACATATCTTTTAACCTCCCCAAGTCTCAGTCTCCTCATCTGGAAAATGGAGATAATAATGGCACATATCTCAGGGATGTTGTGAGGTTCAAATGAGATATATTGAGTTGAGATGATCAAGTAAAATATGGGCACCTTTGAATGCTTTGCAAACTTTGAAACTATAAAAATGCAGATTGTTATGATTAATATTACTGTAGAAGTCTATTATGATGTTAGTAAGAGGAAAATGACAACCCAAAGTTGTAAAACCTGAATGTATCTTGAGGTTTGTAGTTTATTGGGGTTCTTTTTTCTATTTTCCCTTTGGATTTGAGTTCCTCAGATTACTCAGAACCCCAGAAAGTGAAAAATATGATCTCAGTGCTTCTCTGTTCTTTGAGCCTTGGGGCAGTGAGATCTCAGTTCACTTCCAGATTATATTCATCATGTGATCCTGGGGAAATCATTTTCTCTCTCCAGTCCTCAGTTTCCTCAACTGTCAAATTAAAGCATTAGATTAGATAATCTCTAAAATCTCTTTACATGTCTAATTGTGGTCTGTGAGCTAAGATTCACCATGGGCAGAAAAGAAGGCTTAAATTTGGAAGGGTGTTTATTTCACAGACCTGAAATGCAAAAGAAAAGGAATTTCAGACTGGGAAGCAGAACTAAAGATGTCATTTCTCCACATGCAGTGGGCACAGGATCTCTGCCCCAAGACATTGATTGGGCCACTTAGCATAGGCTGGTTATAAAGAACCTCGCCACTAAGTACAGAATAAAGTAGACCTTGGAAACAGCGTCTTCCCTTTACCTCAAAGATTGAATGGGTTACTTCTCCTGCCAGAAGGGCAAGTTGTCATTTAGTATTCTTATTCTCTCTTTCTAACAGCAGGCAGATCTGTTTGCAGTGCAGATACTTTCACAAAACTGAAAACTGATGAATATCTCACTGAATTTTGAGTCAGAAATCTTGAGTTTTCATTCCAACTCTGCAGCTTACTTTCTTATGAGCTTGAGAAAAATCAGTGTGAGACAGTGGGAAGAGCACTTGATTTGTAGTCAGAGGAATTGGGTTCAAATCCTAGCTCATTTGCTGATTGCCTTTATGACCTTGGGTAAGTGACCTCACCTCCTTAGGTCTGTTTTCTCATCTCTAATATGAGGAGAACCCAACTGTAACTCATCTGATTGTCACCGAGAAAGCTCATTGAGCAAAATATAAGCATCTCGAGGGAAGAGATTATTTTATTTTTGTTTTCATGTCTCTGACACCTAACAGAATGCTAGGGGCTTAATAAATGTCTTTTGATGTGTATTAAATTTAACCCATAGGGATGTTAAAACCGTGCTAAGATGCTTAGCCAATTAAGTAAAAAAAATTATTTACTCTGGATACTGACATTGGGTTTAAAAAAAAAAGGTCCAGTTTTCATGAAATTGGGATGGTCTCAGAAAATCCGGGTCAGTTATGTCATCCTTATATCTATGACTATGGCTGGCTATAAGGAGGCCAAAATTGGGAATCACTTCCAAGTCCAAAATTCTAACTGGATTTTCTCAGTTCTGCCATCTCTGATTAATCTCTCTGGTACTTAGACTCACTAGAGTCACCAGAAATAAAAGGAAAGACCAAAAATTAGGCTTTAGAGTCAGAGCACCTGGGTTCAAATCCTACTTCTGAACATTTAGCTTCCTTGGGTATAAAGTGCTCTGCAAACCTCTAGAAATGTCAGTTATTGTTATTATTATCATTATTACTGTTATTTTTAGTATCTGTAAAACCAAGAGGGTTGGACTCAATGGCCTCTGAGGTTCTTTCCAGATGTTCACTTGTGATCCTGAAAAAACTAGGATGATAATTCCTTCATTTACTATAAAGAACTTCATTCCTAGGGTCAAAGTATGTTGGAAACCAAATTTGTTGTCAATAAATTACTTAGTAGACATGGGATCGGGGAATAGGAGGAAGCAGCTAAGGGGTGCAGAATTCCTGAGTTCAAATCCATCCTCAGATACTTCTTAATTGTATGATGCTGGCCAAGTCATTTAATTTCTGTTTGCTCAGTTTCCTCATCTGTAAAATGAGATTAATAACGTTGCCTACCTCTCAGGGCTGTTGTGAGGATCATATGAGATAATAATTATGATTATAATATATAATTTAATATATTTTATATATAAATATATTTATATAATAGATAAGTATAAATTATAATATAATATATAATTCTATATTACACATAATATAAAAATATAATCATATGTAATATATCATAAATAAATATATTTAATATATAACATAATTATTATATAATTATAATGATAAGGTGCTTAGCACAGTGCCTGGAACATAGTAAGCATTATATAAACGTTAGTTATCATCATCATTATTAGATGGTTTTGAGGGGATATTTCGCCCAGGCTTTGGTTAATCCTTTATGATTATCTTTACTCCCTTTACCCTTTTAAAAAACACCCCCTTTGTGACCAGTTATCATGGTCTACCAGATAATCCCTATCTCCTGGACCCATTTGGAGACTCACTAATGAATTCTTACTCTGTGGCTCTTCTTTTCTAGATTCCATGCAGACCCCAATCCCACTCCTTTTCCATCATGTGACATTGTCCTATGATGAACCTATTGCAGCTAATTTGACTACAGCTTACTTTACATTTAGAGTAGTAATTCCTTAATGAAATTTCAGGAGATTTCAAGGCATCTTGGTCATCTGAAGACTTGGGTTTGAATTCTAACTCATGCATTATAACTCACTGTGCAACCCTGAATAAATCATATGGTCTTTTGTTGTTGTTATTGTAGATTTTTTTGGATTTTTTAAATTTGTTGTTGTTATTGTTACTGTTCTGATGTTATTGGTATAGGGAACTTGCATTGAAGCAACTCCCTCTACCAATGCAGGTAGCCAGCTGTTCACAGAACCACAGAATTTGAACGTTAGAAGGGGTATCTGTGACCACCTATCCCATCCTATATACCAAAAAAATCTCCACCCTGACTAGTGGTCATCCAGCCTTCCATCCAGGGAGCTTTGGGGCAGCTTGAATTATTAGGAAATTGTTTTGTGTTGTTTTGTTTTTTACCTGACAACAAGCTTAAATTTGTCTATTTGCAAATTTTACCTGCTGCTCCTCTTCAGCCTTCTGAGGTCAAACAGAACAAGTTTAATCCTTCTTCCATCTGACGTCTATCGCATCCCCCATCAATCTTCTCTTTTTTCAGTCTGAATGTACCTGATTCTGTCAACCTCTTCTCATATTTCATAGTCTTGAGCCCCTTCACCATTTGGTTGCTCTCTTCAGAACCCTCTGTCCTGCCATGGCTCATAGAACTAAGCACAACACTCCAGATGAGCGTGGAACTCTCACCTCATTCCTGGACACTATACCCTACAACCCCAAGGTCAAATTAGGTTTTTTAGCTTCCACATAATACTGTTGACTCCTATTGAGTTTGAAGTCCAATAAAACCCCCAAATCTTTTTCAGAGCAACTGATATCTATGTCTAAGCATGTCTCTTCCACGATGTTTTTACCCAAGCATAATACTTTGTATGTGAACATATGTATATATGCACATATATATGTTTATGTATGTAAGTATGTATATATACTCTTGTTAAGTTTTACCTTTTTAAATTACACTCAAAGTTCTAGCCTATGAAGGTCCTTTTGGATCCTAACTCTCTTCCACTGTTTTAGCTGTCCCTATGAGCTTTTGTGTCACCTACAGATTTGATGAACAACTAATAGTCTTATGTGTTTTGCAATTCTTAGTCTTAGTGAGTTGTCTGGGGCCCTGAGATATCAAGTGACTTGCCCAGGGTCACATAGTAAATATGTCTGCCCTGAACCCAGGACTTTCTGACTTCGAGGCTCCAGAACTCAGTCCACTATGTCATGCTGCAACTAGAGTTAGAGCAAAAAGGGACCTTAGAGTTCAATCTAATCCAATCTCTTTATTTTACAGGTGAGGAAACTGAAACCCACAGAGGTTGTGACTTTTGCAAGGTTCACAGATGACAAATGGCAGAGACAGATTTTGAGCCCAAATTTTTTTAATGCAAATCCAGTGACCTCTCCTGGCTTTGGTTTCCTTGTCTGTAAAATGAGATTGAACTAGATAGCTGGTAGAATCCTTTCCATCTCAAACAACCTATGAATCTGATTACACCTGGGAGGCACACTCATTATATAAAAAAAAATCTGTTTATAAACCATCTCTTTTACTTATGTAGCTGACTAATGACATATATCTGATTTTATTTTTCACTTTTGGAAATAAATTTTCTGATCTTATCTCCAAATTCAGAGAGTACCCTTTGTATGAGGCCTGTTTGGAACTTCCCTATATGCTGACCTTAGGGGACTGACCTACTAATCTTTTCCAAGCTCCTATTTGTGCTAACCCCCCACACACACCAAAAAAAATTTAAAGCTAAATATTAATGCCATTTTTCTGCCCATTCTCCTACTTTCCTTTGTTAAGCATACTCTAAGGCATTGAAGGACATTTCAGAATTAATGATAAAAGCCATCTGCCCCAGGCGCCACATGGGAAGCCTCCCTGTTCTCCTTGAGTGGACAGATTAGGGTTTATAGCTCATAAAAATAAGTTTTATGACAAGCAGGACAAGGCATGGGGTTTTAGAAACAGACATATCTGCTACCTAGCAGACAGGACACCCCCTCAAATGCTGAATTAATGTACAGTTATGGTAAAAAAAAAATGTGGGTGATTGTTTTACAATTAAAATAAGTTTACTGAGGGCAATAAAGCTTTTTGAAAACTCTATCTCCTCTTTGTACAGAAGAAGAAAGGGGGCAGAGGAGGAGAAGATTCTGTTTCACCAGGGTTTTATTATTACTTATTGATGAAGTTTCTTTTGACATAATATGTTCTTCTCAACAAAAACCCAAACAATTCTGCCAAAATACTTTACCCCAAAAAACAATTAAAACCCCCTTGAAGAGTGATTTTGATTGTTAGTGCGTGGTATTTTCCTTTCCTATTGTTCACCAAATGCTAATAAAAAAGGGGGGGTGTGAGCTTTCATTTTAGTAATAGATATTCTTATTTAGAAATGGAAGGAGTCTTTGGTACGGGTATCATCTGTTGCCTTTGATCTGAGTTTTGTCGCCTTTTAACGTCGTTCTCATTTACATTGCTGCACTCATTTTCAGCACTGTTCTTTTGCCCCTGCTTCTACGTCTTTTCTTACGTGTCTTCCCATATATTTCTTAGTTCTTCGTATTAATTGTTCTTTATTTCTATACTTCAATTAATTGCTAAAGACACAGAGATAAGTTGGAATCTAAAACCCCTTGGTAGAGAATCGATACTGATGAGTTGACAGAGCCATCTAAAGTAACTTTTATATTTGTGTTGGGATTACGGCCCCGTTAGGAATTTTTTTGTGATATATGACATACCTTGTTCACCACTGAGTTGCTTTCCAGATTTCCTTTCAGTTCCTGTCAAATCAGAAGTCCTTTTCCTCATCGTTATATTTTTGGGTTGATTAAATACTAAACTACACGATCCATTAGCTTCCAGATCTTGCTTATATAATCTGTGCCACTTTGGTCATTCTACCACTTCAATATTTTTTCTGTAATACTAGATAGCTTTTTCTAATTCCTGTTTTGTGGCATAATCTGATATCTGATAACACTAAATTCCCTTCATTCCTATTTATTTTACATTATTTCTCTTGATATTCTTGACCTTTCTGCGCCTTCATATGAATTTTGTTATTTTTGTCTACTTCTATGAAGTGTCCCTTGGTAAGTTAATTGATACCACCAACCATGAACATCTGATATCTCTTCCATTATTTCTATGAAAAGTCATGGGTAGTTGTATAATCATGTATGTTTCTGGATAGGAAACTCCCAGATATTAAATGTATTTTGTTACCATTTTGAATGGAACCTCTATCCCTGCCTCCTGGTTTTTATACTAATTATAGGAATATTAATGATTTTGTGGATTTATTTTTAGTATTGTTCATTTATGGAAGTTGTTATCTCAGTTAACTTTTTTTGTAGATTTTCTAGGGTTTTCTAAGTAGCCATCATATATATAATTTATAAATACGTATTTTTGCTACCTCCTTACTTGTGCTTATTCTTTTCATTGCTTTTTGCTCTCAGTCCTGAAGCTAGCATTTCTAGTAGTATGTCCAGTAAAAGTGGAAGTAGCAAGCAAGGGTGATTTACCCCTGATTCTCCTTGGAAAACTTTTAGTATTATTGTTACAAATAATGCTAGCCCCTGGTTTTAGACAATATTTGTAGCACATTAAAATGGTCCTTTTATTATTGTTTTTAGTGATATTAATATAAATGAGCACAATATTTTGTGAAAGGCTTTTTCTACATAGATTGCTAGAAATCATGTGATTTTGGTTATGGTTATGACAAATCATACTAAGAATTTCCCTAATAGTAAACCATGCTGGGGACTTTGGGGCCTTTGTCTACTAGCTAAAATGCTTTTTACCTTCAGTGAAGAATACATGCATGATTTTATTTCACTTAGTTTTTTCAGAGGGAAGACTGTGGGGAATGACATGTTGGAGGCACTTAAAATAATTCAGCCAGTATTTATTCAATGCATATGATATGCAAAACATTCTATACTGCTAAAGGAATATAGTGTTTTGTGGTACAGTGTTAAGACTGATGGATCCATAGTCAGAGGACTGGGATTCAAGTACTAGTTCTTCCACTTACTACTAGTATGATTTTGTATGGTACTTAGCTTCTCTGGGCCTCAGTTTCCTCATATGTAAAAAGCAGGGATTAGACTAGATGACCTCTAAGCTTCCTTCTGTCTGAAAAGACTCCTGCCCCCACTTTTACACAATTTACCATCTAGTAAATGGGATAAGGTAAGAATAAGAAACAGTATTTACAGGATAAGTACACTAGAAAACTGAAAAACCAAGGGCCTTGTGAGGTTTCAAGGAAGATCATCACTTCATGAAGGAGGTGGTATTTGGGTGTAAACCTTTAGATATGGGAAGGAATTTAATAGGCAAAGTCATTCTAGGCACCAGGAACAGTGTGAGCAAAAACATGAAAATTTCTATGAATAAAAAATAATATTCTGGCAATGAAATTAAAATGGATTGATGTAGGGGAGAAAATACAGATGAGATGTCCTGTTTGCAGTCTACTGCAGTAGACTTCCCAATCCCATGTTGGGTCACTGCTCTACATGGCAAAGAGTCTTCCTCAGGTGTAGTTTAGGGAAGGCTGCTAAGAGGGAAGGAGGTCCTTACTTTATGAGATCAGTACCAAGGCAAACATCAGGATCAGTCTTTGTGGGATTTTGTTTAAGTCTCACCCAGTATCAGGGGCATCCTTATTATATGTTGGGAAAAGAGACAGTTGCCTACCAATTGTGATGTGAAGGGTTCTCAAAATGTAGCCACCCAAAAATTTCTTCTCCAGCCTGCCAAAATGCCTGAAATTCCATCCTAGGAAATTATTCTTTAGGGTGAAAGCACTGTATTCAGGGACAATAAATAAGGACTTAGTGGAATAGTGATGTCCAAAGAATGAAGTATTGGCTTGAGTGGACAGGTTTGACTGGAGATCAACCCTGGGGGTCTGAGCCCCTGGGATTTAGAGAAAAGTTTGACAAAAAAAGAGAAAGTGGAAGAGGATTGAAAACACACTTTGCATATTTCCCAAATTTATCTTTTACCTAGCAAATTTTTGCCAGCCCAGCATTGGTACTTAGAAAGTAATAAGCCTCTCAAGTCAGGACTGGGTTTTCTGTAACAATGCTGATGGTAAAAAGCCCACATGGGAAAACTGATTTTCTTCTCTCTAGAAAAATGACCCTGCTTAGAATCTGCTTCCTAGCGGTTCCCAACTCAGTCAACTGTGGAAATCAATACTGACAACAGGTAATGCAGCCTCCATCTAAGAACTTAGCTGAAAAACCTCAGCTCCTGGTTAATATTTTCCTAATTATCCCAGTCCTGCTTGTAACTTCTCCTTATAAGGATCCAACCTTTCTCTGGAGGGGTAAGACTGTGGAGAGTTCCACATCCTGATAAGTATTGAGAACACTTACTTACTGAGGTTGCCACTGTGAGGGGCACAGATGTATAAAGCAAAAGCAAATAGGGTGCTTGCCCTCATGGCACTTATAATCTATTTGAGATGGAAAATTTTACACATACACAAAAATGTAGCAAACAATACATTGTTTTATCCAGCCTAAATTATGTGGTACATATCTGTGTGCTACATGTTATATCCCCACCAGAAAAAATGTAAGTTTCTTGAGGGCAGGCATGAATTCATTTTTGCATCTGTATCTTCTGCCTAATAACATTGCCTTGTAAATAGAAGGTACTTAATATATGCTTGCTAAATTGAATTGTGTGTTGAGATTAGGAGCACTGTAGGAGTTCAGTGCTCCTATAGCCTCTGCTCTCCCATTTTCAAGAGTATAATGGCTTTTTTTCTTTTCCTGAGGATGGTGACGATGCACCAGAACACAACTAGCAAGAGAGGAAAGCATTTAGGTCTGTGCTTCAGGGGAAGCAAAACAGAGACCTTTGAGTTCAAGTGGAATAAACTTGAGCTGGGGGGAGGAAGAGAAGGAGGAGGAGCAAGAGGAGGAGGAAGAGGTAAACTGTGGAGTTAAAGCCTTCTGTCCCAGTTGCATCAATTAAACCAGCATGAATGTGGGACTGTTAGCCATCTGTGAAATGCAAAAAACTGTGGCTTTATGTGTTGCTATGACAACCCATGTCCTTGACAACTGAAATGCAATTACTGGGGTTTGTAATTATGTCCAGTTCTGTAGGAAAGCTTTGAGGGCCGCTGTCAACAGAGCAAGAGGGGTTTGAGCATGTTGTTCCCTCCTTTCTGTAAAATCTTCATAACTCTCAGACGCTGCAGAAAAAGAATGCTTGTTCAGGTCCCTGAGAAAATTGTCCTTGGCTCTGGGTATTTGGTGATCATGCTTCTTAAGAGCTTCAGTAGGTGCCTGGCTCACCTGGAGTTTTGAAAGTAAGAGCCTGTGGATCGTCTGGGTGTCCACAGATATGAGGCAAGGGAGGGGGGAGGGGCAGAGGCCATCTCTGCTCTGATTCTCTTCGGCACATCATGCTTTCCAACTGGCCCCCTCTACTCAGCTGACCTGAAAGAGAGCCTGTTTCCACTGCTCCTCTCCTTGTGCACTCGGAGCAGAGACCTTCTTTTTGCTGACAATGTTTGTTCAATGCTAGTGAGATCTGCAGCAAGTTCAGGGGTATCTGTGGAGTGCTTGGTGAGTTCTCTGCCTTTAAGAGTGGGCCTCACCTATCCTGAAGCTTTAGCATTGATACAGTGAAAAGCATGCCTGATTGTCAGTCACAGGACTTGGATTCAAATTCAGATTCAGCTATTTGCTGACTAGGTGACCTTGCTTAGGTAAGTTATATAAATTCTCTAAGCCTGTTTCCTCATGTGTAAAATGAGGCAGAATTGAACCCCTGGGGTCCCTTGAAGCTCTAAATTCATGATTCTTTGAACCTTCCCATTCTCCAAGGGAAATACAACTTCCTTCTTTTGCTATAGTCATTTTTCAACCAACCAGACCAGACGTAGGAAGTGTTTTCCACAATTGTCAAACAAGAACCAACTGCCAAGTGTAACAGTTGGATCACAGTGAGCCAGCTGATGATGGGATTCCTGACACCTTGCTGATATAAGGAATTCCTAGATTATTTTGGCCCTTAGCCTGATGTTGTGGCTTTCGCAATGAGTCTTAATCATCTCTGCATCTCCTACAGTACCTAGCAAAATGCCTTACACATAGGTACTCTGCAAGTGTAAGATGAATGAATAATAACAGCTAACATTCAGGAGGTTTTTTTGGTCCTCATTTAGAGCTTTCTCTGAGATCATTAAAAAAAAAATGAAGGCAATATGATAAGTGGCACCAAAAAATAAAAAAAGTAAAAACTTGTACCCAGCCTCAAAGAATTTATATCCTATTTGAGGGGGGGTGAAAAATTGGCAAACAAAGAGAGGCAGCATGATACAGTGGAAAGAATACTACCTTTGGAGTCAGAGGCCCTGGGTTCACATCCTTCTCTGATGCTTCTTTTTTTTCTTTCTGGTACCATATGTTTTTACATCATCTTCATTTCTTAATATGTCCTTCCCTCCCCTGTACAGTAACAGATTTAAAAAAGAAAAGACAAAAAAGATAGCAAAGCCACACTCCTACACCCACAGTCTCCCATCTTTGCAAAGCAGAGAAGGAAGTGCGTTTTTTCAATTTTTATCTAGAATTCAGCTTGGCTATTATAATTATATATTACTGGATTCTTTGTGTTGTTTTTTTGTTATTGTCTTTCCAGGTGCATTGTTGTAGTCACTGTTTTCTTGGCTCTGCTTCTTTGTGCATTAGTTCATATAAATCTTCCCATGCTTCTCTGAATTCACATTTCTTACCACATAATATTTCATTATATTAATGTACCACAATTTGTTCTCCCATTCCCCATCTGATAGGCATCAGCTTTCTAGTTCTTCTTCTTTGCTACCAACAAAAATAAACAAAAGTAATGTTTTAAGAATATTTGGTATATATGGAGGCTTTCTTGTTGTCTTTGATCCCTGAAGGGATAAGCCTAGACGTAGGATCTCTGAATCAAAGTATGCACGTTTTAGCCACTTTTTTAGAATGATTCCAATTGCTTTCCAGAATGATTAGAATTCACAGAATCACAATTCATAGTATCACCAACAGTGAATTAAAGTGCCTGTTTTTCCGGAGCCCTTCTAACATTGGCCATTTCCATCATTCATAATTTTTGCCAGTTTACTGAGTGGAAGGTGAAATCTAAATTGTTTGGGTTTAAATTTCTCTTATTATTAGTCATTTAGAGCAGTCTTTCTTATGATTGATAATAGTTTGCAACTCTTCTTTTGAGAACTGGAGCTTCTTATCCTTTGGCCACTTATTCAACAGGAAATAACTCTTGATTTTACATATTTAAATTACTTCCCTATATATCTTGGACATCAAACACTTAGAGATATGTGACACAAATGTTTTTCCCCGAGTCAATGATTTCTCTTCTTATCCTAGCTGCATTGATCTTATTCATGCATAAGCTTTTCAATTTCATGTACTTGAAATGATCTGCTTTCTCCTTTTTAAAATCTCCTTTATCTCCACCCACACAAAGCTGTGAAAGATACCTGCTCTCATTCTCTTCTAATTTTTTTTCTTTTATTATTTGACCTTTTACATCCTGATGCTTATTTTAAACAAATAAAGGCAGTCATCATGGTATATTTGGAAGAATACTGGCTCTAGGGTCAGTCTTGCCCCTGACGCTTATTGTCTATGTGGTCTTGGCTAAGTCAAATAATTTTAGTAATCCTCAGTTTCCTCATCTGTAAAACAAGGAGGGTGGACTAGATCTATGATCCTAAGTATTTATACAATAATATATGAGGGAGGGAGAACACTTACAACTAGGGGGCACAGGAAAAATTAAAGTATTAAAGAAGTGCCGATCACAGGCTTCCTCCAACTCAGTAAGTACTAGGAGATAATTTTACCAATTGCTTTACTGAGCTCAGCAATTTATTGCTGGGCCATTCGCATATTTATTCCAGAGCTAGAACCCCCAAGGTGCCATGACTTAGCACAGATCCTTTATAGATGTGGTAAACACACTGACTCATTAACCAGTTCTCCAGCCCGTCCTGGAATAGTTTTGCATTCCCATAATCTAGAATGAAAGTCTCACTGAGAATTTAAAACCTCTCAGGGCAGAAGGGACAGTTCCATCTTTTGACTGATGGTGTGGTGGTCAACTGAAATTACTGGTGACTAATGGATGCTTGTTAATTGAGTGATTGAGTGATTGATTGGTTGATAAGATACTTCAAGGACTGTGCTAGGATTTGGTGACACAAAGACAGAAATGAAACCATCCATGCCCTATTGGAATACATATATAAGAATATGTGAAATAAACAAAAGACAGTTGGAGAGGGTAAGGCCCTAGCACCTAGGAGGAATCAGGATACCTTCTTGTAGAACACAGCATTTAAGTTGAGGTTTGAAGGAAAAAAGAAATTCTACAAGACAGTAAGGAAGATGGAGTGCATTAGAGGTATGGGGAAAGCCTATGCAAAGAATATAGGAAGGGGAGTATCATATGTGACGAAGAGCAATAAGGCCAGTTTGTGTGGATCATGGAGTGAGGGAAGGGAAATAATTTAATAAATAATTTAAGCCTAGAAAATTAAATTGGAGCTAGGTTGCAAAAGACTCCAAACTCCAAATAGAGGAATTATTTAACTCTTCAGGAAATAAGGAATTATTGAAGTTTGCTGAGTAAAATCTTAAGGTCACATGCAAAGTAAAGTAAACAGAACCAGAACATTCTATACAGTATCAGTAATATTGTAATGATGATCTACTGTGAAAGACTTAGATTCTCTGAACAAAACAATAATCCAAGACAATTCCAAAAGACCCACAATTAAAAATGCTATCCACCTCCAGAGAGAGAATTGATAAATTCTGAGTGCAAGTTGAAGCATACTTTTTTTTAAGCTTTCTTCATTTTTTTTTGCTTTTGTTCTGTTTGTTTTATAACATAGCTAATAAGGAGATGTGTTTTGCATGACTTCATATGTATAATTGATATTGTATTGCTTGCCTTCTCAAGAGATGGAGAAAGGGCAGGAGTGAATAAGATAATTTGGAACTCAGAATTTTTAAAAATAAATATTCAAAATGTTTGCTGTAATTGAGAAATATTTATTGAAATAAATAAAATACATTATTTTAAAGATCATGGGATGATAGAGAGTTGGAAGGGTTTTCAGAAGCCATTTAGTTCAACCTCTTCATTTTACATTATGAAGATACTGACTTATCCAAGGTCATGCAAGGTTACAAGCATCAGAAGTGGGATATGAACCCAGGTGCTCTTACTACAAAAGATACTGACACAATAGGGCTGTTTTAAGAAAATAACATTAGCAGCTTTATGGGAGATGAATTGGATAGTGGAGAAAAAAGGGTAGAAAGGGAAAGGAATAAGCATTTATATAAAGCCTACTATGTGCCCAGCACTATGTTAAGTGCTTTTACAAATATATCTCATTTAATTCTCACAACAATCCTGTTAAAAAGGAGAGGGGAAAGAATGAGGCAAAGAGACAAGGCTATTATAGTACTCCAGGTAAGAAGGGTTGAGAATTTGAACTAGGGTTATGGGTATGAGTAGAGGAAAAGGCGGAAGATGAAAGAGATGTACAGATAGAAATAATAAGGCTTTACAATGGATTAAGTTGGTGGAGGTCAAGGAAGAGTGAGAAAGTAAGACTGACTTCAAAGTTGAAAGCCTGAGTAAAAGGAAGCATGGTATCACCTTTAATAAAAATAGACAAGTTCAAAAGAGGGTTGGGTTTAGTGAGAAAAGATAGCAAATTCAGTTTTGGACATGTTGATTTTGAGATACCGACCTTATGAGATATCAGTAGGAAGTTGGTGGTAGGGCAAATGTAAGCTCAGGAGAGAGACTGTGGCTAGGATCTGGGAGTCATTAGCATAGAAATGATAATTAAATCCTTTGGTTCTTCTGGCTCCAGGGCCGGTGCTCTATTCACTGCGCCGCCACCTAGCCACCCCCCTTTAGTTCTTAAAGTCAGAAAAAGAGAGAAAAAAAAAATTAAGACAGGGCAAAACCTTGGGCTACACTCAGAGTTAGGATGAAGATACAACAAAGGAGCCTGAGAAGTAGTTGGCAGTTATGAGAAGAACCAAGATGGTGCAGCATCACTAAAACCTAGAGAACAAAGCTAAGTCCACAGTGTCAAATGTTGCAGGGGTCAAAAAGGACAAAGATTGAGGAAAGAGAAAAGGCTATCAGAATTGTCAATTAGGAGATGGAAGTAGGAAGAGGGAAAGAGAGAGAGAGAAGCCTGATTATAGAGTTGAGAAATAAGGGATGGGAAGAAGGGAAGGAAACAAGCATTTATTAAGTGCTTTTTATATGCACTGAGCTAAACACTTTGCAAATATCATCTCATTTGATCCTCCCAGACAGGTGCAACATTTTTCTAGAAACGAAGAAGAGATATGGAACAATAACTTAAGAAGATAGTAGAGTGGAGTAAAAGGTTTTTATAAGGAAGAGTAGTTGAGGAAGGAGTAGATCACGAAGTCGAAGATCAAGCAACTATTGCTCTATTAGATGAAGTAGAATGTTAACCCCAAACTATGTTTTATTATTTTTGACATTTTCCTCATGCAAGATCCTTATAAATGTTACCTCAAATTGTCTTGGGTTAAAGGATGGGCATGGTGAGGAGGAAGACATAAATAGATGAATTATGTCAGGTTGGACATTTTTCTCTTTAAGGAAAAAAATCATACTTGAATTTAGAATAATATAAAATAATTTTAAAAATTAAAACAGTCTCTGGCATACTTTTGCCAAAAGCACAGAGTACAGAATTATTTTTTTTTCTTCAACAAGGGACATTTAAGCAGATAAATACAAATTCAATTTGGACTGCAGTCAATGTCACTGTTATACAGCGAGACATTTCTAGACCCAAAACGTATTTTTGTGTGATTCTTCATCTTCGTACGAGTACAAATGTGCTATGAGTGCTATCAGAGATCTCCCCTTTTGGAAACAAATTCACCTGAATTAAAAGTGAAACCATGGTAGAGGAAATATTTTACAGGAACTATGATGACTTTTTCTAGTTATAAATTAATACATTTGCAGTGGTATGGATAGTCTGAAAGCTACACTCACCCCAAGAAAAAATAAATAAATATAAGGGGAATAATATAATGCTAAAATTAAACTGATGTTTAAACTTTTTCCAAGATGTTTTATTTTCAGACTGTAAAAGTCAACAGAATTAGCTCTTAGCTAATTATATGCATAGAGTTATACACACCCATAATTTTCAGAAGAAATTTTCTAATTGGTACCTAAGAGACCTGAGTTCAGCTGGGGGTCGGGGGATAGGGAGGGACATGAATGGTGACACAATGGATAGAGAGCAGAGCCTGTAGTCAGGAAGACCATAGTTCAAATCCAGCCTTAGACATTCACTAGCTATGTGACCTTGGGCAAGCCATTTAACCTTTTGTCTGCCTCAGTTTCCTCATCTGTAAAATTGGGGATAATAATAGCACCTACTTCCCAGGGTGGTTGTGAGGATCAAGTGAAATAATATTTGTAAAGAGCTTTGCAAACCATAAAGCACAATGGTAATACTGACTATAGCTGTTATAGCAGTGCCTTTAACTCACTGTTTGAATCTGAACACATTACTCCCCCTCCTTGAGCTTCATCTATCAGATTTAGAAATGAATCATAATAGAAAGAAAGATATATTTAAAATCAAAGGACCTGGGTTTAAATGCCAGCTCTGCTGCTGTGACCACATGACCTTGGACAAGTCATAACCACTTTGGGCCTTTCTCTTTATCTATGAACTGAGGGAGGGGATTAAAACCATCCATTGCCCCTTGCAGCTACAAAACTCTGAGCCCTAAGACCTCTACAAGAGCTAACATTCCATGATTCTTTCAATGAAAAAAGAGAAATCTGAAATCCATCATTTCCATTCACCATTGCCTCTTCTCAACAACAATTAGATATATAGATTTTTAGATATAAGCATTAAGAGTAACAGTATGAATTAGTGGGTAGAAGACTGACCTTGACACCCCAAAGTCCTGGGTTGTGTCCTGCTGCTGACACATGCTTAGCTCTATGACCCTGGGTAAGTCACTTAACCTTGTCCTGATTGTCTATAACTATAAGTTGCAGCCATCAGCATAGGCTCATAGATCCAGAAATGGAAGGAATCTTGTAGTTAATGTTGTCCAGCCCCTTTGTTTTACAGATGAGGAAACTAAGGCCCATAGGGGTAGAATGACTCCCCCATGACCATACTGATAGTAAGCATTGGAGGTAAGATTTGAACCCAGATCCCTATAGAATCCAGAATCATAGGTCTAAAGTCAGAAGTGACTTTAAAGTCCATCTTCTCTAATCCACCAATATCATTTTGTAAATGAGGAAACTGAAACCTAAGGAGGTTAATTTGCTCAAGGTCACACAGTATGCACAGGGCGCAAGATTTGAATTGATGTGCTCTTGACTCAGGAGCCAGTGCTCTTTCCATGGTACCACCTAGGAGCAATGGAATATCTCTACGCTAATAAAATCTTAAGAGAAAGAGGAGGAGGAGGAGGACAAGGAGGAGGATGAAGAGGAGCAGGAGGAGGACCAAGAGGAGAAGGAAGAGGAAGAGGAGGAGGAGGAGGAGGAGGAGAAGAAGAAGAAGAAGAAGAAGAAGAAGAAGAAGAAGAAGAAAAGAAGAAGAAGAAGAAGAAATAGAAATATACAGTCTTCTTTTCTCAAAACAAGACATGCAAATTTTATTTTCACTTCAGAAGTGTGTGGGAACCATTTGTAGAACTGTTTTGTATTATGCATCCTCTGAGTTTAGAATGTTTGTTTCTTAAACCTTTGTTTGCAGTTTTGGGGGCTGTGGCAGGTGGGGAATGGCATTACCCATCGTGCAGGAAGAATGCTTTTAACATTTGCAATATGATTCTTCTGTCTCACAATAGCTCACATTTATATGTTGTTTCAGTTCATAAGGCACCTTCTTCATAAATACTAAGAGGGTAGGAAGTGAGGTCCCTTCCAGCTTTAGCTCTATAATCCTAGTATAAGTACAATTAACCCCATTTTGTAGATGAAAAAATGAGGCCCCAGGAGGAAGTGAGTGTATTAGATTCTGCTTTGGATTGACTCTAGAGGGATGCAGTACTAGAAATAACAGCTTCAGACCTGTTTACTGACCTATGCTTACAGAGAAAGAAAAATTAATCCCAGGATTGGAAAGGGACCAGAGGTCCTCAAGTCCACTCTCCTGCCTTCAGGAAGAACCATACCTAAATCATTTCAGTGAGAAAGGGAGATGCCACTCTTTGGTCATGAGCAAGTCACCAAACTTTGAACCTTAGTTTCCTTTTTAAAAATGGATATAATAATATTCTTACAATGTACCTCACAGGGTTGTGGTGACAAAAGGGCTTTGTAAAACCTAAAATTCATCCTTATCTATGTAAGGCATTTTTATGAAATAATGAAAACCTTCACTGTAATGAAAGTATTCTCTACCAAACTTAACTCCCTTATATTGCAGCTTAAATTTCAGTTAGCTCCCTTCTGGAAAGAATCAGATTCAATGGAGTAGAAGCTTAGTTCTGCACTACAAGAATGCTTGATTCATTCTGACATCCCTGTTCATCTCCCAGCTTGGCTAATGAATTCTGGGAATCTTTTTCTTAACAGGAGGCATGAAGAGCATACAACTCAAACCTGTGAAGAGACCTTAGACACCGTGTTTTCTTTTTAAAGACAAGGAAATCAAGGCCCAAAGGGCAGGTGGCCAGGATTTGAATCCAAGCATTTGGACTCTAAATTCAGGGCTTTTGTCATGAAGCCATGCTGACCTCTCAGGAATAAATTACTTGATAAGTTGCCAGCCCAGAAGGGTTTCTCATTATCCCCCCAGTGTTTCCCTCATGCAGTGTTCAATGAGCCAAATCATGACTCAGAAAAGCAGTCTTATGAAAGATGATACTTCAGATAACTTCTGTCTAGGCTATGAGCCAAAGATTTGTTTTGTAGCAAAAGGTACCATATTATTCTAAATATTGGCCACACACTTTCCCATACTCTGGTTGGTTTTTTGTTTTCTTTATAAACTAAGTGGAGTGTCATGTTTAAGACTTATACTTCCCCATTTTATAAGATCACAGATTTACAGCTGAAAGGAACCTTAGAGTCCATTTAGAACAAACTCTTCATTTTACAAATAGAGAAACTGATGCCCCAGGGAAGTTAAATAATTTACCCAAGGTCATATAAGTAGTATGAACAGAGCTGGTATCTGAACCTGAGTCCTCTAACAGATCTAAGACTCTTTTCTTATATTCATGGTCTCATCAGTATGAACATTCCCTTTATCAGGATAACTCTTAGCCCAACTACTTCTCATCACATGTAGTTCTTTATCCATATTCTTGCATAGGTCCTTCATAGACTCTGGCCAATGTTCTGAGTACCATTTTGTGAATACCAGTTATAGAATCAGAGCTATCCATCTATTGTTATCTCTTGCTCTTGTTACCCACACACTATTTTTTCCAGGCATGCATTTCTTCAAGGGTATCTTATAGATCACCACTGGAAAAATGGGGCATCCTCTTCTCAAACCCATCATACGTTTCTACAGTTGCCCATTCCTTTACTTGCAACTTTGATTTTTCAGAGGTTGTATTGTGCCATGATTTACTACTATATAGCATTATTGAAGACAAGTTTTTAAATAAGATTTTATTGATGGTTTTTGTTTTTATGTAGCCTAAATTCCCCTTTGTATCCTTCTTCCTCCCCGCCTCCCAGAGTTATTCCTTGTAACAAAGAATATTTTTTCTTATATTCTATCTTTTTTTATTTAATTTATTTTTAGTTTACAACATTCAGTTACATAAGCTTCTGAGTTTTAAATTTTCTCCCCCTCTGTCCTGTTCCCTCTTCCCAAGATGGCATGCAATGTGATATAGGTCCTACATATACATTCATATTAAACATAGTTTCTTATTCAGTCATGTTGTAAAGAAGAATTATAACCAATGGAATGAACCATGAAAAAGAAGAAACAAGACAAAACAAAAAAAAAGAGAGAGAGCAAATGGTATGCTTTGATCTGCATTCAGACTCCATAATTCTCTCTCTGGATATGGATAGCACTTTCCATTATGTGTCTTTTGGAGTTGTCTTAGAACCATGCATTGCTGAGAAGAGCCAAGTGTATCAAAGTTAGTCATCACATAATGTGTCTGTAACTGTGCACAATGTTCTCCTGGTTCTGCTCCCGTCAGTAAGCATCAGTTCATATAAGTCTTTCCAGGTTTTTCTGAAGTCCACTTGTTCATCATTTCTTATAGCAAAATAGTATTCCATTACATTCATATACCATGACTTGTTCAGCCATTCCTCAATTGATAGACATCCCCTCGATTTCCAACTGTTTGCCACCACAAAAAGAGCTGCTACAAATATTTTTGTACATGTGATAATATTTTTTTTAAGAAATGAAAATAGAGGAAGAGAAAAAGCCACCAAAATTTATCATAATTTTTTTAAAAAATCTGACAGTGCATGCAATGTATTAGACACACACACATGAGTTGCTGCCCTTTCTCTCCCTGCTTCTGCAAAGAAGTGGGGGAAGGTATCTTTTCATACCTCCTCTTCCAGGCCAACCTTTTTCTTTTACTTTCCTTTTTTATTGTTTTTATGATTTGGTGATCTTTCCATTTACGTGGTTATAATCATTGTGTATGTTATTTTCTCTGCTTACTTCACTTTCCATCAGCCAATATCAGTCTTTTCATGCTAGTGTGTATTCATCATAGTTTTTGCTTCTTACAGCACAGTAATATTCCATCATATTAATGTACAACAGTTTACCCAATCAGAGACCTCTACTTTATGTCTAGTTCTCAACTCCCTCAAAAAGGGCTGCTATAATTATTTGTCTTTGGAGCCTTACCTTTAATCAGTGACCTCCATGGGATATATATGTAATGGAATCTCTGTGTCAAAGAATATGGATATACTTTTTAGCACTTTATTTGCATAATTTCCAAAGTGTTTTTCCAGGATGATTGCTAATTCACAGCTCCACCAATTACCGCACCTATCTCTTCATAAGCTTCCAGCAATCACTATTCATGGGAAGTATTTTTGTTAAAAGTATGAGATTTTAACCAACATAAATCCTCAGTATTCCTATATATTTCTAATGAAGCCCAACAGTAAGAAATAGAAAGAAAAATTCCATTTAAAGTTACTATAGACGTTATAAAATATTTGGGAGTCTACCTGCCAAAACAAACTCAGGAACTATATGAACATAATTACAAAACACTTTTCACACAAAGTCAGATCTAAATAACTGGAAAAACATCAGTTGCTCATGGTTCAGTTGAACTAATGTAATAAAAATGACAATTTTACCTAAATCAAATACCAATCAATCTACCAAAAAACTATTTTACAGAGCTAGAAAAAAAATAGTAACAAAATTCATCTGGAAAAATGAAAGATCCAGAATATCAAGGGAATAATGAAAAGAAATACTCGGGAAGGTGGCCTAGCCATACTAAATTTTAAACTGTATTATAAATCAGCAGTCATCAAAACTTGGTTCTGGTTGAGGAATAGAGTAGTAGATCAATGAAATCAATTAGGTACACAATACACAATCATCAATGACTATAGTAATCTACTATTTGATAAATCCAAAGACTCCAACTTCTGGGATAAGACCTCACTATCTGACAAAACCTTCTGGCAAAACTGAAAAATAGTATGGAAGAAACTTGGCATAGACCAATATCTTATGCCGTATACCAAAATAAGTTCACAATCTAGATATAAAGACTGATATACAATCTAGAAGAGCAAGGAATAGTTTGCTTGTCAGATTTATGGAAAAGGGAAGAATTTATGACCAAACAAGAGACAGAGTACTTTATGAAATACAAAATGGATAATTTTGATTACATTAAATTAAAAAGGTCTTGTGCAAACAAAGCCAATGTAACCAAGATTAGGAGGGAAACAGAAAATTGGGAAAGAATTTTTACAACTAGTGTCT
>CM053583.1:287726271-287773144 GCA_028627135.1 Pseudochirops cupreus | reverse complement strand
AAATTCTCCATAGAGAATTATTTTTTTTTTTACCGTTCTTGGCCTCAGTTTCCCCATGTGTAAAATGAGAGGACTGAGGTCCCTTCTGGTTCTAACAAAGCATATGATTTGGTTTGTTTTTTTTTTTTTTCATCTGTCTGGGCTTACTGTCAGAGAGACCCAGGACCATTCTCATTCATCCATTCAGTCAATAAACATTAAGCACCTACTATATGCCTGGAACTGGGGATATCAAGACAAAAATTAAATAATCCCTTGCCCTCAAGAAACTCACATTCTATTGGGAGCAATATGTTAGGAAAGTAGGCACAAAACTTTCGCAAAGTAGATATAACGTAATTCAGATGAGGGAGGGGCAGTATGTACAATAAGGGTATCGGGATAGGAATTTTATAGGACATAGCACTGGACTTGAGTCTTGAAGGGAGATAAGGATACTAAAAGGTAGTGATTAGGAGGAAGTGAATTCCAGGCACAGGAGACTGCTCCTTGATGAGAAGTGTCGAAGAGAAGAGAACAACACAGAAGTGTTAGGTGGTGTGTAGTAGGCAGAATGCTACACTCAGAGTGAGGAAAATCTGAGTTCAAATCCTGTCTCATATACTTTCTGTGTGCATGGACAACTCACTTATTCTTTCTCTCTCTCTGTGCCTCAGTTTCCACATGTGTAAAATTAAGGGATTGTACTCAATGGCCTCTAAGGTCCCTTCCAACTCTGCGAGAAGATGAGATTTGAAATTCTTAATATGCAGAGAACACAAATACCAAATCCACCTTGTATCTACAGTAGAAGTGGGTTCGTGGCCTACAGGTTGCACCCATTCTTGGCGTTCAGAACCTATAAAGCCCTAGGAAAAAAGGCTGAATGACAGAATTCATAAGAAGGCTGTCATGCTACAGTGGGAAGGAAACTCAATCACTTGGTTCCTGCAGAAACCTCAAATTAAAGCAAGGCATAAACTTCTTATTGAAGCTTGTCAAGTCCATCTGCTTCCCACTCCAGTCACTGAACTAACATCTAGGTGAATTCTCTCTCTGTCTCTCTGTCTCTCTCTCTCTCTCTGTGTCTCTGTGTCTCTGTCTCTCTCTGTCTCTGTCTCTCTATCTCTGTCTCTTTTGTTTCTGTCTCTGTCTCTCTCAATAATCCGCAAACCAATCCAAACCATCTCCTGGACAATGCTACTCCCTTTTTCACTAAAGCTGGTAACGTTGCATTTATCCTGCACTTTATTTTTACAAAGAACTTTCTACCTAAGCAGAGCCATGATTCTGCTCATTTCATAGATGAGAGGAGACAGAGAGAGGAGAAATGACTTTGTCAAGGTCACCGCACAAATTCCAGGGAGAGAAAGAGCTCCAGGATTCCCTGGCTGTGTTCCTTCTGGGCTGCTCCACTCTTAAGAACCAGTCTCTTTCTCAGCCTGGTTAGTACAGTATAGACAGGAGATGCTGGACTTTGAGCTATATTTCAAATATGCCAAGAAATGGGAGCCCAAATTTCAAAGAGATTTGTCCCCTTCAAAGGCAAGCAGATGTAGTTGCTATTGGCAAGAATTCTCTACTTTAAAATTTTTGTTCTGAGGACTTTCTTTCTCTCCTTAATTAGTATCCTAACTCTCCTTCCTGCTTAAAAGCTACAGCAAAATCCATCCCTTGGGCCTCACTGAAGGCTATTAATGCCATGAAGATTTCACTGGTTTCGGTGATATGAGAGTCTCTAACCACAAAAGCCAACCTATCTATTTAACAATAATATTCTTCCTATTTTGCCATATGCCTGCAAATCATAAACCAAACAGAATGTGTGAAGAATCAAAATTGCATGTGACTCAAAAAAATGGGCATAAGTTGTTTTCACCTTATTAGCAATAATTTTCATAAGTAATGAAATAAAAATATCCAGTAGAATGGAAGCTTCTTGAGGGAAGGTATTGGTTTTTTTCTTTGCATCCCTCATGTCAAAGGTAGTGCTTGGCAGACAGTAGGCACTTAATAAATGCTTGCCAAATGGAATTTAATTGTATGATCAGAAAAGAAGGCAGGCTGGCTTGGTACAGTGGAAAATGTGCTGGCTTTGAATTAAGAACCTGAGTTCAAATCTAGACTTGGCTACTTTGTGTGGGACCTTGACCAAATCACTTAATTTCTTTCTTTTAGACTTAGTTTCCTTATCTGCAAATTGGGGAGCTGTCCTAGATAACCTTTCATATCCCTTTTGACTTTGAATTTTAGATCTTGTGCATGAAAGATAACAAAATACTGGAATAAGACCCAGAAAAGATCTAGAGCAATGATTCCCAATTTATAAGACTGAGGCATTGTGGCAAGGGGTCCATAAAGTGGCATATATTTTTACAATCAATAGTTACTAATAGTACAACTACTATCCTGTGTGGAGTTCATGACATTTTTTGACATTATAAAAAGGAGTCCCCATACTTGAAAGATATTAAGAAACAAGGACCAAGAAAAAGACAGGATTGTTGAATGGACCCCTTATGGAGGATTTGTGGGAGGTCATGAACAAGAATAAGAGGGTGAGGATGTATGAATGGGCTATAGTTGAATCTTCACCATAAGGAACTGGTTGGTCTAAATACCTTGAATACTGCTCTAATCATTCATTCATTCAACAAAATTTTATTAAGCATCTGCTACATACAGTGCACTGTAACAGGTGCTAAAAAGATAAATAAGGAACTAAGGAGGGATAAGAGATGAATGAATGAATGAATAAGTGCTTATATACATCATGTATCTAACAAAATATGACTACAAAAGAGGAAGTATTCACATGGAAGAGATCATCTAACAAATTTTGGTGTATATCAGGTGCTTTCAAGAAGAAAGCCTGGATGAGACTGGCCAAAGTTTTACCATTTTCAA
This sequence comes from Pseudochirops cupreus, assembly GCA_028627135.1. Taxonomy (NCBI): domain Eukaryota; kingdom Metazoa; phylum Chordata; class Mammalia; order Diprotodontia; family Pseudocheiridae; genus Pseudochirops; species Pseudochirops cupreus. The sequence continues at coordinate 287,770,258 of CM053583.1, read as the reverse complement.
AAAGAATCCATGGTGGAGCAAGATTTAAGTGAATTTAAGAACTTAGTCTATAATTTCTTCTGGAGAACTTTGCCTAAGAGTAATAACTCCTAACTAGAGTTTATGTTGAAACTGAAACTAAATGACATACAAATCCAGGAAACTCTGGGTTATATAGATTCTTAGTACGGAATATTCTTTCTGGGCCCTCATGATATATCGCAGAGGTCCCAGGAATTTCCTGTCTTTCTCAAAGATCTCTGTGGTGCTGGCATTGACCTTGAATCTAAGGATCACTCCTCTTGGTAAAAGGGACCTTAGTTCTCCAGGGGAAAAAAAATCAAAGCAATTAATAGTCACAGGAAAAAATGTTCCTAATCACCATTAATTAGAGAAATGAAAGTTAAAGCAACTCTGAGCTTCTACCCCATATCCAGCAGATTGGCATTGGTAAAAAAAGGAAAATGACACATATTGGAGAAGCGGTGAAAAAAAAAACAGGTACATTAATGCACTATTGATAGGATTGTGAATTGGCCAAGTCACTCCTGAACACAATTTGGAACTATACCCATAAAGTTACCAAACTCTGCTCCTATAGTTACCAAACTGTGCACACCTTTTGACCCAGCAATAGCAGACTTATACCCCAAGGAGATCAAAGAAAGAGGAAAAGGACCCCTGTGTACAAACACCTTTATAGCAGTTCTTTAAGACAGAGGAAGAGAGAGAGAGAGAGAGAGAGAGAGAGAGAGAGACAGAGAGACAGAGAGACAGAGGGACAGAGAGAGAGAGAGAGAGAGAGAGAGTGCACACGCACGCAAAGAACTAGAAAATAGGGGAGTGCATGAATTAGGGAATGACTGAACAATTCATGACATGTGATATTGTGCTAAAAGAAATGGTGAAGGGCATGGTTTCAGGAAAAACCTGGAAAGACACCTATGAATTGTTGCATAGTGAAGTGAGCAGAACCAGGAGAAGAATTTATACTACAACAACATTATAAAAATGAACAACACCAAATAACTTCAGAATTCTGATGAATGCAATGAACAATTATGATTCCAGGGAACCACTGATGAAGACTTCTTCTCATTTTCTGACAGAGAGGTGATGTGCTAAATATACATAATAAGGCCCATTTCTGGACATATCCAATATGGGAATTGTTTTGCTTGACTATTTTGTTTTTTCTTTTTTTTTCTCACAGGAGGAAGAGCAAGAGGAGGGAATAACAATTGCTTGTTAATTGAGAAAAATAATTTTAAAATAAAAGGAATATCAGTAAGCTTCCTTGGATGGAAATCATTAGAAGCTACAAAGTCTTTTAAAATTAATTTTTTTTCAGCAAAAAGAAATCTACTTTCTTTTTCTATCTCCCCCCGCCTTAGAAGAAAACAAAAGCAAACAAAACCCTGATAAAAAAATATTCAGTTGAGCAAAAAAAAATTCCTATCTTGGTCATGTCCAAAATGTGTCTCATTCTACATCTTAGTTCATTACCTGTCTGTCAGGAGGTGGGTAGCGTGAGAAGCTATGAAATCTTCAACACATGACTGATACCTAATTGTGGATGGCTCCCTGAAATTGTCAGAAGAACTGGAAAAGTCATGGCATTGAACAGAACCTTCTGAAACATTTTCTGCCCAAAACAAAAACTTGCTAGAATCCTCTCTTTGGAGGAATCTCTAGAACCCATTATCCCTAATTTCTACTGAAAAAAAAATGCAACTGTTTATGCAGTTCCTTTGCAGGTCTCAGAAAACCCCTGCAATGAGTCCCACAACCCCAGTATACTGAAACCCGGAGTGAGCTTGGGGATGGGGAAAGTTTATTTGACTACAGCTCTCTAATACTTTTTTAAAAAAAATCTTAATGAGTTCACTTCTTTGAAAACTGAGACTGTCAATGTGTGTGAGGAAATGGATGCCCAGATTCATGAAAACCACATCCATCTTCTGGGCTAAAAACAGCTCTGAGGAGTACTCCTGTCTTGGGAGAATGAAGGACAGTTTAATTAGATTTTGTGCTGGCTTATATGGCATTGGTTTTATTCTTTTAAAATCCAGACTTGTGTCTTAATCAAGGCCCTTGGAACTGTCAGGCACCAGGGTGAGGGAGGCAGACCAGGTCTCTGGCCCAAGTAGAAGAGTTCAGAGACTACTACTGAATGCCTTGTTGGGTGGGCTAGCTCAGGCCCAACTACTAGCTCATAAAAATGACCTATTAGGACTAAGAATAAAAAGGTTCCCCACTATAAGACTGTGTTGGATTCTGTGTTTTTATTTCCGGCTATGACTAGGCTGATAATTTAACTCAGTGCTCTTAATGCTCTTGGTGACCTTGAGGATAACAGTGTGTGTCTCCAAGGGCTGAAGCATTAATCCCAATAAAAATAATGTTTTATTTCTTCCATTATTTCTATTCATCTCTCTGTCTCTTTCTTTATCTCTCTCTGTCTATCTCTGTTTCTTTCTTCTCCTCCAAACTCTTCCAAGACCTTGCCACATTGAGCTAGGGCCAGAACTTCATTGGGGCATATGGGAACAGAGCTCTTTCACATTGCAGTTAGCTGGACCCCACCTGTACTCTTCTCTACCCGCTAATTATTTATTTTATGTGTACAGCAACAAATTCTGGGGCCTGATTAGACTAAATATTTTGAATGCTGGGCCTAATCACTTATTCATTTGATGTATTTATTAATCATGTATATACAATGTACCTGTTTGATCTCTGTCCCAAAGCCCATTCTCTCTCCTCATCAGTGGAAATGAAGGCCCTGCCCTGAGTAGGGGGTGAGATAGAACTGGTGAGAGGTGAGAACTTCCAGTCTCAGCCAGTACCCCTTTGAGGACTCTCCAAGGAAGACTCTTCTCTGCATAGCATCAAGTTTGCTTCCAGCTTTGAGAGAAGATGAAAAAGGCCAACTCCACCACAGGGTGCTGAAGAAAAGGTCTCTGGGAAGACATGAGAGGACTGGATAGTCTCCATCATGTCTCTCATGCAAGTTTGCCACACTATAGACTGTGGGAGTTTCCCCTTGGGTGAGATCAAAGATACTCTTGGTTGAGCTGAGTTATCTCACTCCCAATAGGAGAGCTCCTTCACTCTGTATTGTCTAGTATATATTCTCCTATGTATACCTTCTCTGATTATTGTTTTGCTATAGTTTAGATAAATAGGTTTCTCTGCTATTTGCTATGTGTGCTCATTGTGGAACTGTTATTACATAGGAATAGGATCAAGCTTTGCATACAGAACTTAGGGTCTTTATACCATGCAAAGTGACAAAGTGATAAAAAGTTAGATGCAACCCAATCAAATCCCCTAGATCAGTGGTTCTCAACCTTCCTAATGCTGTGACCTTCATATGTGGGAGAATCTCCATGTGGGCAGATCTGCCTGGAGACAGATAGAGGAGCAGTGTCTACGTTCCTAAAACCATCGGAAATATGTATTTTCTGATGGTCTTAGGTGACCCCTGTGACCCCTGTGAAAGGGTCGTTCTACCCCCCCAGAGGGATTGCAACTCTCAGGTTGAGAACCGCTGCCCTAGATGAATGATACTTGAGGGAACAGATGGATATACTTCTAGCCTGTTTCCCTCTTCTCTGAAAAGAGCCAAGAGATAAGCTCTGGCTTTAACCTCCTATTTCGCCTCTTGGTAGGAATGGAAGTTTCCCTTGGAGAAGGGTGGGGAGAGAAGAGGCTAAAGATATCTATTATGCCTCCCTTCAAGCCACACATAATATAACCCCCTTGTCACTACCTACAACTGTATTAAGTGCTAAAGGAGATGAAAAGATAAACAAGGAATTTACAGTCTAGTTAAGGGAGATGAGATGAAAGAAAGAAAAAGTACTTATTATGCTAAGTACTATGGATACAATAGAAAAGCAAGAGAATCCCTGCTCTCCAAGTCCTCATGTTCTGATAGGACCAGATGATACCTATAATGATGTACACAGAAAGATAAAATTCAAGTAAGAATACAAATTCACAAGATAAGTCTAAAGTACTAGGACATCAAATGATTAAGTACAACTTGGATCACTTGGGATGAGGAGGACAGAAATCAAGAGAGGCTCCACTTCTGGGTCTTTAAAGGACAGGGAGAAGATCAGCAAACAGAAATAGAGGAAAGGATATTCTCCCAGGCACAGGGATTCCCTCCTCCACAATCCTGCCTCACATCGGTCTCCTTTCCATTCTTCTGGTCACCATTCCAATTCCATCAGCACTTCTTGCCTAGATTATTATGTTGTTGTTTCGGTAAGTCAATTTTCAGTCCTGTTCAACTCTCTGTGACCCCATTTTGGGGTTTTCTTGGCAGAGATACTGGACTGGCTGGCCATTTCCTTCTCCAGCTCATTTTTACAGATGAGGAAACTGAGGCAAACTGAGTCAAGTGACTTGCCCAGGATCACACAGCTAGTAAGTGTACGAGGCCAAATTAGAACTCAGGTCATCCTGACCCCAGTGCTTTATCCACCATATCAATTATCTGCCCTAAACTCACATTTTACATTTGTAAAACCTCTCATTTTACAAATGAGGAAAGGGGTTAGTTAGGTGAATTTTACCCAGAGTGTAATAAGAAGCAGAGATGAGGTTCAAACTCAGGTCTTTGGGCTTCAGATGAGAGGCTTTTTCTACCTCACCATAGCTGCTTGCCCAAGGGTCTAGCTTAGTTGTGAGGTTTTTTTTTTCCTGAGGCAATCAGGGTTAAGTGACTTGCCCAGGGTCACATAGCTATTAAGTGTCTAAGGCTGCATTTGAACTCAGGTCCTCCTGACTCCAAACCCCAGTGCTCTATTCACTATGCCACCTGGCTGCCCCAGCCTGGCTTAGTTTTAACCATAAATGTAGGCTTTGCCTATCCTAAGTGGGAACACTATAACAAAAAGAAATGAAATTATTAATAATTTAATAACAGTGGGGGAAAAGGCATAAACACATCATAGCACATTATCAAGGAGGGCTCGTTCATGAGAAATGGTGAAAACGAGACTCTCAAGGTTAAGCATGGTGAGAAAAGGAGGTGGGGGAGTCATTTTCAAGAAGGAAAAACAACCAAGGAACGACCTGAGCTGGTGCCCTTCAACATAGCAAACGAATACAAGACAAACCTCCAATGAGCTTTGTCAATCCTCTTCAGAGGATTGATTTCTGGGAAAATATGAACAGGTCTGTTGAAGGAATGGATGAAATTGGGGATCCTTCAAAGCATCAAAGTGCAAAAGGAAGGGATTGCTATTATCGTTATTAATGGTTTGTGGGCCTTGGGGTACCTGCCAGACAGAGGGTGAAGTGGGACTGCTGGAGGAAAGAAGGAGGCAGCCAAATGGAAAATTAAAAAAGGGGGAAAGGATTAGGAGGAAGGAAGCATGATGCCTTGCATATCTAGTGGCTACTCAATAAATGGTTGTAGAAACTAAAATATATTTTTTTTACTGAATTCAAACTTCTTGGAGAACTAGGGATCTAGACTGAAAGTTCTCAGAGATTTCAGTTATAGCCTCTGATCAATGGAGCCACGACTAGGTATGGCAACCAGGGTTCTGAAAGTACTTAAAACCCAGTGGCAGAGAAACTATAAGGATTTAGCACGATTTCTCCTTCTGGCACCACAACCAATGTTCCAAGGTCTTTTGTCAAAGATATCTTCATGATGTCAGGTGGAGGGGGGCTTCAGAATCTTAGAATGATCCCTAAGGGAGGCCCATTACTCTTCCCAACTCAGTCACTCCCTTTTCCTCTGTTTTTCTGGTGTCTGCACATGTGCCCCACCATGGATATATGTTTTTTCCCTTGAACCTGACAATAGGTGAAGCCCAGCCCCAAACAGGAGGTAGCAAAGGGTTAGGTCTCCCTGCTGACCTAGGAGGGTGTTAGAGGCACACACCTAAGTGGGAAGACCATATTTCTTCCCCATTGTCATGGGATGAGTACTCCTCTCCCATCCCTCCAAGTAAGGGAGAAGGGGCCATCAACTGGTCTCAAGATCACAAGAGGACCACAGGAGAGTAACTAGTTGCAGGAAGCCAGCCAATCAATTAATCAGTCCAACAATAAACATTTATCAAGCATCTGTTAACTGTCTGGCATTGTGCTACAATCTGGGGATTCAGATAAAAATAATTTAAGGGCAGCTAGACTGTGGTAAGGCCTGTTCTTAAACCTGACGTTCTTATAATGTCTCTGGGCACCACAGATAGAATCAGTGGCTTGCTTCTCAGTGGTATTTCTGGAATGGGAAGATTACATTGGAATTGGACTGAAGTCTCAGAAATGAGTTTATTCTCCCCTTGAGTGCATAGAAAAGGCAGCCAAAAATGCACCACTGAAGATACTGCTGTTTGTCTATCCATTCCCCAATTGTCTCTTCTTTCTCTGAAAACCAATTAACTAGTCACTGGGCAGAGGAAAAACAAGATTGCAACCAAATGAGGGTAACCAATCTCACTGAATTCTTCATTATTGAAAACTTTCCATAAGAATTCTATATCCACAATTCTGTACTTCAGCAAGTTAAATCCTGGGGAGAGAAACAAATACCTTTATCAAGGGAGAGCCCCTTGAAGTACTAGTGAATACCTGGGTGGCTCAGAAATGTTATGATTGTAGACTCTTGTCAGAGTTGGCAAGCCATAGTTGTAGTGCAAAGATTATTGAATAGAAATGAACTGGAAACATAGCAGGTAACTAACCATTGACTAAGGGATAGCTGAAAAAAGAGTGGCATTTGAAAATAATTTAATATTAATGTACTGCAAGAAATGATAAATATGAAAAAGTAAGAGAAATTTGAGGCTTTTAGAAACTGATGCAGAACTAGGAGGGTAATTGAATAGCTGGTTTTTATACACTGTTTTAAGCACCTGATCTATGTTTTATCTCATTTGATCTTCACAACCACTCTGTGACATAGGTGCTACTGTTAATCCCCACTTTACAGATAAGGAAACAGGATGAGAGTGCTTAAGAGACTTACCTACGGTTACACAGGATCTGAGGCAGGGTTTCAACTCAGGTTGTTGTGATTCCAGGTTCAGCACTCTATCCACCTAAATGCCTCTAACCATATACAATGACCACAAATAACATCAAGGAAAACCGCACTGAAAGACTTCAGAAATTCTGATCAATGCAGTGGCCAATCGTGACTTTACACTGTAAGCTCCATGAGGGCAGGGATTGCCTTTTGCCTCTTTTTTGTAGCCCCAGAGCTTAGCACAGTGCCTGACACAAAGTAGGTCTTAATAAATGTTCATTGGTTGATGACTCCAGAGGAATGATAGCGAAGCATGTTCTCTCCTTTTGTCAGAGAGATGCTGAACTACAGGTATGTAATGACACATGTTTGCATCTGTAGCTCATCGTTATTTGCTTTGCTTATTAACTCTGCGTTGTGACAGCATACAGTTCTATTAGGGAGGAGAATCACTGGGAAGTGAGTGAAATACTGGAGAAATGACCTAGGGCTGAGTCATTTTACCTCTGACACTTCAGCCTCCTCATCAGTAAAATGGGGTTAATGATGCTCATAATACCTACCTCCCAGGTTTGTTGTGGGAATCCAATGGGAGAAAGAATGAGATATTCGTGGTGATCATAAAATTAGATAAGTTTTATTAGTCCACATCACACAGCACTCCTAATGTCTCCAGAGCAGTTTCTCATTACAATAAGTAATCTAATAGCAATAACCCTGGTAGGTGGAGAAGACAGAGATGATTATTTCTATTTGATTGATGGATAAACTGAGGCAAAGAGAGGTTATGTGACCTTTCTAATGCCATGACAACTTAGTGGCAAAATTAGAATTAGAGAGGGTAGAACTGGGAGACACAAGATTGGGATTCAAGTCTTGTTCTATCTCTTACTAGCTGTATGGACAAATTCCTTAGGCTCTCAGGAACTCATTTTCATCACTTGCTCCCAGTTTTTAGTTAAAAGCACAAAGAGTGCCATCTTAATCTTTACTCAGCTCCCACAAAATAGACAGTGTAACAGTATAATAAATAAACAAACCTATCTTCTGTAAGTTGAATAATGTATCTTCACACACACATATATATTCCTGGTCTAGTCAAATACGTAAGAATATATAAAAATTTATTGCATACAATATATTTACATAACATTATATGTAACTATTGTAACATGTATGTTAACTAGACCTATGATGTCATTGGTGTAGAGAACTCTAAATTTACCTGAAATTACCTTATCTTTACCAATATGCACGACCACTACTCTGCAATTTAGAATCCTAGTGCATTACCTGCAGTATAGAGCAGTTGAATGATTTGTTCAGGGTCATATAGCAGTATTTGTCAGAGGCAGGACTTTAATCCAGATCTTTCTGACTCCAAGTCCACCTAGAGGGCACAGTGGATATAACACTAGGCCTAGAGTCAGGAAGAGTTGAGTTCAAATCCCACCACAGACACTTACTAGCTTCATGACCTTGGGCAAGTCATTTCACCTGTCTGCCTCAGTTTCCTCATCTGTAAAATAGGAACAGTAACAGCACCTACCTCCCAGGGTTCTTGAGAGGACCAAATGAGATAATATTTGTAAAAGTACTTAATATAGTACCTGGCAAATAGTAAGCACTTAATAAATTTTGTTCTCTTCCTCTCCTCTCATCCTCCTCTACTCCACCAGGCTGCCTTGTCTCTATATACTCATATCATTATTTTTCAAATGTACAGATTATAGATACTGTTAGCTGCATTTAAAAGTGTTACTGAATTCATAGTAGCTTTTTGTTATCATGTATTTTCTTAGTCAACAGGAATACGTTATTGTCTAGGGAGCCTAAGGGTTTAAAAAAAAAGTTTAAAAGAAGCCTTTGTAAATTAAAAAGTTTGAGAATCACAGCACTAGAGTATCTCTAAAGATCCTTATTCTGGAAGGGACCTTAGAGGCCAGCAAGTCCAACCCTCTCATTTTACAGATAAGGAAATTGAGGCACAGAGAGGCTAAGAAAGTTCTACAGTGTGCTACAACCAGTAGTGCCAGAGACGGGATCTGAAGCCTTGACTCTTCTCCTTTGTCTTCGGTTTTCCTAACCCCCGCTCAAGCACTCTCTCATTACCCACACTTCCGAACCTTGCAGTTCGCTGTTCTTCTGATTACACAATGCAGATTCCTAAGATTCATACTGGGAAGAAGCCTTGGAGACCTCTATTTCAGGGGTTCTTAACCTGGGGCAGGTGAAGTCATTTTTTTCAAAAATAAATTTAATAACTAATTCGATATAAACTGATTTCCTTTATAGTTCTATTTATTTTATGTATTTAAAAATGTTATTGTGAGAAGAGATCCATAGGCTTCGCCAGACTGCCAAAGTGGACCATGACACAAAAAGGGTCAAGAATATAGGTGGACCTCTTCATTTTAGAGATGAGGAAACAGATGTACCTTTCCCAAGGTCAATCAGGCCCTAAACCTTGACGGAGTAACTGAAACACTGTTCCTGGACCAGCAGAATGAAGTCTTGGAGTCTGTTTACCATCAAGACAAGTATCTTATATAATTTATTTATCTTCCACTTTTTTTGAGCCAAGTACATGGAAACCAAATGATTTTATGGGACTGGCCTCAACTCTACTAAGATTATGTGTTTCAGGCCCTGAAGCAAAAGTGCCAGCTGTTCCCAGTGCACAATCTAGGAAATAATGCAATCACTCATCTGCACAAATGCTTCTCATGTTTGCTAATTTTTCGCTTTGCCCCTTGAAAGGATCTATTGCAAAGTCTGGGCTGGAGATTTGAAATTGGGAGAACCTACTGAGAACTGAAGGTGACAGTGTAAACAAAGAAGTTCACTTTCAATGCATGTAATTAATCTGGTAAATCTTTTTGCAGTTCTAATGAGGCATATAGGAGAGAGCCCCCTGGTAGAGAGAATGTTGTGGGTTCAAGTTCAGCTTTTGACACCTACTGACTATGTGACCCTGAATGAGTCAATTGACTTCTCAGCGCCCCAGGAAGCTCTCCAAGATTAAGAATTTCACAACCATTGCCATTTTGGTTTAGTAGATAGAATTTCTTCAGTAGGAGTTCCCTGAATCAACAAAATCACATGTCTGCACCAACCTTCCTCTCCCCAAACCCCAGGCAGTTAGCAGGATTTCCATAGAGAAAGCAGATTTTTAAAAGTCTTCTGCTAGAAGACTAGAACTCTTTCTCTAAGAATCTGCTTCATTGCTTAGAGTTTGAGTATGTATTTGTCATTAACAGCTCAGAAGGAAAAAATAGTTTTCTATGGAGATTCCATAATTAGGTGAATTGGAATAAATATTATCGTTCATTTTTTCCTTCCCAAGGAATGAAGATATTCAGGAGCCTATAAAAAAAAATACTACCAGGGCTGACCAGGAAAGAAAGCACATTTTACCAAGAGTCAAGAGATTGAGTTCACAAGGTCATAGGCTTTGGAGTTGGACAGAACCTTGGAGATCATCTGACTCAGGGGTTCTTAATCTCGTTTGTATTAGGGACCCCAATTTAACAATTCAGTGAAGGCTTTGGCCCCCCTCTCAGTGTTAAATAACTGAAGGAAATGCTAAATTTCAGTTAGATAGTAGTTAAAAGAAAATATGTATTGTTTCCATGCAAGCCACAAATCCCTCGAAATCTATCCAAGTTAAGAACTCCCTCTAGTCCCAAGTGCAAAAACTCTCATTTTGCAGCTGAGCAAAACGTAGCCCAGAGTATTAAAATGCTTTGCCTAAGGTTGCCAGTCAGTGTCAGTTTTGACATCACATTCAAGCCTCTTTTCACCATGTCATGTGACCAACTTGCCAGGTGTTTTCATTTTTCCCAGCCTTAGCCTCCTCATCTGCAAAATGATAGGGTTTGGGAGAGACATGACTCTAATGTAAAGTGCCCTTCCAGCCCTGCCTATCTAGGAGTCTCATAGGTGTCTGCATTCACCTTGTTCCTTTCTGTGTTCCCTCCACACCTTATGACTAGGTTTCTCAGGTACCCAGGGCCCCTCATATTACTCTGGCTCCCAATGAATAGTCCTTTGTTCCCTTCCTCAGAATTTTGCTCCTTGCTAAAGGAACTGATAAACTAAGCTTATCTAAGGGCTTTTTTTTTTTCCAGGTTAGGACAGAAAGAGACCTATGATTTGATCAGGATAGAGAACCTCCAAGGATGAAACCCCCTCTATTGCAGAAAATTATTCTGCAACTTACAGTCATTGAGGAGGTCAAATGACTAGCCCAGGGTCACATAGTCTGCATATAGATACAGTGATGGGACTCGAACTCAGGTCTCTTCTGATGCAGAGACCGGCTTTCTTCCTTTACATTATCCACCTAATAATGGCTTTCATGGGTTATGCTGCCTAGAAAGCACTTGTATTTTAATAGCTGCCATTAGGGACAGTCATCAACAGTTATTTAATGAGCAATTAATTATTATGAGGCATAGTCCCGTCCCTCAAGGGTCTTACAGTCTAGTTGAGAAAAGCAAGAAATACACAGTAAAAAGAACAAAAGGCAATGGAAAATAAGGGATTGAGAACTGGAGGGGCCTTAGTGTCATTCAGTTCTACCTATTCCTTTTATGGACTGGGAAACTGAAGCCCAGAGAAGGGAAGTGACTTGCCCAAGACACAGGTAGCAAGTAAGAACTAGGTTCTTTGAGTCCAAATAAGTTCTTCCTTTATTACCTAACAATGGCCCATAGAGTAGCACAGACACAATGTGGGAGAGATCACTGTGGGTTGGGTTGGTCAGTAAAGGATACACAGAAGAGGAACCTGAGTGGATAGGTTTCAGGGAAATGGAGAGAAAATAGGAGGGCATTTCATGGAGGGGAAAATAGAATACTTTTGAGATTCAAAAAGAAAGACTAAACTAAAATTAACAATCCAAAATCAATAAGCATTTATTAGGTGCCAACTGCATATAAGATACGAAGGGTACAAGAATGAAAATTCCTTTCCTCAAAACATTTACATTCTACTAAAACGGAGTCTCAGGGAGTCATGGCAGGCTCTTAGACACCCTATAGGCAGCTGTCTTAGTTAAGTGCCATGGGTCTTAAACACAAGCCCAGTTGGACCTCAATCATTAACTCACTTCCAAGAGGACAAACCCAAGAAGTCACTGCATTTTGGAACAGCACTGAACACTATTACCACGGGTAATGAGTGGAAGAATTAAGATAATGAAGCTTATAATAAGGTGCGTGGCAGAGTTTCTATCCTGGAGAATTCCAGTAAAGGGTAGAAGTTAATAGTTGAGAAAGGTCATTCGAGTCAGGTTAAGGAAAACAAAAACTTCTCTACAATGACTTCTCAGAAAGACATATGTTAATTAGGAAAGGGAGACAATCTCAAGAAAAGCTCTCTGTTCCCCTCCCCCCCTTAAAATTATTTCCTTCCCTCCATGAGTAAGAGGCAGCAGAGAGAACATTAAATTTGAAGTGAGAGGACTGAGTTTACAATTTGATTCTGCTACTTACTAGCTGTATGACCTTGAGAAAGTCACTTACATTTTCTGTAAATTAAGGAGTTTGGACCCCATGACCATAGAAGTCCCTCTTAATTCTGAATCCTATTATTGTATTGAAAAAGAAAAAAAAAACATTAATTATAGCTGAGAGGCAGCCAGATAGCATAGGGGAAAGAACACAGGGCCCAGAGCCAGGAAGACCTGAGTTCAAATGAGGCCTCTCAGACATTTTGGTTTGAGGCTGTGTGACCTAAGACAAGTCAACCTTTGCTTGTCTCAGTTTCCTCAACTATAAAATGTAGATGACAATAGCACCTCCCTCCTAGGTTTTTTGGGAGGATCAAATGAGATAATACTTGTAAAATGCTTAGAAGAGGGGTGCTTAATCAACCTTTCCTTCCCTCTTTCCTCCCTGTCTCTTGTCTTTTGCACTTACTTTCACATAGGAGTGGGTGGTAGGAAGAGGAATTGGTTACTACCACATAGAGAATTAGAGCCCCTGAAGACACATTTCTCTACTTCCTCAGTCACTGCCCAAGATTTTCTGCTGGGAAACTGCCTATAACTGCCAACTTGGCTTGTAGAAATATTTTCCAAGGAGTATGGTATAAAGCCACCAGAACTTTGTGGTCACATGTAAAGGCATTGATCATTGGGACTTGTCCAGTATTCACAGGCGTTAGACTAGAAATTCTTTTTCTTAGAAATCTAAAGATAGCCCACATTTACATATTGCTTTATAGTTTTAAAAGTCCTTTCCTCATAGGTAGACGAAGTATTATTCCTCTTCCTCTTTTTACTAATGAGTCCAAAAAGGCCCAGAAAGGGTTACATGGAGCCGTCAAAATCACATGATCAGAAATCATCAGATCTAAGCCTTGAACACACCAATGCTCTTTCCACTACACTGTTTCCTTTCTAAACCTAAAACAAAGGAAACCTGGCTTCTTTCTGTCACCTTAACTTGGGCAAATCACTTAATTTCTCTCAGTCTTTGTTTCCTCATCTGAAAAATGAAGGGGCTGAACTAGGTATGTTTCTAAGTTCCTTTCAAGCTTTAATGCTTTCTTCTAGCTATGGTGTTATTTATGAAATTCCCAGATTCCACAGCAATGTTTTGGGCAGTGAGGTGGAAAAAGCCTTTGGGGTACCTGTCCATTACCTTCTCTTCAATTCTGCTGTTAATTTCCCATGTGGCTGCACTCTACTGGACTTTCTTTGGCCATCCCCATTGTCATGCTCCAGGGACCTCATCATTGGAAATGCCATCATCCTGCAGGTTCCAACCCGTCTTGGTACTCACACCTCCTCAGCATCCTCTATCCCTCTGATCTGGAGGTTGGAGCCACAAACTCCAAAACTTCATTTTAAGGAGGGAGCCCAAGTCAGCCATCTTTTCATTTCCCACCTGGATAAACTCTACTGAATTTCCCTGGACTTCCATCAATATCCCCAAGCCAGGCACCTTCTCCCCTCAGGGTTTTCCGCTTCCTTTTGTTTGTTGTTCTCTCCTATTAGATTATAAACTTAGAGACATCAGAGACTTTCTTTGTTTCTCATAACTGTATTTGTATCACTAGTGTTTAGCACGATGCCTGGCTCATAGTAGGTGCTTAATAAGTGTTTTACTGACTGATCGACTGACTAGTAGCTAGCTTACTTCCTGATACTTATCAGCTATGTGACGCTGGGCAAGTCACTTCACCTCTGTCTGTCTCAATTTACTCAACTGAAAAATGGGGCTAATAATAGCATCTATCTCACAGGGTTAACGTGAGAGTCAAAGGAGATAAGATTTGTGAAATCTTGGCATGATGGCTGCTACGCAGTAGCCAATTAATAAATGTTGGCTTTTTAAAATTGCTATTATCATGGAAGGGAAAAAGGTAAACTGGAAGTTTTGTCTTTTCCCAAACTAAGTTTCTGGCAGAGATGGAGAAATAGAGGCCCATAGGAAACCAATTCAAACAGAAACTCCAGAGAGATTTCAACACTGAGATATTTTTCAAGGAGGATGCAGGTTAAAAAAAAAAAGTAAGAAACACCCTGGGCCAGTGACTGAACAGGATGAGAAAACTATACTCTGGGTAAAGATTTAGAGAAGTCATTTGGCTCTTTCAGAATTCCTAATAACTATATTAGCAGCTAGGTGGAACAGTGGATAGAACACTGGACTTGGAATCAGTAAAACCCATTTTCATGAGTTCAAATGTAGCCTTAGACACTTACAGCTGTGTGACCTTGGGCAAGTCACTTAACCCTATTTCCCTCAGTTGCTCATTATAAAATAAGCTGGAGAAGAAAATAGCAAACCACTTCAGCGTCTCTGCCAAGGAAACTCAAAAATAGTGTCATAAAGAGTTGGACATGACTGAAAGTGACTTAATAACTACAAAAATGAGCTATATTGATACACAGACCCTACCCCCTGTCCCAAGGACTGACTGCATTTAGCTCCTATAGACTGAAGGCTTTCTCCCAGAGAACAGTTTTGGTCACTGTAGACAAGGCCACCACTCTCTGGGGACTTCAGGGACTTGATAATCAATCAACCAACCAATAAGTATTTATTAAGCTCCTACTATGTGTCAAGCACTCAAAGAATAAAACAATCTCTACTCACAATGAGCTTAACATTCTAATGGGGGAGACAAGTACATGTGGCATGCATGCATGTATATGCATGTGTATATATGAACACACACACATGCATATGTGTGTATACATGTATGCAATATATATATGTGTGTGAATATATACACATAAGTATAGCTAGTAAGTGTGGGGAGGAGATATACACATACATACGCATATATAGTATCATAAATATAAAGTGAATGAAATAAATACACATTGGTTAAATACAGGGTAGTTTGAAAGGTGGGGCACCAGTAGCTGAAGGAGATCAGGAATGGTCTCATGGAGAAGATGGCGCTTGAGTTAAATCTTAAAGGAAGGGAGAGGCTCTATAAGTTGTAGTAAGAAGGGAATACAATTGATTGCACATGTATCACGTATATCAGACTGCTTGCCATCTTGGGGAGGGGTGATGGAAGAGAGGAAAAATTTGGAATTCAAAATCATATAAAAATGAATGTTGAAAACTATCTTTAGATATAATTGGGAAAAATAAAATACTACTTACAAAATGAAAACAAAAAAATCTCAACCCCCCCCTCCCACAAACAATAAATAAAAAAAAAAAAGAGAATGCATTCCAGGTGTAGGAGTACAGTGAAAAATGAACCAGATTTAGAGTTGGAGATCCTGTGTTCTAACACTATCTCTGCTACTCACTACCTATGTAAAATTTGGGAGCAAGCTGCTTCACCTTGAAGGGTCTCAGGTTCTATATCTGTTTAAAAAAAAAAGGGGAGTCGTGGGTGGCACTAAATGACTTTAAAGGTTCCTGACAGATTTAAATCAGGATAGTACTATCTCAAGGGTGCAAAATACTTTGCAAACCTTGAATTACACTCACTGGAAATGTCAGCTATTAGAAACTACTTATAGAGTTAGAGCTAGAAGGGACCTGAGGGATCATTAAGTCTAACCCTCTCCTTTTGCAAATGAGGAAGCTGAGGCACAGAGAGGTTAAAGGATTTGCCCAGGGTCACACAGCTAGTAAGTGTGTGTGCACGTATATAGAGGGAGTGTGAACCTACATCTTCCTGACTTCAAGTCCGTACTTCTCTCACTTCAGAGCAAGGAATGGTCTACTGACCCTTTCCCTGCATCTTTGTCCATTTCAGGTCCACAGGAGTCATCAGCAACAGCTGGGAGAGGACCTCATTAGCTAGATTCCCCTCCCCAATCCATGTTATCTCAGCTGTGGGGAGAACTCTACTCATCCTGTCCCTGTCCCATCCGTATCCTCAATCCATAAGCTTGCTTCTTCTAGTCTAGATACAAATTCACTGTCTTTCCAACACTCTTTGAATCGGCAGAAAATGAAGCTTTAGGGGGTCATTTGCTTTTAGCATGTCTGTCCCCCAGGGACATGGGCTGGGCTCTAAGGTGACAAATACTCTGAAATGGCCCTGAAATGAAATCAGGAGCACACAATGGCCTGAATGCGCAGGGATCAACCTCTTGTTACTTGGCTAGAATGGGCAGGGGCTTGATCCAGCCAGCTGAACTGGTCTTTCAAGGCTACCAGCATAGAATGCTTCTGCTCACTAAGCTTTCTTTCCCTTTTCTATCCCTTCCTGGAAGTAGGGCAGGCAGGTGCCCTGGGAAAGGAAGCATTAATAGCAGAAAGGCTATGGAGGCTTTAGCTACCATTTTAGTAAGATCTTTTCAGAAACTCTTGAGTGATAGGTAGATTCCCATACCCAGGTCAAAACAGCAGATTACCATCATGTGAGGAAGCCTCTCAAAGTGACTGTGCTCAAATCCATCCAGCCCCTCTAAGGTCACAAAATTCTCCAGCAAAAGACAACTTGTATTTTCTCCAGAGGATGAGCATCTGCCCTAGCTCAGGGAATTGCTGTGGAAAGAGCCCTGGATTTGCACCTAGAAGACCTGAGTTTGGTTACCAGTTCTTTTTCTCATTACCTGTGTGACCTTGGGCAAAAACACTTCTCTCAAAACAGCTTCATTTCCTCATCTATAAAATGAGAAGGTTGGACTAGATGGTCTCTAGGATTCCTTCCAGTTTTAAACCTATAAACCTTTGATCCCTGCTCACATTGCCCCTGTCACTCTGGCCTAAACTCTGAATGGAGGTGTAATGAAAGTCCTCCTTGTGAAAATGGTTACTGAGGGAGTGAGTCAGACTCATGAAGCAGCTTATGCTCAGCCAGTCAACAACACCTCTTTGGTATCCAAATGTGTACATAGTCCCCGTGCTGGGTGCTTTTGGGGGTCATATAGACAGAGGCCTGGAAAACAGTGATAGCTTAAGCCCATTGTGTAACTAAGGTAGAATACAAACTAAAATCAACAGGGTTCTAATGAAATGAAAACAGGAAAACCAAAGGTCTCTGACAAATCTAAGCAACTGTGGCTCTTAAAACCGCCCTTTATCTCTCGTTAGATTTCATTTGAAAGATTATATTGGCTTCTGACACATCAAAAAGGAATGACAGTGTTACATATCTCCTTCCGGCTTGGAGGAATAGAAAGGTGCTACTTTAGAATTGCTAGAGACCAAAACTCCAGATTCTCCCAAGTAGTAGCATTAGGAAGAATCAGGAGATCTGGGTTCCAATCCTCATTCTGCTACACACTCAACAGTTGACCTTTGTAGCTGCAGGAGATCGATCTCTAACTGCACATTCTAATCTTACTCTTGAACTTGGCTCTGGGCTCTAGGTCAAAAGTCCAAGTAATTTATCCTTTCTGGGCCTCAGTTTCCCCTCTATAAAATCAGGGGGTTGGATTAGTAGAGGATCTCTAAATTCTCACTTCCTGAGACCCCTCCAGTCTCTGCTTTCAAGGAGTGAATCACTGTCCTGACTCTGAGTTTAGCAGTTGGAATCTAGGCCATCCATCAGCATAGTCAAACTTTTGTATAAAAACTTAAACCCAACACAACAAAAAGAGTTGGAAGAAGCTGTAGGAGGCTGGTCTCTGAACTTCTTACCTTCCTTATCTTATACTTGGACTAGGATCCCTGCACTAGGTCAAAGTGACCTAGTCTCTGCTGAGAAGAGAGACCCATACCCAGGCTCCTCAAGGAACTCTCCAACCGTTCAGAATCACTTCATTACTTAACCTGCTTTTCCTCCTCAGTTGAATTCAATTCAGTTCACATTTATTGAGCATTTATTATATAAAAGGCAGAGAAACTGCTAGGAAGTAAAAAAAACAAAAAACAAAAAACCAAAAAGAAACCAGTCCAAAAAACGATGCGCTGCCAGTCGTTATTATAACAAGCTGGAGTGGAGGGGGCGGTGGTAGAGTACGACATGTTCACAAGTAAATACAACTTACTTACAGAGTAGTTTTAAGAAGGAGAAGATACTGATATTGGTGGTTGGTGACGGTAGCTGGTCCAGAAAGGCCTCACATAGGATGTGACACTGGAGTTGTGCTCTGCAGGAAGTCAGGGATAGAAGGTCAGAGGTTAGGAGGGAGTGCAAGAGGCACCATTTGACCAAAGTCATGGAGACAGGCAATGGAATGCCATAAGAATACAGGCCCTTCGTACAACTTGCATCTATAGATCCTGAAAAGAGTTGGGAGTGGTTTGGGAAGTCCCAGAGTTCAGATTACGTTTTTTTTCCTCTTCCCTGGAAAAAAAAGTGCTGAGTAGGGAGATTTCTGTGGGGAAAGAGGGGCTAGAAGATCAGGATAAGGAAGGACGTAAGTGCTGCAAGGAAGGACGTAAGTGCTGCTTTTATTACCTCTGGGAAAGATATGCCAATGATTTCAAGAGAAAATGGGGGAAGACAGGAGAAGCCTAAGGAACAAGAGCCGAGTAACAAAGATTTTGGGACAATCACTTGCACTTACCAAGAAGGCATTTTCTCAGGCTCCCTAGACAAATCTACCTCCTAGGATTTACTCCCTTCTAGGCTTGAGCTGTTTTGAAAACAGACAAGTTTTTTCTCCCCTGTCTTGGGGAAGGCAGCTCTAGGAATCTTTTATTTCCTCTCTTCTTTCTTGCCTGACCTCCCTGCCAGCTGCAGCTCCTGTTAAGAACTTGCCTGATTTCATCTTGGTACTGTTTCTGTTCTGCTGCAGGGCCTCTGCTGTAATGCCCACCGACATCACATTTCCTAGTCAGACCCTACCTAGCAAAAGCACTGGTTGGAAGTGGAGTCAGGCCAGAGGCCTTGGCCAGAACTGGGAGAAAACTCTCCTATAATCAAACATTTGAGTTCTACTCTTGAACACCCCAAGGATTAAGCCAGCATTTCTCCTTTGGGAAAAGTACCTGGGGACCTCTACTGGACTCTACTTTTCTGGGATGTGGCCTCAGTCCTTTATCAGGGCTAATTCTTCTGCCAGGCTATCAAGCCCCACATCTATCACTACAAATCTATTACCAGAGGGAACACCATGGGCTGTCCTAGGAAGCAAACCGAGATTAAATTTTAAGGAACATCATTTTCCCCAGAGAAGTTGGAATGACCTGTCCCTCACCTTTTGGGGGTCAGTCAGGATGCCATTTTGGAAGAGGTCATTTTAGAGATAGATAGAACGAGACAGAGAGAGGGAGAGAGAGACAGACAGAGGGAGAGAGAGACAGAGAGAGAGAGAGAGAGAAAGAGAGACAGACAGACAGAGAGAGACACAGAGAGAGAGAGAGAGAGAGAGAGAGAGAGAGAGAGAGAACAAGAACCCTGGCCCCATCTCTAAGGTGGAAGAACTTTAATCCCATTTCTAAAGCAGGATGTCAATCAAGAGATATGTAAGACTCCATCTTTGAAAGAGAACACTGGATTTCCATCTCTGGGGCAAAAACAATGTTTTGATTTCTTTGAGCTGGGGGAGCTCAAAATTTCTCTCCAAATCCAGGGCATACTGAACTTGTGTCTAAAGGTGAACACTCACCTCTCCCATATGTATCTCCAACAGGGTCTAAGAGGTGGATACCAGTTTCTCAGACATGTTCTAACCTCTCATCTGTGGTGACCCTGATTTTCTGTCTCTCCTTTCTAGGAGTATCTAAGTGTCTGATCTGAGAAGGGTCTTCATCATGATCGCGCGTGTGTGTGTGTGTGTGTGTGTGTGTGTGTGTGTGTGTGTGAGAGAGAGAGAGAGAGAGAAAGAGAAAGAGAGAGAGAGAGAGAGAGACAATTGGGGGGGGTGACCCTGACCTCCCAGAGAGAACATCCTATTTCTCCTCTGGAGAATCATCAATCTGAGCTCTGCAAGGGTTACTTCATATTTTTTCTGGGTTGGGGGCAGGGTGGTCTATTTCTCCTCTCTTTGTCGAGGACCCTCTAATCTTAAATCTCTGGGATTCACACCACAGGCAAAGATCTCGTCTTGGGCGCGGGGGGACATTCAAATCTTCCATCAGGGTGGATCCTGGTCCTCTCCCTGTAACACTAACCCCGCTCTCCACCCAGCTCCCTTCGGGGATCCGCGGTCGCTCCTTCGGGCCCGTCACTCACCACGCGCTCAGGCGGCTCTCAGTGTCCTCTGGACGGCTCAGAAAAGGCTCCAAACGCTCAGGTCTTTGGACCAGGCGTTCAGCGCTGCTCTCCCACCAGTCTGTCCAGGTTGCTTCGCTCCCCGGCTCTGCCGCGCCGCCCCAGCCAATCATTACCGCGGCTCCAAAACACGCTCCGGTCGCAGCCAATGAGAGGGGCCAGAACGGGCCACCGCCCCCCTGGGGGAGGGGCGAGGAGGAGGAGGATGCTCGGGGCGGTAGCCTGGGGGCAAGGTCCAGCCTCAGGCGGGGGTGCCTGTGGGGTAACGTTTGTCCTGGGGGCCAAGGAGCAAGGGAGCTGGGAATAGGTTCCATGGGGACTGAGGGATTGAGATGTAAATTCCCCCCACCCCTACTAGCTGTCTCTAACCAGGTCCCGCTTGCCCTCTGCCCTATCCTGGTAGGTTCTAGCCAGTTGTTTTTTCTACTCCCGCTCCCTCCCCCCATGTCAGTCCAATCTGTCTCCCCTCTCTGTCTCCAGCCATACACTACCCCAGTCTGACTCTGGCTGTCTTTCTTCCCACCCTCACCTCTATAGTCCTCAAATTATAGGTCAGCCTCTAGTCTATCACCCCTCTCATCCCATCCCCCCACTCCCACCAATACATATAACCATAGAAACCTCAGTAGTCTGACCCCCTCCAATTTACAGATGAAGAAACAAGCGTAGAGAAGTTAATTGACTTGACTAAAGTCAGAGAGGTTTGAGTCCAAGTCCTCCTGTTCTAAATCCACCATGCTTTCTCCCCCAGCCAGTTGCACCCTTCCTCTCCCTCCTTAGAATATAGCCAAGATTGAGCACAGTCTAATCTGTTGGTTCCTGATTTTTCACCCCTCCTTGTATTAGGTCATACTTGAGCTTGTTGCAACCCCATCCCCATCCCCTTCCCACCCTTAGGTCAGACTCTCATTCATTGTTTTCTTTCCCCACTGCTTGCTCATAGGTCAGACTGCTGCCTATTCTAACTTCATCCTTAACTCCCTCTCAAAGCCAGGCTCTGTCTCTCTTTTCTCCCTTTTGTATTGCCTAAGTAACCATAGCTCTCAGTTGTGGAGTGGTCATGACATTGGGTCATAGATTTAGAGACGGAAGGAGCCTTAGTCGCATTCAAAGCCAACACTTAATGGATCAAGGAAACTGAGGCATTGATTTACACAGCTATTAAGTGTATAAGGCTCAATCTACAGTGAACCTCCCTTGATCATCTCACCAGCCCTCATAAATTCAGTTATCATCTCTAGGTACAGAATATATTTAAACTAACTCTAAATCTCCAGTTCTCCATCACCAATTTGAGGCAGGATTTGAACATAGGTCTTCTTGACTCTTAGTTCAGTGCTCTAGCCATTGTCAGAAGGAGGCGGAGGTTGAGATCCTCAGAGACTCAAAGTTGTTGACTTTAACCTAAGTTCTAAACCAAGGTCTCTTTCCCTCATTTCCAAATTTCCTCCAGCTATGGAGCATCCTGATATCTGCCCTAGTCCTTGCTATAGTCCTATAGACTAGGACTGCACGGTGAATCTTCCTCTTATTGTAGGAAGTTTCACAAAGGGACAAAAACAAAGAAACAACACAAGGGCACCAGACATTCTAGTCTAATATTAAGAGAGATTCTGAGATACTTCTAGAGTATTGCATCCATTCCCTCTCCTGAAGAGGCTCCTTTGTTCTGCACATGTATACAGTTCAAATCAGGTTCAGTCCTGGGAGAGCTTGGACTCTAATGAGATGGGTTAAGCCTCCTTTTCTCACACTTGTCAGTTCTATATATCCTTATCTTTATGTCTGTGGGGGTAGTTATTTAAAATTTAGGTTTGGGTTCATTTCTAGGGTCCCCTAAGAGTGGGGAATAGAAAGCTATTCACTGTGTGGTGTAAACCAGCTATTAGGAATATATTTCTCAAAGAAATGCTCATTGACACAAAGGATTTGTGTGATAGGACCATCATTTTCTTGTAGCAATGTCTGTTAGCCCCTGTTTGACTGACAGCCCCAGCTTCCTCTCTTCTGAATGACCCTTGCTTTCCTGTCACAGCTTCGTGGTTGAGAGAAATAAAAAAGTTGTAGCTTCTTGTAGTCTGACTTGTTGGGTACCATGTGAGTTACCATATTTGATTGACTTACTGACCAGATGCATTTCCAGATGGAGATAAGGAGGGGCCCCATCCAGAGAAGATAAGTAGTACTGTATCCTTGTTGCTTACTCTAATGTGTTAGGGCAAAATAAACCTCCTTTGTTAAATGTTCAGTGATCTGTTAGGGCCTCATTTTGTCCCAATATCTAACCTGAGCTACATTTCTCACCTGACTGCAGGTGAGACTCTAACTTTCCCCCCATGCCCAGGGAAACTCATTGGGAAAACCTCATCATTCTGCAAGATCTGGTCAGCCTTGGTACTCCACCACATCACTAGTCCTTTTCTCTCTGATTAGAGGGTGTAGCCATTAACTCTAAACTCTGCATTTAGGGATGGAGCTTAGCTCAGAACATCTCATAGCTTTTCTTTGTAATTAGTTGTGCACTTCGACATTTTTGGAAAATTCACTTTTGTTGTTGTTGTTGTTGTTGTTGTTGGTGGTGGTGGTGGTGGTGGTGTGTGTGTGTGTGTGTGTGTGTGTGTGTGTGTGTGTGTGTGTACATGGTTGTTCTTTCCATTTACATTATTGTAGTAATTGTGTATATTGTTGTCTTGGCTCTCTTTACTTCACTCTGCATAAGTCCATGTGAGTCTTTCCATCTTTGTGTGCAATAATATTCTGTTACATTTATGTATCACAATTTGTTTATCCATTATTCAACTGATGAGTATCCTTCATATCTCTAATTCTTTGCTATTACAAAAAAGTGTTGATATAAATGTTTGGTGCACATGGGCACTTTCTTCTTATAAAAGTTCTACTTGGAGATATAAGTTCAGGAATAGAATCTCTAGGTTAAAGAGTATGAATATTTTAATCTTTTTATTTAAATAATTTAAAATTGCTTTTTTCAAAAAGGTTGTACTGAATCAGCTTTACTAACCATGAACTACACATATCTTCTCATAATACCACCAGCATCCAATATGCCTATCTCTTGTTATATTTGCCAAGTTTCTAATTGTGAAGTGAAGTGAAACCTCAGGGCTGCTTTGATTTTCATTTCTCTTATTATTAGTGATCTGGAGCATTCTTTCATATGGCTGTTAGTAGTTTGCTAATGAAGAACCGCTTGTTCATATCCTTTGACCCCTTATTTATTGGGTGACCATTACTTTCAATGTTGCAGGTCACAAGTCATCTATGCTTTCTTTTTTAGTGTAATGCCTTTTTCCTTAACCTCAAATTACTGTCCTCTTTTCTCCCTTTCACAGGCAAGCTCCTAGGAATGGATGACAATTCTTAAGTCTTTGCAATCTATCTTTGAACTCCACCACTCTATTGAAACTACTTTCTTTAAGGTTACCAACAGTGTCTTATGGGTCAAATCCCTAGGCTCTTCTCTCCTTATTGGTGACTTCCTCTCTTGGACTATTATTTCAGGAAAAGCCTCAGCCCTGTATCACTTCGCTCCTGACTCTCCATCCATGTCCTCCATAGTCTTACCAGCTGTCCTGCTCCCCTTTTTGCTTTCTCCTTCCTCCTATCTCTGGAACCAGAAACCAGGATCAAATCAACCATGTAATTGTTCTTGGATATGGTATGTAGATATACTTCTTTATGGCCCCAATCACCAGCCCTGTAAGTTCCCTTCCCTGGCCACCATACTCTTTGGTGTGTTGTCTTCTCTTTTAGAATGTAAGCTCCTTGAGGGCAAAGATGGTCTAGCATGCTTTTATTTACATTCCTAGATTTTAGCACAGTGCCAGGGAAATAATAAGCTCTTAAAATATATTCTCTCTCTCTGCCTCCCCTCCCCGTATCTGTCTGTCTTTGAAGGTCTGTTTATTTGTGAAAAATACAAAATTCTTTCATGGAATTTATAGTCTTTCACTGTTTGGCTCCCACATACCTTTCCAGTTATTTCATATTTCCCACATTCTCCATTCTAGTCAAACTTTCATGCCCAAACATGACTGTACTTAAATTACCTCCATACTCCTATATAAATAGTAGCCATTTCTGGAGTATACTTTTTCCTAATTTCTTCCTTGTAAAATCCTTGGTTCTTTCAAGGCCCAGTTCAGCTGCCGTCTCTTAAAGAAGGCCTTTCTTCATCCCCTAACAAATTCTTAACACTATCTCCCTCTTGAAATAACTTTGTATGTGCATTTTATAGGATTATTTATATGTATGTTGTATCCTCCCTTCCCTCAGATAAAATATAAATTTATTGGGAGCAATAAGTATTTTGTTTTTGTCTTTTTAGCTCTTCATATCCCTGCACCTAACACAATGTCTTGCACGCATCAGGCACTTAATAAATAATTATGTATTGAACTTGTTTGTCCAATTCTTCTGTAAGTCCTCCACAAAGAGACAGATCAACGTGCTAGAGGGCTTCCTCTATATAGTATGAAATTGCTTGTTTGCCAATGAAATATGAGAGCCATCTGTCAATTCTCCTTTGTTTTCATTGCATGACAAGTTCACCTTCTTTTCTGGTCACATATGTCTCTGACAATATTCTTTTTTCTACTTTTCCTGCACAGATCTGCATCGGTAATATGTTGTGAACTGTTGACACCCTCCAATTACATCTCTGTTGCCTTTTGGTTGACCCATAAAATTGACTCTTCAGAGATTTTGGAATTCTATGATTCATTGCAACTTGACACCTTCCTACCATTCCAGGCTTCAAACACTTTACTTCTTTCCATATACTCTTTGATTCAGAGCAATTGGACTTTCTGTTGTTCCTCATAGAGGACCTCCATTTCCTAAGTTCATGCCTTTCCATTGGTTGCCGCCTATGCCTAGAATCCTCTCCCTCTTCACTTCTTCCTTCTGGCTTCCTTCAAAACTCAGATAAAAGCACACATTCTGCTGGAGACACCACTCAGCACCCCTCCTTCCGTCCTTCAACCCTTACTAGTAGTGCCTTCCTTCTGAAATTACTTTCCATTTACACTGTATATATTGTGTATGTAAATAGTTGTTTGAGTGTTGTCTCCATCATTAGAATTTAAGCTCCTTGAGGGTAGAGGCTGCATTTTTGTGCTTTTTTGTATCCTCAAAGCAGAGTGCCTGGCATATGTATTAGGAACTCAATAAATGCTTGCTGATTGACCAACTGACAACCAAACAGCATTACCATAAGAATATTGATATTAAAAGGTGAACCTTGGTTTCAGGCATGTATCTGCTATATCAAAACAAAATATGTCACTTAGAAAAATTGAATTGAAGAACAATCACTGATAAGACACTGTACTGGGAAAAGACCTTTTTCCCATCCCCTAACTTCCTCTTCTCTAGCAGACAATGAAACTTAACAGAAACTTGAAGGCTAGTGTTTGTCTTTTTCCAAAACAGGAGAGAGTAGAAGTGGTTTGAATTCTTGGCAATGCTCAGTGTGCTGGCATCATGGAGGTGATGATAATAAAAATAACAACATTAATAGGTAGCATTTGAATAACATTTTAAGATCTACAAAGCACTTTATAAATTTATCTCATTTGATCCTCACAACAACCCTGAAAAGTAAGTGCTATTAGTATCCTCCATTTTACAGGTGAGGAAACTGAGGCAGACAAAGGTTAAGTGACTTGCCTGGGGTCAAATATTTAAGTATCTGAAGCCAAATTTGAATTCAGGTATTACTGACTCCAGACCCAGCACTCTATCCACTGTGCCACCAGATGTGTATGAAAATGACACTTTAGAGTAGGGGTCTTAACATGGGGTCTGTGAACTCATTTAAATTCATATTAAATTTATATATTCATATATATGTGTACATTTGAATAACTGTCTTTCAACACAATTGGCTCCTTTGCAGTACTCTGTATTTTATTTTACGAATTTAAAAACATTATTCTAGAAAGAGTCTATAAATTTCACTAGACTAGTGTTTAGATCATATCTGAAGTATTTTGCTCTGACTAAGCACTTCTCCTCTCCCCTTCCCTTCCTTCTCCTTCCCTTCCCTCTCCTCCCCTCCCCTCCTCTTCTCTTCTCCAAAAACATTAATCAATGAGTTAAAGTGTGTTCAGAGAAGGGTGATCAGCATGATGAAAGGACTAATGCCATGTCATATGAGGAGTATTTTGAAGGAACCGGAGATTTTTACAGGAGACTTTGTGGATGGGGAGAGTGGAGAAAGAGAAGAATGACAGTTATTTTCATGTATTTGAGGGGCTGTCAAGAAAAAAAATGAGATTAGACTTTTTTTTACTTGACTTGGATCAGTGTTTAGAAACTTCAAAGTATAAGATTTGGATTAGAGATAAGAAAAAACTTTCTAACAATCACAGATGCTCCAAAGTGTTATGGGTTGCTTAGATTGTAGTGAGTGTTCCTTCGTTAAAAGGAAAAAAACAGAAGTCTGAGGACCACTTCTTGAGGATGCTACCGAGAGCACTGCTATTCAGGTATGGTTTGGAAGCAGGAGATCCCTCCGAGGTCTGAGATTCCTCATTTCCATAATAGCATTTAGTCAATTCCTGCTGTGTTGAAACCACATCAGCTGTCAAATGAAAAATTATATTTGACTCAAAGGTTCCCTCTAGATGCCTCCTTCTCTACTAATAATTCTCTGGTTGTGACCTCAAAAGCTTGATAAGACTCAAGAGTTCCTTCTAGGGTTATACCACTGTCCCAGTTGCAAAGCAGACAAAATTTGCCTTGGGAGTCCCCTTAGAATTCTGGTTCTGCCCCCCAAACAACACAAGTAATGCAGAATTACAGAAATGAAGAACTTCAGGCAGAAAAAGAGAGATGTTTTATTTTTTTGGAGGGGAGCAAAGAAACCTCCTTGGTATCTCATTAATTTGGCTTCAGTTTCCTCATCTGAAAAGTGAGAGGATTACTCTGACTACTTATGAATTGGAGAATGGCTCATATTCTTGTAAATTTGACTCAGTTTCTTGTATATTTTAGAAATGAGACCTTTATTAGAAAAACTTGTTGCAAAGATTCCTCCAGCTTTCTAATTTTCTTCTAATTTTAGCTGCACTGGTTTTGTTTATGTGAAATCTTTTTAATTGTATGTAATCAGAATTATCCATTTCACCTCCTATGATCTTCTCTATCTCTTGTTTGGCTGTGATTACTTGACTGGTAATTTCTTCCATTCTCTACCAATTTGCTTATGATATCACCATTTACATCTAAAGTATAACCCAATTTGAGCTTACTTTAGTATACGGTATGAGATGTTGGTCTATGCCTAGTTTCTCCTAGACTACTTTCCAGTTTTCCTAACAGTTTTTGTCAAATAATGAGTGCTTACCCCGAGCAACTGGGATCTTTGGGTTTATCAAACACTAGGTTACTCTATAGTTCATCACCTGGTTTGCACTTTATTTGGTGGAGCTGATGGTAAAGAAAACTGACACATTGGTATGGAAAATCCTTTTCATTTATATTTTCCCCAATTCCTCTACCTCCTCTCCCCATCATCTTTTCTGATGCTGAGCCACGTAGTTGTCTGGTAATTCCCTGAGCATCGCTTTCCTTTGCAAAGGAAGATGTGAGCCACAGCTAACTTGCAGCCTCACACCTTACCAAGCGCCACTCCTTGATCTGCCTGAGCCTACTGGAAAGTCACTCTAGCCCTAAATGAGAACTGTTGGATATACAGCATTTCCAGAGAGGTTAATACTCTTGTGGGGCTCCAGAAGAGACTCTAAAAGGAGTCATGGATGGGGCAACAGAGAATGAGAAAATAATAAATCATATTAGCAGCAGTTCCAACTCACTATAATCATGGTACTTCACATCTGTATTATGCTTTAAGGTTTACATTTAAGTACATTTGAATACAATTATTGTCTCATTAAGTCCATTAATACTCTTGTGTAGTAAGTTCTATAAATATTATTATTGTTATTCTCATTTTATAGCTGAGGAAAGTGAGGCTCAGAAATACTAAGTGACTTGGTCAAACTTACACAGCTATTAAGCAGCAAAGATAGCACTTTGGCCCATGTCTTATGATTTGAAATCCAGTGCTTTATTTTAAAAAAACGTATTTTTAAAATTTTGTACTTAAACATTGCTCTTCATCCCTAGAGGAGAAAGAGTATCCCCCTTTGCAAATTAGAATAGAAAAAGATGGTAATGGGCATGTGTTGGGGCCTGCTCACAAAGGCTAGGGAGGAGCAATTATTACGTTTTCAATGTAAATGTGAGCTTTAACACTTTGGAAATGGGCAAATACTATAAATTGGGGGCTTGACATGTTGTTTTGTTGATTGTCCAGACTTAAAAAATTAGAGAAAATGTTAATATTGAAGATTAAAATTTAAAGTGGGTCATGCATACATTTTTTTGAGAGCAAGTTGTTAAACATTTAATAGCCTACACTTCCTCCTCCTCTGCCCTTAGGGAAACTAGTGGGTACAGTGAATAGAACACTGGCCATGAGTCAAGATGACTTGAGTTTAAGTTTGACTTCTGACA
Source organism: Pseudochirops cupreus (assembly GCA_028627135.1). Taxonomy (NCBI): domain Eukaryota; kingdom Metazoa; phylum Chordata; class Mammalia; order Diprotodontia; family Pseudocheiridae; genus Pseudochirops; species Pseudochirops cupreus. Next base: position 287,741,139 of record CM053583.1, on the reverse strand, counting down.
CTTTCCAGCTCTGTGACCCTGGGCAAGTCACTTAACCTTGTTTGCCTCAGTTTTCTCATCTGTAAAATGAGTTGGAGAAGGAACTAGCAAACCATTCTAGTATCTTTGCCAAGAAAACCCCAAATGGGCTCATGAAAAGTCAGACATGACTAACTGATCTTACAACAACAGTATATCCCTATAAATGTTGATTACATACAGCTTGCTTTTTTAAAAAACTCTTAATAAATTCTCCGTTACTTTCAAAGCTGTCCTCCTTGTCTATGTTTCCTTTTGAACTTCATTCTGTTCTCTTCTATGCATTTTCTTTTAAATGATTCAGTGAATATATTTTCTTTCTTTGCTTTTTTTTGTAATAGTATTGTTAGTTTCTTTATTCCCATTAAATGAAAAAACAAAACAAAACAAAACTCTTCTAACAAATAATCATAGTCAAGAAAAACAAATACATGCAAATATATACATTGAATGTATTTGCAATCTGCCCCAGGAATCTACTACTTTTTTGTCAGGAAGTGGATAGATTGCTTCATCGTCAGTCCTCTGGAGTTGTTGACAGTCGTTGCATTGATTGGAGATTTTAGGTCTTTCAAAATGGTTTTTTGTTAAAATGTTTTAAGAATATGTTCTTCTCCAGGTTCTGCTCAATTCCCTCTGAATTAATTCATACAAGTCTTCCCAGGTTTCTCTGAAACTGTCCCTTCCATCATTTCTTATGCTGCAATCATATTCCATACATCCATATACCATAATTTGTTTAATCGTCTCCCAGTTGATGAGTAGCCCCTTTATTTTATTTCATTTTTATTTTGCTACAACAAAAAGAGCTGCTGTAACTATTTTTTGCATGTGGATCCTTTTTTTCTTCTTTTGCTCTGTTTGTGGGACAGGGTTGGTAGGGGTATTGTTGGGTCAAAGAATATGCAGTTTAGTGACTTTTTGCTTAGAATTCTAAATTAGTTTCCAGAATGGCCAAACCACTTCATAGCTTCATCAACAGACTGTTAATGTTCCTATCTTTCATAGTCACTCCAACAACTGCTATTCCAGTCCTCTTCCCTGCATTGTGCTACATGGTTGCTCTAGGGCAGGTCTGGGTAACCTGTGGCCTTGAGGTCACGTGTAACCTTCTAGGTCTTTGGGTATGGTTTTTTGACCGAATCCAAGTTTTACAGAACAAATCCTTTTATTGAGGGGATTTGTTCTATAAAGTTTGGATTCAGTCAAAGGGTTGCACTTGAGGACCTAAAGGGCCACATATGGCTTAGAAGATGTAGGTTCCCCACCCCTGCTCTAGGAACTGCACTGAGAAACAATGAAAAAGAATAAAAACATTTTATTTATTATTTTTGGACAGAACTTAGGACTTTATCTTCGTCCACAGCTCCCAGTGAAGAACTTCTGTTAATGTAGATAAGCACCAACTCCGCCATTTATAGTCTTTGAGAATTGTTTGGGGGCCACTAAGAGGTTAAATGAATTGCCTGGGGTCACCTAATCAGTGTATGATAGAAGTATAGCTTGAACCCAGATTTTCTTCCCCTTAAGGCCACCTCTCTACCCACTATGGCAGACTGCCTTACTTTTGAAAAAAGCGTCTAGTTAGTTCCAAGAATAACCCATGTTAGTAAATTAGTCAGAAACTGCATTCTCTCCCATATACTTAGCCCAAATCTTTTCTTACCCTCCAATGAGTGATGAGTAAATTGATCAAAAAAGAGGGCTAACTAATCCTAAGCCCAGAAAAGCAGGCTATGGATCTGTCTCCCACACTGGGAGCAGCCATATGAAAAGACTCTGATGTTTTTAACCTTTGCAGTTCAAACACTTGGCTGGCAGCCCAACAAAGACTGCCTGCCTCCTTCCCATCTCTTTACTTGATTTTATAGTTGGAGACTACAAACATATGAATGAAGTTATAGCTAACTCCTGTTCCCACTGCCCTTAGCCAAGATGAAAGGTGCACTGCAGTGTCAGACAAATGGTCTTCCCTCTGGCAGTGCGTGCAAAGAAAATGGGATGGGGGTGTTCACATGGAGCTGAGGTTAAAGCAGCTTAGAACAAAATTGACCAGGTAGCTTGCTTTTTAATAGAGACAGACTCTTTCAAACAAAACAGAGTGAGACTGGTTTCCTTTCTCTCATTTGGAATCTCCAGATGCCATCTGCTGGAGGGCTCTGCCTCACTGCACTCCCGGAATCCAGAGGACCCAACACCCTGTTTGGGGGGGAAGATTTTGAATAGGAAGAACTGTTCATCATCTATAAAGCATCTGGGGAAGTAAGTACAAAGCAATGAAAAGTCCTGAACCTTACTTATGGGTGATGACTTCAGAAACTTTTCAGTGTGTCTGGATCAGGGTAGTGCGGTGAAAAGAGTGCAGGACTTTGGAGATAAGGAAATAGAAGTTCAGCTCTGGCATCAGACATTAGCTGTGCAAGCCATTTAAACCCTCTCGGCCTGTAAAATGGATATGCCAACATCTGCTGCACAGGGTTGTTGTGAGAATCAAATGAGGCTATACGTAGGCGAATATTTAACAACTGGCTCTCAAGAAAAAAACAAATTGTACACACGGCACTCTTTTAAGTTTAATCTGTATTATTAACATTTTCTCCATTCTTTTCTTAAATCTTTAAAATCAACAAAACAATAAATTAAGCCCTGATGTGTAGTGATTGCTGATTTCCAAGGCTAAATATTCATTAATGAAAACTTAACAATTGGCTCTTGCCTGTACATGATTATATGTAAAATGCTTTGAAAATCTTAAAGCAATTTTTTGCCTCATTTCCTACCTGTCCTTAAGCACTGAATGGGCACTGCCTCAGTCAAGCTGAGGTCTATTAAAGACCTTAGCTTAAAAAGGTCAAGGTCTCTCGCTGCACCCAGGGCCATCTCTAGTCGTTCCAATTTGTCTTGCCCTTGAACCCAGATGGCTCTGGAGGAGAAAGTGAAGCTGGTGACATTGCACAGCCCTCCCTCACTTAAATCCAAATCACTTGCAAGTCATGGCATCCTCTTCCTGATGTCATAGTCTTCTTCAAGAAGGAAGGACAAACAACAATGTAATAATAATAGTTGAAAAAAAAAAACACTAGGAAGGCTACTAATTAGCTATGAGGACTTACTCGGCCAATACCTTTCTGTGCCTTAGTTTCCTCATTTCAAAATTCAGGGGTGGCACTAAATGTCTTCCAAAGTCCCTTCTAGCTAAAAGTCAATAAACTTAAGAGAACTTTACTACAGTTTTTTCTATTATATGAAATTGATTGTTTTCAGGGTGGCAGACCTGTAACTGGTGAATGGGTTTATTCACAGAGAGGCCTGAAATGCAGCATAGTATAGTGGAGTCGGAAAGCCTGGGTCTCAAGTCATTGATGGGCTTGAGAAAATAACATTATCTTTCTGAGCCTCAATGATTGGTGAGTCCCTGCTTGCAGTGATATTCACTTCTCTCTCAAACTCTGGTATGCTCCATCACCACCAGCTGCCTTGCCTTCCTTCATTCTCTATGGCCTCTCCTACTTGCCCCTTCCCCCTTCCACTTTCCAGCTACTCATAATGTTTTGTCTTCACCTATTAGAGTGTAAGCCCCTCGAGAGTGTTGTTCAGTTGAGTCAACCCCATTTAGGGTTTTCTTAGTAAAGATACTGGAGTGGTTTGCCATTTCCTTCTCCAGTTAATTTTACAGATGAGGAAATTAAGGCAAACAGGTTTAAGTGAAATGCCCAGGGTCACATAGCTAGTAACTATCTGAGGCCAGATTTGAATTCAGGAAGAAGAGTATTCCTGACTCCAGGCCTAGTCTCTATCCACTTGAGCTACCTAGCTGCTAGGTATAGGCAGAGAATAGAGACCATTTATTTTCTTGTATTTGTATTGCTAGTGATTAGCACCTTGTCTTGAAAATAGTAAGCACTTACTAAATTGAATATCTATCTATCTGTCTATCTATCTATCTATCTATCTATCTATCTATCTATCTATCTATCTGTCCGTCTGTCTGTCTATCCATCCATTCATCCATCTATCCATTCATCATCCATCCATCCATCTATCTATCTATCTATCTATCTATCTATCTTTCTTTCTTTCTATCTATCTATCTACCTATTTATCTCTCTATTCTTTTTTGGGTAAAATGGAGATATGGATTGTTATGAGGCTCACATGAGATAAAAAATATAAAGTATTTTGTAAACATAGAATATTACATAGATATGAGATTTTTAATTAGCTCTTCTCAAATGAGAAAGACAGTAAAGTTCACTAAAAGTTAACTGGAATGCCAGCATGCTTTGAAAGAGAGTCTATTAAGCAAATCAAGGTAAAGATAAGCATATAGTAGAGCCCACAATGGCTCCAGAGTCAGAGGACCTGGGTTCACATCCAGCCTCAGACAAATGTCTCAGACAAATGACCACTTATGTGTCCTTAGGCAAGCTGTGTAATCTCTCCCTCAGTGTGATTTTTCCTCCTCTGAAAAATGAGGGGGTTGAACCAGGTAACATTTGAGGTCCCTTCCAGTTCTAAATCTGTGATCTGATTTGCAGTCAAGATAGGTCATAGATACAATTGTACAATAAACCAATCAATGAAGTTCATTTATGATCCAACCATTCAAACTTTGAGAACTTGGCTTTAGAGGAATTAGTGAGAAAGGCAGAGAAAGTCAACAGAGTTAGTTCTACTTGGGGCAGGTCTTTGATTGTCCAGCTTCTCTGAAATTCTGATGGGTTTCATTATTCCTGAACATGTCTCCCCACTTGGGAAGGACCTATAGACCCATTTTCAGAAAGATGGGTTTGTCTGCCACCTTCCACATATAGACTGAAGTAATATAGGGTAAGTCTTCCTTACACAAAGCAAGGAGAGAGAACTTTCTGGATAGAGAACTGTGACTGAAAATAAGCCTACCTCTTTCCCTCCCTCAGGAACCTATATAGTATGTACACTCATAATTGTTTTTATCACCATAATTACTTATAGCACATGTCTCACATCCCCTACTAAACTATAAGATCTCAAGTGGTAGCACCATGACAGTAGAATTTTGTATCTCCCTCAGTCTTGCAGTGCTTTACATATAGAAGATGCTTAATAATTGTTTTAAAAAATTAAAATCTTCTGTCAACTCCTCCCCACCCTACTGTAGTAAGTAGGCCTTTTTTTCTTTCTGAGCCAGTAATTTCATTGACATAAAGAATTCCAAATGACATTCTATCATCTGAGATGGTCCCTGCTTTGTAAACTAAGAGTCTTAGAGAATGTTTGGGGGCATTTGTCCAGGGTCATGCTGTCATATCATCCTGATTTCAAGACTAGCTCTCTAACCAACCATGGCTAAGCTACCTCTCTTTGTAGAGATGGGAGAAGAAAAGAGGGAGAGGAAGTCAATATAAAAAAATAAGTTTAACTTTGTTTTTTTAAAAAAAGGAGTTAGATGTTATGAGAAAAGGAGATAGTTTTATGAACCCTGGGAGTTAAATGGATGTCAAATGGGCTTATTCTTTTTTTCTGGTTGGTTAGGCAGAACTGTAATTTTATGAATTCTTTCTGCTTTTTGCCTTTTGGGTAGAGGCAGGGGAGAGATTAAGATAGTGACTGCTTAAATAGGTTTTTGGGCATGGCACCAAAAACCTCCCAATAATCAAATGGATTTTTGATCAGTTAAATATTAACTTGGAATAAATATGTTTGGTCCTGAGAGCTAGGTGAGTTGATTTCAATTTGACATGGGGTTGCTCTACTTTGGAAGATACCATTCTCATGCTGAGACCTGTGGGTAGCAAGAGGAATGCCACCTCAAAGTTTAGGTGATCAGGAGGCCAAGGTAGGTAATAAGAGCTTTAGCTAGACAAGAGTTCAAGTGATTCCTGAATTTGCCAATATGTAGTTTTCTCTCTTATGATCTTTTGATTATCTACAACTCTGTTCTTTACTTTTTCTATAAACTATTCTTATCCTTTTGAATAAATCCCAAGGCATGAACTCTTTAGAAGAGGGAAGAAAAGGAGAGTAGGTGTTAGTGGGGTGGGGTGAGGGGGACGGAGGCAGAACAGAAGACAGTAGGTTCTCCCCAGGCAAGGCAATTCTTTTATTTCCCTAAATGATTCTCTATTGTGCTCCCCATAGAAACTCTTCCAAATTTTTTCTTCTTTCCTCAAATCTCCCTTGCCTTCACAGATTCCCTCTCTCTCAGATGAGAAAATTGCATAACATTGTTAAGAAAATAGAAACTATTTGCAATGAGCTCACTTTTCTCTCCTTCTCTGTGTCTCAAAACTCCATGACATCTCCTTATTTACTGTAGCATCAGATAGAGTTGACCCTTTTCTTCACCAAGGCCAAATCCTCTGCATATGTCCTCAATCCCATCCCTTCTTGTATTCTGCAGCAAATTACTTCCTCAATCATTCCCTCTCTCTGATCTATAATCTCTATATATCTTTTGTTTTTTTCCCCTAAAATTATACCCAAGTCTTCCTTATCCTCAAAAACAAAAACAAAAATCCCTTCACTAGAAGCTACCATGTCCTTGAGCTATTGTCCTACATTCCCTCTTTTCTTAGTCAAACATCTAGAAAAATCTGTCTATGCTCACCTCCAATTCACCTTCCACTCACTCCTCAACCCTTTGCAATTTAGCTTCCCAGTGAAATTGTACTCTCCAAAGTTACCAATGCTCTCTTAATTGTGGAATCTAATGACCTTTTGTTGGTTTTCATCCTTTATCTATTTTCTATTGACCATCTTTTCCTCCTGGCTACTTTCTTCTCAGAATTTTTGTGATATTGCTCTCTCATTGCCCCCCTTTCACCTATTAGAACACTTGATTCCCCATCTCCTTTGTCGCTTTTTCTCAAAACTCTGTGATAGACTCCCTATTCTTCCCTCTCTCTACATTATCTCACTTGGTAACCACATCAGCTCCCATGAGTGCAATCATTATGTCTTTACAGATGACTCCCCAGTCTCTCTTCTAAACTCCAATTTCAAACTGGATTTCCCATAGACATCTCAAACTCAACATATTTGAAACTTATTATCTCTGCCTCCCCTCCAATTCTCTGATTTCTGTCAAGGATATTATTTCCTTCTAGTATCCTAGGCTTGAAACTTTGGCATTATCCTCAGATCCTTACCATCCTTTAGTCCACATATGCAATCAGTTGCCAAATATTGTTATTTCTACTTCCACAATACCTCTTGAATTCATACCTTTCTCATTACTCAGATAGAAACCATTTGATTTCAGGCTCTCATCACTTCATGCTTAACTTTTTTTTTTTGGAATATTTTATTCCCCTCCCAATTACATGTAACACCAATTTTTAACATTTGTGGGTTTTTACAAATGTTTTGAGTTCCAAATCCTGTCTCTCCCCTTCTGTCTCTAGTAAGCAATCTGATATAGGTTATACATGTGCAACAATGTAAAACATTTCCATATTAGTCATTTTGTGCAAGAAGACTCAAAAGGAAGGAAGAAGAAAGCAAGGGAGGAAGGAAGGAAGGAAGAAAGAAAGGAAGAAGGAAAGAGAAAAATAGTATGCTTCAGTCTGTATTCAGACAACATCAATTCTTTCTCTGGAGGCAGATAACATTTCTCATCATGAATCCTTTGGGATTGTCTTGGGTTGCTGAGAACAAAGAAGTCATTCATAGTTCTTCACGGTATAATATTGCTGTTACTGTGTACAATGTTCTCATGGTCCTTCTCACCTCTCTTTGCATCAGTCCATGTAAATCTTTCCAGGTTTTTCTGAAATCATCCTGCTTGTCATTTCTTATAATGCAATTATATTCCATCACAATCAGATACTATTCAGCCAAATACCATTATTCAGCCATTCCCTCAATTAATGGATATTCCCTTGATTTCCCATTCTTAGCCACCACAAAAAGAGCTGCTACAACTATTTTTTTTCAAATAAATTCTTTCCTCCTTTTTTGAAATGTTTATACTATTGCAAAAACCTCCTAAATGATTTCCTTGTCTCAAGACCTTCCCCTCTCCAATCCATTATCCACACAACTGTCAAAGTGATTTTATGCTAACATAGGTCTGACCGTGTCACTCTATTACTCAGTAAACTCCAGTAGCTCACACAAAATATAAACTTCTCTGTTTTTTAAAGCTCTTCACAGAGTGGCTTCAACCTACCTTTCTAGCCTCATCACACATTACTTCCTTTCTCAACAATTAAACCAAACTAGTCTTCTTACTATTCCCACTACAGGATACTCCATATCTCTCTTCTTTGCCTTTGCCTTTCCCAGTGCCTGAAATACACAACCTCCTCACCTCCACCTCATTGAATTCCAGGTTTCACCTTTTACACTGTCTTTTCCAATAATTCTAGCTACTCTTGTCTTCCCTCCCCAGATTATCTGGTATTTATTTTGTATTTATACTGTGTTTATGTATATGTATATGTATATATGATATAGGCAATAGATACATATGTACACATGAATATACAATATACATCTATGTTATATATTTTACAACATACTATTTATGTGTAATTTCTCCTATAGAGTATAAACTTCTTGAAAGCAGGGATTATTTCATTTTATGTGATCAAGGATGGCACTTCTTTCAACTCACAGAGCTAAGCAAGCTCCAAGTAACCAAAGATGCCTCTCTAGTTGGGGTTTAGACATAAGCAAAAGTTATCTTCTGGAATAAAGTAAAAGGTCCCTTGGACTAGTTACAAAAAACAGCAGAATCTCAGGAAGATTTCCATGTTCAGCAAGATTCCTGACCTAAGGCAGCATCCTTCACAAATTTACAATTCACAAAAATTCCTATTTTTTCTTATGAGACTGAGGTGCTACTTAATCCCCTGCTGTTATTCTATGTACACTCACATGAGTGCTGATGTCTTAGTGTTTCCCATGGGAAGTGTCTTTCTTTCATTAACCTCCATAGTCAAATAGCAAGAAATAGAGTGTGTGCTTAATAGATGTTGCTCATTCTATATATCATTGTTTTCTTTTCTAGTTAAGTAATCTGCCTTGTAAAGTTTACTGAGATTTAGTGTCAATACTCCTTCTATATGATTCAAGCCCATAATCCTTCTGATTCTTCAGTGCTTATGTTAAAGGCTGTTTAATTCAGGAGATCTGAATATGGGCCTAATGTGGACAAAATAGTAGGTCCAATTCTTGTGGATCAGTTGGATTGATGCACTTTACTCATCTTAGACTGTCCTACCTCTCCACTCTCAATTAACCATCTTGTAAATCCATGTCCTTGGCATCTAGGGTGAGAGAAGTTTAAGTAAAAATGTGAATGGTTCAGTATAATGCGTTCTTAACTTTGTGCAAACTACTCAAGACATATATCCCACCAATGGTACATCATCTTTATACATCTTTTGTTTTGGGCTTTTTTCTCAGAGAAATCATAAGGTTTTGAGAGTTTGAGTGGTGTCTTAAGTAAAAACAAAAATCTGTGCTTGCCACATAAGAGGCACTTATTAAATGCTTTTTGAATAATATTTCATTTTCCCCCAATTACATGCAAAAACAATTTTTAACATTTGTTTTTAAAAATTGTGTTTCAAATTCTATCCCTGTCTGTTTTCTCTCTCCCCTCCCTGAGACAGTAAGCAATTTAATATAGGCTATGCATGCGTAATCATGCAAAATGTATTTCCATATTAGTCCTTTTGTGAAAGAAAATACAGATTAAAAAAACACACAAAAATAATAAAGTGAAAAATAGTGTTATTTGATCTACATTAAGATTTTATCAGTTCTTTCTCCAGAGGTGGATGACATTTTTCATCATGAATCCTTTGGAATTGTCTTGGATCATTGTAAATATTTATTTAATGAGAAACAGAGGATTCCATCACATCCAGTGGGAGGCTGATGAGGTTCATTTCTTCTGATGCCTTCTACTAACTACATCATCCCTTGTAACCAAGGAACTGTCCAGCAATACACCTGCTGAAAAGCTGATTTTCTTTTTTCCTTCCGACAATTTGATTTAATTCAGTGAAAAATTTTTTTAAGTGAAATATTGATCCAGAACTTTGGGAAAGGTATGACATCTACCTAAAATGTGGCCCCTGTCCTCATGAAGTGTATAGCCTAGTTATTTCAAATTGCCAGAAAAGAAACTCGCTCTCATCACTCAACTCTTACCAGTATCATAAGATCATAAACTTAGTGTTCATTTAGTACAAATCTCTCATTTTCTAGATGAGAAAACTGGGGCTCATAAAGATTAAATGACTAATCCCAAATCACACAAGTAATATATATCCCAAAATAAAGCAAAGGGATTCAGTTTCAGGTCCTTTGACTCCAAATTAAACTTAATGCAACACGTATTAGCATAAGATGTTACTACATCACTAGTATGAAACTGGGAGGCTTCTTGCTCACTAATTGTTTAACATGGTACAAACCTCCCTTGCCCTGCAGGCTATTCCTAAAATGATGAATTGCAAAATAAGAAAAAGACATACTCAGTAAAATTCTTATTAGCTGATATTTCTCTCACACGTATCTTTTGCACAAGATAGGCCTTATGGAATACATATCTCATACAATCAGGAGTTTGCTGACATGAATTTTGTATCAATACCTGCTTCTATATTGAATTTGAATGTGGCTAGGAGAGTCTTGATTTGATAGAAAGCTGACTAAGCCTTTATGCAAACTATGACGTTGGAAAAACTTAAAAAACAAATTTTCTTTCATTTCCTGTTCTAAGCACATAGAATAGAATCCAAAACATGCATGTTGAGTGACAGAACAAAACTACAACCTACCTTATCATGTAATATCAGGAGTTTTTTGTACACACTTATTTTTTAGTGGGTGTGATTTGACTTGCAAGAAATCTGAATCTTATTAAAGTTATACAGGGTTTTGTGGTGCATAGAAGTACAGTGTAAAGAAGCTGGGAAAAACCCTAGAGATTATCTTGTGTAATTCAATCATGTTAGAGATGTCATTGTTCAGTGGTTTCAGTTGTGTCTGACTCTTTGTGACCCCATCTGCAGTTTTCTTGGCAAAGATACTGGAATGGTTTGTCATTTCCTTCTCCGGCTTATTTTACGGGTTAGGAACTGAGGCAAATGGGGTTAAGTGACTTGTCCAGGGTCACACAGCTAATAAGTGTCTGAGGTCACATTTGAACTCAGGAAGGTGAGTCTTACTGACTCCAGGTCTGGCATTCTATCTACTGTGCCACCAAGCTGCCCATTAGAGAAAAGGGTTCCCCTTCCTGAATCTAGTAGGTTTTTTTCTTTTTAATCTTTTTCTTCCTCCATTGCATTTTGTACCTCTGCTTCCATAGTGTGGCTTCTATATGAGAAGTTCCAAGTGGGAAAAATCCATGTATGGAAATTAGTATTAATATAACATTATGCTCATCTGGGCCTCTGATCTAGGTACTTTTTGAGATAAATATCAAAGGAAGGTCAGGAGAGTGTATCCTTATCTGTAAAATGAATAGATTAGATTACATGATCTCTAAGGTTCCTTCATTCTTGAATCTCTTGGTATAAGGGAGGGAGTGCTGGATTTAGGATCATAGATTTAAAGTTAGAAAGAACATTAGGGGACATCTAGTCCAACACTCCCATTTTAACAATGAGGAAATTGAGGCCTAGAGTAGGTTAAGTGATGTATACAAGGCCACTTAAGTAATAAGAGATAGAGGTAGGGTTTAAACCGAGGTCTCCTGACTGTAAATCCAGGGTTCTTTTCTACACTACCATTTTGCCTCTTTCATAGCCTGGTTCAGTTGGCTACTGGCCTTGTGACCTTGGATAAATCACTTTGCTTCTCTCTGCAAAATGAGGGAGTTGGATGAAACATTCTCTGAGGTTTTTTTTTCCCCCACTTCTGTGATTCTCTGATTTTAAATGTCTACGCCTGATGGTTTTTGTTTATTCTATTCTTAAATTTGGAATTCCACAGCCATACCTTGACCTTCATGAAATTATTACCTAACAAATATAGTTTTGTAGTTTAATAGAATTCTTTATCTCTAATATATTCAAAACCTGTTTTACTTTTCCAGTCCATTTTTTCTATGAATATAGAAAATATCTTATTATCACTCTTAAAATGCCCTCTTCATATACCTGTGTATTGTCATCACAATTCATCATTCTTATTTTCTCTGGGCTAAGAAAAGTCTTCTCCCTTAATCTTTTGTCACAAGGCCAAATCTTCCGTTCTTTGTTTATTTGGGTTACTCTCTTCTGGACCCTCTCCAAGTATGAGTGTACAAACTGGACACAATTATATCATTATAGTGAGAGTCTGATGAATACAGAACATGTATTAAAAGGATTATTTACAATCTTGTGCTACTCTTTATACATCTTAGCACAATATTCCCAACTCACGTTCATTTTGTGCTGTAAATGAAAAAGTATTTGAGTATATGTACAGCAACAGAGTGTCTATCATCTGACAATCAATTTAGTTAAATGGAGAAAAGCTCCCTACAAGAAGACTGGCCATCAGGTGATAACTTTTTCTGACCATGGAAACTCAGAAAGCGTAGAGGTGTTGCAACTGGCTCACATCAGTGAAATCACATATCTTTCAAAACATGCCTATACTCAGTTTGTAGACAATTACCATTATGATATCTTTCTAAGTGAATTTCTGACCATCTTGTTTTCACCATCTGTTTTGGCTGAGACTCTTTGGCCCTTAAACAAATCACTGTGCGCTTGCCCCCGGACTGACTGTCCTTTGTGTTTGTAGGATCTTTTCTTCAATTTGTGGGGTCACTTTGGAGTTTTTCCTCTGTTCTTCATTATATTGCCAACTTTATTATTTGGCATCTTATCCTTGTGGGATAGATATGTTCCTCATCTGATGTCCAGTCATTGAGAATATCCACTGGGCTCATTCACTGAAGAAGATAAAGGCTATTCTTTTACAGTTTGTCTATGAGAATGTTGTATAGGATGGGATAAAGCAAGACTAAAACCCAGAGCAGTAAATCATAAAGATGAAGAATAGTTTTTATCTATTTCAAACACATTTTTGTCAGATTTTTTAGATTCATGGACCACTTCAGTAAACCTCCTATGGACCGTTTACTCTATCTAATCCTACATACCAATACTCTACCAATCCAACATACCCCACCCCAACTGTCAGAAAGAAAAGTAGTAAATAACTCATATTTCTATACCATGTTAAAGATAAAAACCTTTTTATTGATTTTTTTTACCTTATATTCACTTCTGAGTATATTTCTTTCCTGTCCATCCAGTGAGTCATTTCTGATAACAGAATATAAAAGGAAAAGAAAAAAAAACCAGTTCATCAAAACTAACCAACATAGCAATTGAGTCTAACTATACAAAACATCATATTCATAGTTCCCCTCCTCTTTAAAGAAGAAAGGGACAATGCACATTCTTTCAAATCTTCTCCAGGGTCAAACTTCTTGGTCATTATAATGAGATAACATATATAAAGTGCATTGCAAATCTTAAGACGCAATTGTTCAAGTCATTTTTCAGTTGTGTCCAACTCTTTGTGACTACATTTGGGGTTTTATTGGCAGAGATAGAGTGAAGTGGTTTGGCATTTCATTTTCCAGCTTCTTTTACAGATGAGGAAACTGAGGCAAACAGGGTTAAATCATTTGCCTATGGGCACACAACTAGTAAGTGTCTGAGGTCAGATTTGAACTCAAAGTTTTTAAGCCTGATTTTAAGCCCATTGCCCTATACACTGTGCCAGAACACAATATATATATCAGTTATTTTGTTATTATTATACAGAATTCTGGGGGTTTTTTTTGTTCTTCCCATTGCATATATTGCTTCATTTGTGCTATTTTCACTTTGCATAAGTTTATAGTCATCTTTACTCTTTTAAAAAAATCTTCATATTCTTTATTTCTTGTATTCCATTATTTTCATTCAAACCCCCTATGGAAAGTGAAAAACTATTCTTAAGTGATTAACAAATTCCCCCAGGTCATATCCTCCCCCATACCAGTGATTTTAAGTCCCTAGTGTTCATCATTCAAACTCTATTCCCAGTTTCCCACTGCTTATTCCCCAATTCCCATTCACTTCAATCCTCCACCCACGTTTTACTCTAAAGCTACTCATTCCTTTTACACCTTAGCATGCCTGTTAACCATGGGTGTACTCCAGGGCTCTGTTCTAGGCCTTTTTCTCTTCTCCCTCTATATCATTTTACTTGGTGGTCTCTTCAGTTCCCATAACTTCAACTGTCATCTTTTTTTTTTCTTTTTGGAGGGGGAGGGCAAGACAATTGGGGTTAAGTGACTTACCCAAGGTCGCACGCCTAGTAAGCGTTAAGTGTCTGAAGTCGGATTTGAACTCAGGTCCTCCTGACTCCAGGGCCCATCCTCTATTCACTGTGCTACCTACTTACCCCAACTGTCATCTTTATGCTGATAATTCTCAAATTTGCTATCCAATCCTAACTTCAGTCTCACATCTCCAACTGTCTCAAACTGATTATCCCATAGATATCTTACACTCAACATGTCTAAGACTGAACTCATTAACCTTCCCCACAAAGTCTCCTCCCCTGCACATTCCCAAATTCTCTATTGCCATTGAAGGCATAATCATCCTTCAGGTTTGCACTCTAGCTATCACCCTCAACTCCTCACTCTCTCTAACTCTCACTCTCTCTAACACTACCTCCTCCCCCATCCCCATATCCAGTTTGTTGCCAAAGTTTGCTAATCTTACCTGTGTAACATGTGTCTCATACACTTCTTCTCTCCTTGAACACTGCCTCACCTTGGTACAGGCCTTTATCATCAGACCCCAGGGATTATGGCAATAGCCTATTGGTTGGCTCCCTGCCACAAACCTCTCC
>CM053583.1:287707913-287725771 GCA_028627135.1 Pseudochirops cupreus | reverse complement strand
GTCTGGAACTCAGCAGACACCAGATCCAAAGGTGTTTGGCCTAAAATGTACAAATCTAGCAAAGTGAGTAGACAAACAAGAGCCTAAAAGAAGTAGGAAAATGACCAGAAGTAGAGTGAGTATGGGCTAGCAGAATCCATTACTCAGACTATTTAACTGTCCTTAATATCTCCATCTGCTACATAGACTAGGTGCCTCATAAAATATTCTTCACTAACATAATTGCAAACCTTAAACAAAAGAGGTTTCTGACTTAAACTTCACAACTGAATAGCAAACATATATCCTTGTTTCACAAAGCTTGTCTATCCTCTAATTGGAAGAAAGAGATACTTCAAAAATTGAATCTTTTACAGAAACACTCAGTTACAAATGTTAACTTTCTTAGTTCATGGAATAGCCACAAATTCATATTGGAGCAGCACACACACTGTTCTGCTTTACAACTTATTACATCAATTTAACAATACTCAACTGAAAACTTTATAAACCTTCAGAAATTGTCACATAAGATTTTCTAACAGTGAGGGAGATCAAGGTAACACGATGGGAATAACACAAAGCAATAATTTAAAGCTGTAACAGTTCCGGTGCAGGCCTGGATCCCTGGAGAGGCTGTCCACATCGTCCTTTCCAGGTCCCTTGGCTCAGACATTCACTCAGGAGCAAAGGCACAATCAGACCGGACAGGGGTCCACAGAGACATGATCCAACATCCCAGACACATATAAATGGTTCAGCTTTCTAGCCACACAGGCTAGATAGATTACAATAAAGTTTCACAACAGTTACAACACTGCATCAAAAAAAAAAATCCAAACTTTTAATCTTATTACCAAACATGCTCAAGGTTTGAGTTGCCATGATAGAGAAATTTTGAGAGCCAACCTTTTACACCTATATAGTTCTTAGAAGAATCAATCTGATCCTGTTGCTTTCCTCAGAATTTTAGAATCAACTTACAAATCTTTCTGCTTTCTAAAAATACTTCCTCACACACTCTCTGCATACTTAAACCTTTCTGAAACCAGTATCAATTATTTAGAGACAGGAGGGGCTTGGATAAACCCTCATTTGTCCCCAAACCTTCTTATCTATTTTTCAAATTTCTCATCAAACCTTTAATTACCCTTCCAGATCTCTCAAAAACCATTTTCCTTCTTTTTTACTCAGTAATTCCTTACATTTGTTAACCACACAACAAAATAGTCCAAATCTTTTACTGGCCTCTTGCTTTGGTCATTGAAACTTGCTATAGAAGGAATAAGCCGGGACATGTGACATTCCAAATATGACAGGATAACCATCCTTGGCTCTGTTTAAATTTGGGTAAAGTCACAGATATCCATGCATGCAGTATTCGGTGCCACCTCACAGCTAGATTCAGGAACAGGTGGGAAAACATTCCTTTTTACAGGAATTTCATGGGTTTGACCAGAGAGGTCCCGTTCTAGGTGAGGCTAGAACTGCCCCTTCGGCCTTTAGGAGATATAGACTTCCACCAGCATTTCACAGGATTACACTCCTCTGAGTGGCTTGTGGGACATTTAATGCAGGCACTGACTTAAGCAGGCAACTATACCCGATTCAAACTCCAAACAAAATATAGTTCTGGTCCCAAATACCTTTTCCTCAAATAGCAAGTCTTATTAATCACAGCTTAGAGCCAATTTTAGCTGCAATAAGCAATGAAAATTTTTACCGGGCTTCACAAATGCAAGGAATTACATTTACTATCATTGTTTTCCCTCTCAGAATGACCTTGCCTAGTAGAGATAGTTTCTAGAGGCTCTGGCAGTTTTGCAACATAAGAAGTAGCTGAGGTAAGGAGGGGCTGACTGCATGCCCTTGCTTTCTCCATTCTGATACATGCAAGGGGAACTGTTCAGGATAACACTTTCATCAGTTTCCCCCTTCTTTTACCTACAATACCAATTAACAACCTTAAGTTTTGAGCCTTAAAACAACTGCCCAATGACCTAATTCACATTTTTACAACAATGCTAAGAAATTGTTTCTCTTCTTTATTTATCTACCTTATGGCACTAAGGCCAAGGGTCCTACATACTTTAGCTAATGAGAGACCACACTCCATTCCACACAAGGGGAAATATTTTTCCTTTGTCCTTTAAAACTATAATCATTTTTCAAGTTCTCCCTGCTATACTCACACTTTCCTTGAATGACTTGTATTATTCTTTGGCCTCCCATCTTTTTGACATGGAGCAAATTCACCAATGAGTTAAAGTCCCTTTATTTATCATGGTTATGCAAGTAACTGGAATAATTTAACACCACTTGAAATGCTGCTTCCAGTTTTTAGAGGCTGATACATTTCATGGTTTGCTTGAAGTAGTAGTTGCTTAAAGGACCCCTTTTAATTCTTTTGACCATGAATCAAGTTACTGCAACCCTACCCTATCCCCAAAACATGACTCTTCAGTAGATAGCACCTGTTGAAAACCTTCATTAAAACCACTCGGCAGCCAGTGACAGTTTATCCCTCTTCCTACCAAGACACCTGCAGCATCACCCAATGAATCATGCTGCCCTGCTGAAGCTCTATAAAAAAATAGAAATACATGAACAAACAACTCGACCCCCCAAATTTTTTTATTAGACTGCAATATTAACAGTTTAAGATTATTTAAATCTTTGAAAGGTTAAAAAAAAATCACAGTTGTGATGTTATGCTAACTTCTGATTTCCATCCTGTTTCTGAGGAGTGCACAAAGCTACCTTTCTGAGGGGGATGAAATGGCCACATTTTATATTACTTCCTTAAACACCTACTACATATCAGCAGAGTGATGCTTTCTTTTTGATAGACTGAATGTCATTCACATGCCATTAGGGCCATTATAAGCAGTCAACGGCAGAACAAGGATCCACTGTGTCCTGACAATTTTCTCTCCAGAAAATCCAACTGCCTTTTTCCAGAAAAAGTACTCAAGTGGAAAATCTGTTCCCACTGCACCACTAAAAGCAGTTTCACAGTTCCACTGGGTACTCTTTTTTCAAAGCCTGTTCAGCAACTTGTTTTACCAGAAACTTAGGTCGATTCTAGTTCACTTATCTCTTGACTTTGAAAGACAAGTGCCTGGCACATAGTAGATCACTGTTGACTGTCACCAGACACTTGAGTTTCTTTCCTCTTAACGTCCCTCTGGGAGATATGCTTGGCACAGGTACAGTACAGACACTTGAGGTTACTATTCAAAGCTCCAATGAGAGCACATTCCCCTAAGGTCCAGGAATTTTTTCTGCAAAACCATCAATGCTTTCCATCAATATTCCCAAACACTTGCACAAAGCGTTTTTTATCCAGGATGTGTCCAAAACGCAGTGTTAAGTAGAAGGTCTGATTACCATCATATTGTTGGATCTTTAAGAACACATCAAAGGGATGGTCGCTGCTCTCAGATACAGGAATTATGTTGGCCACTGGGCAATATGTGTCTTGACGCCGGCCCCAGAAGGTCAGGTGTGCCACCCGCAACACAGTGCCAGCCTCATTCACATAAAGGATCCCAACAAGCCGACGAAAGAAATGACTAATCCAGTACAACATAGCGAGGGCAAAGGTTGCAATACCCCCTGTGAAAAACAGGGAGTCCAGGGAAATGAGGCCCTGCATATACCAATAACAGCTAGGTGGCAATATTACCACAGTAATTCCTGTCTGCAGAATCTTCACCCGGGACAGTGATCCACAGAATCTGATGCCAGGAAACCGATAAATCATCTGGAATTTTTCAGCCTCTGTGGTTGATGGTTTATCAGGGGATGTGGAGATAGGCCTGCCCACATAAAAACTGGGAACGTGCATCTTGCAAAACCAAGGCCGAGACTGCAACCTAACCACCCAACGGATTGGGAAACCAGCTTTGAAGATGGTAACCTGAAAAGGAAAAGAATCACTTTCTCTCACAAATCCCAATATAAAGTAACAGGGAAGTTAAGTCCTTGCCCTCAGGGGTATATAACATATATACAACTAAGTAGATACAAAGATTAATAATAATACAGATAACCCAAATTCCGCAGGCTTACAACCTAGATGTTATCTTCAACTCTTCACCCTCACCTCCCATAACCAATAAGTGGTCTATTCCCATTGATTCTACCTTGCCAACAACTCTCACATTTACCCCATTATCTCCTCTGACAAAGTCAACACTGGGTGCAGGTTCTTATCACATCATACTAAGACTACTGCAATAGCCTGCTAGTTGGTCTCCCTGCCTCAAATCTCTCCCCATTCCAGTACATCCTCCAATCATGTATCAAAGAAAACTTGCCTCCATAAGACTCTGTGATCCAGTGACACTGGTCTCCATGCTTTCCTCAAACAAAACCCTAGAAATTCCTTCCTTCCTTGTCTCCGTCTCCTAATCTCCCTGGCTTCCTTTAAGTCCCAGCTAAAATTCCACGCCATCCCCCGATCTACAGGAAGCTTTTCCCAATCCTTCTTAATTTTAGTGCCTTTCTTCTATTATCTCCAATTTATCCTGCTCATAACTTGATTATACACAGTTGCTTGCATTTTGTTTCCCCTATTATTAGACCATGCACTCCTTGAGAGCAGGGACTATTTTTTTTGGAGGGGGGCTTTTCTTTGTTTATCTAGCATAGCAATTAAATACTTGCGAGCTGATTTGATGTGGAAGACATTAATAAGTGGAGTGGGAGGGATAACTAGAATTAGGAAAGGCTTCCCTTAGAAGATGATATCTGAAATGACCCTTGACGCAGAGGTGAGGAAGGAAGAGCGTTTTGGGCCTGGGGGGAACGGGGGAGAGCCTATGCAGTGGTCCATTGCTCTGGGAATAACAAGAAGGTCAGTTTGGCTGCATCGTATAGTGCATGAGCTCGGCAATGTCACAAATCCAGAAAAGGTAGGATAGAGCCGTACTAGTGAAAGGAACCACGATGGTTTAACTGGGGGGCCGAGATGGTCTTTCCGCCCCTGAGAGGACTGGGTGTAATTTACGGCCCTAGAGGTGAAGCCTTCACGGTTGGTCAGCAGCACGAAGAATTATGGGGTCATGATGTCCCAGTATGCGATAAAAAGGGGGTCAAATGGGAAGGCGAGTGGAGGCGGGGGCCCGTAGCCCGGCTCACAGGCCAGGAGCGGCTTATCCCAAACCCCGCTTATCTGCAGCGCTTTGCCTCGTTTAATATTTCCTATTTATCCTGTATATGGCTTGCTTTGTATATATTTATTTATATGATGTCTCTGCCATTAGACTTCGAGCTCCTAGGGGACACGTGGCCTCTTTTTGTATCCCCAGTGCTTAGCACAACAATACCTGGCACATAGTAGGTGCCTAATAAATGTTTCTTGAATTTACTCAATAGAACTGACATCACGATTTCACGTGACAAAGTGCCTTAGGCCTGAAGGACCCCAAGTACGCTTCCCCCCTCACCCCAAGACGGGAGAGGGATTTCTTCCCGCCTATCGAAGATGAAATAACTGGGTTCGGACTCCCAGCTAGTGGATCTACCCGGCAGCCCCTCTCCGAGACCCCAGCAGCTCCCACCTCCCTACACTCGGACACCCGACTGCTTACCATGGTACCGCCGCCCGCTTCCGGAAGCGAACCCGCTCGGTCCTCCGGAACTACTTGGCGCCTTGGCGTGCGTGTCTCGACTCCTATGGGTCATAGCTCAGGGAGGGTGGGACATGTTAGGGCCTTTGCATTCTGGGAGTTGTAGTTACGTGAGTCTTCGTGCCCTCTAGAAGGGGTTTAGGGTTGTGACTTGGCAGCCTCTGGTCTTTCATCTTCCCGGCGTGCCCCGCGGCTCGTGAGGCAAATCCCGGAAGCTTCGAGCGCCAACGGATCTCGTCGCGCTTGTGACCTGAGCTATCAGGATGGCCGCTTCGGCACCTGTTCTCTGTCTTTTCGACGTCGACGGGACCCTCACCGCCCCGCGACAGGCAAGCAGACCCCGAGCCCGCCCCGCGCTGCCGCCGGCTTCGCAGGGCCTCAGTTTCCCCCGTATGTGGGGGAAGGGAAGGAGGAACTTAGAACTGCCGGCGGGGCTCGTCACCCCGGGACCAGGAGCGGGAGGGTGCTGGTAACCTAGCACAGCCCTTGGAGAGTATAAGGTTCTAGGATTTGGAACCAGAAACAGCCCTAAAGAGCACCCTAATCCTCGTTTTACAAATGAAGAAAGTGAGGCCTAAAGAAGAGTTGCCCACTCTCACATAACTAATAAGCTGTCGGGTCAGAATTCGAACCCTTAGATTCGCACTCCAAATCCAGGAGTGATCCCACCCAGGCACTGGACAGCCAGGCTTCCCGTGTCCTGTTCCCTCACCCTCAAATAAAAGTGTGTACCCTCCTTTTCATCGCTTTCCCGCCCCCTCCGCCCCCACAAACAATGTCCCCAGGCACCCTTTTCGGGAATGGGTGCTCTGTGAGCACGGTCTTTAATTGTAGGGCTCTTGGGGTGAGGGCGGGAATGAGAAGGAAGCGGGGTGCTTGCCCTTTGTGAGCTTAAGTATTGTTGAAATCAAAGAAATTTAGTTCTGCGACTCAACAAAGATTTGTTAAGTGCCTACTACGTGCCTGGGAACACAACGGTGATAATTGCCAGCATTTATATACTGCATTGAGGTTTGCTAAGCACTTTACATGTGTTAGTTATTTCATCTGAGCCTTGAAACAAACCTGTTCGATAGGTGGTGCAGTGATTACCTTCCCTTTACGAATGAGGACGCCAAAGCTTAGAGAGATTAAGTGATTTGCCTAGGATTTCACGTAGCTAATACGTGTCCTAACTCGGGATTTGAACTCAGGTGCCTAGCAAA
Organism: Pseudochirops cupreus; assembly: GCA_028627135.1. Lineage (NCBI taxonomy): Eukaryota > Metazoa > Chordata > Mammalia > Diprotodontia > Pseudocheiridae > Pseudochirops > Pseudochirops cupreus. The sequence goes on along the minus strand of CM053583.1, from coordinate 287,718,951 downwards.
GCATAAGCAAAGGTGTCATAGAGAACATCTGAGTTCTCTTGAAGTTCTTCAAGAAATGGAGTTCAGGTATAAAGACAGTCTCTTCCAGAATTGGATCTAGCAAACAAGTCAAAAACTCCTGAGTAGAACCAAGCAAAATAGCTAATATTGGAAAGTACAGATTAGTATAGAGGATGAGATGGCATCAGTTCAGTTTGGTTCAATTCAGCAAGCACTGATTAAGTCCCTACTATGTATTAGACACTTGGGACACAAAGATCAAAGGAAAAGAAATTATCCCTGCCCTTAAAGTTTATGCATTTTACTTAGGGAAACAGCATGTAAAACATACACAGAATAATTTAGTGGGGGAGAGGGTACAGGATGTGGAGCACTAATAATGAAGGAAATCAGGAAATGTCTCTTGTGGGAAATGACACTTGAGTAGATACTTGAAGGGAGCTAGGCTTCCAAGAGGCAGAAGTAAGGAAAAGAGAACATGGTAGATATGGGAGATAAGTCTGTGCAGTGGCATTAAAGTTGGGAGTTAGAATGTCTTGTTCCAGGAACCAAATTGTGAAATCTTTAAGTGTTAGAGAGGCTTTTACCCCTGAGAGGTAATAGAGAGCCCTTAAAGCTTCTTGAATAGAGATGGTGACATGGTCAGGCATGTGCTTTAGATATATCAGTTTGTCATCTGTGTAGAGACTGTAGTGGAAAGTTAAAGTGGAACCAACTAGGAAGTTATTGCAGTAATCCTAGTGGCAGATGATGAAGACCTGAATTGTTATGGTATGTCTAAGTGGAGAGAAGGAACAGGAGGCTTAAAAGGTAGAAACAATAAGAATTGACAACTGATTGGATATGGGAATGGGGACCATAGTGAGGAGTGTTGAAAGCCTACCAGACAAGGAAGGGTAAAAGAATCGATATATGGCTGAGAGATCTCAGTTTAGATCAGCTAACATCAGATTATAGTAGACCCAAGTCATCAAGACTGTGACTTCTTTGTAGTACTTGTATAGGAATGGTGGAAGTAATCCAAAGTTGAGGTTTAGAAAGGATTGAGCAGCAATAATAAAGTAAGAGGTTCAAAGATAAAGGACAGCGTAAAGATGAACTGATAGAATAAGACTTTTGAAGAGAGAAAATTGAGACTAGACAAGGTTGATGACCTGAGAGAGCAGGAAGGAGTGAAATGATTAGAAGTTACAATGAGGATGGAGTATAAATTTAGAAGGGGGAAGGAAGACTCATAGGAGGTTGTGGTTAGAGCAATCTGAAAGTTATAGATTGTGAAGGTGGATGATAATGAGATGAGGGGCTTTTGAGACTTCATCAGTAAACTGAAGCCCCCAAATATAAGGGTAGAAGTTGGAGTGGGGAGGAAGACTAAGTCAAGTATTGAACTCTTAAAGACTGGCTTGGCAGTCAGTAAATAACTAGGTCTCTAGTTGATTCTATGGCCTCATGGCAGTTTGTAAGGAACAGAAGGAGCAGTTATTTCTCTAAAATTCTCTGAGCTCTCATTGCAGCATAGAGGTGACACTGGTTACTCAGAGGCTATGCTAGCTGAATATAAGCTCCCATCAGATGTTTTATAAGTTTATTCTTCTCTTGGCCTATGTCAAAGAGAAATGATTAACTTATCAGCCAAAGCAACTCTTGAAGAAGACCTACTGAATTAGAGAGTCTGCATTGATCAAGAGAGTAGTAAAGGGAGAAGTAAGCAAATCATGGCTCATTGAATTATTTAAAATTGAAGGCAGGGCAATCAGAGAGCAACTGGGGTTAAATTAGTAAATTTTTGTAGTATTTGCATATGATAGCATTATCCAGAGCTCCAAAATTTCCTCAAAGAGATAATGTGGTACATTGTAAACCAGGGACTATAATGGACTGAACATAAGTCTGTGCGCATTTGAACCCTACAACTGCCACTCATTTACTCTCCCACATTCAGTTTTCCAGGACAGGTATTATTCACATTATTTGGGTAAGGAAACCAAAGTACAGAATGACTAGGTGACTTCTCCAAGGTCATTCAGTTAATACAGATCTGTCTGCAACAGGACCCTAGGTCTCATGACTCATGGATACTTTTACATTAGCGAAACATTTAATGAGCACCTTCTCTTGCACATACTGAATAGTACTATTATTATTTAGATATATAGATATATAAAATACTATGTGGGGAGGCTTGAAATGAAAAAGAAATGTAAGACACAAATTGGACTCCAGGAAGTTATAGTTAACTTGAGTAGACTACCTCTTTTGTACGTTAAATATTTTTCTCATGCATAAGTACGAGTCAGTTTTTTTGGTGGGGAAGGGGGTGAAATTTGCATGTTTCAGTGGTTAAGGTCAGAAGAAAAGACTTAGCACCTTGTTTCCAGTTATTTGGAAGTGGCTTCCTGGAGGATAATGTGGAAGAGGGAACTTGGGAACTTGAAATTGAAGCAGGATGTATCATTAAAAGAAACACTTATTGTTGATGATACAAATTATAATTATTAATAATAGAACTTTTTCCCCCTTCAACTACCCCGTGAGTTAAGGAGAATTAACTTTATTATTCAATAATATAAATTCCTGGAAGATAGGGATTGCTTCATTTTTATCTTTGTATCTGCAGCCCCTAGCAGCAGTTTTTTTTGTTTGTTTTGGTAGGGATTTATTTAATTGATATAGGAAACTCCTAGTAAAGATATGCCTTCTGATAATGTAAATGGGCAACTGCTTTGTGATTTGTAAGTCACTGAGAGGTTAAGGGACTTGCCTACAGTCACACAGCCAAATGTCCGGAGTGGTGCTTGAACCCACGTCACTCCAAGGCAGCTCTGTTTACTGTGACATATTGTTTCTCTACCTGGAGCATGGTAGATGTTTAATGAATGCTTCGTGAGTGAAATGAATCCTCATTTTACAGATGAGGAAACAGAATCAAAGATTGTGTGGCTTAATTCAGTTAAAAGCTACTAAGTATCAGAGCCAAAAATCAAACCTAGGTCTTCTGAGTCTAAGCCCAAAATTCTTTCCGGTCTTACCAGGCAGACCCTCAACCCATATTATATTAGCTAAAGTATTTTTTAATAGAATAATCTTTATATCCTCTTTGCTGAAAGTCAGAAAATACAATTGCTACAAATCTCTGTTTATTAAAATGATTCCTAAGCTCCAGGCCATTTGTTTTCTTTTAAATATTTTTCATTGATATCTTTAGTTTTTATAATACCACCTAGTAAGCCATCCCTAGTAACAAAGAATGAAAAAGAAAGATGAAAAAGGGAAAAAAGCAGTTCATCAAAACCAACCAGCATATAGGTTGCTGTATGAATTATTCCACATCCATAGTTCTCCATTTCTGCAAAGAAGAGAAAGGTTCATTTTCTTAATTCTTTGTCAAGCCGTTTAACTTTCTTTACCTCAGTTTTCTCAGCTGTAAAAGGAAGAAGATAGACAAGAGGATTTCTAAAGTCTGTTCTAGTTGTAATATTGTGAATCTTTCACTAATACTTTTAGTGATTGAGTTTTCCTGTGCTACTTAAAACACTATTTTCATTTTAAGCTTTTTGTCAGTAACTATGGATTCAAATGTTTTTACCCTCTGTTAAAAGGATTCTTGACTTCAGGAAACTTTGGTTTCCTCATTCGTACAATGAGGAGATTGGAGAAATAAGATCCTTTCCAGGAAAGCTGGTTCTTTTTTCTCTCCACCAGATGGCCTCCTGTTACTCTAGGAAAAAGAAACCAGGACTTCAGCTGAAGCTGCTCCTAGATGTCTATTTATTTCTAGTTGCTCTTCATTGGTAGAGGAGCCAGTATTCCTTGTCACATAGGATCAGGAATCTTCCCTGGTCATAGTATTGTTGTAGGCAAATCATTATCTCGTCAGACCTTATTAGGTTTCCAGTCCCTTCCTTTGCCTAAATACGGGGTTTCCTACCCCTTTTCTCCTAATTTTTGTCCATTATGTTTTCTGCCCCAAGATTTCCCATGTGCATTTTATTTTTTCCAGTGATAAAATTTTACCACATTTGACATCCTGAAGCATAATCTTATATCTTCTTATATTATTCCTCCCTCTAGGGATGAATTTCCTGGCAAAATACAGAAGTGATCACAAAAAGAACACTTAGAGTGTCAGGAGACCAGGGTTCTAATTCTGACACTGTCACTGACTTGCGTGGCCTTAAGCAAATTGCTTCACCTCTCTAGTTTTCTCATCTGTTAAATAAAGGTGTTGGGCCGATTGATCTCTGAAGTCCTGTCCGGCTGTAGTATGTAAAGAATGTTACTAGAATACGTCTTTTGTTAAGAGAAGTGTCGCATTACTTTAAGTTTAACATGATTATTGGCAGATTATTAAAAAAGAAAGTAACTCGCTCGAAGCTATAGTCATAACATGAAATAATGTTGCTCAGTTATTTTGTGGCCCTGTACTTTGCAGAGAATTTGTGTGGAAACTGGATGATTAATGTCACGTGTCCAGAAATAACACGTGGACTTTTGAAAACCTTGTTCTACATTCACAGTGAGAACTACTTGTAATCATCAGAAGTGATCATTTACGTTTGGTGCTTTAATCCTTACAAACACCTCCTTCACACTGTCCCTGAGAAAAAGTAAAAGCAAATAGCCCCATTTTACACGTGAGGAAACGGAGACCCAGAAGTGCTTAAGTGATTTGCCTGTGGTCACACAACTTAGAAGATGAGTTGGAGCTAGGATTCAAGCCAAGGTCTGTTGACTTCAAGTCCAGCATTCTATTATAGCATGCTGCCTTTCCATGTAAAGCAGTATCATTTTAGAACATGGGAAGTGATTCCTTATACAGAAACCTTTCTGTGGTATCTAGAATTTTATCTAGGGATTGTGGTTATACATAGCTGGATGTTGCTTTTAGTCTGATCAATAAAGGCTTGCTATCAAAATTAATCCTAAATGCTCTGACTTTACCAATCTACAAGAAAGTCGTCTGAGCCTGAAAATAGTTATAAATTCGGCAGTTTTAATTTTATGACCACATTGTGTTTAATTGATTTGTCTCTTCTTTTTTAATATATAGAAAATCACCAAAGAAATGGATGACTTTCTGCAAAAATTGAGGCAGAAGATAAAAATTGGAGTAGTTGGAGGCTCAGACTTTGAGAAAGTACAGGAGCAGCTGGGAGACAATGGTAAAAAAATAATTACTGTCCTAGCAAAATATTAACTTCTGTTTAGGAAATTATGACATTAAAAATATTAAGTCATATGCAGTTCTAAGCCTGGACCTGCCATGTGGTGGATTCCTGTTAACTTGTTTACCAAACAGCTTATCTTATAAATAACTGGAATTAATAGCAGGTAAGTAAATTTGGTGCCCAAATATTATTGGATCACTTTAAAATAACATAAAATAACATATTGAGCATAATTTGAATTACTGTTGGCCCTAGCCTATTTAGAACTGAAGGCCATGCTTTTAAATATAATCATTTACTTTCCAAATTACAGTTTAATGTGTAAGTTGTATTTTTTTGGAGGGGAGGAACTTACAGATGCTGAGGATCAAAGATTATATCTCTCCTGTAAATGACTGTTTTCCCCGTTTTTGGTGTTTCTTATTCTCAGCTGCTTTAAATCTCTTAAATGACAAAATTAATGGGGTACATTTAACCTCTTCAGTCCCATTGTTTGGTCATGTTATTCTTCCCTTGTCCTTCTCTTATCCCAGACTAGTTACAGAACAAAAGTCTTACTATCTTCTAGGACTCACCACAGCGGGGTGTATTGTTCAGGTATTATGTAATAGGGTAAAACCTATACTGTTAGGGGATAGATTACCATGTAATCACAGAATTTTAGGGCTACCAAAATCAACAAGCCTTTTTTATCTTACAGATGAGGAAATAGATGCAGAGATATGAACTGACTTGCCCAATTTCATATCGCTAATGACAGAACCCAAACTCAGTGCCAAGTCTCCTGATTCTTAGGCTGATGTTCTTTTTATCACGTCACTTATAATTTTTAAAAATCAATCTTGAATAGAAACACATAAATAAGTTGCATTATGATTTGCTACTCATTTCTATTTTTAGTGCTTGAAAAATATGATTACGTCTTTCCAGAAAATGGTTTGGTAGCATACAAAGATGGCAAATTTCTGTGTAAGCAGGTAGGTCTGTTTCAGAGTCTCCAAAATGTTTTTAACACTGTTGTAGTAACAATTTCTAAAATAAAATTTGATATGATAGCCATGCTTTGGAAATAGAGTAGGAAATACAAAGACTGACTTTAAATAGCATACCCTAATGACTTTTCAGACATGTTGTGGTCTTTCTTAGCACAGAGACCTACAGCAACAAGTTGATCTTTAAAAATAACAATTTTTGGAAAAATTGGTAGTTTGTTGCACTTGGATTCTGGGAGCTATTTGACAATGTGTATGGTAACCTGCTTCCTCTTTTGATCTCATTGAGAGTTTTAACTGAGTACTATCTAAGAATGTGTTATAAGTCTCTGGGTTTTATTTGCATTTGCAAGCCCATGAAAACAGAATCCAGAGTAATGAAGCAGAAAACACATTTGATTAATAAACTCACTTTTCTGATTAACCTGACTTTGTTTAATCGTGAAAAAACTAAAAGCAGGAAAAATAAAGAAGGTAATGACACATGTTAATCTTATACACATTTGCCTCATAATCACATAGCAGTTTTAGTTGATTGGAAAACCATTTGGGAAATGGATCATACTTAATCTGTTAACTCCAATGTGTTTTGTTTATTTAGAATATTCAGGGTTATCTGGGTGAAGACCTAATCCAAGATTTAATCAACTACTGTCTGAGTTACATTGCCAAGATTAAGCTGCCAAAGAAGAGGTGGGTATATGTCCTTATTAGCATAATCAAGATATACATCCTCCATCTGTCATAAAGATCTGATGCCTTAGACACCGGTATTATTAGTGGACTTGGTACTAATTTTAATCAGAAAACTGCCACTTGAGTTTCAGGACATACTGTACTGTTAGAACAAATTCAGACTATTAAAAGGTGAAAAGCCTGTGAATTACTCTGGGCAATGAACAAAGGCCTTGTCAGATGAAATATATCCCAGAATGAGGTAGGGATAAGGGATAGGAACTGGACCTGGACCAATGATTTTATTGGTATAGGAGACTTCCTCTGCTAATACAGGCAAGCTGGTTTTTTGTGCAATTTCCTGTCTTTGAAAGTTGCCTAGACCACTGAGAGGTTAAGTGACTTTCCCAGGGTCACAAAGCCATTATGTGTCAGAGATGAACTTGAACCAAGTCTATATAACTTTGAGGCCAGTTCTCTACCTGCCACACCATACCACCTCTCACCACAGAATAAAGTAGTAGTTTAGTGATCTAGGCAGCAACATTGAGAATCTAACTTTTTACGGCCCCTATTACCAAAGGTTAAGATTAAGATATCCTTTTTTAAAAACCTTGCTAAAAAACTTACCTGAAAGTTATCGGCATTTCTTTCTGCCTTAAATAGTAAACTGTGTAGTACATAAATTGTTTTTATATTTTTTAATCTTTTGTTGATAATTTGGGATCTCATAAGGCTTTATAATTCTCATTATGAACATTACTTCTTGTACATTACTATAGGTATAGAAGATAGGGCTAATCTGGAGTTGGTTTTTATCACTAAGTCTTGAATAAAGCTTATTTTTTTAAGTGCAGAGGAGAAAAGGACCTGTTTATTGAGAGTTTTCATTAGGTGACTTATGATTAGTTAAGGTTCAGATGTTCTTATAAGAGGCTGGTGGCAACACTTAAAGGTTTAGTTTATTTATACTACAAATTAGACCAGGATAAAAATAAAAAGGGGTTCTTATTGGGAATTACTACATTTCATCATAGACTAATATTCATTTCATGAAATAGAAATCTAGTTTTATACATTATTGGATTGTGGAGGAAGCTATATTTTGATCATTCTGAAACTTGACATTCTGAAACTAACCTGTTTTTCCAAATAAGAATTTTAAAAATACAGAAGAATGGGGCAGCTAGGTAGTGCAGTGAATAGAGCACCGGCCCTGGCGTCAGGAGGACCTGAGTTCAAATTCGGCCTCAGACACTTAACACTTACTAACTGTGTAACCTTGGGCAAGTCACTTAATCCCAACTGCTCTGCATTCTCCCCTCCAAAAAAAAAGAAAAAAAATACAGAAGAATTACTTCTTATCCTTGTTTCAGGGTAAATTCAGGGTATTCTCTGGAAAACTCAGTCTGGCGTCATAAAGAATTTAGTGTTTGTGAAATGAGTTTTTGTAAAACTTTAAAAACTATAATTTAGGATTACTCTCTCTCCCTGGGTGTTTTCTCATTTATCACCAGAACTTAGAGGACAATTCTAAGAATGTTTTTGCACTGCATTTCTAGTAAAAGCAGCATATCTGAAGTCTCTCTTACAAAGTAGCCACTTGGAAGTAAGCTCCACAGTCTAGGCATATTTAATGTGTTATTTTATTCAGATATTTATTGCTATTATTTGTTGTGATATCAGTAGTATTGCTGTTTACATAGCACTTTTCAGTAAAGGTGCAAACATAGTACATGAACTTAAATCTCTAGTTGAAAGTTGTTTGACATTGACATGTGTCCTCATCTCATCTAACATGAAGACTCTGACTTTTTTCGATTTACCCAACATCTCAGCCTCTATTTCTGCAATTAGAAAATGCTCGAATTGTTATTTCTCAGTGAACCTTTCCTCCAACTTCTCTCTTTCTTCAGGGGTACTTTCATTGAATTCCGAAATGGGATGTTAAACGTGTCTCCTATTGGAAGAAGCTGCAGCCAGGAAGAACGACTTGAATTTTATGAACTAGACAAAGTAAGTCTTTCCTAAATGTCCTTGGCCAACTATTATACTTATAAAAGTGAGCTAAGATGCATTACTTCGTTACCAAGAATAAAATAAGGAAAAATATTTTTTCTTTTAAAATTATATTTCTAAAATCAGATTCATTCAGTAACTGATATCTTTTTGTTTTTTCTCTATAGAAAGAAAATATAAGGCAGAAATTTGTGACTGATCTGCAGAAAACATTTGAAGGAAAGGGCCTTACATTTTCTATAGGTATTTCCCATTTTAAAGCCTGTTTGGGATTTTGGCACCTTGTTGAATCCTCTACTTTTGTTAAATTCTGTAAATATTTGTTAAGCCCCAGTTATTTACAGAGCAGTGGGCTAAACGCCAGTTGAAGTACAAAGTTTAATTGTCATCATTACAAGTCTAATGAAGTGCACAATTTGTAGGAGAATATGACATACGCAGGTAACTAAACATATTGTAATATATAACATTATATTAAACATATTATAATTCTATATTATACTAAACATAAAAGTACACGAGCCTACACCAAAGTCCTACTTCGTTGCTTCATTATGTCATTGAAGTGGACTCTTTAAGATAATGCCAGCTGACCACAGACTCCGACAGGTGCCACCAAGTTAGAACAACTTTAATTATGGGTCCAGTTCCATCATCCAAGGATTGACCTAGCCAGTTTAGAAAGCCCTATCACCAGGTTGGCTACAGGACAATGAGTTTTTCATTCAAAGCAACCTTCAGAGACTGGATAGTAGAGTCCTCTACATCAGGGGAAACACTCAAAAAAAGATGATGTCACAGATCCTTGAAGTATTGAAGCAAGTCTTATTATATGTAATTATATGTGATAGGGTCTTACATTTCAATAGAGGATTTCAATAAGAATATTGAATGTCAATATTCAATAGGAAATATTCCAATATTTCAATAATTTCAATATAATTGGCTTCCTTTGTAATCCTATGTTTTCAATTTTATACATTTAAAAACATGATTTTGAGAAGGGCATCCATAGGCTTTATCATACTGCCAAAATAGCTCCCTGCACAAAAAAGGTTAAAGAACCTTTATCCTACATTCAAATCCATAGAATGCAAACTCTAGCAGATCCTACTCCACTGGTAATAAGCATGGGCCTGTCATTAAAGCATTGTCCAAGAAACAGCTTAGCCAAATTCAGGAACACCATCACTAAAGGTTGGTCACCAGGTGCTAAATATTTTTGGTAGTCACAACATAGAAAACTTTGTACTGAGACATTGATGGGGCAGTGACTTCTCTCAGGGAGAGAGGATCCACACCAGAGGCACTGAGAATCTTTTAAAATAAGTTCATAAGAGGTGCAGAATAGAAATATGAGGAAAGAGAGATAACATTACCCACTGGAGAGGTCAGGGAAGGCCTTCAGGAAGAGAGAAATCTAAATTGGAATTTATCAGAGAAATGGAAATTGGGGGGAGGGGCTGGTTTGGTTTGGTTTGAGGTTGGGGTTTTTTTTTTTTGTTTTTATACCACAGGTATAAGTTCAGGAGAGGTAAAAATTCAGCAGGCCAAAGTGAGAAAACTCATATTTTCCTAAATTCAGGAGGTAAAACTCTCAGGGATATGTAACAGTGTTAACAACAGGACAGAGGCTAGGAAATTCAGGACTGCATGAGGGGTAGTGAACAGTCTTATTTTGGACACAGCGTAGAATACATGTAGGGGAACGTTAGGAAATAAGGGTAAAACAATAGGTTGGCACCAGATTATGCAAGTTCTCCACCTCACTGAATGATCATATTTTCCCCCGCAACCCTATACTCGGTTTTGCTGGGTAGGTGATTCTTGGTTTCAGTCCCAGCTCCCTTGATCTCCAGAATATCATATTCCAGGCCCTTGGATCCCTTAATGTAGAAGCTGCTGGATCCTGGGTTATCCTAATTGTGTTTCCACAATATTCAAATTGTTTCTTCTTGGCAGCTTGTAATATTTTCTCCTTGATCTGGGGACTCTGGAACCTGGCTATAACATTTCTAGGAGTTTTCTTCTGGGGATCTTTTTCAAGAGGTGATTGGTAAATTCTTTCAAGTTCTATTTTGCCCTCTGGTTCTAAAATATCTGGGCAATTTTGCTTGAGAATTTCTTGAAGGATGCTTTCTAAGTTCTTTTTTTGATCATGGCTTTCAGGTAGTCCAATAATTT
>CM053583.1:287671546-287707413 GCA_028627135.1 Pseudochirops cupreus | reverse complement strand
GCTGGGGTTTTCCCAGCTGTTGACGCTTTTAGGAGGCTGCTGCAGCCCCCACCAGCTTTGGCCCACTGAAAACACACCCCAGGACCACCACCCAAGACAACGATCTGGATCCAGGCCACTCAATGCAAGAGCACTTGGCGTCTGAACAATTGCTTGGCCCCCCTGCAGTCTGCAGGCTGGGAGCTCTGAAGCAGCAACATGGAGGCAGCTGCAGGGCCTCTGCTTTTGCTGCTTCCTTCCCCTGGAGGAAGTTTGGCCAGACCCACTTTTCTCCCCCAATTTTAGCCGAGTTCCACTGACCTTTCATTTAGTCCTTTTTTCTTATGGCTTGATAATCCTGGAAACTGCCACAGCTGCCGCTGATCCACTCTCCTGAAGCTCCAGCTGTGGCTCGGCTCGGCTGGTCAGGCTGCCCCCAGGGCCAAGCCGCTGTTTCAGGCTGGGCTGGTTTCAGCTCCAGGCGCTGAGATGGTCCCTTCTAGCTGATCTGCCTTCAGGGGGAAGTATATTCGTGTGCGTTTTAGAGCTCTAAAATTTGTTTAGAGTCATATTTTATGGGTATTTTGAGGTGGCTGTGTGGGAGCTGCTGTACCTTGCTGTTCCTATGCCGTCATCTTGGCTCCACCCCCCCCCTTGGCGCCAGATTATGGAAGACACTGAGTACCAGGCAAAAAAATTTTTAATTTCACTCAGTAGACAGTAGAGAGCCAGTGAAAGAATTTAGAGGAAGGACATGATGGCCAGATAGACCCTGAGTTAGAAAGATTCACATCCTACCTCTGATGCTGTCTCCTTGTCCAAGTCACATAACCTCTCTTGCCTCCAGTTTCGTCATCTGTCAGATGAAGAGTTGAAATAAATTGCTTTGAGGCCCCATCTAACTCTAGACCTGTTATCCAATGACTGCCAAGTCTTGAGTGATTTAAAGAGGGGAGAAAATAAAGAAGTGAAGTTGTGTTATTGGTAATTGTACCTTTGAGGTCAGGTTGTAATTGGCTTAAACTTAAGCTTTGGGTTAAGAGGATTTTAGTGTGTAAAAATTTCCAACTGAAAGGGGAGTTTGAAGAAGAGTCTTCTTTACTTTGAGAAGTCATGACATTTATCCTTCAATCTTGTACCTTTCCCATTTTCCATGATTTTAAAACACCACTGACATTGATGCAGTAGTCACATCTCCCAGTAAATTCTGGACCCAAACCTGGAGAGGTAACTTGAATTCCCCAAGGACAGCCAGGTACTCTATTATTGTATGTCTCCTTGTTCATCTCAAGTATATGTTCACTGTTAGTTATTTTTATTCTGTTATTTCCAGCATAAAGTTAGCTCTCCTTTGCAGAGAAAATAGGAAAAAAATAAGATTTGAGCAGTTCTACCTTCTCATAGTTTTCATTCATCATCTGGAGTGACTGGGGGTATAGTGCAGTGCTCAAATGGGAACAGGACCACTAAGCCATGCATAAGGATCCATTTTGTTAAATACTTCAGTTACATTTTAAAGTGGTTGGGCTACATTCAGGAGTGTTTTGAGCCACATGCACTTTGTGTGTTTTATACCTCTAGTGTAGTGGTTAGAAAGCTCTGGATTTGGGAGTTAGAGGTTAAGAGAGACACTTGCCTAAAGTCACTCAGCAAGTGTCTGAGGCTGGATTTAAACTCTGGTCTTCCTCTCTCAGCCTTAGTTTCCTTATCTGCAAAATGGAAATAATAATGGTACCAACTTCACTGAGTTGTTGTGAGGATCAAATGAGGTAACAGATGTAAAGGACTTTGCAAACCTTAAAGCACTATATAGATGTTAGCTATTATTATCAATCATTCCATCCACTCATCAGAGCAAAGCTGTCATCCCTTTTTTGTTGTCCTTATCTTCCATCTTCTGTGGCCAGCCTCACATCATTCTGAGCTGTAGTATTCCCACCCTCTTATATTCATCTTGTTGTCTGGTCTCACTTCCATCTTCTGTGCATTTCTTTTTAAAATCTGAGTTGATTAATGAGTTCACAATCCATACACATCTGTCTTTTCAGAGTAATCCTTTTCTTTTCTCCTCATTTGAATTGTTTCCCTTAGTGTTTTAAATATTTCATACTTGACTATCTCCTAGTACTCCAGGGCTGACTTAGAACCCGAAGTATTTTAGTCCATGAAATCCTACGTATCTCTTCTCTGAATCATTTGCCTTGATCATAATCTTTAGGGATTATGAGGGATCCCACTATTTACATCCCAACAGCCAGTTGTTCCTTACTGTTAATGAGAATCAGATCCAAAACAGAATTTCCCTTTGTTGAATCCTCTACTTTTTTTGAAGGATGAAATTATCACTAAGATCAGTAGCTGTCAGAGCTAAAGCTCTAGCAGAAGTCTGGATAATTGAAGTTCTCTGTCATTATATTCCTTTGTACTAGGCCTATATGTTTCACAGTTGTTCCTCAAAAAGCTACTCATAGATCTAGTTTATCGAATGAGTAGATGTCAAAGACTAGAGCATTTGAAAACAGATTAACAGTTAATTACCTGGTCAGACACAAATAGTAACAAAAATTATATTCTTTCTGCTATAGAGATATGGAATACTTTTAACTTGAGAGTATTTCATTGAAAAAAGCAGAAGCCACTCTTTCTCCTTTGAATTATATATGTGGGTGGGAGGGAGATGGGGGGGGGAAGGGGAGGAAGGTATATCAATTTAAAGTAGAAGCCTCTGACCACTTTCTTTTTTCCTTCCCACCTGATTTGTCTTTGCATCTCTTTGAACTTTTTCTGATAGATTATACTCAAACCTTTCCCTCTAAGGATACTACCTCAAAATTGTGTAATGCTTTATTGTTTGTTTTTGTTTTTTAACACTCATTCATCATCTCATTTGTTCCTCAAAAAAATATGTTGATGTAGAATCATAGATTTAGAATTGCAAGGGATCTTAGAGGCCATCTCGTCCAGTCTCATAATTCACTGATGAAGGAAATTAAGAGGTAAGTTAAGCCCGAGATCACTAAAAACAAAGACAGGATTTGAGCCTGCTTCCACTGGCTCCAGAGACAAAGTGGTTTTTCCTCCAGTACTTTCCCCACTTGTACCAGCTTGCCTCTCCGGCAGGGCAAGAATTAATATCTTCGTGTTACAGAAATTTTGCTCAAAACTTACTCTGATGCTTCGTAATGAAGTGACTCTCTCACTTCCAGAATGCTCAGAGGCCAAGCTCTGGAAGGCACGCCCCCCGACATGCTGGAAAGGTTTAGAGGTTCTATTTTAAACTCCTCATCTGTTCCCTCTTTCTGTCCTGGTGATCAATAGTATACACCAATGACAAAATCACTTCTATTTCTCCTTCCTTTGACCTTCACCCAAATATCCTCTGTCATGTGCTCTGGTTGCTACATATGAATAGACCTTCATTATACTATTCTACACTCAGACACAGACACACACACACACACACACAACACGTAAAAGTGTGTGTGTGTCTGTGTGTGTCTGCGTTTTTAAATAAAATACACCCATCCAGAGCCATAATCCAGTTAGGGGTATCATCCCACCAAACCTCATTGATGCTTATTAGGTCATTTTTGTCTCTGCATTAGGGCTTCTAGCTCTCCTTGTTGCCTAAACTTAGGACTTGAGGCCATGGATTTCACCATTGGCTCTTTTCTTGGATTTTGTCTCCTGTGAATTTGTGAGTAGCTCAGGTACTATTTTTCTCCTTGTTGCTACTCCATAGAGATTTGCAAGATACCTAGCAAGTACCTTCTTTTCAGCCTTTGGTGTGCTCCATCGCAGACCAGGAATCTTTTGGCCTTGTATTGTATTCCTTGATCTATCCCATCCTCAGACATCACCTTTTTACCAAGCTATTCACTTCTCAAATTGATTGTTCTTTCTGCATCCCTTCTCTTTAATGGGCAGAAATGCAGAGAATACAACCTGTCCTCTTGGGGTTCTTCATTTTCTTGCCCAGCTCTTCATAATTGTTGATAATACTTTTTAGTTTCCTTCTGGAAGTGTCATTTGTGCCAAATCACTAGAATGAATAGTAATCATCTATTTTTGATGTCTCAAAAAGCTCTCTATGTCTGGGATTCATGCCCAGGAAGACAGCAGGCCTCTTTATTGTTTTTAGGTCAACAAATAGGAGCTCAGTACCCGTGAACAGGAAATCTCCAATTACTACTACTCCTTCTTTTCTTCTTCTTTCTCTTATTGGATGATCTCTCACCTGCTAGATTCTGTGACTGCTCTCTCATCCTTATGGGATAAGCAGCTTCTTTTCTACCTCAGAGCATCTAGTTCATTCCTCTTTAAAAAGAGCTGTTTTTAAATCTGTTTTTAAGGTCTAATTATACAGTGCCACTTTCCTTCCCTTGCTCTTCTTTGTAACCCTCTTCCATTCATCATCATCCTGACAAGGGTCAGTCCCCCAAGCCTTTCACCTCAGAACTTTTTTATTCCCATTGAACCTTTCTGTCTTCTTTAAGAATGCTTTATCCTCCCTAACAATCTGAAGTGTGGAGAGGCATTCTCCCAGCCCCCTCACCTTCTCCAGGAGGGAAGTCAGCCTACACTTGGAACACAGATAAGTCACTCTATTGTAGCAGAAACATAAAAGTTGAACATTTCAGTGCAAGTTACTGCACAATTTCTCCAATTCTCTATAATGAGTGTCTTGAAACTACTGGGTGAATCCTTCTATCTCAGCCCTGAGCACCTGGTTAAAATCTTTTAGTGCTCATTTATTCTGTCTACAATCCACTCTGATTTACTTTATCCTTAATTATTCTTGATCTTGCTTTCTTACAACTTAAGAAACTGAATCTGGAGCAGAATATGGGTTTAGAGATTCTTCTTCAAATTTTTTCCGTTTTTTCCTCTCCAGATTCAACTTCTGACCTATATCACTAGTCCACACCTTTCCTTCTTATTCTACCCAAGTCCTGTGCACTCCTTTGTTCCTTCCCCCACAGAAGCAGGAAGTCAGAATTCTCATTTATGGGATTGCTTTTAGCAAAGCTTGTGAGTACTGGTTTGCTACCACATCTTTGGTCAGAGTACCAGGACCTGATTGAATTCTATAGGAAAGACTGGAGCAAGTCACAAAAAACAGTTTTAGATGGAATAAAAATGTCAGCTTCTTTAAATATGCCATTTTCTCTTGTCATGCTGATTAGTCATTACTTACATCTCTCTCCCTTTTTCAGTCTTAATGAATGTTCCAGGTTAACAAAGCTAGAAATAGGGATCACAGTAAAATAGATTGGTGCTTAAGTATTCTCATGCCAGTAAGATGAACATTTTTGTGATACATTTTTGTGTCTCCTGATTTAAAAAGAATTACAATTTTTAAATCAGTAACTTGTGGTTTTAAACTCATAACTTATGGTAATTGGTTTAGCACATTTTCATTTCTACGGGAATTTAAGCTAGATATAAAATCTCCCCAAAAGCCACCTGCAACTTGAGGTGTGTAAGCCTTATGGTATGCTCTGTTCAGTATCTTTATAGATAGATTTCATTTGCTCTCTACCTGCTTGACAGCAGTTAAATGCAAACACATTGCATTCCCTGAGTTAACCCTACCTCACCGAGACCCAAGTAGATGCCAGGCAAATGACTTGTAGATGTTACATGACTTCATCTGTAAAAGTAGCAAAGTAGAATATTGGAAAATCAAATCTGGCACTCTAAGTGCTCTAGAAGAGTAAATTATATGTTGTTTGAAGATTACCTGTCACTGACCCTTTTTCACCTTTTTGTCTGTCTTTTATGCAGGAGGCCAAATAAGCTTTGATGTATTTCCTAATGGATGGGATAAGAGGTACTGTCTGAGACTTGTTGAAAATGATGGCTTTAAGACAATTTATTTCTTTGGAGACAAAACCATGCCAGTAAGTATTAAAATATTTTTACAGTTCCTTTATTCTTAGCATTTAATTCTTTTTTTTTTTTGCTTTTTTTTGGAGGGGTGGAAGGCAGGGCAATTGGGGTTATATGACTTGCCCAAGGTCACACGGCTAGTGAGTGTTACGTGTCTGAGGCCAGCTTTGAACTCAGGTCCTCCTGACTCCAGGGCCAGTGCTCTATTTACTGTGCCACGTAGCTGTCCCTTAACATTTAATTCTAAATAGGAAAAAAAATTAACAAATGGACTTTCTCCACATCAGAGCAGTGCTGAATACTTGATCATTCACTCTGAGTTTGTAGCTGTGTTTAGGGATAATACTAGTCACACATTCCTAAGCATTTTCCTAGAAACTCATAGTTCTGGCCACAAGAGAATGGGGAAGGGAAGCACAGATGAGGCTTCTGTTTTAGCTAAAGAATGTAAATTTCCACTGTAAGGAGAAGCAGGAAAGCAGACGTAGATCTATTTCAGTTGTAATCTTTAAATGTTGCCCTTTTTTAGTTGCTTAACATTGTTTCAGTTCCAGTACTGTTGAAAATCTGCCCTTAGCCAAATCTGGTTTGCATGTTATAAAAATAGTATCTAAAAATTTTAACTTTTTTTAAACTGCATAGGACTTAGAGTGAGAAGCAATCTTAAAGACCCTGTAGTTCATTGGTTCTCAACCTTCCTAATGCCACAACCCTTTAATACAGTTCGTCATGTTGTGGTGACCCCCAACCATAAAATTATTTTCGTTGCTACTTCATAACTGTAATTTTGTTACTGTTATGAATCTATCTGATATGCAGGATGTATTTTCATTGTTACAAATTGAACATAACCCACAGGTTGAGAACTGCTGCTGTAGTCCAACCCTTTCAGTTTACAGGTGAGACAACTGAGACCTAGAGAGGTCAGGTATCTTGCCCAATTGTACAGCGAGTAACAGAGGTGACATTGGAACTCAGGCCCTATGACTACAAATGCACTACTCTTTTTGTTATATGTTTCTTCCATTTGCATAAACTATTTTGTGAAGTCCTTCCTTAAAAATTAGACGTGATTTGAGCCATATATTGCCAAGAAAGAAAAGAATTTCATTCAGAGGAGTTGCTATCCATTTTCCATTTGTTCTTATGTGTATGTATGGCCCTCACACCAAAGGTGCCATAGGAAGTGATTGAAAATAGCCAAAATTATGGAGAGAGGGAAGGGGAGAACCCAATCTACCTTACTCTCTGGTCCCAGACTGTCAGTTCCCACCACCCTAAGGACCCTAACATGTCTGCTGTAGAAGATTATAATGTATCATCACCAAACCATTATCAATAGGATTATCTGGTTAGGCAGGTAGCCCATGAACTCTACTCCTGGCATAGAGAATGGACTAGCATTTAGCATGCCATTTTGGAATTTAACTCTTAGGAATATCCCTTGCTAAGCAGGCCAGCTGGCTATGTGACCAAAATCTTAATGGGATCGTTTACTCTGCAACATATAATAAAGTCATTTTCATAACCTGTTATCCTCCAGACTGTCATAATAGTAATTGATTTTTCTTCCTTGACATTAAGGCAAATGGTATGAAATATGAGAAGGAAAAAGGTATTAATGGAATGTGGTTTGGCAGCATGCATTACTTTCAGGTCTGTATTTGTAGCCACTTACCTCATCTGTCTTAGAATTGAGGAAATTATTGAAATGTTTTGCCATTAGCAATGTAAGTCACTGAAAAAAATCAGCCAACTTATGTGGTGAAATCACCTCATCATCCTTTGAGCCTTACCAATGTAGATTTTGTGATAATTCATAGTATGATAGACTTGGAAACAATATGAAATTTTATCTAGTCCAACTCCTTCATTTGATAGAAGAGGAAACCGAGACCCTTGGAGGGAAAATAACTTGCCTAAAGTCACATAGCTAGTTAGTGGCACAATTAAGACTTTGAACCCCATGACTTAGATCATCTACTTCAGGGTTCTTTCTACTATACCATACTACCTCATGTACAATAGTATGAATTGGGGGGGTTGCAGTGTGTGAGTGAGAAATTTGGGTGCGAAGGGGAGGGAACAGGATGGTGTTAACCCTAGCTCAGAGGATAAGTTCAAGGCCTGTCTCTCTGAGAAGCCTTTCCTGACCAGCCCAGCCAGCTGGGATGTTCCTCTGCCTTGAAGTCCTATAGCACGTAGTGTCTACTACAAACTTGGCACTTCTCATCACGTCTATTGTTAATTATCTTTTTATGTAGAGGCCCTGTCTTCCTGAATAGATTGTAAACTCCTTAGAGGCAGAGACCACATCTTATACTTCTTGAACCCTAGCATCAAACACAGTACTTTGCATGAATTAAGCACTCATAAAGTGTTTGATTGCTGGAAGTGATTTGCCTAAAGCCATACAGTTTGATAACAGAAGCCTCTTACATCCCTTGCCTCTAGTTCAAGAAATATTTGATAGCATATTTTAGAGTACCTTCCGGTGAAATTAAATGAGAAGAATTTTGTTCTTTTCATCCTCATGAATGATGTATTTTCATTTAGATAAAATTGTGTACTTTATATTCTTTATGATGGTTAGTGAAAAAAATCATATATGACTGCTGTATCTGGTTATTGAAATTATTTTCAGGATAATATTCATTTAATAGGTTCCATTTTAAAAATCCATTGCAAACTGTCACTATCTGATTTCATGCTATTTCTTTTTTTCAAAAACAACTAGGAAGTATAATTATATTCTATTCAGATGCTAAGTAACTCTAAGAGGCTTACTCATACCTGCCTACTAAATGTCATTTTCTTTCATACTGAAGAAAGGAGGAACTTGTTGTTAAAGACTACAAAAGCTTACTTTGTTGGAAAGGTAGCCTTTGGATAGTTATCTGAAAGGGTCTCATTTGTTTATTCCACTTCACAAAATATAATCTAAATCTTGAGACCAACAAAAATCAACTTCAGATGTTTTTTCTAACTCTTATTCAGGGAGCCCTCACCTTTCTCATTTTAGGGTCATTACCACTCTCCATTCATACTTTCCTACATAAGTTCCACCTGTTCCTCAGTTTGCAAACCCTTTATCCTTCATTCAGGCAACAATCAGGATCTGTCTTTGGATTCCTTATTTCACTCCTTACACTGACCGTAAATTGCTTGTATTCCGTTCACCATATATACACTTAACCGAAAATGACGTTGATTCCACTATTTCCAGCATTAAGTGTTCTTGACTCCTGCTCCCTTTGTGTAAACCTTCTTTGTCAGCACCAGCTTCTCCTTCCCATTGATCATAGGAGAGAAGTTCCAGCTATTTGCCAAAATCTTTCAGTTTTTGATACCATTCCCTCATGACTCTCTAGCACAGTGGTTCTCAACTTTCCTAATGCCACAGCCCTTTAATACAGTTCCTCATGTTGTGGTGATCCCCAACCATAAAATTATTTTCCTTGCTACTTCATAACTATAATTTTGCTACTGTTATGAATCTGTCTGATATGCAGGATGTATTTTCATTGTTACAAATTGAACATAACCCACAGGTTGAGAACCGCTGCTTTTGTTCCAATAGTCTTTCCCTCGTTCTCATGGCATCTTTGCCTCTAGCCAAAAAATATGTTGAGGTTTTCTCTTCCCCTCCACCCCAAAAAACCACTCCATAGCATTTCTCTTCCATCCTACCAAAATTCTGTATTTGTCCCTATGATGCCAATACCTGATGCCTCCATTTCTTCAGTATTCACTCTCACCTTGACCTCTTGCAATCAGTCTTGATACTACTGAAACTCCCTATGTATACATGTATTTGTTCGTTGTCTCCATTAGCATATGAGCTCCTTGAGGGCAGGGACTGTGTTTTTTTCCTTACTTTATATCTCTAGCACCTTAGCATGATGCCTAGCACATAAAGTTAGCACTCAAATGCTTGTTTACCGATTGCTTTCTGCAGGGTCACCAGAAAACTCCCAATAACTAAATACAGGTAGTTGGGTTTTTTTTTTCAATCCTTTCTATACTGTTGACTACCCTCTACTACCGGATATTCTGAGTTGGTATCAGAGACTGTGCTCTATAGATTTACCTCTCTACCTGATCTCCCTCTTTGTCCCCTTAACTGGCTTATTATTCCTACATAACCTGTTAATGTGGGCATTCCACAAACCTCACTCCTTGGTCCTCTTCTTTCTTCTACACATTCTAGAGGTGCTGTGGTACTGTCATTTGCATCATTGGCTTTAACCACCTTTAGACAGATAACTCCCATATCTAGCTCTGTCTAGTCTTCTGAGCTATACCTACTTCTGCTACTGCCCTCTGTACATTTCCACCTGGATGTCCCCCCAATGTCCCAGATATAACAGAAATAAAACAGTTCATTATTTTCTCCCCTGAACTTGTTCTTCGTTCTGATTTCTCTATTTAATTCTATTATACCACCATTCACCTGGTTTTTCCCTATTTGTAACTTTAGGTTTATTTTTTATTCTCTCTCACCTTGCATACGTAATCATGGGAACATAAGATCATAGAATTAGAACTGGAAAGGTCCTCACAGGTTATGAAGCTTAACCCTTCATTCTGCAGACAAAGAAACTGCAGCTTGGGGAAGTCCAAAGCAACATGTATAGCTGTTAGTAAATTGAGATAGTAGAAGAAGGTAAAGGAAATTGATTTTTGGATCAGTTTTTACTTTTAAAAATGCTCTTTCATAGGAATAATGGTCATCATCAACAACAAACATTTAGGGAGCCTTCTTCATTGAGTCTTGTTATGAGGTCAGTGAACTGGTTTTTTCATGTCTTTACTTTTTATAGAGAAATGTGTCAAGATTAACAAGAAGTACCAGTTCAGACTTCTTGGAAAGGTTTTTCAAGGGACCTAGGTGATTTTTATCATTCCAGAAAGCTCTCCTAAATTCTGAGATCTTCAGTTGGTCTGTGATCTCATCAATGCAGGTCGTCCCTCGAAGATCACCAGCCATCCATTCCTTTTCATCTTATGTGACTCTGGTTTGTGTCCTACTTTAACCTTTCCACAGGGATCCACTCAGTGTGCTACATTTCTCTTGACATCGCATTTGTTCCAGCTGGCACACAGGGTATTGGTTGGTTAGTCTACATTCTTGCTACAGTACCAACCCACCTTCTTTCCTGGCCATATACTTTTTGGATAATATGTTTTCATTCTGTTTCTTCTGTTCCTTCTGTTCATTCCTGTATTGATAACAAGTTACGTAGCTTATTTCTACCTACTATGCATCTTTCCATTGACTTTTAGGTGGTCTGCAGCATTAGTTCCTGAGAAACACATATCCATGCCTTATATTTACATAGCATCACTGTAAGAAGGCTGACATTAAGAGGCTGGGAAAAGCTCGCAGGCATTAAAGTGCTGTGCAGTTTCCCAGAGGTGGTCCTGTCCCATCTTTTGCTGTTTACTTTTTGGCCCAGCCCATTAGACATCAGCAGTGTTATTTCCAGTATAAATGTATTGATGGATCAGCATTATGATCCAACTGCATACCCTAGTTTAAACCAGGAGTTGATAATCATTGTGTCAGGGACCTTTTTGATAATCTGATGAAATCTGTGGACTGCCTTTCTAACAGTAATATTTTTAAATGAATAAAATAGGAATTATAAAGGAAATGACTTACATTGGAATAAAGATGTAATGTTTGTAAATGCCCTGAAACCAGTCTCAGGTAAAGAACCAATCATCGGTCTAGGCAATTGTTATTCTTTATCCACTTGGTTTTTCCTGTGTGGATAGTTAAATTGAAGCCTCTTAAATGATTTTGGATCTCATTTAGGAAACTCTTGTTTGAGGGTTTAACTCAGCACAACATCATCTTCAGGCAGGAGTAGAGGGCCTTGCCATGTATAGGAATCCCTCTTCAGGTTGTACCCTGACCTGAATGGCTCCCACAGTGCTGATAGACAGACTGAACACTGCCTGATTTTTAGCGCCCTGTAACTGTCTTCCATTATCACTGTAGAAAGCGGAGAGACCGGCTCGACAGGGCTGGGGGCTGTTTTTGTTTATGTTTGTTTCATGAGTTGCCATTACCTTCTAAGAAAGCAAGCAGAATTCTTTATTTAATATTGAGTGTTTATTACTGTGACCATATTAGTTATTTAAATAAGCTGTATTTCCTCTGAGACTCAAAGACGTTGTGCACAAATACTCTATAAGGTAAGATCATGGGAAATGGAACTGGAAGGGCATTCTATTCTGGCAGCCTTCAGTAAGCCCTTGCGAGGTGCTGGAGACACAGGGACCTTACGTGTTACCTGGGCAGTGCATCCTGTACACAGGTAAACACAAACTACACGTGAAGCCATACAGACTAACGTCAGAAGCGATCCCTGACGTCCTGGGGGATCGGAGAGAGCGGCTGAGCTAAGCCGTGGAGCACACGGAAGATTCCTAGAGTTGGGGAGGTATGGGGGGGGCGGTATATTCCTGGATGAGGGGGAAGGGACATACACATCATGCTGCCCGGTGCTTTCAGTTTACAGATGAGGAAAGTGAGAAAAAGTGAAGCTCCTAATCCTGTCTCACATAAAGAGGAGGTAGGAGAGCTGGGATTTGAGTTTAGGTCCATTACTATTTCCCTACATCCCATGGTGTCAGACTCAAAGAAATGCCCTGTCAGCATATTGACTTAGTGCCACATATTAACATTATTATGTTCTGTTGTATTTTTATTTTGTGACATATTTCCTAGTTACATTTTAATCTGGTTCCAGCAGCACTGAGTGGTTCTAGGGGCCATATTTAAGGCCTTGCGGCCACACTAGGCTGTTTTGACTTCATGTTGACTATACGAGAAAATAAACCAACATTTAAGCCTCTCCACAATGTGGCTGCAACTTATCTTTCCATCCATAATTTATTTTCTTTTTGTTCACGCACATTGCACCCAAAATGAACTTCTCTTTCCTGAACTTAGTGTGCTATCTCCTATCTTCATGCATTTGTGCAGACCGTACTGCCTGCCTAAACAAGGTTCCCATCTTATCTTTGCCTTTCAGAGTTCTTCCCTTTTTTTAGGCTGTTGTCACATATCGCCTCTGTGATTTCCCTCTCAGCCGAAAGTGTCCTCTCCCTCCTATCGTTTCTAGGAGCATTTTATAGGGTTCTCTCCTTAGTAGCCCTCTTACCCAACTCTGTATTATTATTATTTTTGTAGGTGTTGCATTACCCCCAGTAAATGCAAGTTCATCGAGGCCAAGGATTGTCATTTTCAACTTGTAGCTCCCATAATGAGCACATAGTGTCTAGCTCATCATAGGTGCCTAATAAATGTTTGTTGAATCAGTGAGTGAATCCAAGTCCTAGGATGCCTCCCTTTCACCTGCTGGCCCCCCCCCCACACACCTGATGTCTCTGTACTTGCTGAAAGTGTCACATGTGAAGCAGTAGTGACAGGAGTAGAGCCCAGATATTCTGACTCTAAATCCAGTGTTCATTCACCACCTTGCTGCCAGAAATTAACATTGTGAGTTTCAAAAAAAAAAAAAATCAGGAAAAAAGAAATAGAGATTATAGGTTCAGAGGATCGTGGGATTTTGAGCTGGAAGGGACATAGTCCAATTCCCTCATTTTATAGATAACAGAGAGTAAAGATAGTTTATGCATTAAAAAGTCTCTGACTAAAAACTTTTTTTCTTCTTTAAGTATTTTTTCAAAATTTATGATGTCTTGCTTATACAATGTTGCAGGTGATTTTACCGCACACATTTTTCTTCTTTTAAAAATATTTCTCCCTTCCCTTCTCCTCAAAAAAGGGCAGTGGAAGGTATAGATTAAAAGAGTAATAAAGATTATTCTAAAAGGCCTTACCTGATATTTGAGCATGACTGATTCATATCCAATCCAAGAAATTCTTGGTACTTTATACATAACAACTTAAGCCCTATCAGTGAGCCGGTGACTAACTATTCATGAATCCAGACTATTTCTACCACTAAATTGCCCTTTGGCTTTGGATGGGAACTTTGTTCAATAAAAGCACATAGGATCATAGGATTTAGAGCTAGAAAGGATCTTACTGACTTACTAATCCATCCCACTATTTTGCAGCTGAGGAAAAAGCCAAAAGAGATAAAGTAATGTGCACAGGATTGCATCACCTATAGACCTGAGAGGTGTGTAGTAGTGAGAACATGCTGCAGCAGTAATACTTTCTTTACATTTGTATGATAATTCACAAAGCCCTTTTAACATGTATCTCATCTGATCCTCATATAACAACTCTATGAGTTATTCGGGACAGTACTGTCCACGTTTTATAGATGAGGCCACTATGGCAGACATAGGACTCCTACCCATCTTCTTGTTCCAAGGCCAGTAATCTTATGATGGGTGCAGAATAAGAGGATTATTCAAAGGTTACTGTGGACAAACTTTACTCAAAGTCATATTTACTACTGGAAAACAAGTTTGTGAAACAAAACTCACATTGTGGCTAATTATAAGTTAGGTTAGCAAGTCAACAAATAGCTTCCCAGCACTTGGTGTATTTACTTTTTCCAGTGTTTCCCAAGAACAACTGTATTTCCACTGTACCATGACAACTGTAAGATGAATAGGCATTGAACAGCCTCCAAGGAATTAATAACACCACCCACTGTTCTATATGCTCTAGCTCTTACAATTCATTGAGAAGCTGGCTTTTTCCAGGCTCACTGTGTATGGTCTTTTACAGTGAGGAGGGGAAAGCATGAATTGTTAAACTTTCCTATAATTGGTTTGTTGAAATAATTCTGCCAACTCTTAGTTATCACCAAACATCTATGTACTTCTAAACCATCTGTGCACTACAGATACAAATATTCTTCAATACTGTGAGCTAAATGAGAGCAAGTATATAATAGAAAGCTGAAACGGGAATCAAAAGATCTGTGATTTTTTTTCCTGGTTCTACCACTAAACACAGCCTGTCTGACTTTGATGCTCATGTTGAGTGAATGACCTGGGGCAAGTCATTTCCTCTTCCAGGATCCATTTCGTCCTCTGTAAAACGAAGGTATTACTAGATGGTGTCTAAATTCCCTTAGAGTTTTGACATTCTATACAGTCATCTTCCTCATGAACACAATGATGTGTAGTTCATCTTTTATTATAATAAGCATCATAATGGTGCTCTACTACTCAAATTATCAAGAGCATATGCAAACATTGGAAAACACAAAATCCAAGAACTCATTTCCTCAATACCCCCAACCCTCACCAAATAGCAAATGATTAAGTCCTCCTTATCCTCAGGGCTAATTACTCTAGGCTTTTAAATATTAATAAGCTGCTTTCACTGATAGATTATTGCTAGGCCAAACATATCAGATTCACTTCAGGGTAATATAACCTCTTTTCTTCATCCTCTCCTTATTCTCCATTTTAATTTTCTAAGAGGCAAGTATTTCTAAGTTAAATCTATCCTTCCTACTACCCCCACCACCATCACAGAGCAAATTTAAAAACAAAAAAACAATGAAAACAAATCATTTTATACATATTTAGTCCAGCAAAAGATATTCCCACATTAGTCACATCTAAAACTGTCTCTTTCTGCATCTTAAGTTCATCCCTTCTCCATCAGGAGGTGATAGTATTTCATCTTCATTCTTTTGGACTCAAGATTTGTCATTGCACTGATTAGTTCAGAAATCTTGGTGTTTTTATCATTGAGTAAACTGTTCTACTGTTTCTACTTAGTTTGCTTAGCATTAGTTCATAAAGGTCTTCCCAAATGTCCCTGACATGTTTCATTTCATCATTTCTTAGGGCACAGTAATATTCATTTACATTCACATACCACAGCCTTTGCTCAGTAGCCTCTCAGATTTCTTTGAAGGTATGTTTGTACAGTTGTAACTTTTTCTTTTACCAAAAATGTCTTCATCCCATAGCAGCAACCACATTGATATACCGAGGATAGCTGCTAGAACAGGTTCTTAAATTTGCTTCTTTTAAGGGGTCAACAGTCATTTTAATTACATTCACTAATTCAGGGGAAAAGTCAGCACCCTGAACTTCAGAGATAATACAGAGAAGATACAAGCAGAGAAATAAAGATCAACAAACAGGGCTTCTAACCACCTGAGAAATTAGCACAGATCAACAGACAGATCCAACTGTCAGACCAAGGCAATACATACATAGTTACCAAAGAGAGAAGCACCAACATCTGGCTTCTTCAAGCAATTGGGCAGCTCCTTAACAGGTACCCCCAGTCTCATCTGGTCAGATGACAAGAACATTCTTCCAGTGAGTGAACCCCTAAGCAAAATGCTAACCTCAGGGTGTGTGTGTGTGTGTAGGTATATATATATATATATATATATATACACATATATATATATATATATATATATATACTCTTTTTAAAGCCAGAGGGCATCGCAACCCTCCTGACTCAGTGCCTAATTAGAAACTAAAGAAAGGTGTGAAAGCCTTCCAGCAAGCCTCCCCTAAACTAGCTTCCCTTAATGAGGTTCATGTAAGGTCTATTAATGGGCAGGGAAGATCTTAAATCCCATTAATATTACACATTCCACATCTGCCAATAAGAAGTGATAGCTAATGGGCAGGCAAATCCCAGGTTAGATATATCTCTTGCTCTTTACAGCACCAGGCCTCATTCTTTTGGAAACAGTCCATCTTACCCATCCTCAGTCCTCAAACCCTGGCCCTTTTCTGGCATGCAAGAGGAATACCACCACAGGAAGGAAAATCTGATAGTTTTTGCAGAAAGCAAAGAAGGACAAATAATTTCAGGTCCCTTCCTTGAAAAGGAAGCTAAGAACCATTGAGGTTCTGTTGTTTTTTAATGCAGATGCTGCATTTAAGCCCTGAGAAGAAGGCAGAGGTATTGACAAATAATGGTAACATCTTTGCAGAACAGATGCTTTTAGGAGTGCTTTGGCACTGCCATGTGACAGGTTTTCCTTGACCATATTAAGTACCCAGTTGTACATGGCATGTCAGTGAGTTAAAACACGAACCCATCTCTCTCTTCCCTCTCCTCCCTCTCCCTCTTCCTTGCTCTTTCCCTTTCTCTCTCTCTCTTTCCTTCTCCCTCTTCTCCTCCCCTCCCCCCCTCTCCTTCTCCCTCTCCTTCTCTCTCTCCTGGAGTATACCATAGAATATCTGTAAAACTACCCTGCTTTTCACATGTATTAAAATACTGTGTCTCTGTAGGTACATAACATATACAAATGGTGTTTTTTTCATAGCAGGAAAACATGATCAGAGCTCTTAATCTTCTCTTAGTCCTTCTTTTCCTCATTGGTCCGTGCAAATACCCAAGTCCTAAAACTGCCTTCACTTGTCTATGGTACTTTAACTGGTGAATACAAGCTGTTTTGATGATATGTGTACAGTCTTTCAGCTTAAGAAATTATGTTGGAAAAGAAGTTGTGAAAAAGGTACAAACAGACCAAATTATGTTTCTATCATGTGAAATTAAATTATGCTTTAAAAAACCTATAATCTTGTTAAATTTAATATAGGTTTAAAAAAACTATAATAGAAGTCCATAGTTTCATTTACAGTTCAGTTTTTTGTGATTCCTATGTGAAATGTTCATGTTTATTAATTATTACATTCATAATAAAGAGGAAATTTTGTTAAAGTTATGTTGGTAAAATGGATTTTATTCAATTTAACAAACTTCTCCAGAAGTATCCCCAACTTATTCACAAAAATAGCTTGTCTATGACAGATGTTAATTTCCATGGACAGCACAGCAATTTATTGTTCTTTTAGATGCTTCTTATCTACCAACCCATTCCTATATGTACTGGGGGGAAAGAAAGGGGGGAATTGTTGTAAAAATGTTTCATATTTAACTTTTAAAAGGCTCTCCAGAAGTGGAATCTGAAATCAGCAGATATTCCACAGTGCTTAGAAGAATATAACCATTCATAAAACTCAGTTCTTAAAACTCTTTTCATTATACAGGTCAGACTAAATCATTGGCAGCCATTTAAAAAAAATTGAATTAGATATGGAAAAGCTCCAATGAGGCTTCACTGTATAATTTATTTATTCACCTTGAGTTCTAGTGATGTAATTCATCAGGAATTAGATGAGTAATCTCAGGAGTCCCCTCCAAATCTGTGAATCTTAAAAACTTCAGTTTTAGCTGTAACTTGTGAAGCAAGTGATATAACATTGTGGAAGTAGACTGTTACTATAAATATGAGAATAAAATTTTTAACTTCAAGTGTCAGCCCTTTGAAAATGCCAAATGTACCTATATATTAATTTTTCCCTGTTTGTTTTTATTGCATCTTCCACAATTTTCTTTTGACTGCAGTTATTTATAATGCTGTAAATGTCACTTTTGTTACAAGCTAGTTGACATTTTTCAGAATTTTGAGTGTGACATTGAGTTTTCCAAGAAAAAGAACTTTGGTAAAAAAAAAATTTTTAACTACATCAATGGATGATAAATAATATTTTAGTATTGGGAGGAAATTACTTTCCCTTTCTGGGCCTTTTCTGCATCAGATGGTGACAGGTAAGATAGATAATTTCTAAGGACCCTTGCAGCTCTAAGTTTCTATGTTTAATACCTAATCACAGTTTTGTGGAAAGAAGGAAAGGAACTAATAATAAACTAATCTGCACAATATAAACATGATTTCCTTTATAAATATAATTACTTGTTCCAAGTTTACTTATGGTTCAGAGAAAAGGTTTTTATCTATTTTTTTCCTGGCTCAGGTAATAATAACTATACAAGTTGTGTTTTGTTTCTTGGTTAATTCAGGCCTTTTAAATTTTTTATTTTTTTGTTTTTGTTTTGCAGGGGGGAAGGCTGGGCAATTGGGGTTAAGTGACTTGCCCAAGGTTACACGGCTAGTAAGTGTTAAGTGTCTGAGGCTGGATTTGAACTCAGGTCCTCCTGACTCCAAGGCTGGTGCTTTATTCACTGTGCCACCTAGCTGCCCCTGCCTTTTTTATTTTTTAAAGGATTATTGATTTGCCAGTGTGTTTCTCCTGTCTGTTAATTAAGATTGAAGTCTTTGATGTCTCTGGGAACTTTTAGCTTTAAAGTAACACCAGTCACGTGCTAAAAGAAGTAATGGTAACAACTCAAACCTATTTATGTCTTTCCTGTGTTTATAGGGTGGAAATGACTATGAAATCTACACAGATTCCCGAACAGTAGGCTATTCGGTGACCAGCCCAGAGTACACACAAAAAATCTGTGAGGAGCTTTTCTTATAGTCTTTTATTTCCTGACCTTCCTTAAGATTGAAAGAAAAGAATTCATCTTAAAACTACTAGAGAAGATAACAGTCCTCTGAAGACTGATGCATCGCTCTTTAAACTGAAGAAATTCTCCCCTGCCCACCTCCAGTTCAGACCTTTAACTGGGGCCTTACGGCATATATTGAATTGCTGTGAGCAATGGTTAGAAAAGAGAGACGTATCTCCACTCCTAGATGTTAGATCCCAGCTCTCATCTTTTTATCTGGAGAAGTCAAGGAAAAGAAGAGTTCTGATACGTGGGTCCTAAGGCAACATTTGATTCAAAGGAACATCTTAGAGAATATTTTCCCATTTTTCAGGGTAAAAATAAGATGCACAATTATGGTGTACATTTGTCTCTTTGGAGAACTTATAATGGAAAAGGAAAGGTGACAATTTAGCTACAAAGTACAAATTGACCTAACAGAGATCTTGTGACAGAAAGGTTTTATCCCTTCCCAAATTTAAAGTTGTGCACATAATTGAACCTCCAGAACAGCAGCATAGGACAGGAGACTGTTCGCTAATGTTTCTTACATGGAAAAGTTACGCAGTTCAAAACTTAAATCCACCACTCACTAAATAGAAGCTGCTCCTACTATTTTGCCAAAACTCCACTGTGAGACTGATGTACCTGTGATCAAGGTTTTATTCAGGTCGAATGACTATTGTCCTCTTCTTAACCCGCATTCCTTTCTGTGAAGCTGATTTCATATGACCAGCTAGATAAATAGCCAGATGATATCCAGAAGAAAACCTGTCCTTCAGCCCAGCACTGCTGGAAACTCTGGAATTGACTTCTATTTGAATAGCATGGCAAGTTGGCCTGCTGTATAACAATCAAATCTGTCACTGTCTTTGATGAAAGAGAATGGAAAATGTCTAGCTAGCAAGTGGTTGCTGAGGCCAGAGTAACCTTCTTCTAGGAACCTGCCCTCATGGAAGCCTCAGTTTACAAAATCTGAGCTGACATCTTGAACATCCCAAAACAAAACGGTTCTAGAACTCTCCCCAGCCTTTAAGAACCAGGTTATTCTTGGTTAAGCTGGCTGAGAAATGCTGTAAGTTAGCTACCTACCTCCTAGCCACTGCAGATGTTTAAAAAAAAAAAAGCTTAACTGACCAGTTAGCAATGGGAAGCTTCTCATTTTCTCTGCCATTATTTATTAGTGAAAAATGCCATTTACTATTGATAAACCCTCACATAACTGAATGCTTGCCTTAGAAGAAATCAGAACACCTGTGGTTTCACTTCTTTTAATTAACTGCTTCAGGACTTCCTTCTTTGACTCTTTGATGAAAAATGAGACAAAATCATAAACTCCTTTATCTATATTAGAACATGCTCCTGGAGAATAACAATTTCCCAAGAAAAACATACTGATCTTTCCAATGAGACAGTTAAAATGCCCCCTTTTTTATCAAAAAAAAAACCACAACAACAACAACAACCCTCAGACACTCCCTCTCTTTGCTGCTGATAGAGTTGAAGGCTAGGTAACCATAACAGCAGCACTAGCACCTGCAGCTAGGTCTTCACTGCCAGGACTTTGTACCAATTAGACTTCCTATTGACTAGCTTCCCCTTCAGTGCCAGCATTGGTAAAACTAATTAATACTGATGTGGCCCATAGCATGTGAGCAAGTACAAGGGAAGGGAAGGGAAGACTGCCCTGCCTAGCCCCTTCTCCCAAGTTAGACTGGGGCTGCTACTTGCTACAGCACTCCTAGGCATAGGTCTGGTGAAAAGATTGGGTGGGACTCATGAATGTTCTTTGCTCCCACCCACCCACTCAAAGTGTTGCACGTGGCATTTCTGATTAGTAACATTCAGAAAATGTGACCAGTGAAATACTTGTTTTCTTTTTTTGCAAATGAAATGATGTACAAAAATATTTCAAAATCAATAAAATTTTACAGTTTTTAGAAAAGAATTAGTTTTGACATTATTCATCTTAGCTACCTTGAGCTCAGGAGTTAAGGTTTGCAAGTGTGTCGTGCAATTAGAAAGGGAATCATTTGATTGTTTGGGTTCTACACATGAGACAGACTAAATGCACCTCCCATCCCCATTTGGTGTTTGGTTGAACTGAAAGAAGAATGTAGCCCATAGAAGGGTTTAAAAGCAGTCATTTTCTTTGCTTCCCTCCATTTTTATTACTTTATAAACAGTAGTTAAACTTCACCTCTATCTTAGGACTTGTCAGCTCTGACAGACCAGTGACTTTCTAGGACCCACATTTGTTTCTGCCATGACTTTTGACTTCTCCCTGTATGTCAGATTTTATCATTCTTTCATTCCCAAACTGTTAAAATACCAAATGGAAGTAAAATTTCCCTTATATTTTGGTTAGACAACAGTTCTTATGACCTAGGTTTAGACTGAATTCTAGGATAACACCTTATATTCGTAGAGTCATTTAATATTAGAGCTGGAAAAGACTTTGCCAAGATTAATAATTAGGTCTCCTCAGTGCAGTGCTCTTTCCAGCACAGTAAACCATTTCTAACTATTATCAACGGAATTTTTCAAAGCATAATGAAAATAAACTTTAATTTATCCCAAATTATCCAAATAAACATCTTTCCACTTTCCTCCTAAGATAAACATTTTAATACAAAAAAACCCAAAGAATTATTTCTAACACCTCAAACCTAAACAGAAACTAAGTGGGAATCACACTATTCCCCTAGACATACCCAGCCCTTTATGATATACTCTGTCATTCTGCCTCCTTTACATGGGACACTGAGATCTTGTGGGGCAGCCTCACTTGCAGAGGAAGCTAGCACATGACAAACATCAATAGTCCCTTAGGTGAAGCAAACCATGTAAAGGACAGCACCTGACTCTCGGACGTTTTCCCCAAACTTTGCCCTTCTTTGAATAACTGAGGAAAGTATTTATAAACCTTAAAGCTGCCTTGCTTTCTGTAGGAAAAGGATATAGTGTAGTAGGGATAACACTGCCTTTGGAGACATGGGTTCAGATCCCACACTTAATACCTCAGGGACTTTGGTCAAGTCACTTACTCTCTCAAAGCCTCAGTTTCCACATTTGGGAAAGGAAACGGTTGATCTAAGATGACTGACTGTTAAGTTCCCTGCCAGCCCTAAAGTCTGTTTATGACTACCCAGGAAACTGGTAGGCAGTAGTGTGTAGGCTCAATTCCTAACCTATAAAAACATCTTAGAAGCATATTAGGCAAAAGCCTGGAAAGCACAAGAGCCTCTTGGAATTTGCTAGACCTTGGACAAAGTAACTCCCATTCGAAATACATGTTTTGTATGCATCTCGAGACACCAACAGGGTTGGCCTCTCTAAACTTCAACTAGGCTATCAAACATACAGCACTCCTAAGACCACGGCAAACTGTTTTAAGGGATCTGAGCCTCAGTGTCTATATCTGTAAAGTGAAAGGGCTGGTGATCTCTAGGTCCTATCACCCGGGGGGAAAAGAATCAGGGATTGGAGAAGAATGTACCCCTTTGACCCAGAATGCTAGTGAGTACCTTCCAAAGCAGAGAATAAAAGTTAGAAATAAAAAGAGTGTATGAACCTGGGATCTGAAGTGATGACAATACCACCTTATGTGGTAAAGCACAATGCTTTACAGTTTACAAAGTGCTTACATTTATCAGTCTTCCTATCAGCTCTTTGATAGCTATTATACTCATTTCCCAAGTAAAGTAACTGAGACTCAGGAAAGTGGCCCAGATTCACACAACACAACACACAACTTCTCTATTCAACCACACACCAGGACCACTCAAGTCTGACTCCAATCCGACACTCTTTCCACCCTACCACACATGAGCACTTCAGTGACTTAAATCTATGTTCACTCCATCTACCAAGGTAAATAAGCCATTCTGTGCCTTAGCTGGCAATCTCCATGAGCTCCCAGGATCCAAAAGGTCTTTACCTGGTGGCCAACATTTTGGTGATGATCCTCTGAGCATAGCCAGCCTAGCTACCAGACACACCATCTGTCAAGCTCTAGTATGTCCCATAATGTCTGCTGATGACAAGCCCTTTGCCTGGTGCAGTGGAAAGAAGCTGGATTTAGACTCAAGGATCTGAATTACTGGGTCACAGTAACTCCGGGTTACAGCTCTCTGGGTCACAGCTTCCCCATTTATCATTGAGGAAGGGGCTGGACCAGA
Source organism: Pseudochirops cupreus (assembly GCA_028627135.1). Classification (NCBI taxonomy): domain Eukaryota; kingdom Metazoa; phylum Chordata; class Mammalia; order Diprotodontia; family Pseudocheiridae; genus Pseudochirops; species Pseudochirops cupreus. The sequence goes on along the minus strand of CM053583.1, from coordinate 287,684,100 downwards.
TCAGAAGTGTCAAAATAGCAGCCTGCAAAACTCAAATAGGGCTGAACCAGATTAAAATGTAACTGGGAAGTGTTTAATCAATTAAAAATACAGTGAAACATAAGGTTGATTTATGATTTTCTAAGTCAATGTGCAGTCAGTGAAGTTCTGTTTCAAGGGACTAGATGATGTCTAAGTTTCCTTCCAGCTCTAAATTTCTAATCCTATGGCTAGACTTTCTTATCACAGTGTTTCTAGCATTCAGCCCCTTTCAAATAGGGTGATTCTTATAGAATAAATAAGAAACCAGAACAAAAGCTAAGAAATTAGCAATTTTCCACAAAAGTTAAGTGTTTAATTCTTGAACTTCAGTTTAAATCATCAGCAAATAAGCATTATTTTAAGTGATTTTTTTTATCATTTTCTAGAAACCACAAAGTTCTGAATATAGCATTCATGTCTTTTAAATAGCAATCACTGAAAATACAGAAAACCAATTACAAAGAAATTCAAAAGCCTTATTTGCCTAAAAAAGTATATATATTTACAATACACGCAATCTTGTAGCAAAGACAAGCGCATACATGCAATTGTATCTGGCTTAAGGCAGAAACCTTAGTCACTAAAAAAAATTACTAAACATTTACTGTATCACATTTAAAATAAGACACCATCCAAAGTGTGTTTAAAATGTTCACTTTAACCAGGTTGTCAAAAAGCAAGCTACTATCCCCTTAATCAGCTAGTGTTTCAGCACAAACCTTAAGAGATGGTTTTGTTTTCTGAACAGGAGCCCCCGTTATTCTACTTTTCACAGTATAATGGTTCAAACCAGAGATGTGGATCCAAACTTGACACCTCCACACCAAAGCTCACAGGCTTTGCTAGGTACAGGGAAGTCCTCATACTTGTTTAAAGCTTTGCAGGAGAATGAGGGATTCTGTCTCACAGCTCAGCACAGCTAAAACTGAATATGACCATCCAGATAGGATCCTGGGATTCACATAAGGACTGGGCTGTCAATCCCTCTTCTCTGGCCAGTGACTGGGCCCTCCTGCCTCCCCACCCAGAAACTTATACCCCTCAAGAAAGACACTGAAACAAACTCCTAAGAATCCTGATTCATTCCCTGAACTCAACTGCTTCTCCCAAGCCAAGTCTCCATCATCCTCAGGTCAGCCCCATTCTAATTAATCAGTAATTCTGGCTGAAGGCTAAGGCAGAGGTTACATCTAAAAATAGCAAAGAGCACTAAGAGGTGACAAGCTGAGTCATTATAGGATTGGGACATCAGGGAAGAAAATCCAAACTGACCGTCATGGGTTCTTACTGGGCCCTCTGTCCCAGTGGTCTAACTTGGTGGTATAAAGTACCAGCATGCACAGGTACAGGGAGAAGGTCAGTCTATGTGGAGGCTGGGGCTAACAGTTGCCCAGCTAGAATGTTAGGAAAATAACACATCCCAAGTTGCCCTTTCTAGATTTCTTTGGGCTCAAATTTTAATCCTCCACTCAGCTACTGAGCCTCTTCTTTTTAAAAAATTAATATATTTCAGGTGGTAAGGAATCAAGACATTTCCCCTCACCCCTGGTCCTCCACTCCTTTCTTCTGGAAATAAGTCACATCTAACAATTGATCCTTGAGTTCCCACTCCCGTCCCACCCTTCAGTCAAAATTTACTCATAACTTATCTGTCTGTCCCCAAAACTTGCCCCACTTCCCCTCCCAGAACAGTGTCCTTCATGAGAGCCAAGCTGGGGAGAAGAGAGGAAGCAGGGGTACCAGGAGGCCGCCTAGGAACTGATGACATGTCCTGACCAGGTCTCATGTTTGGTGCCTGGTGCCAGGTGAGTGATAACAACCTCCACAGCCTGGTGCTTCTCATTCTTTGGTGGAATTGAACACATCTTGTAGGTGACTTCATCTCCTTCCATAGGCACGTATTCTCCTTCAACACTGTCAAGGAGTGGGTGGGGTAGGGGGAAGGAAAAAAATGCAATGATCAGACATGAATGTGTCCCAATACACCACACTGGGCTTTCCCCACTCAGTCCCCTAATAGGGAGCCAGGTCTGAAAAGGTCCATCAGAGCAAGGGACAGGATCCAATCCTTCTGCCCATCCTAGGGACCAGACAATTATGAACTATGGTAATACAATAAGACTGATTTATAGTGTGGTCTATGGATGCCACATGTCAGATACATACATGTGAGCCCTGAGTTACAGAAGGAGAGGCATTCCTGGGAATGCCCTCCCTTCCATTGGCTGGTGGGGGCCTTGCAAAAACTTTCAGTCGCCCTCATCCCCTCATTCCCTCAAGTGTGTATGCATGTACACTTGTATGCATATATACTCTCCTCTCCACCCCACTCCTCCTTTCCCCTCATCTCAAACTCACTTCCTCACCCTCTACCCTCAATCCCCCAGAAGCCCTCTTTGTAACTACCTTTCAGAAAAAAATACATCTCCATATGGGCCCTCCTCACACATGTTCACATACTACATGACATGTCCCATACCAGTTTAGCCTATAAAATCCCTGATTCAGGGCAAGGCCCATACACTGTAGACCCACTGAGACAATATGAAACTGTATTCTTGCTCACGCTCACTCTCTTTCCCTCCCTTCCTTTCCCCTATGCACCCCCGCCACATATTTGGCTGCTCATATTTTATATCTACCTCCTGACCACTTACTCAGAGATATGAAGGAAGATGTCTGGGCCACCATCAGCTGGTGTAATGAAGCCATGCCCCTTGGAACGGCAAAAGCATTTACAGACCCCCTTGTAGATGGGTCCCTCAGATGCCCGCACAGTCCTGAATTAGTGTAAAGACAGAGAATGATATGAGTACCTCACCCAATTGTTCCCACCAGGCCCAGACTCAAAAATAGAGAGGGAGCAAAGTAACTTGAGGCATTCTCTCACCAGGGTGTACTAACCCAGCATCTGTGTTTTCTCCAGAGACAGTAAAATCAAAAACTTTGTGCATAAGGGCTCTCATTCCAGAACTGGACCCACCCACCCAATGCCTAGGGGTCACATGCCTCAAAAGCAGGGCAAAATGTTGAAAAGCACAACTTCTGGTGAAGCAAGAAGAACTAGCTTCTAGTCCTACTTCTGATCTTATGTGACTTTGGCAAGTGAATTCATTTCAGGGTAAAGTTTCCTGATCTATAAAATGAGATTATTAAAGTTCCCTTCCAAATAGTTTCAGAGGCAATTTGGAAAACCTCTGGGAACCAATACAGAGTGAAGGAAGTAGAACTAGATCATTCTACAAAGACAACAACATTATCAAGCAAAACAACTCAGAACAATTTTAGAACTGACCAATGCAGTGACAAAATGAGAGCTCCAGAGGACCACAGATGAATGCCCAAGCAGACACACAATTTTAGACGCAGCCAGTGTGGGGTTTGTTTTGACTGGCTAGGACATGTTATTAGGGCTTTCATTCTCTTTTTTCTAATTGTTTGATGAGGAGAGATGGGAAAGAGAAAATGAAAGCTTGTGCGAAAAAATTAGAAAAATGTTTAAGTTTAGATAGAAAAAAATAAATGTTTAAAAACATAATGAAGTTTTTTTCTAGCACTGACATTCTGTGATCTTTGGATCACACTCACACCATTGCCTCCTAGCTAATCCAGGCTTGCAAAGCACAGCAAAACGCTGGGCTTTAACAAGAATTATCCTCTATGTTTGCACAGCAAGCATTTGATATCTGCTGTATGAGGTAAGCAAGGTAGGCATTTTTACCACCATTTTACAGTTGAGGAAGTCAGAGGCCCGAAGGGGTGCTGAACTGACTTGATGAAGGTCTGGAACCAGGGCTAGAACTGAGTTACATGATGAAATGTCAATAAGCTCTTTTAATCACACCTCACCGAGGTGAAGCAATATAGGGGTAGCACATTAGGTTGGTCATTTTGGGCCCTCAGCCACTTGGCCTTTTCCACAAGAAGCATCTCCAGCCTTTACTCCCTTTCTCTTTTCTTCTGGGTACTCACGCTGAAAAGGTCCTGGTTCGCCGGGTTGGCAAAGGGCTAGGGATGAGGTACCCTCTCATGGGAGATGGTGAACGGTCCCTTTCCCGGGGACCATCCGGTAGACGGAGAGAGGCTGGATGGTTGGGGGGCTTCGGTGGTTGGGGAGGCTCTGCTGACATAATTTACCTGAGGGGAGAAATGGAGATTTCTGAGATTCTGGATCCTTTTGGCAGATCCACAGTACAAACAACTATAATATACAGCAGAGACAGAATTGAGCAACCATTTATAATTTGTGTAAAGTAAGCAAAGCCAGATTTACATTAATTTACATGTCATTTAAGAGGCAAGAAGGAGCCACCCCTGCTCATGCACACACAAACAAAATCTCTTCCCCAGCCCAGCTGCCATAAACCCATAAAATCCTGCCATTAGAGATTCATCCTTTGGGTTAGAATGAATATTTGTCCTGGAAGCCGTAACACATTGTGGTCGGGTAGTTGATCCTCGAGCTGGCTACCCTGAGACCAAAGTACTAGGTCAGTCTCACAACAACTTAAGAAGAGGATCACATAAAACAGATTCTGCCCTCCAGAGATAAAAGCTGCATTACCACTTGCTCGTTAGGATGTAGATGAGAGATCTCCCTGCTAAGCGATGGGCTAGATTAGGCAGCCTCGTTTTCTTCTAAATTCTGACACTGTGATCCTGAGTTCACAGTCTAGCAGAGGCGGCGAGAGAGGCAGGAGTTCAGGGGGAAACAATGTCAAGAGCTTGGGTGCGTAAAGTGCTGAGGGAGGTAGGAACAATAAGTTCTGATGCTGTGAGGACAGCCCCCAGAGAAGGCGGGCACATCCCAAACTTGCTTCTCTTCCTCTGCCCTGTCCTGCCTTCCCTGTTTCTGCTGACGGCATCACCATTCTGCCAGTCACCCAGGCCGTCCTCGAAACTGCAGAGGGAGTCATTGTTGACTCAGGTGATGACATTCAACCCTCTGTCCAAATGGTTTTGGTTGCCCCACCCTATCAGACATCGAATACAATCTCTTTCACACATCTGGCACTTTCCTTTCTCCTTTCACTAATGTATCTCCAGTCCTAAGCTCCTGCAACAGCCTAACTCGTCTGTCTCTGTTCCTTCCCCCCAATTCATCCTCCACTCTGCCACAGTGATTCTGCTTAGTCACAGCTCTGAGACTCTTCCTCAGTGACTTTGGGGCTTTCTAGCTGCGTGACCTTGGGAAAATCACTCAACCAACCTCTCGGCAATAGTTCTCTCATTTGTAAAAATGAAAGGCGTTATCTCTTGTATAACTTGCCTCAGAGGGATGTTATGTCAGGGAAAACACTTTAACATTAAACATTAAACACAATATATCTTCATACGTATACGTGTGTGCATAGCGTTATGCTGCTGCTGCTCAGTTGTGTCTGACTCTTTGTGACCCCATCTGGGGTTGTCTTGGCAAAGTGGTCTGCCATTTCCTTCTCCAGCTCATTTTACAGGTGAAGAAACTGAGGAAAACAGGGCTAATGACTTGCCCAGGATCACACAGCTATTAAGTGTAGGAGGCTGGATTTGAACTCAGATCCTCCTGACTCCAGGCCCAGTGCTCTATCTACTGTGCCACCTAGTGTTTAAGAGCTCTCTCTCTCTCTCTCTCTACATACATACACACACACGTTTGAATATATGTATACATGTATGTGCATATATACATGTGTATACACACATACAACACATATGTGTGTTATTACTGCCATTCATAACAATGGCTCCCGCTGCCTATCAGCAAAAGCCCAAAATTCTTTAACCAGTCATTTAAGGCTTTCTACAATTCAATCAACAAACATTTATTAAGCACTTACTCTATTGCCAAGCAATGTGCTAAGTGCTAAAGAGACAAAGAAAGGCAAAAGTATTCCCTGCCCTCAGGGAGTTTATATGAAGTCAGGCCTTCCGTACAAATTCCTACATAACAAACAAAATTCCTACAAATATTCCAGGCTCCCCCCCAACCAGTCTAACAGCTCCATGAGGATGTCTTGTACATTCCCACATCTCTACCGTTCAAAGGCTTTCCTTGTGTGGGAAATGTCCTCTCCACAATCTTCCTCACTGAAGTCCCAAGGCCATCCCACCTCAAAAGCCACTTCTTCCTTAAGACCTCTCCGTATTATGCCCAGAGCCGTTAAGTATTCATTTCATCTTCCTGAAGTTCATATCCTGGTACTCTGTACCTTTCTCATCTACTTTGTATCACCAGTTGATACTAGGGAATGCCCTAGAATTGACAATAGGTGCTATCTATTCACTTCCTGACGGACAGGTGCCAGACACAGGGTACAGAATGAGACTTGACATTTTTGGACACAAATAACGTAGGAATTTGTTTTGCCTGATTATGCATATTTATTACAAAGGTTTTTATTTTTCTTATTTTCTTTTGAATTGTAGGGGAAGGCTAAGGAGGAGGAGAAAATAAATAAAATTTTTCAAAACAAAGAATTTTTTTTAAAAGGACCTTAGAAGTCCTCTAGCCCCCAGGCAGCTAGGTGGCACAGTGAATAGAGCACCGGCCCTAGAGTCAGGAGGACCTGAGTTCAAATATGGCCTCAGACATGAAACACACACAACATTTAAAAAAAAAAAAAAAGCTAGCCGTGTGACCTTGGGCAAGTCACTTAACCCCAATTGCCCCTCCAAAAAATAAATAAACAAGCCCTCTAGTCTGACCCTCTCATTTTATAGATATCCTTACTGCAACCCTTTGAGATTAAGTGATTTATCTAAGGTCACTGAGGAGATCTTCCTAATGATTTCCAAAAAACAAAACAACAAAAAAACCCTCTCATTATATTGCCACAGAGGACATGATTTTACAAAATCTGAAAAAATAAAAGCTGGTATCTGGACAGCCTTAGCTAGCACTTATCCAGTCCTACCCATCCAAGGGAAGAAAAATTCGGTGCTAAAAGCACCCAAACAACAGGTCTAGTTGCTTCTCCCAGCCTTCCTCTGCCCTCCCGGGAGATACATTGGCTGCTGGAGCTGAAAGGAACCTTAGAGACCACCTGGTCATAGCCCTTTGTTTTACACTTGAGGGAACTGAGACGCAAAGAGGTCAAAGTGATTTGTCCAACACCTGAAACTGACTAGAGTTCAGACTAGAGTCTAGGTGCCTCACCATTCCATCTCTACTTTCCCAAGCTGCTCTCTGGATCCTGTATAGAAGAGAATAGCCTTTGGTGACCCCAATGCTCAGACAGTAAACTCAAGGAAGCCAGGAGGAGGGCCTCAACTTCACAGGAAGGAAACACCACCCAGGGAGGTGGGGTTGGGGGAGGGGAGTGATTCCCCAGGGTACCACAGCCTCACCTCCAGCAGGACAGTTTGATGAGGAAAGGCAAAAAATAGCAGCTGCTCCCAAGTCTCTCCCTTCCTTTGCCCTTCCCATCAACCCCTCCTAAAATACAGGCCCTTGTTCTCCAACCCCATGGGCATCTGCCTCCTCCCACCTCTACTGCAGACCACAGCCCACTGGGCCGGAAAGGGAGGGGTAAAAAGGGAGAGGAGTGGAGAGGAAGTGGCCGACCAGCCTCCCTTGACTTTGAAAGCTGTTGGTCTGAGTCCACATAAAATCCCCTCTAGGAGGAAGATGGAAGGAGGGAGAAAAAGAAAAGAGAGCAGCAAAAGATAAAGCATTTATTCTAATTGGTGTGTGAGTCCAGACCTCCACAGGGAAAAGAAGAGGGAGAATGAAGAACCAATGTGGCACAGTGGAAAGGATGCAGGATTGGGACAAAGACCTAGGTTTGAAACTGGCTTAGAGGGAACCATGGCCCCGAGGGATTAATTAAGTGATGTTCTTAGGGTCACCCTGCTAGAAACTTATAACCTACATACTACCTGTGTGATCTGGGCAAGCCATTCTAAACAGGGGGTAGAGGGCACCCTGTTTGGATTCAGTCAAAGGGCCACATGTAGCCTCATCTATAAATGAAAGCCTTAGGGTCCCTTTCAGCTCTAAATCAATGATCCTATGAAACATGTATTTACAGCAACCATGAGGGAAAAAAAGGTTTAAAATATCTAATCATCCAAGAAGTGCAAATCAACTGTGATGTAACAAAAGTCATCAAAATTCAATGTTGGCTAGGCTATGGTAAACCAGACATGCTAGCACTACGTTGCCAGTGGAAATATAAACCGACTCAAACTTGTTAGGAAAAAAAAAAGTGACCATGCAATAAGAGTCATAAAAATCGCCTTAATTGTGTAACATTGCAGCCTTTAAAAAAATCTAAAGAAATATTAGGTTGCATTGACAGAATTATCATATCCAGGAAAAGCAGGCTCCTTTCCTCTGCATTCTGCTGTGGTTAGACCACATCTGGAATATCTTGTTCACACATTCTGAGCCCTCTTTAGAATATCTGATTTGATTTGATATGATTTGAAAGGCTAAATCAGATCTGGAGGAAGCAAGAATAGTGATGGGCTTGAGTTTATGCAATATGAAGATCAGCTGAAGGAAATGGGGATATTTAGTCTTGAGATGATAAGTATTACTGGGGGCATGATAGCCATATTCAGGATTTAAAGGGGAGGGATAAGATCTGTTCTCCTTGGCTCCAGAGGACACAACTAAGAACAATGGGTGGAAGTTGCTAAAAGACAAATTTAGGTTCTTGCAAAGAGCAATTTCCTGACAATTAGAGGAGCTATCTGAAAGTGAAATGGGCTGCCTCTAGAGCTTCGGAGTCTCCCCCTCTGAAAAGTCTTCAAGCAAAAACAAGATTGTCCACTTGCTGGGTATGATGCAAAAGGGATTTCTGTTCAGGTACAGGTTAGCAAGTAGCAGAGCCAAGGTCTCAAGCCAGATCCTCTGACACCAATTGGATGCAGTGTCTTAAGCAGGCAACCTTCCTAAAAATGAGTCAAGAATTCAGCCAAGGTCCTGATTACCAGTTTCAGAGTTTCTTCCAAACTGAATTTCAGCCTCTTATAATGAAGGCTTCCAGGAAGGAAATGTTGTTTAGTCAGTCAGCCAACAAGCATTTATCATATAATTACTGTATACCAGGCACTGTGCTAAGTACTAAGGATACAAAGAGGGGCAAAAACATGATCCCTACCCTCAAGGCTGCTCCTACCCTCATAAGGAAATTAAGTTCTGGGTAAAATGTATATTTAATGTGAGACACCTGGCTTATCTAAAGCTCTATGTCTTCTTTTTCAAAATCAGGGAAGGTGAAATCTTGAATTGCCTCAATTAATAAATTAATTTATCAAATGATGGATAAAGAAATGAGAAAAACTACTCTTGATCTGATTCTCACCAACTAATAGAAACTAGCTCCTGGAATGGAAATGTTAGGAGCCTTCAGTCAAGACCATTCCATCTAAAAATTTATGGTGATACATATGCAAAACACTTTACATACATCATCTTATTTGAGCCTCATGGCACCCTGGGATTATAGAAAATACCATAATTCTTATTTTCCAGATGAGGAAATTAAGTCTGAGAGAGTCTTAGTAACTTGACCAGGGTCACCCAGCTAGTAAATTGTTCACAGGCAGGATTCAAACCAAGTTGTTCCTACATCCCTAGTCCAGCACTCCATCCACTGTGCCCCCTAACAGTTTCTAATAAGTGAAAACAGGGGCAGCTAGGTGGCACAGTGAATAGAGCACCGGCCCTGGAGTTAGGAGGACCTGGGTTCAAATTCAGCCTCAGACACTAAACACAAAACCTAGCCATGTGGCCTTGGGCAAGTAGCTTAACCCCCACTTGCCCGCCAAAAAGCAAAAAAAAAAAAAAAAAAAGAAAGAAAACGAAACAGGGCCTCTTGGGAGCTGGTGAGTTCCTCATCACTGGAGGTCTTTAGCTACACATTTGTCTGAGATGTTACCAAAGAGATTCTTTTCCAGGAACAGCTTAAAATAGATAGCCCGAGTCCCCTTCCATGTCATAGTTCACTCTGTGATTTCTCCCTCACTAACTTTTCTTCTCTGAGAGTTTCCATTTCCCCTTTGCAACTTTCTAGCTATGTGGCTATCGGCAAGTCATTCAAACTGAGATTTGGTTTTATCTTTCATAAAATGGACCTAAAAATTCCTGCATTATCGATCTCTTGGAAGTACAGTGAAGAAAACAATCTAATATATAGAAATGTGAACTACTATTGATAACTAAATATGGCATTTACATTTTTTATGGGATTTAAGATTTTAAGAGCCAAAGGAATGAATCTCAGACCATATAATTTCAGGTCTAAGCGTTTTTTCATATCATTCCCCAGTTAGGCTCCCCTGCCTCTGTTCTCCCTATTTCTGCCCTAGGGGATATTTCCTTTCGGGTTGGGTGGAAGGGAGGAGAAACACTATTCTAGACATTCTTAAGCAGTGGTAACACAAGACCAGAAAAAAATACTGTGTATTTGGATGATCAGCAATCCCAGAGAGAAGTAACTTACCCAAGGTCATAAACACAAATGAGGCGTTCAAACTAAATACAAGACAAAACAAAACATACCACAAAGTCTTGTGTGGTGAGAGTCAAATGAGTGGTGCAGACAGGAAATGTTGTACTGGTACAGGGGAGGGTGCTCCACTGTGGGCTGGCCAGGATGGTCAGAGGAGATTTCATGGGGAGATGGGGATGGAGCTAAGACTTAAAAGATAAGTGGAACTGGCATGATTAGAACTCACATTTACACAGCACTTTTAGGCTTACAAAGTGCTTTCCTCACAATAAGCTTTTATAACAGAGGTCTCAAATACATGTGGCTTAGTCCCCAACCATATTTAAGTGCAAATGGGAATTATTTAACAAAATAAAGCAAAATATGATCATTTCTACTTAAATTTGACAACTGCTTTACAGCATTATTCCCCACAGTTTATAGATGAGCAAACTGAGTTTCACCAAGATTGAGTGACTTGTCTGTTGTCACAAGTCAACAAGTATAACCTAAACCCAGATCTTCTAACTCTAGGTCCAGTGGACTTTTAAGCATTTGTTTTTAATTTTAAAAATAAGTTTTAAGGTTTCTTCTTTATAACATCACAGTCTTTTTCAAATTTTTTTATAGTCAACAAGCCCTTACGATATGCAGTATGTGTTAAGTGCAAGGGATTCATGTACTAGGGGAAAAAACCCAAGTCTCTTCCCTCAAGGAGGTTATGTTCTTCTTCTTTTTTTTTTGGAGGGCAATTGGGGTTAAGTGACTTGCCCAAGGTCACATGGCTAGTTTTTATGTTAAATGTCTCAGGCTGCATTTGAACCCAGGTTCTCCTGACTCCAGGGACCATGCTCTATTCACTGCGCCACCTAGCTGCCCCATGGAGGTTATATTCTAATTTTTATTAGATAGCACTCTTTTTAATTTAATACCCCCAAAGGCCATCTTTAGCTCTTTTATAACGCAGACATCCAACAAAGTCCATCTTTCAAAATAGCAAGAGAAATTCTTAGTTTAAAGTCAGTATTTTGAACTAACTCCTCTCCTCCATCACAGTCATTTTTGGATACTAATCTCCATCCCCCAATCTACCTCACACAGAGTTCACCCCCTGGAATTTAACCCTCCTTTCTAACAAAGAAAAAACACTTAAGCAAAAACTGCCAATATCATGATTACAGGTGACAGTGGATGCAACATTTTGCCCTTGTAGTCCCGCAGTCCTTTGTCAAGAAAAGGGAAGTATATTTCATCATCTCTTCCCTAGGACCAAGATTGGTTATTAGAATGACTGAGTTTAGCTTCCCTAAGTGCTCTTTTTGTTGCCATTATAAGTAATTGCATATGGGTTCTGCTTCATTAGTTCATATGTATAAACCTTACATTTCTCCGAATTCCTCATGTTGGTCATTTCTAGTTCTACAATAATATTCCATTACATTCATTTATTTCCAGTGTTCTTCCTATTAAACCACTCCGGAAAGACGTCCCATGTGGCTAAAACAAAACAAAATGTCCCTCCTGAGCCACATACCAATCACCTTCTTCTTTGAAAGGCCCACCCCTTTTAAGAGACCTTAAGTTTGAGGGTAGTGGGGAGGGGAGAATCAGAGACCTTAAGTTCAATTTTGAATAACAAAAGCTTTCTCAAGCCATCTAGACCAAACATTCCCCCTCACCCCAACTTGACCATCTGAATCCTACCTGTCCTTCAAGAACTATCTCAAGACTCACCTCCAAGAAGAATTTTCTGACCATTCTAACCCACTGTGATCTCTGGGGGCCTTGGTTTCTTCATCTAGAAAATGAGAGAACTGAACCAGATGATCTCTAGGGGTCTTGTCAGCTCTAAATCTGTGCTCCTAGGATCCTTTCTCTGAACCACCACAGATTTTGCTATCTTGTACCCAATGTGGCCCTGACTGAAGAGGGGGAAGGGGTTTGGGATTTCTAACGAAATCCTTTCTAGGTTCGTTGTCAGAAAAAGAATTTACTGGACTCAGCTGTCCTTTGGTAGAGTCATAAAAGTTTATTGTTTCACTGAGGCAAGGGCTGCAAGCTGAAAGGGATTTGAGGCAGAGTTACGCTTTTCAGCAAACCGGGCAGGGGGGG
>CM053583.1:287579655-287671046 GCA_028627135.1 Pseudochirops cupreus | reverse complement strand
CGAGCTGACTTTAGTGGGAAGTATCTTTGTGTGCGTTTTGGAGTTCCAGGATTGGTTTAGAGTCCTATTTTATGGGTATTTTGGGGTGGCTATGTGAGAGCTGCGATGTGTTGCTGCTGCTACGCTGCCATCTTGGCTCCACCCCCCCATACCATCACTTTAAATATTCCATGGGTACTACTGCAGTATTTGCATTTTCCATTTACCATCCCTTGATTTCATAAATGTGACTGACCTATTTCTTTTTCAAAGTATGCATTTTCTGTCCTTTAGGTCATCTCTTTCTCTCTTCTCTCTCACTCTGTCTCTCTCTCCCCCTTCCCTCCCCTCGGCCCCCAAACCCAGCCTCAAACACTATCTATGGGCAATTTACTTAACCTTTGTTTGCCTCAATTTCCTCATAATAACAGTACCTACCTTCCAGGTTGTTGTGAGGATCACATGAGATAATTATGAAAAGCTTAGCACTGTGACTGGCACATGGTAGGTACTATTTAAATGTTTACTCCCTTCCTTTCTCCCAGTGCCCACATTCTTTAGGCCCCTATCACTTCCCAATACCTTTCTGTTGGTGTCTCTGCCTCCTTTCTCCAATCTTTCCTAAGCCATGGCTTCCAAAGTGAATTTCATTAATTAGAGATCTGTCTATGTCACTCCCCTATTCAATAAATTCCATTGACTCCTTATTGCCTCTAGGATCAATCATAAATATTTCTGTTTTGTCTTTAAAGACCTTCACAACTGTCCCTAACCCATCTTTTCAGCCTTTTCATATATGAATTCCCCTTAACACATTCAACATTTCTGTCCTTGGTGTTCCCCATTCTGTTTCCCATCTCTTTGACTTTGCCCTGGGTTATCTCCCATGTCTGGAATGTGATCATTCATCAACCTTTTACAATCTCTTGTTTCCTTCGTGGATCAGCTCAAGTACCATGTTCTGGGCCAGGCCCAATGCAGGCCTGTTTGGTAGTTCAGGTTTAGGATCAGAATGAAATGGAATACTTGCCTCATTTACACCCTCTAATGTTTATCAAAAAGGAAGTTGACTGGGCAGTGGCATAGAAAGGATATTCAGCAAGGATGCAGCCTCCTTCATCTCCATATCAAAATGTACTTCATAAGAGGGTCTGTGGACTCCATAGGCAGTGGGATATCTTTTAGATATGAGGAGTTCTGACTGTTCTTGGGCTGGGCTTTTGTAAAGCAGCTTTCTAGAGGACTGCTGCTGTGAACAGCTTCAGGATTCTGATTACACAGTATAGTGAACTCTTTATTTATTCAGTAACAAACTAAAAGAAAACATTCACAGAAAATCAAAGTACAGCATGCACAATGTTACGCATAACAACTTATCACTAAAATCGCCACATGGTTTTCACTCAATAAAGAGTAGTAGATGGAATCAAGAGACTTGGGTCCTTCTGTTTTGCCATTAACTACCTGTATGACTTTGGTTAAGTCACATGGTTTAAGATAACATTCATTTAGCAACACAATCATTTAGTAAGTCCTTAATTCAATCACCCATAAGGAGGCAAGCCTCCTTAATTGACAGAAAGTACAAAGGTCAAAGTTCTCTACCCCAGGTCACATTGTCTTAATCTCTTCAATAAAAAAGTCCTCTTTCTTCTTAATGGGAGAAATCCTTAACTCAATCATCTAAATATAAAGGTCAGAGTTCTCCACCCCTAGACCCCAGTAAATCATGATTTTCTCAGTTTGCATTAAATACCCAAGGAGAGGTCTTTTCATCTTGACTTGAGTTGGGCTCTCAGCTTCCATGGTTCCTCTTCCATGGTCCCAGCTCCTGCCTGAATCTATCCAACTGCCACCTGGGTTCAAAGGCAGACAGCTCTCAGTTCTTTGTCCAGCTTCTTGTGCAGTTCCTGTTCCATACTGAAGCTCACAGTGTTTAGTCCACCTCCAGTCCTTCACAGTTTCTGTTCCTGGGAAGACAAAGCTTAACAAAGCCATAATGACATTCATTCACGTTGCCGGCATCCTCATCAATGCACTTTCTGCCTGAGAAATCAACATAGACCCAACAACAAGGTCTGAGACAAAGTAACATCAAAACAGACAGACAAAGTACTGGTGCCACAGTCATGCTTCCTTCCAGTTCTCCTTTCGTCTCATTTCTCAGTTCTCATTCTGGCAGTTCTGGCTGGCCCTCAGAAGTTCTTGGCAGCTCTCAGAAGAAGTTCTGCCACCACAAGTTCTATTCTCAAAATCTTCTCTCTTCTCACTTCTCAGTTCTTAGTTCAATTCTCAGTTCTCTTCTCAACTCCTAGCTCCTCAGCCTCCATGATGCTTGCTCCCAGAAATTCTGGCTCTCTAGCTTGGGCTTTTCCTTATATAAGGTATTAGCTCCTCCCTGTTCCAGCCCCTTCCTATTACATCAGCAAGTCCATCCACTGTGGGATTCACAAGTTCTGGGTCTTAATACTTGACACAATCATGAACTTGGAACAAGGTGCTAAGTAACTGTTTGATTACAAATACAAGGGGCTGGAAAGATCTTCAAATTCCCATTACCATTACAGCTTTTTATGCCTGAAGTAGCTTAACATCTTAACAACAATGGTTGGAGCCCTAGGTCCCTAGTGGTCCTCTAGGCCCTCAAGTGCAGCCTTTTGATTGAATCCAAATGTGACAGAACACATTCCCTTAATAAAAACGTCAATCAAGGCTTCAGAAAAACTAGCCCAACCTTTATGTCAGGGAGCCTACAAGATGCTGCTTCCACTATGTGCCACCTTCTTCTTGAGTCTTTTCCTGGTTTCCCCAGCTACTAGTGCCCTCCTCACTTAAACAATCTTGAATATATTTTGTGAATATTTCACACTTACATATACAAATGCTTTTTTTCCCATAAGAAGAGCTCTCTGACAGCAGGGATTGTTTTGCCTTTATCTTTACATCTCTAGTGCTAGCACAGTCTTTGGCACATTGTAGGTGTTTAATAAATGCTTGTTGATTGACTGATTAATTGATTTTTATGCATAAACCATTGCTAGTGATTTGTATGAGCTAGGTGGTGCAGTAGATAGAGTGCAGGATCTGGAGACAGGAAGATCTGAGTTCTCATCCAGCCTCAGCCACTTAATTGGCTGTGTGACCCTTGGACAATTCACTTTGACTTTGTCTGCCTCAGTTTCCTCATGTCTACAATGGGAATAATAATAACACCTACCTCTTAAGGTTGTCCTGAGAATCAAATGAGCTAATATTTGTAAAGCTCTTTGTAAACCTTCAAGTGCTATGTAAATGCCAGCTTTTATTATGTTATTGTTATTACATCCAAGAGTCTTTGGAGATTCAGATGTCCTATGATTCTCAGCTATACATGGCCTCATGGGAAAAATATGTGCACATACCAAGGACTTGTGATCTCATCAGTTCAAGTGCTCCCTCCATGGATGCAGATCAAAACTATTCTGAAAGTTAATCATAGATGGTATTCATGAGCCATTGTGGACCAAAAAAAAATTTCCTTGTCTTGTAGCCAAACTTGGTGATAAAACTTCCAATTTATTTAGTTCTTCAGGCAGCATCACCAGGCCCATCATTAAAGCCTTTTCAACTTAAAAGAACCTGTCATAATTTGTATAGGATTTGCCTTTAAGAACTCAACATCACCTCTACACCACAATGAGTGGTCGGAGGAGAAATGGAGTGGAGAATATTAGTGTTTAAGAAAATAGATGGTGTTTTGTATGGAGAAGAATTGTGATTCATATTGGTATGTATTTTTCAAAAGAAAAAATAAGGTTTTTGTTGGAGAGGTGTTGAATAATTTCCTGAGGTTCCTGAGAAAATCAGAGATTGTCTTAGAAGTGTCACAGCTCAAAGAGAGGGGGTGGCAGATTGACAAGATTCTTTTTAAGATAAATACTACTGGCTCACACTTGTATAGCTATTATAGTGCCAAAATTCTTTACTTACATTTTCTCATTTAATTTGCCTTAATCACTGAATGGGTGTTGCCTCAGTCAAACTGAGACCTGTTAAAGACCTTACCTTGAAAAGGCCAAGGTTCCTCACTGCATCCAGGGCCATATCCACTTGTCCTGATCTATATCTGGCCACTGGACCCAGATGACTTCAGAGGAGGAAGTGAGACTGGTGACTTTGCACAACCCTTCCTCATTTAAATCCAATTCACTTGCATGTCATGGCATCACCTCCCCATTGTCATGGTCCTCTTTCAGAATGAAGGACAAACAACAACAATGACTTCTACTTCTACCACTGGCTCACATTTGTGTAGCTGTTATAATACCAAAGCTCTTTACTTACATGTTCTCATTTAATTTGTAAAAGCCCTAGAAGGTTGGCAGGTTAGGAATTATTATACCCATTTTATAGATGAGATGAGCCCGACATATGTTAAGTGCTTTGCCCAAGGTAATATAATGGCATATTGGGAACCGAATCCAGTTTTCTAAGTTTGTTGTTTTGCTCTGTGACACATTTTGAAAGAGGCTTTATTAATATTACAGAGAGTAATGGGAAATGAGGCAGCTAGAGGACTCAGTAGATAGAGCACTGGACCTGGAGTCAAGAAGACCTGAGTTCAAATCTAGCCTCAGATGCTTACTAGCTGTGTGACTCTGGGCAACTCACTTAACCTCTGCCTTAATCCAGTATGGTCCATGGGGTCAGGAAGAGTCTGACATGATTGAACAACAATATTGGGAAATAGAGTTGGTGTTGTTTTTCCTTCAATTCCATATTTCCGATAAGTATTAAAGCCAATAGGTATCTCAAGATTACAAACTCTAGACTACCAAAGGAAAGTACCCCGGGATCGATTCTGCGCTGACCTGGAGCACATTGAGACAAAGGTAAAGAATGGAACAAGGAAAACAACCAGAGATATAGTAACAAGGTACGAAAATTCCCAACCCTAACCCCAACATCAGATTACCAAAAATATGCTGGGGGAACTTGGCCACCCTCCTACCCCCCTAGCCTTTGCTTCTTCTCCCATGTTCCCCACATCCCTTCTAGTACACTCCCAGTATCCCTCAGTGTCTACTTCACTCAAGGACTCTCCTCCATCCAGTCTTTTAAGGCACTTATTCCTTCTCCCGTGAGAGTCCCCCAACCTTAGATTCTCTGTCTAGTTCCTGTCTCTCTCCTCAATGCCCCTCCCCCTTCCTTGTGTTTTTGATTGATTTTTAAAATTTCTTAGTGATTTCCCACATGTGTTTCTCCCATCAAACCCTCTTTTCTAACAAAGTTAAGCAAACTTGTTCAGTTATTTTCAGTTGTGTCCAACCCTTTGTGACCTCATTTGGGTTTTGGGGTTTTTTTGGCAAAGCTACTGGAGTGGTTTGCCATTTTCTTCTCCAATTATTTTACATATGAGGAAACTGAGGCAAATAGAATTAAGAGACTTGCCCAGGGTCATGTAGTTAATAATCTGGCTGAGGCCAGATTTGAACTCTGGTCTTCCAGACTCTGCAGGCCTGGTACTCTATCCATTGTGCCACCTACCTGCCCTAAAGTTAATAAAACTGATCCTCAAAAACAGCTATATATATATATATATATATATATATATAGCACCTATTATGTACCTGGCACTCTGTTGGGTGCTTTACAAATATCATTTCTTTGTGATTTTTGCAACAATCTTTTGAGTTAGGTGCTATTAAAACCCTTGTTTCTACAGTTCAGGAAATTGAGACAGACAGAGGTTCAGTGACTTGCTCAGAGTCACACAGCTAGGAAGTATCTCAGGCTGAATTTGAACTCAGGTCTTTCTGACTCCAGACCCAATGTTCATAGTCTCTAGGTGCTCCAAGGGAGGGCAGTGTGTGGTTTTGGGGTTTTTTTTGGAGGGGGGAAGGCAAGGTAATTGGGGTTGAATGACTTGCTCAAGATCACACAACTAGTGTGTCAAGTGTCTAAGGCCAAATTTGAACTCAGGTCCTCCTGACTCTAGGGCTGGTGCTCTATTCACTGTGCCACTTAGCTGCCCTGAGGGCAGCTGTGTTTTATCCTCTGTGGCCTGGAACCAAGGTTGTTCATCACAATTCATTTGAATTCAGTTGTCTTTTAGTACTTTGGGGAATTGCATCGTTGTGATCTTGCATATTTTTATCTTGATCGTGTTTCTTCATCGGGCATTGCTTTATGCAAGTCTCCTCATGTGTCTCTGAATTCCTTTTGTCATTTTTTTTAATAATGCAATAATATTCCATCCCATTAATATTTATTTAGTGATTCCTCAATCTATGAGCACTTGCTTTGTTTCCAGTTTTTTATCACAAGGTATACTCTGGACCTCACTTCCCTCTATTTCAAAAAATTCTGAACTTACTAAGCAAAATGGGCATTTCAGTATTCAAAGAACAGAAAAAAAGGATTGTGTATGGAACTGCTGATCTTCACTAAATACAGTTTGCTTTTCATTTTTAAGTATAAATTCAACCAGGAGCCTTCAACCATGTCCTGCTTGTCTATCTGCTTTCTGGCCTTCCTTCTCTTCTCTGCATTAAAAAAAAAATGCCTCAATGACCCTCTTTTCTTCCCTTTCTTTTTCTTTCTTTCCTTTCCCTTTTTTTTGCTGTCATATTTCTGTTGCCTGTCATTCTCTACTTCCAATTCCGAAAAATGAGAAAAAGAAAAAGTCACTTTGCCTAGTCAAACAAAACAAAATTTCCCATTAGATTATGTCTGAAAAAAAATCTTACTCTGTAGCTTGAGACTATCAGTCCTTTATGAAAAGACGTTCCTACCCAATTCTTCTGGGTTCTCCTCTCTCCCTCTAGGTTCACACTCCTTCCTCTAGTGCTCCTGTTGCTTCCCCACCCCTTTCCCAAGCTCACAACCTCCAGCTAGGGCTGGTACTAAGTGGAACGAATCACCCTTTCTGCTGGTGAGAGAGCTGTTTGCTGATAAAAAGGCAAGGGGAGGCCTCCTGGGAGTAGATAGCAAACCTATGGGACTGAGAGCCTGGAGCTGGGCAGAACTATAGCAGCTGAGGAAGTCAGGGAAATCCTGGGAAGTGGGTCTAGCTTTGGATTCTCAGTCCCAGAGCACTTTAGATACATTAGCTAATTAATGGAAACAGCAGGGCCAGGCAAGGAAGTGCTTCCTAATTGAAAACACGTACTCCCAATCTACATGATTCTTTCTCCCTACCCTTGCCCCCTTCCACTTTTTCCTGGTGTTAAGCTGGTGAGAAGCAAAGACTATCACCCCAGCCTTGGCTGATTAACAAATAAAGCTAACTGTGTAGCAGAGATTTTAGACTACTGGCCATGAAAAGGCTATCTCATTCCAGTCTTGGCCTTGCTCTGCCATCTGTCCCTAGCTCAGTGACAGGAATCCTTCCTAGAACAAGCCTGCTTCATGTTCAGGAGGGAACTGAAACTGTTTAAGG
The DNA here is from genome assembly GCA_028627135.1 of Pseudochirops cupreus. Taxonomy (NCBI): domain Eukaryota; kingdom Metazoa; phylum Chordata; class Mammalia; order Diprotodontia; family Pseudocheiridae; genus Pseudochirops; species Pseudochirops cupreus. The sequence goes on along the minus strand of CM053583.1, from coordinate 287,663,647 downwards.
GTTCAAGCCATGGTTATTTCCTCCCCTCCAGGAATATGGCTACAGGACGGTCAACTCCTAGGTATATGCAAAGAAACAATATTATAAAGTGGCTTACCCTCTGACTGGAGAATCAAGAGATTTAGGTTTCGGTTTCACTTTTGTCACTGATAACGTAAGAACAGCACTGGATTTGGTGGCAGAGGACCTGGGTCCAAATCTCAACTTGGATACTTCCTACCTTTGTGACCTTGGACAGGTCATTCTTCCTCTCTGGATCTCGGTTTCCCCATCTGTAAAATGAGAGGGCTGAGCTGGATGAACTCTATGTTCCCTTCCTTTTCTAAAATCTGTGAATTCTGGGTTGTATTCATTGCTACTTGTGAAACCTTAGAAAAGTAATTTCATCTCTCAGGGCCTCATTGTCTTCATCTATAAAATGGGGGGAGGAAGAGAGTGTTGGATTAAGCTGCCTTACAGAGGATGGGGCAGAGGGTGAGAACAACTTCTAAATTCTGGGACAGACAGTGAGGCAGAGTGGAAAGAGTGCTGGGTTTAAAGTCAGAGGATATAATTTCAAATTCTGTTTCTGCCGCTTACTACCTAGGCGACTTTGGGTAGGTCATGAGCTCTCTGGTCCTCAGTTTGCAGGGCAGTTGTGCTAGATGGAGTTTAGAGACCTTTCCTATTCTAAATCATGCTATGCTCCCAGAACAGAGAGAGGTCAGTGTTAGGACAGTCTTAGGCATTTGACGTAATAACCCCCTGAGGGGGATTATTTTTCTAAGTACGTTGATGAGACTCCAATAGGATTCAATGAGAATTCCAAGATTATACCCTTGTGGTTACAGTACTTGGCACCTCGAGAGGAAAAGAGGCAGGTGTGTTGGGTTTCCCTGTAGCATACCACAGATGCCTCCCTGTGCCCACAGAATGCCTCAGCCTTCAGTTTGGACAGTGCCCAGGAAGTCCAATCTCATCCCTATCTCCAGTCACTGGATTGAAGTAGGACAGCAGCTTCCTACTTCCTTTAATCTCCCAACCCTACAATCCATCCTCCATTGTAGCTGCCAAAATAATATTCCTCACCATGTCATTCCCTGTTTAAGAGCCTTCAATGGATCCCTAACACCTCCAGAATAAAATATCAACTCCTAAACTTGTCATTTAAAACCTTTCACAATAAACTCCAGCCTAATTTTCCAGATATATTTCCCATTAATCACCTTCATGAAGTTCCCGTTCTATCTATACTAACCTACTTACTCCTCCCCAGACTCAGTATTCCATTTCCTGTCTCCATACCTTTGCCTATGGCTGGAATGCTTTCCCTTTCCACCACTTAGAAACCTTAGCTTCTTCAAGGATCAGCTTAACTGATCGCCCCCTAAGGGAAGTCTTTCTTTACTCTCTCCAGTTGTTAGTGCTTGGTCCTCAATTTCTCCACACCAACACCTACTAGACATTTAGTAAATGTTTGTGGATTGCACCGGTTTAGATCCTAGTTGTGTGACCCTGGGTAAATTGCCTCCTGAGCTTCAGTTCATTCAGGGATTACTGTTTGATTGTAACTGACTGTCTCATGAGTTTGTTATAATGATCAATCAATTCATTAATAAGCACTTACTAGGAATTTACTATGTGTTAGGTACTGAGTACATGATAGCAAAAAAATTAAAGTCCTTGCCCTCAAGGAGCTTATATTCCAAAAGACAGAGACAAGCATTTACATAAATATATTCAGAATAATATAAAGAATATAAATAAATAATTAGGGGGGGGGTACTAGCAGTTGGGGTGAGTGGGAAAAGCTTCATGTAGAGGTATTTGAGTTGCACCATCATGAAGGAAAAAGGGGGTTCTTTGAAGTAGAAATGAAGAGGGAATGCGTTCCAAGCAGGGGGGGTGGCCATTGTAAAGACAGAAAAATGGAGGTGAGTGGGAGAAAGAAGACCAGTGTGGTTAGATCACAGAGTTCAGAAAGGGGAGCAGGTTAGAATCAAATAAAATCATGTATGCAACATATTCTATGAATATGAGCTGTTATTGTCATTGCTTACCCAATTGCCCCCTGGAAGAGGTGGTGGTGGTACAGAAAAACAGCAGGCCTGAGGATGAAGTTGCATCCTAAGAGAGAGATGTCATGGAAATATGATCCTAGGTGTGGTGACTTCAGGATGTACCAGGGGTGGTAGTGGTGATGCTCTAAAATGAGAGGCTGTAGGAGAACCTTAAGGCAAAAGGGCTCCAGGGCTGCCATGGTAATGAGCTGTGTCCCAAATGATGTTACCCTAGGGAAAGTCCAAGTGCCCCACTCTGGTTAAACATGGGTTAGTGTGCACACTGGAAATGTAAATACTTAGATACACACACACACACACAAATGTGTATGTGTCTATTCCAAATTTTAAAAAAGTATATATACATGTATATATAATGCACATATATTTACACACACACACACCACACACACATATGTATATATATACATATATATGTGTGTGTGTGTATATATATATATATATATATACACACACACACACACACATAGGCACATATTCATTCAGTTTTGAATTTATTTACTTATTCATTCATTTGGTCATTTGTTTGTTTCAATATAGGCAAGGATTGTGGCCAGCAACCCCTCCTCAGGTTTTTTAAATCTCTTTTTCTTTTCCTCAGATTTTTTTTTTCCAGAAGGGGAGAGAAGGATAAGAAGTTTTTTTGTGTTATAATGACAGTAGTAACTTATGAATACACAAGAATGGGAAAAAGGAAAGGCCCTTCAGTGATTCTAAGTAACATTGCTTGGAAAATTCTGGGTACCAATGTAAAACCACTTGAATGTAAAATGAGAGGGCTAGACTGGGTGACACCTAACATTCCTTCCAGTCCCATGTCAGAACCTATGACCCTGTGAGAGGTTCCCAAAGTGGGAGATACTGCCCCTGGGTCTCTAGAATGATCCAGGGGCACAGTAGTAGCTTCAGGTACAATTGAGGGGCATTGAATAAAAATAAGGAGGTGGTAGAAATATAGGTAAAAAAGAGAAGAAATTTTTGAAAAAACTATTTGTACATGTTTCATCCGTTGTTTAACAGAGTTAAGGTTATAGTGATTACATTGTTTTCCAACTAAACACACAAAAATGCAAGTTTTATAACCCATCAAGAACGAGGTCAAGTTCACTGACAGGCCTTAACAAACAAGTGTTGGCCAGTGAGCATGTGGAGCATTGTCAGGAAGTCCAATATGTGTCGGGAGGAATATGTGCCTGTAATGACTTGTTTACAATATGATACTATATGGTTACACAAAACAATATTGAATCATCAACATTTCAATGCAGAAAAAAACCCCACACATTTACAATAAATTATTAAATTTAAGATGTGTCATTTTAAAAGATATATATTTTATATTTTTTAATGATGCAAATTTTTTTTTAAAATCATTAAAGGGTTAAAGAAAGTAGATTTCCAGTGTGTGTGTGTGGGGGGGGGGTGCTGAGTAATTTTTATTTTGAAAAGAGGGAGGTAGGTCAAATAAGTTTGGGAACCTCTGATCTAGTTAGACTTTTTCATTTGATAGATGAAGAAATTGAGGGCCAGGAAAGTAAAGTGATGTATTCAAGGCCACAGAGGTCAGAAGCAAAAGGACCAGGATTCCAAATACAGCATTTGGTCACTAATTAACTGTGTGACTTCCCCAGGCTAAACTACATTGTCCTTATCTATAAGATAAGAGGGCCAGGGTTGTACTAAATAACCTTTAAAATCCTTTTCATCTCCAACACTCCAAGCACTGAATATTTAAGCAGGCATTAGGAAGAGAAGGATGCTGTTTTGATCAGACAGACACTTTTTTTTTTTTTGCAGGAAAGCATAAGAGAAAGCAGCCTGATTTTCAGGCTAGAGCCATTTACACTATGCCACATTCCCTTGTGTGATATTGTGAGGCTATGCCTGGCTTGCTCTGGGAAGGCTATTCAGCCCTCTGGTGCTATCGTCACCATGATCAGTCATCGCTCTCAAGAGTCACCCAACCTCCTTTCCCTTTCACATCAGAAGGCTCTCTGGAAAACCCCAGTCCTGCTTCATTCCCATTAACACAGGGTCCTGGAGGAAGGAAATGGTGTCAGGAGCTGTGTCACACCCACAGACACAGACACACACAGACACACAGCACTGCAGGAAGAAGGGAGGCAGCAAGCACCCATAGAGTTTTTATTGACTGTTCAGCTGAGGATGGGAAGGATGAGAGGAAGCAGCTAAATTGTTTTTAGTGGAGTGGAGGAAAAGAAAGACCAGAACTAGACTGGTTCCAACTGGTTTCTCTTTGATACTTCTTTAAATGATGCCAGGTGTATGTCATTTTAATAGTTATAAAACTAACAATAATTAATAAAACATTGCAACCACATAATACTTTTCATTTTCACAAATCACTTATTCTACCCACTTATCAATCCTATGTAATAATGAAAACCTCTTGGGGAGAGAGGCTCATTGTTCTAGATAAATGAGTCCCCAAACTACAAACTGCTGCCACCCTAAGGTCTGTATTTGTAACTCTCTAGCCCTCTCTTTTTTCCCCATTTCTCCTCTGCTGAACTCTAGATACCAAGAGCACAGAGCCCTAACTATGCTTGGAACACCATGACGTTTTTCTAGAGTGAAGACATAGGAGACTTCTCTTATAGCAGCCTTCTAGCCCCATGCTGTATATATAGTACAGCCATCAAGTCTATGCCTTTGAGGAGTTTGCCATTTAACTGGGGAAACAAGTCTTAATTAAATAGCTAAAAAATGACTTAAGGCAAGAAGGTAGATTTCAGATCAATCCGAGAAAGAACTTTCTAATAATCAAAGGCAGCCGACAGTGGAATGGGCAGTCTCCAGAGACAGAGAACTCTCACTGAAGGTCTTCAAGATAAAGCTGGCTGATCACTAAGTATGGATGAGACTTGTCCTTTAGGTAGACATGACAAGACTTCTCTAACATCATACAACCCAACCAGTATGTGTCAAAGATGGTACTTGAATATAGGTCTTCTTTCACCAAGGCTGGTTCCATCTTCACAATCAATGCCATGATGCGTCTCTGTATATAGACACATATGTCAGTGCATACATGCATATATTTTTTGAGGCCTGCCAGTCGCACTCAACCTGGGTTAGCCCCATCTGCCAGGATGGTTTTACTGGGGTATGGCCACTGTGATGCTACAGCTTCTTAGAGTCACAGGTGAGAGTTGGGTGAAGGTGGACACTAAAGGACTGAAACAAGCATTTATTCAATACCTACTATGTGCCAGGTATATTCCTTTGATCTTTACAACAATTCTGGGAGGTAGCTGCTATTATTATGCCCATATTACAGTTGAAGAAACTGAGGTAAACAGAGCCAAGTGAGTTGCCGGGGATCACACACTATATGGGCTACTCAATACACACACTGATCAAACTGACCGTTTTACTGTTTTTCACACAGAGAACTGCATTTCCTATCTCTGTAGCTTTGTACTAATTGGCCTACTTGTCTGAAATGCACTACCTCCTTGTCTCTTGTTTCTTAGAATTCCTCATTTCTTTCACAATTCAATTCAAGCTGAGGCAGCTAGGTAGTGTAGTGGATGAAGCTCTGGGCCTGGTTCAAATTCCTACCTGTGTTACCCTGGGCAAGTCACTTAACCTCTGTCTGTCTCAGTTTCCTCAACTGTAAAAATAGGGAACTAATATAAAAATGTGGATTCCCTTTGATCCAGCAATACCTCTTCTAAGGCTGTATCCCAAAGAGATCATAGAAATGGGAGAAAGACCCATATGTACAAAAATATTTATAGCAGCTCTTTTTGTGGTGGCAAAGAATTGGAAATCAAGGGGATGCTGATAATTGGAGAATGGCTAAACAAGTTGTAGTATATGAATGTAATGGAATACTATTGTGCTATAAGAAATGAGGAGCAGATGGACTTCATAATAACATGGAAACACTTATTTAAACTGATATTGAGTGAGAATAGCAGAATAGCAGAACCATTAGAACTTTGTACACAATTATATATGTGACGACTAAGTTTGATGAACTGGGCTCTTCTCAGCAATTCAAGGTTATAAGACAACTCCAAAAGACTCATGATGGAAAGAGATGTCCATGTCCAGAGAAAGAACTACAGAGTTTGAATGCAGATGGAAGCAAACTACTTGCTCTCTCTCTTTCTTGTTTTGTTTTGTTTCCTCTTTCTCATTGTTCACCCTGTTGGTTATAATCCTTCTTTACAACCTGACTAATATTTAATGTGAAGGTATTTGTAGATCCTATACTTGATGGCATGCCACCACGGTGGGAAGGGGAAGGACAAGGAGGGGGGGAAAGTTTGGAACTCAAGGGATTGTGGAACTGAATGTTGTAAACTAAAAGTAAATAAGCAAATTTTTTTTTTAAATAGGGAACTAATAACACCTATTTCATGGTGGTTGTGAGGAATCCTGTAAGGATCAAATGAAATGTTTATAAAGCACTTGGCACAGTGCCTGGTGCATAGTAGGCCTTATATAAATGTTAACTAACTATTAGTAGTAATCATAGTAGTAAAAAGAGAAGGAGTGGTGGTAACTAAAGTCACATTTGAATCCAGAGCTTCCTGGCTCCAGGCTGCCCCTCCCCACCCCCATCCCTGTACCGCATATATAATCCAGATGCCTCATCTTGAAGGAAATTAGGGATTCTAAGAAAAAAAAAAGGGGAAGGAGTGTATTTCAGCTAAGGACAACAGCCAGTATGAAGGCACAGTGATAGGAAATATAGCAGTAAAATGGTCAGTTGGGAGGATCATAGAGTGTGTAATGGAGAGTAAAGTACAAAAAAGGCTAGGTTGTGAAGGTTTTTAAATGCCAAATGAGAATTTATATTTATTTGATCCCAGAGAGGTAATAGGGAGCCACAAGTTTATTGAGTTGGGGAATGACCTGATTGGAGCTGAGCTTTAGGAAGAGCACTTTGTCAACTGAGATATTACAACTCAAATATTATATTGTCTCACTGGACAATCGATATAGTGACACATGTCTTTTTTGTAGGCTTAAGGAATGTGGCGTGCAAGCCGATTTGGACTACCTACATTGCAGAGTCCCCCGTGCGGTGCCCCAGATGTCAAGGCATTCATGTAAAGTGTCATAGGTATGACACACACCTTGCCTCACATGATCCTCACTATAATTCCGGAGCTAGGTAGGGGAGATAATTATCCTCATATTACAAATGAAAACCTGGAAACTCAGAGGTGTGAAGTTACTGGTTAGTTATTTCTAACCCAAGCTTACATAAGTTAGTAAGTGGTAGATTTGGAACCCAGGTTTCCTGATTTGTAGTCTAGTACTATTCCACTGGGAAGCCTTCCTGGATACTAACCTGACCTCTGGTCAGCAAAGATGTCGATGCATGGTTATTTGTGGATACCCAATTTTTAAGCAAGCCAGTGCTCCCCTTTCCCTTACTTAGTCATACCGTGATCAGGGAACTGGCATTTTTTTTTTTCCTTTGTGTTTTCTCTTGTAGGAAAATTCTGGATGGGGAGGGAATCCAAGAAATTGTCTTCATTATCAGCATCCTCTACTACCAGGCAAAGAATTAATTCTCCTCACTTGCGACAAGAAAAATAGGCATGTGTCCAGGAGTGTATCAAGTTCAGTACAAAGAAAGAAGTCAGCCTAACTTGGGGGGGCAGAGCATCTTTTGGGTGAGAAAGAGAAGGATGTTCTTTCTAGGCCTTGGGATGTAGTGAGGGGAACTACAGCCTTTAAGAAGTCAATGAAGGAAGGTAGCACTTTGACATGCTCTTTCCTACTACCTGCAGGCCCCCTTTCCCCTAGCCCCACCCAGGCTGCTTCCATAGAGTCCCCAGGGCTTTCCCTGGTTATTTTCCTCAGAGGCAGCTTGTTCTTAACTTTCCATACTAGGTGAATTCCTGACTTTCCTTCAGGGAAGTTTGTGGAGGAAGTCCATTCACAAGGATTGATGGAAATTGCATTATGACATCTAGTGCTGCCATCTGGTCATAGGTAAAGTGGTCCAAGACAGGAAAGAGGTGCCCTTACCCATCCCTGGTTACACATGAAAACAAAGAAGCTGCTCGTTCATTCAGTCCATTATTATTGAGCACTTGTGAATTATTTCTCAAGTTGTCTCATTCCTTCTAGTGATTTAGTCCAGCTGCAGGTTTTGAAGTTTGCTGGGTCTTTCCCACCCCATTTTCTCCATCTCGACCTCCATAAAGTGAGTAAAGGAGAAAGGAGATGAAACGCATAGATTCATGGAATGGTAGCCCTAGAAAGAACCTTAGAGATTATTTGATACAACTCCATCATTTAACAGAGGGGGAAGTAGTCAGTGAATACATACCATTTTGTGTGTCTGTGTTTAGTTTTTACCTATATTCATATCTCACATTTGTATAATACTTTTCTAATTTTAATTTTTATTGCTTTGAAAATTTTATTTATTTTTTAAAATTACTTAAAAAATTTTTTTTGAGTTCTGAATTGTCTGCCTCCCTCCTTCCCTCCACCACTTCCCCCATTGAGAAGGCAAGAAATGTGAAAGTAACTATACATATGAAATGATGCAAAACATATTTCTGTATCAGCCATGTTGCCAAAAAAAAAAAAGAGCAAGAAAAAAATTATACTTCAATCTGGACTCAGACTTCATTAGTTCTTTTTCTGGAGGTGGATAGCATTTTCATCATAAGTCCTTTGGAACTGTCTTGAATCATTGCATTGATCAGAATAGTTAAGTCATTCACACTTGGTCATTGTATAATCAAGACACCAAGTTTCTTCTACCCTTCTCCAAGACAGACTTTGATTCAGGAAGTTGGGGTCAGAGGCAGCCACTCTGCTTTCTTCACAGAGAGTGGAAACCAGGCTGGAATTATATTTGTTCACTCCTCTAAATATTGTTAGTCCATGGGAAATAATTTTTAAATTCAAGCTGAGCTCCTGATCGCTACCTGTTACTGGGGAAAGATTGGAACAAGCTATGCATATAAGGCTTGACTCCCTTCCAAGTCAATAGTAAAACAGAAATCAGGTAAGGTATATAAATATATATTCTTGTTGGAGTAGTTTGCCATTTCCTTCTCCAGCTCATTTAACAGATGAAGAAACCAAGGCAAACAAGGTTAAGTGATTTGCCCAGGGTCACACAGCTAGTAAGTGCCTGAAACTGGATTTTAACTCACATCTTCCTAACTCCAGACCCAGCATTTTATTCACTGTGCCAACTAGCTGCTCATATAAGGAATCTATCTATCTATCTATCTATCTATCTATCTATCTATCTATCTATCAATCATCTATCTATCTATCTATCTATCTATCTATCTATCTATCTATCTATCTGACAATACAGAGTCAATGAATTCTCCCATTTGGAGCTAGATTCCTCAGATCAACCAAGAGAGAGTTCCAGATCTCACATAAGGGGAAATTCTCAGAAGTCTCTAGTGTGAAAAGAAAATGATTGAGGTGCCAACTACTCATATGGGCTTCTTTCTACAATCTTTTTCTCCCTTCAGGGGTCTGAAGAAAATCTGGAACTACATGTTTTCTTTTTTTTTTTTTAACTAGAAATCAGAAGACGGGTCTCTCTCTTCTCCTATGCTCTCAATATTTCTTCCTTCACATAGGCACAGAGCACTGGTAAACAACCTCCACTCATAAGGAGAGTCCCATGCAAACAGGAGTACCTTTTGACATATGTCTCCAGTTCTCCCATTCCATCTGGCCATTTAGTCCAGCCTCAGGATCTGGAGTATACCAGATGATGAAGAAAGTACAAGAATGGAGGGCATTTAATAGTGCCTATACCTAGTAAAGTGCTAGACACAAGAATCACTCAGTAAATAACTTTGTGGAAATCAGATACTAATATAACTACTTAACACTGGACAGATACTAGAGCTTAATAAGGCACCCTCTTCCCTACACACATTTTAACTTTTACAACTTTTACAGGAGCAGTTGTGATGTCCAGATGTCCCTGGAATTGTCTGTCTTCCTGGTGGTCTGGAATGCTGGGAATTTTCACACTCTACTTTGTGTCATGTAAAAAAAAAAAATCTTTCTGTATTGTTCCACAGGACAGAATTAGGATGGGGGTAGGGGGAGGAGGGAGACATTTCACCTTAATATAGGAAAGAACCTTTAAACTGAAAGCTGTCCAATAATAGAAGAAACTACTTAATGTGGAAGCAAGTGCCCCCCTTCCATTATTTTTCCACTATTTCCCAGCTGCCTCCCTTTTATAGGACCAACCAGAGGCTTCACGACTGCAGTGAAAAAGGTACTTTTGCCTTACTTGTCCCAGACCACCTCCACCTCCCCTTCCCACCCCCGCTGCTCTGTGAAGCCTGAGAGCTTCCAAGCTATTCCAAATTTTAAACCTTAAACTCTTTGGTCCACCACCTTTTATCACCACCATGTCCCATCTCATGTACACAGCTGAGCCCCAAGGGATGATGATTCTTTCCATTACATAAAAGAGCAAATCAAGGTCCCTAAATAGGGTTATCCATTTGCTTAAGGTAGTAGGCTGAGATATCAGTGAATCTGCAGCTCATAACTCATAATCTGCTTCCTTTGGTAGGTCTCCTGGTAGAGTCAATTATTTGATTTACAGTTTAGTATATAAAGCCACCTCTTACCTCCTTTGTGACATAATCTTTCACACCTGTAATACATTGCCTTTTCAGCTTCACTATATAAAGCCTTGTCATACTCTTTTTCCAATCTTCAACCAATCAATTGTTCCACGTTTGGTTCTCTGTGTTGCTTCTTGACCCGAATACACTATCCAGCTTATCCTTTGTAAAATATAGTCCCTAGAATCCAATACAATACCCTACATCTGATCTGATTTGTGCAGAGTACAGCAGCATAGTCTCTTGGACATTACCTCTCTCTTAATGCAGTCTAAAATTGCATTAACATTCTTGGCTGCCATATCATTTCATTGACTCATGTTAAGCTTGTGGTCCACATTATTGCAGCTAAAATACTAGGTAGACAAATGGTTAAGGATAAGCAAATTTTAATAAGGCCTGGCACATAGTAAGAATGTCTGGGACATATGCGGAGAATGGGCAATGAAATAAGGAAGGTGAGAAGGTCAGCTCTGAGAAATTGTGGAACAGTCAGGAGGCCAGTGTCACTAGATCAAAGTGTACATGTACATGAAGATCGGAAAGGTGGTAGGGATCTAGGTTAAGAAGGGCTTTGAATGCCAATGGAGCATTTTGTGTTTGCTCCTGGAGGAAATAGGGAGCCATTAGGTTTACTGAGGAGGGGTTAGGTTAGGAAAATCACTTTGGTGGCAAAATGGAGGGTGAGTTGGAGGGGGAGAGACCTGAGGCAGGCAGAACTGCCAACAGGTTATTGCAGTAGTCCAGGTGTGAGGTGATGAGGGCCTGCACTAGGGGAGCAGTGTCAGGAGAGAAGGGGACCACCTCCCCCTTTGGTATAGTGATTTCTTCTTTTTTTTTTTTTGGCAGGGGGGAAGGTAGGGCAGTTGGGGTTAAGTGACTTGCCCAAGGTCACATGGCTAGTTAGTGTTAAGTGTCTGAGTTCGGGAATTTGAACTCAGGTCCTCCTGACTCCAGGGCCGGTGCTCTATTCACTGTGCTACCTAGCCACCCTAGTGCTTTATTCTTTAAAAAAACAAAACCAAAACATGATACTGTGACTCTCTCAGGTTTTGTTTTTGGTTTTATTTTGGAAGTTTGTTTTAATTATATATTGAATTTAACCCAATAATGCCAACACAGCCCTGTTTATCCATGTTCCCTTCTGAATGTCCTTTTGCTCTTTTCTGTATATTTCTAAATGTTTCCTGATGCTATTTTCTTCCCTTTTTTTTGGTTTTCCTATCACTACCATCCACTTCCTCTACCTCCAAGCCTTCCGCCAACTCCTGCCTAGCATTACTTTGTAAATAAAATTTTAGTCAAGAAAAACAAATTAATGCATTGGTCATATCTGAGCACATATTCTTTATTCTATATTTCTAGCTCATTACCTCTCTGCCAAGAGATAGGAAACACGCTTTACCATCCATCATTCTTATAGGATCGTGATTGATCATTGTATTGTTCAGAACAAATCCAAAGTTGTTTTCCTTGACAATGTTTGAATCACGGTAGAACTGTTCTCATGGTTCTGCTTATTTTATTAGTCATGGCTTCCTATAAATGTCTTCAAAACCTTCATATTTATCCACCATTCATCTACATGTTACCATATAGTAATATGTATTCTGTTACCTCCATATAATGGATTTTGTTCAGCCATTCCTTTACTAACTGATGGTGCCCACTTTGTTTCTAGTTCTTTGCTACAGGAATGAAGTGCTACTTTAAATATTTTACATACATGGGTCTTTTCACTCACCCCATTTCCCTAACTCAATAAATTCAATGGCTCCCGGTCACCTCCAGGATTGAATATAAAACCTTCCATGTGGCATTCAAACCCTCCGCAATCTGCCTCGTCCCCTACCTTCACTCTGCTACTCAGTGATACTGACCTTGTCACTTCTCAGACAAGACACTGCACCTTCCAATGCCAGGTGCTTTATTGGCTGTCTGCTGTGCCTAGAATTCTCTTTCCTCTCCAACACCTCCTGGCTTCCTTCAAATCTCGGCTGAAATCCCACGTTCCACAGGAAGCCATTCCCCACCTCCCGTAATTCTAGTGCTTTTCCTCTTCTTTGTCCTTCCAGTCTACCTGTCTAGAGTTTGTTTGTAAATAGTTGCTTGCACGTTGTCTCTCCTAAAAGACAGTGAGCACTTTGAGGGCAGGGACTGCTTTTACCTCTTTTTGAATCCCCAGCCCTTAGCACAACATCTGGCACATAGTAGGTGTTCAGTAAATGTTTATTAACTGACCTTTGATCTCTAATAGTGATATCATTTGGTCAAATGTTTAGTGAGCTTTATTTGCAAACTGCTTTTCAGAACAGTTGAACCAATTCACAGCGATACCAACAGTGTATTTTCTCCCATCTTCCCTCCAACAACTGCGGTTATCCTTCTTAAACATTTATTTTATTTATTTATAAATCTTCTTGGTGCAAGAATTTATAAATAAATTCTTCTTTATTTTATTTATTTATTTCTGATCTGAGGGGTATGAGGTAGAAAATTGGAGTTATTTTTAATTTGATTTCTGTTATTATTAATGACACGAGTATTCTTTCCACATGGCTGTAGATACCATATACTTCTTTTGAAAACACCCCGTTACCAGCTTAAATCATTTGTTGATTGGTCAATGACTCTTTTCCTTACATATTTGCATTTTTATATATCTGATGATCGTCTCTATATCTTATTTAGTCAAGAACTCTTCCCCTATCGATGTCTGTAGAAATTGTCTTCTTTTCTCAGCCTCTATTTACGATATGACCTTTTATATCTAACTCATGTCTCCATTTGGAGCTTATTTGTCAGATGTGCACTACTTTTAATGACTACAAATTTCTTGAAACAAAGTAAATCATGGTGTTTGGCCAAAGACAGGAGGACCAAGTGTACCCAAATACCTATAGTAACACTTTTTATTGTAGCAAAGAACTGGAAACAAATTCCAATAGATTGAGGAATGTCTGAATAAATTATGCTATGTGAATGTAGTAGAATATTATTACTCTATAAGAAATGATGAATATGAAGAATTCAGAGAAAACTTGAGAAGAATTATATGAACTAGTGCAGAGTTGAATAAACAGAACCAGGAGAATAATTTACATTATAATCACAATTATGTAAAGGCAACAACTTTGAAAGATTTTAGAACAATGGCTAGTCATGATTTCTGAAGACTGATGATAAAGCATGTTTCCTACCTGTTGGTAGAGAAATGATGAACCAGAGGTGCAGAATAAGATATATTTTCAGACATGGTCAATACATTGGTGTATTTTGCTAGAAAAAGATGTATTTTTTGTAAGGGAGGAATTCTTCTTAGGGAGGGGATAAGTGGGATGTCCTCCCCTATTTTACTCCCCTAAAAAAGGAAAGAGCACCAGTAAACAAAGATACACAGGGGAAAAAAAGCTTAGAAGGGAACACAAATAGTGTAACTTTGTTACTAACTTGTTAAAGATGATAAAAAAAGTATGTAACCAAAGTTCACGTTTTCAAATTTAATTCTTTTTTTTTTATTCTTTGTATAATGAAAATTTTGCTTGTGCATGTTACCAATGAAAAAATTCTAAAGACTATGATTTCTTATGAGTTGACATTGTGGGTCATCCAAGGGGCAATGGAAAGACATAATTAGTTTGCAAGTTTCTAATTTTTATTGATATGTTTTTAATATTGCTTTCATTTTCGGTTATATTCATTCCCTCTTCCTTTTAACAATGAATTTAAAAAGAGAAGGGGACTGGGAAGAGAAAGCAATTTAACAAAACTAACACCATTACTGAGGTTGATAGTGTACCAGATATTCTGTCTCTAATTTCTGCAAAGAAGGAATGGAAGTTAGACTGTCTAGCAATGAAATACCTTGTTCATAGAACAGCTATGACGCCAGTGTCATTGGACTAGAGTACGTCTCAGGGCGTAAGTTGTAAGAAGACTGGAAAGATAGGAGGGCGCTTGGTGATGAAGGGTTTGAATGCCAAACAGAGCGTTGTTGAATTTGCTCTTGGAGATAATAAATAGCCACTGGAGTTTATTGAGGGGATGGGGGATTAGTGGACTGGCATTTTAGGAAAATCACTTTAATGTCTGAATGGAGGATGGATTGGAATGGAGTCTCCAGACAGGCAGACTTATCCCAAGATTATTGCAGTAAACAAGGCATGAAGTAATGAGGGCCTTCACTATGGTGCTGCCAGTGTCAGAGGAGAGAAGGAGGGGTATTGGAGAGATGTTGCAAAGGTGAATCAGCAGGCCTTGGCAATAGCTTGGATATGGGGGTGGGGGTCCGAGATAGTGAGGAATCTAGGATGACTGCTAGGTTGTGAGTCTGAGGGACTGAAAAGATGGTATTGCTCTCTACAGGTACTGGGTCCGGATTCAGGAAGATTCATCTTCCTGAGTTCAAATCCAACTGCCAGACACTAACCAGTTGTGTGACCGTGGGCAACTCATTTAACCCTCTTTGCCTCAGTTTCCTTATCTGTAAAATGAACTGGAAATGGCAAACTACTCCAATATCTTTGCCAATAAAACTTCAAATGGGGTCACAAAGAGTTGGACATGATTAAAGTGACTGAACAACAACAATGTCTTCATGAAATAGTGAACACAAATCAGAGAAAGGGCTGCAAACATGGAGGTGGGCGAGGTTGTTGGTGTGAAGGTAGAAGAGGCCTGAGAGTCAGGAATGGATCCAGGTGAGATGTGTTACCTACAATTGTCAACTCGGAAGTCATCTGGACCAGCTCCTTCATTACATGAATGAAGAATCTGAGGCTTATGAAATTAAGACTTTCCTGAGGCTATACTGGTGGTAAATAGCAGAACTAGAATTCAACCCCAGGTTCTGATAAAGGAGTGACAGACACAAGGTACAAAAGCATACAGTTCTGGACACAGCCACTGTGTGATTTTTGTTTGGCTTGATGTTTGTTTGTTATAGAGTTTACCCTCTTTGTCCTCTGTTTTTAATTGGAGGGGAGAGGGAGGAGAAAAGGTTAGCAATAATGATATGATGCAAAAGAGGGGGCCGTTGTAATGTTTTTAAACACCCAGAAGGGAACAGAAGGAAGCACAGAAAAGGACAGTTTTGAAAAGGACTTAGAATTTTTCAAAAGCGAGAAGAAATGAAGATTCAAGATTTCATATAGAATCCCTTTTCTGTTGTGCTCTGTGCATGGAAATGTATTTTTTTTGCATTATGGTCAGAATAAGAAATTATTTTAAGAGCGGGAAAGTAGAGAGATTGACTTAGATATAAGAAAGGTTCTTTCCCCAAAGGACTTTACTGGGGGGATGGGGAGGGAGGAAGAAGATCACCTTGACCCCAGAGGCCTAATAATAGTGGGTGAGGATGAGGAAGAGAAAATAAGATAGGACTGTTTTCAAACCTGTAAGGAGGGCTAGCCTGGGGGTTAAATTTTTTTTTTTTAACCAATAGTTTACTGGGTCTGGCCCTTTTTATTCTGATTCATAGTTGGAGATGCAGATTGGTGTATGGGTTGGGGGCTAGGGAGTCATATGGCAATGATTGTATTTTTTAGCTTCTAGGAATAGGGTGTCTCTCCTTTCCCTGCCTCTCCCCCCAGGATAGTGGGATTTGAGGAGACACCCAAAAGCTCATTTCCCCAGTCCCAATTTTCCCATTCCCCTAAGGGATTGGAATGAGCAATGGCTCTGGAATCCTGAGTTGGGTTAAAATTCCACTTTGGACATGGTCTATGTAACCTTTGGCAAAACATTAGAGATTCCCTGGGCTTTGATTTCCTAATCTGTATAATGAAAGGGGTTGGGCTAGATGAGTCCTGAGGTTCCTTCTAACTCAGAAGTCTGTGGTTGTATGATCTTGAGAAACCCACAGATGGTACATGACTTCCCTAAGGTCACATAGAATATTTTCTATTTATCAGAAATTATTTGTCACAGGCCAAGGAGGTCCTTTCCAACTCGATTTGTGATAAATGAAAGAAAACATCCTCTTTCAAAACAAATATCCCTTGGATGAACTAGGTTATGGGTCACTAAAAACTTAGTGTAAATTAATTGTCAGTGTTTTTCTTCTACTATGTTTTGTAGAGGCACTTTCAAGCATAGACTGTAGGGTTGCTCAGCTTGGAGTTGGGGGTGGGAGAGGAGCAATGTGGATCAACTAAAGGGTGAAAGGTAAGGTCCTAAAGACTTCATCCTTCCTTTCAGGGTGAATCAGATCACCCCAGGTCTCCTAGTACATCTTCCTATCCAATTTCAGGCCCATCTTAGTGAACAGCTTGGTAGAGTAGACAGTCTTGGATTTGGCCTCCGATTTGAGCCAATAAGTATTAAGCACCTACTATGTGCCAAATACTGCTAAGGATTGGGGACACAAAGACAAAAGACAGTCTATACTTTCAAGGAGGTCAGTCTGATGGGAGAAGAAAACATGCAAATAACTACATATGGGTGTATACATATATGTATATGTACATATATATGATAAATTTTAAATAATCTTAAGCGGAGAAGGCACTGGTATTAAGGGGCATCAGGAAAGTCTTCATGCAAAAGGTGGGACTTTAGCTGAGACTTGAAGAAAGCCAGGAGGCAGAGATGAACAGAGTGAGAATTACAAACATGGTGGACAGTGAGTCAAAATGTCAGAAAAAGGAATCTTATTTGAGGAACTGCAAGGCTAAGGTCTCAGATAATAGAATATGTGGAGGAGAGTAAGGTGTAGCTAGACTAGACTAGGGCCTTAAAAGCCAAACAGGATTTTATATTTCATGTTGAGGGCAATATGGGGCCACTGGACTTTACTGAAGGGGAGAGGGTTGACATGATTCTAGCATGCACCTTAAAGAGTCCCATCCATCAGTGACCAGGGGCAAATGATTTAATCTTTCTGGACCTATTTATAGTAGCATGAAGATACTTATCTCTAAGGTTCCTTCCAATTCTACGTTCTGCTCCAGTCATTGCCTGCTGTCCTCATCTTAGTTTCTCCTAATGTTTCTATGTATTTCTAAAAATCTCAATCTCATCTTTTATGAGAAGCTTTTCCCACCCCCTCTTAATTCTAGAGTCTTCCCTATTTCTTTTGTGGTTTGTTTGCATGTATTTATTTGCATCTTGTCTCCCCAGCACTGATTGTGTGCTTGAGGGCAGGGGTTGTCTTTGGCCTCTTTTTGTATCCCCAACACTTAGCACAGTGTCTAGCTCACAGCAGGCACTTAATGTTTGATTGGTTGCTCCTATTCCTTCATCTGCATCTTCTCCTGCATAATAAACCTGCTTAAGTTCACACTCCAAGTCTTTTATGTTTTAAGATTTAAACCTGACTGGTAGGATCACCCTTAAGGGTGTGTTGCAAGAGCCTTACATGCATACTGCTCATCTCCCCAAATATTTTATGCTGGCATCAAGTTGAAATAAGCACCTAAGAAACCTTTGATGGCAATTACAAAAAGGGGAAGTGAAGAGTGGAAGGCTGACACGCTTATCTAGTTATACATTGTTTAACCCTTGTGTCAGAGACTCCATTCCTATAGGAAAGACCCAACTACATTTTGGGGAAATTTTTCACTTTTAATTGGCTTTCTGTCCCCAGACTTGATGGTTCTGGGAACACCAATATCTTGGGGGTAAGTCTTCTTCTGTCACCCCATTCCCATGATAATCAAGCCCTCCCTTTATAAGCACAGACTCACAAAGCTCAAAACATGATCAGATTTATTTAGGAGTTCATGGAAACAGTAGAACTTATCTACTCATAGAAAAGAGTAACATGCATAAATGAACAAGCCTCCCCTCAGAGGCCTGAACAAACGTAGTTGCCCTGAGTAGGGCTCTAGGAAGAGACCCCTGGGGGTGGCTCCTGTCCAAGGTCATGCTGTTGTGGTCCCTTTAGCTTTCCTGTTATCTGTAGCTGTTTCCTGTAGTTCTCCTTGGCTTCCAGCAGGTGGCAATCCATCATAGGCCTTCCCACTGTCATCTATTGCTCTGAAGTTCTCTTCCTCTAATAGATGGTACTGGTCCTCCTTGCTAGAGGGACCATGATCAGTTCAGTCTGTCTTCACTCAGTTAGTTCATATCTCAAAACACACCTCCAGGGCAAAAGGGTCTCCATAAAAAAAAAATCATAGTTTTGACAGTTTTTCTTGATGACTTTAGGAAATCAAAAATTTCTGAGCAAAGTCATAGAGGAAACTGATGTTTTTGTGAAATCATTCTGCAAGAATTGTTCTACTGCTAATGGAAAGTGCTAGATTTGGAGTCAAATAACTCGGGTTTGAATCTTGGGTCTGCTTCCTGACAAGCTATGTGACCCTGGGCAAGTCTTCTGTAAAAAACATGAGGTCACTGGACTGGATAATCTGAGGCCCCTTCAGGTTCTAAATCTATGAACCTACGAGGCTCTGATCTGATGTCAAAAGAAGCATAAGATTGCTTTCCATCTAGAATCATACATTACAACTAGAAACAAACTGAAATTACTGAAGTCCTGGCTCAGTGAAATAATGCTGGGCCTGGCATCAAACATCGGTCCAAATCCCATCTCTAGTACTCGCTACTTATGTGACCCTGGGGGAACAAAACATTCCTCCAACACCCCACCCCCTCAATTTTTCATTTGATGATTTATAGTGACTTCCAAATTTCCACCCAATTCTAAATCTGAAATTATTTCATAAATGAAACTACCTTTTCTGAACTTTTTATACAGTTCCCATAGTCCCAGGTTTCCCAAGGGGCATAAAAGAACGCCCTTCTGTTTCATTCTTTGCATTTACATCCCTAATATCCAGTACAGTGCCTGGCACATAGCAGGCTCCCTTAGTAAAAAGCCTGTTGACTGAATCCTATCAGATCTTTTACAAATTTCTCCCCATTTTCACCACCACCACTCAGGCAGCACACATCATGGATCTAAAGGCTCAGAAAAGGTTCTTCACTTTCAACGATCCTGCATTTGGAAAAAAAAAGTTTTTAAGTGCTTCTATCTTTTAGAAACCATCAGCTGTCAGAATGAATCCTGAATATTGACCGATAGGTCTCTTGCCCCATCCCTCCCCCCTGCCCCAACAATTTGGTGCAGGGGCAAAATAAAAATGAAGACAGTGGTCCAGGCCCCTTAAAGACCTGGTTTCTAATCCTGATTCTGGCACTACTTAGCTGTGAAACCTCAGGCAAATCAATTCTGGCACTGAGGACTGGATTTGGGGCACAAACGCTGCCACTTAATACTGCCTTTGTGACTTCCCATCTCTAGGCCTTGATTTCCACATAGGATTTGGACTATAGGAACTTGGGAAATTCCAAGTTGAAATATATGATCCTAGGAAGCTTGATCTGCCAAATGGAAGCTGCCACATAGGGATATCTTGAACAATGTGAAAGTGCTTTTAAAACTAAAAAGCTATTTTTAAAAAATGATTTTGGGGGAGGGATAGGTGATTTTTATTCACTAAGACCAATGGCATGACAAGCTTTTATTTCTCAACTAATACATGGCATGATGGATGATCCTCCAGATTTCAGCGAGAGAGCTGAGCATACCACAGAGGTGGCATTTCACTCCCATCTAGTGGTGAACATCTTCACTGCCACCAGCACAACGTAAATCTGAAATGTTTTCCCTCTATCCTGTTCCTAAAGTCTGCTAGACAAAGTGCAAAAATATATATATATAATATATACACAAATACATACATATATATATTCTAATTGCAGCTAGCCTCTTCTAGCCATTATGAATCAACTTTAAAATACCAACGTCTTATCTAATTCCACAGTAACTTTCTACACTCAAGCACCTAAGGGCTGTCTTCTAGCGTCCCCACTTTTCCACCTCTGAGCCTTGTTCACTGCCATAGACGGCAGAAACAATATCTCTTTTGTGTAGGCTGGATTATCTCACTTAATTCCAATCCTGAGCCTGAATTGCTGGTCTGGCCTGAGCTGAGCCTGGTTTAAAACATCTTGGCCTGGAGGAGACAATGCCTCCCTCTCTCCCTACTGAAATCCTATCTGCCTTTAAAGTCTCAGGGCAATTAGAGCTCACTCAAATTAGAGTTCCTCAAATGCATCTACATCTTGCTTTCTTCCCTTGAAGTCTCAGATTAAAAAAAAAAGTTTAAGTCAACGCTGACTCCTGCACCTGTGCCTCTGAAACCATTGTCTCTAGCTCAAAGACTAACGCAAAGGTATTAGGAAATTAATGCAAATAGGTCGTCCAATCTCTTGCTCGAAGATGACAGTCATGAGGATAGAAACCCTTCACCAGAAGCCAGCAGAATGTCAGCCACTCAGAGCAAGCCTCCACTGCAATTCACCTGGCTTCCCAGTGACCCTTCTGTGTTTCCTTGTATGAGATCTTTCTAGGCTTTTTATTATACAGTACTTAACATCATACTGTTCTCGGCAAACACTCCCAGCTTTTATCCCTCATTCTCTAATGCCATTTTATTAACATGTTCCCCAATATTCATCCCTTGTTACAATGACAAAATGGAAAGTGTAAGAGTAATTCTGAGAAACTGGATTCCTCCAAAACACTGCTGCCACCCTCTGCAGCATTAGTCTTGCTCCCGATGCCCTCCATATCACCAATAGACATACACCACAGGATGTTGCTCTTTTGCTGACACTTCTAACTTTACCTCACCTAGCCTTTTATGCCTTAATCCGTTTAATCATTTTTTTCTTGGTAGAGGTGTGAGAATAGAGGAGCTTCACCACAACCTCCAATGGCCATCAACTATCCTTGTTCCTCCTGTCCACCATGGCCTGTGCTCTGGCCTTACTCCTCCTTAGAAAGATAGGGTCTGGGGCAGCTAGGTGTGGCAGTGAATACAACACTGGCCCTGGAGTCAGGAGGACCCAAATTCAAATCCGACCTCAGACACTTAACTCTCACCAGCTGTGTGACATTGGAAAGTCATTTAATCCTAATTGCCCTGCCTTCCCCTCTCTTAAAAAAAAAAAGAAAAAGGAAAAGATAGGGTCTATCCAGACTTTGCTTTTCCCTACTGCCAAGCAAAATGCTCCAGATTCACACAGAAAGTACTTTTATGTTTGTCGAGGTGTTTTCATTTGATTTCTATTGGCGTCTTTGTTTTTCTAATTGGAAAAAAAAAAGACCCAATACTACATCACTCTCTAACTGATAAAGGTATGAAGATAAAGGAGGTAGAGATACTTTGAAAGAAATAAGGCTTGTGTGCACATACAGATATATCCAGATTTAGTTCTATAAACAGAACATTAGAAATACAGATTCAGAAACATCTTTCAAAGTCTTCATAACCAAATAACCGAGTGCCTATTACACGCAAAGCATTAAGATAACTTAGCAGATGAATATTGGTTGTTTTCAAGTTGGAAAAAAACCTTGAACTTCATTGAGTCAAGCACAAGTTATTAAATCTAGCTTGCAGGTCAGACTCATAACTGTTCCTTCACTCTGGAAGGGGATGTTAAGACAGTACTGATTCTAGTAAAAGGAATCATGCCCTGTCTGGGTATACTTAAGAGTAGGATACCCCTATCACTTTTTTTTCCCCTATTTCTAACAATAGCTACTACCTAATATGTGGTTTTGTACCCAAACCATATAACCTGTGTTCAAATTTAATAAAAAAATTAACCATTGTCAGTTTTCTAACGCATCTCCCCAGAAATTACCATTATGTTGTTTTCATGTTCCATGCTTCACGATATTGCTCTCTCCCGTTTCAAATCTTGAATCTTGGCTAGCTCTCAAAGATGCATGTTGATACGTTAAACAACCTTGAAACTAATAGGAGTGCCCAAGATACCAGCTAAGTTCTCATACTGATAACTGCTTTTTCCCTCTCCCAACTGACTTTATCTGGTGTGCTTCCTTCTTTCAAAATGATCAAGACTGAGCTATTATCACCATTGTGATCAAGTTTATTTCAATATTTGAATTAAATGGTTCCATTTGTCTCTCTCTAAAGTACCAAACAAAAGAAACTATCAGGAAAAGGCACAAAATGTAGGAGATGTGTTTTAAGTAGTTTCCCCCTTTCCTTTTGTACTTACTGAGAACCACTAGGAGAAATGCTTTTCTAATTTTACTTTTTAATTTCTTAAAAACAAAAAACAAATCTTTCCTTTCTATTCTCAAGGAAGGGGACAGAGACAAGAATTCAACAGAGCAAAATTTAAAGACTTCTACGGATGAGGAACTTAAGTATCACTCAAAAAATTTTAATTTAGAAGAAAGCTACCAAGTCTGTCAAACAGAATAAACCAAACAAGGTAATTTTATTTAAGATTTATAACCTACCTCCTTCCCAAAAAGTAGTAAGGAGGCTAAAGCCAAACAAGTTATGTTCTTAAAACACATTTAAGTATTTCAAACTTGTGAGTCAAAACGTGTAAGAATCAGAGAATAACAAATTATTGGAGTTAATTGGTACAGATATTTCCTTTACCCAAGATTGTAATTGAGCTGACAATGCCACCTTGAAGATGACTTCCTTTAGGAAAGTTCTCTGACAGTCTATTACATAATTTAATACATTTGCATGGAGGTTTCATGACATACTAGACAATTGGATAAAAAGTTAGTAGTTGGCCAAAAGAGAAGAATTTCCATGAAAGTCAATTTAAAAAAACGCTTACCACACACATTCATTTGATACAATACTTCAAGAACTGGGCGTCAAAATGAGTATTCGATCCATCAGTGAAATTCAAAATTGCACTACAACTTGTTATACATCCTTTGAGAATTTTTCCATCACCCTATAGACAACATGGTGACAAGCCTCTCTGAAATTAGTTAGGCTGGTGTTCAGATAACAGCTGTGCAGCATATCCTGGCAGCCCTACTTATTATCTTTCCAGTCTTTCCAGCTTGGTAGGATCTATGGAGCTTGGGCTCTGCTGGTATAGCCAGGATACTCCCTGCTATCCAACTATTGATTTGGTCGGGAGACCACTTCCCTCCCCCTCTTCTTCTCTGCCCAGTTTCCAGAGGCACTCACTGACTCTGGCTTGGCTGGGCTTAAGTTGCTTTTGGTGAATGGGGGTACATGCCCATCAGGTGGTCTTTCCCTGAGTGTTACAGGCCCCCGCCACACTTCTTAATACATCTTGGGGTCTTAAGAGACAACTTATGTAAACATGTAACGTCATTCAAATCTTTTTAAGAAGCTAGTAGGAAAACTGGTATCAAAATTAGTCCCATAGGATAGAGGTATGATTGAGATGTAATGAAAATGTCAAAGTGGAAATACAGTTTTAACCAATTATTCAGATGAAGCAGCAGAAGTGATCTTTCTGGCATGGATGCTGAACTCCATGATAACGAGCATGCCAGGAAATTTTCATGAATTTCATTATGTAAGATTCACAAAATAAACTGGTTCTTAGCATTATCAAGTCTGAGAATACACACTAGAAAGATGTCACATTGTTTAGTTCTCACTAAACAGAATGAATGATTTAGGCAGAAAGACATTGCTCCTCCTACTTCCTCGCTGTGCTGAGACACACATGACAACAGCACCCATCTGTTTCAAGGCTCTGTTAAACTCACCATTAGGAAATATTTTTAAGGTTCTTTACTGCTACAAGGATAACACATTCTAACCTAAGATTCATTAAGTTGCTGCATACTTTGGTTAAAAAACAAACCACACCTCTAAGTATGTCAGTATGCTATCAAAGGCATGTCATCACAATACTGTGGCTGCTAAAATGAGCCATGGCTTCACAATATCCCAAGAAATTAAACAGAATTCATCCCACCCAATTTATATACTCCAATGATTTCCAGTGAATCTATAACATATGTTTTATAAAACTATTACCCTCATCGCCCACAGAGGGCCTAGTATATCACTAGTATCCAATATATGTTAAAGAAGGTGGTATTCACTTCACTTCAGTGGTTTAATATAAGCCATTAATGCCATCATTAAGGAAGTACCTTATATTTCGTAATTAGAAAACCATTTTTCATTCAATTAAAACTCAGAAGCACTGTTGTCTTTGATTTCCTTGACTGGAAATGAAGTAATAATTAAATACATCACACAATGTAAACATTACCAAAAATTCTTTGTAGAAAGTCATTTAATATCCTATGGAAGAGTGGCAGGTTTCTGTTACCTTCCAAGACTGTACTTAATCCCTTCTCCCTCCAAAAAACAAAAAACAAAAAAACCTTAAAAGTTCTTCAAAGACAAAAATTATTGGTGAATTATTTTTACTATCATTTCTACAACTAATTTTTCAGGGATTCGAAGGCCAAAGCCTGTGGTACTGCTACTCCCCATAAGTGCTATCTATTCATTGATTTTGAAGGCAGCTTTTGGGTTATGAAGGCATACACATTACAGTGGAAGTCCAGAAAGAGAGATCATAATCGAAAAGTACAGATTTTATCATATATCTTTATAAACAACCACATTTGGGGTATGTGGACCACAAATTTTGAACAAGGCAAATGGAGTCAAATCTACTCCAAAAACTATGGATCCCACAGACTATACCTTAAAAAAGTATTTAAAGAATATTTCCAGTCATTGTATTTGTACACGGTTCCCTCCTGGAAAACCTTTTATTTCTTAAGCTCAAATGTGACTAGTTAGAGGCCAAAAAACCAGGATTATACATTGGCAATATTGAAATTAAAAAAAATACATCTTAGTAAAACCTTGTTATAAATGAAAAGGTTTCCCAAACTGTACTTCCAGGGAGAGTAGAAATCTTCCTCAACTTCCACGTCACTCACTGAAGTAAAATTTTTATAGAAAATTTTATTCAACATACAACATTTTCCAGCAAAAAGGCAATATACAGGAAGAGTTGTTGTACACTGCTGCTACAGAAACAAAAAAAAAATACTGGAAAAGAATGAAAAATAAATGTGATTTGCTGATTCTATTTTTACTGCACTCAAAACTAGACACGCTGGCATTAGCTCCAAAATAAAAGGAAACAGTCTGGGACTGAAATAAAACTACACACAATGAATATCAACATCAGTGAAATTCACTTGCAGACTCATCCAACAAAATTAACCTCCAAGTGTTAAATTGTACATGTTCATTCATTAAATATACAATTTCATGTTCTTTTTTCTCTTTCTTCTTTTCCTATTTTTTTTGTTTTTTTTGTTTTTGCTTTTTTGTGTCTTTTTTTTTTTTTACAAAGTCAACAGCTTACTAAACACTAGTGAGCATGCCCTCTGTGCTAAAAGGCTATTTTCCTTGTTTCTTCCATCTGTTTCCATTTAAATGAAACTATATTTATAATCCTTTCAACCTGCTTTTGCCAACTTCTGATGTCATTAAATTCGCCAACAGGCAGCACAGTAAACTTTAATTGTATTTAACAGTGTTTTTAATTTATTAAAAAGACCCCAAATATCTTTTAGGGTTTTATTCAGTGCACCCACTCTGCAATTGGGCAGCAAAGTAGTGGCTGAACTAAATAAATCAAAACTAGTTTATTAAAAAGATCCTATGTAGCTGGAGGAGACATAAATCCCGAATAAGTGCCAACAATATACACAATGAAGTAGAGATCTCTATTTATTGATGTTGTGAGTTCTTTTTCTTTTGCATTTACAAATGCACAAAAGGTCATTTAAAGTATAACTGAAGGAAATAAATCAGTTGTGAGTCTAAACATAAGTCTTACTCGCTGCAGGGTTGGTGAAGGAAACCATACCAGGTAGGGCAGCCAGTCAGCTTATGCCATCTATAAACATACTACAGACAAATTTTTCGCCAGTATCAATTGTCCTACTAAACTCTTTCCCCCCATTATGCTGACAATTGCCTTGCATTATGTTTACCATAAAATAACTCTCATTGGCATCCAAGCTTTATAAAAACACCTTCATTTTGCTCAAAAAGGGCAGTCAATAGATACAGAGAAGCCAAACTGAACAGCCTCAACAAAGTAAAATTAACATCAGCAGCAAATCCTCTTGCTGAAGACTTCAGATAGAGTGCACGTGTACCAAAGTTCTACTGTTGTTAAAAAGGTGCACACACACATGTATTGTCCCTTGCCTTGAACAAACTGGTTAAGTAAGTCAGTTATGAATTTTAATAGCCTTTTCAAGGTAAGTGTAGCGACTTCTCTTTGGGGCTTTATTGAAATGGTCAAGCCCCAGCCAAGGCCTGGGATGAGACATGTTACCTAGGAAGAAAAAAAGGGAAAAAAAACACAACTTTTAGAACTGTTAGTTTACACTTGAACACAGTGGTTAGAGTTATTCTGGCTTTTAAGTCCAAAGGCTAGTGTGTACATATGTATGTACATGTACGTACGTATGTATACACATACACACACACACACACACACACACACACACACACACACACTCTCTCTCTCTCTCTCTCTCTCTCTCTCTCATTCTCCCTCCCCCTCTCTGTCTACATAAATTATAATTAAACTGTTTGTTATTAGTCAATGTTGAGGGCAATAATCCCAGGCAAATACTTCAAAGTTGTGATGTTAACTCTATTTTCCCTTTCTTTCAGACACTGATACATAGTGTAACTGTAGTCTAAGAAAAAATGGCTCAACATTTACTTGGTTAGTGGCATACTAAAATAAGGTTATTTCTTCCAAAATTTTATTTAAGTAGTAGTAAATTTATAAGGTTTATTTTTACTGTCTAAGCTTCTTTGATTTGCAGTTAATAAAGAATAATAGTCTAAAATTAAATGTCAAAGCACTCACCTGGCTGAGCCTCAAAATCTTTCAAATTGACTTCATATTCATCTTCATTTATGTACTGGTGTCGACCCATCATTACAATGGCAAATTTAAACTTAAAAATAAAAAAGCACAAAAAACAAAACAAAAATCTTTTCAAGTCTGAATAGAGGCAAAATATGACACTGCTGGGGAATTTAACTTTATCAGTAGAGCCAGTTATAGCAAAGCAACATACCAGGGTTTCTCATATATATTTTGGTAATAACAATGAAAGCAAACCATGGGAGTGAGGTGTAGTGTTATTTTTGTGGGCATGGTGGGGGGGGAGTTAATGTAAGGAGGATAAAAATAGGGGCCTGTTGGCATGGCTCCTTGCAGGGATAGACTGGGGATGGCTATTTCCCATCCTAGACTGTGCATTCTAGATGGCTCATCAATACCGACATTTATTAGGGAACCCCTAATTCACATGACAAGGAACACTAGTGTTTAAGGAAAAGTATGATTATTTGTGCTAGAGAAAGCAGCACATTTTACATCATTATTGAGAAGCACACCTTTATAGCATCTTTATTTAACAATTATATATCACTTATAGGTCTTTGCAAAAATGATTTTTTATCTCCTCCTGCAGGTCTAAGGTAAATTCTTACCTTCTCAAACTCTTTTTCCTGGATATCTAGCATTGCCTGAATTCGTTTCATCACTTCTCTGAAATGTTCACCCTATAAATGATTAAACAGATATTATACCCAGTGATATTTAAAGAAAATTCCATTTGAAAATTTAAAATAACACTTTTCAAATGAGCCACATACATGATATTTATTTTAAAATGTAAAAGCAAACTAACAGCAATTCACATCAAACAAAAATACATGAAGAGTCAACTCTTTGCAGTGCCTCAGACCAGATGTTAGGAGAAAATTCAAAATTATATAAGCAGGTTACTGCCCTTGTGAAACCCACACTGAGTAGGAAGAAAATGACATATAAACTTTCCCCGTTTGAAAAAAATTGAGTTATTATGTACTTTTTTTTTAAACAAAAGCAAATCAGTAAATAAACATATGACAAATGATTAGCCTGGTAATCAAGAGAAGAAGAACAATCTTAAAAAACAACTTACCTGGTGTATCCTGAGCAAAAACGGTATGCCAAAAGTTCCAAAGACCTCTTTGTGGAAATGAGCCACTGTGATTAGCATCTCATTTTCTTTATCTATATCTACCTGGTCCAAAGGTATTTCCTGTAGTCAAATTAAATATTCTGATCATGAGCAGTTCTGATAAACAATTTAGAAGACAGAAATAGGTAGATTTACAATTAAGACACCAACACTAACAAATCCCAAGTTTTTTTTTGGTTCTTAAATAAGTAATTTCTAAACTGCATTAGTCTTTTTTTAAAAGGATATATTGACAATCAAAATTAAAATGATTTTCAACATGAAAGCACCATTTTAGTATGCTCATTAACTAATGGTTTCAGAGAAACTTGGGAAGGCATCTATGACACGATGCAGTGAGGTGAGCAGAATTTATACCATTAACACCAACACTGGTGGAAAAAAAACAAACAAACCAATAACCCAAAACACAACTTTGAAATCCCTAAAAATTGTGATCAGTCATGATTACAGAGAACCAATGATGAGGCATGATACTCAAATCTTGAAAGAGAGGTGGATGGACTAAAGTGCAGGTCTGGCCAGGTCACTCTGCCTTTCCTCATTCTAATAAACTCCAGTGGCTCTTTATGCCTTCCCTCCAGCATCAAACAGAAAGCTTTTTGTTCGGCATTCGAAGCGCTTCATAATTTAGCCCTCTCTTACTTTTCCAACCTGCCTAAAACTTTATTTAACCCTGCCATACTCTTGTGATCCAATGGCTCTGGCCTTTGTGTGTCATGTACAAAACAACCATTCTCCCGTCCCCTATGTCTGAAATTCTCTCATCTACATTTCTTGGCTTCCTACAAGTCAGATTAAAACCAATATTCTACAAGAAGCCTTTCCTAATTCACCTTAAAGTCAGTGCCTTCCTTCTACTGATGACCGCCCATTTATCCTGTATACAGCTTGTCTTCCCCCTGCAGACTGTGAACTCTTTGAGAGCAGGGGCTGTCTTCTACCTTTCTTGTCTTGCCAACAAATCAGAACAAAGTATATAGTAAGCACTTAAATACACGGTTGACCAAATGACTGAGTCCATTACCTCTCTGTCAGGAAGTGAGTAACATGAGGAAGCTATGGAATAAGTACCTAATGGAGGCTTTCTCCTGGAAGTAACCAAAAGAACTTTTAGAAAATCATGGCACTAGATAGAACCCTCTGAAACATTTTTGCCCACAACAAAAAACTTGCTAGAGTTCTCTATTTGCAGAAATCTCTAGAACTCATTCTCTCATGAATCAGAAAGCTATTTTCCATAAAAAAATGTAACATTAAAAAAATATTTTTAAGGAAAAGACTTAGGTAGGAACCAGTTGTACAATCTAATTAATAACTGCTAGTTCTATACAAAATTAAGCATTAATCATAAACAGCCAACTTCTTTGTAAAGAGGAATAAGATAATCTTTTATAATTCCTTTCAGTTCTAAATCTTATGATTTACTAACCTCTATTCGAAATGTTCGACTTGTTGCAGGTGATAAACATTCTAACAATTCATCTTCCTGATGGACACCAATAATTTTGTAGCTTACAATTTCTAGCAGCCTTAAAAATAGGAAATGAGTAGAAACAGAATTAAAGCAAAAAATTATTTTACAAAAATGACTGTTTGCATTATATCACTACAAACTTCTGAACTTTCCTATTCTAAATTTGCTGAAGTGGATTCACTTTATGGGATATATCACTTAACCAAGTTAACCATTTTTTTTTGGTTGAAATGTCAAATGAGGTTTTTCCTTCTTGATGATGGAGGGAGATGGAGAATGAAAAAATAGATGCTAATTGGGAAAAAAATTGCAAGAAATAAATGTGTGTGAGAGGGAAAGATGGGATAACGAAATGAACACTAACTTTAAAATTACATATGGAAAAATAACTCATTAAAAAAATTACATCTGAATTAAAAGGCTTCCATATTTTAACAACAGCTGGTCATTAACACTGAATCTATATATTTGAACAGAGGGCTATTAACACAAATCTTAGAAGTCAGCAAATTATTTATCATAACTTATGATTTAAGTTATTAGGCCCTTAAGATGGCCTAAACACCATCTTTTCTTATAAAGAATAATAAGATTTGACGATTTCCAAACAAAATTTATGTTTCAAGGGTTTTTCATTCATTCAGCTGTCTCTCTCTGCTTTACTGATTTTGGCTAGAGTAATTAATACCAACAAAATGTTGGGCAAAGATAGAAGAGGGGATTTAAATTCAAATTCAAAATAAAATCAATTTAATTCTTTGCTGATAAACTTAGATTTATTGCTTTCATTTGTAACTATCACTCTGGGATCCAGAGAACAACCTTCCCTTTGACTTTAGGCTTCCCAACTCATGCTATGCCTTCACATCCCAGTGACTTAGAACTCCTACAGATCATCAGCCAAACCCCATTCCATATCCCCAACCAAACCCACCTGATTCCTCATTCCCCACCCCTCAACTTCCCCCCGCCCCAACTCAAACGTTCAATGTAATTCCACCCAATCCTTCCATTGTGCCCCCCTGCCTATGACATGGGCAACAAACTTCCCTCCTTTCATCTTACATCTTTTCCCATACCTTCTACCTACTAGTTCTTACTGAAACCTAGCTTCCCTCTGATGACAGTCTCCTTTCTGGTACTGGCTAGACATTCATTCATTCTCCATATCTCATCAGTCAAGGCAGAAGGAGCTGAAATACTCCTTGCTCCCCCACTACCTCCTACAAGTTCTTCCCCGACTTCTATCAGGTCATTTCCTTCCTCTGTCAGTGAATTCAATATGTGGTTCACGTTTTTCCTCTGGCCAACTCTGCCCTCATACTACGGGACTTCCAATACACATAATGACTGCCACCCTGAACAGGCAGTTCCTTAACCTACCCTACTCATTTCCAGTTACCAACTCTTCCACCCAACCTTAGCCATGTACAAAGATGGTCATACCCTTGATCTTATAATCACCTATAAATGTACAACCATGTTCAAGAATTCTGAATTACTGTTTTCTGACCATAATCTATTGGCTTTCACCTTTCCTTATGCTTTCCTTTTCAAAACCCTACTCTTTGTCCTTACTATGTAACCTTCAATCTCTTGACCCCTAAATTCTCCAAGGCTATCTACCATGCACTACTTACTCTTTCTTCTTCTCCTCCCAACACTGACTGCTTGATGAACCAATTCAACTCTGCACTGTCTTCCTCTCTTTAATCCCCAGCCTCCTTATCAAGCTTCAACCTTGGATCATTCCCACTATCTGGCACCTTAGTGCTTGCTACTGAATAAAGGCATAAAACATACAACGATTCTGACTAGGTCCACCACAAGTTTTGTTATACAACCTCAACTGGGCCTTCACTGCTGCTAGGTGATCCTATTCCCCTATCAACTCAATAACTCCATGATTCTAATCTCTTACTTTCTCAAGCCCTGAGGCCTCCACCTCTTCCCACTGTCTCAGATGAGAACCCTGCCTCCTATTTTACAGAAAAAATTGAGGCCACTTGCTGTGAACACCCTCTTCTTCCTTATCTGCTATCACTAAGATGTATCCTATCAATTTCTCCTCCTTCATCCATGCCTGTGGCCTTACTGCTTACTAAGGCCAACTTCTACTTGTTCAAGAGATCCCATTCCAATAGAATACCCCCTCTATCATCCCCAATCTTTCGCTCATTTTCAGTTTCTTCTATCCTGAAAAAACCTCACTTGATCCTTAATTTCCCCTTCCCACTAATCATCATCTTTTTCCCCTTTGGAGCTAAACTCCTTAAGAAGGCCGTCTATAATGGAGAGAAGTAGTGCACCTCCATTTCTTTTCTTTCACTCTCTCCTTAGTTCCTTACAATCTGGCTTCTGATCTTCTCTTTTCACCAAAGCCATTCTCCAAATTTACTAACGACCAATCCAGTGTTCTTTTGTAAATCCTCATTCTCTTTGTCCTCTGGATAGCCTCTGACACTGCTGATCCCTCTCCTCTCTAGGGTTTTATCCTCCAGGTTCTCCTTCTATCTGATCCTTCTCTGTCTTTTTTGCTGAATCCTCCTTTTTGGAGGGTTTTTGTACCCCCAGTGGTGAGCATGGTGCCTACTTAATGTTTAGATGAATATAACTAAATAGAAAGACTTTGTTTTGTCTTACTTCCTTTACACTTTCCATTGATTATTTTTGGGAAATGCTTACCTAAGTTTCCCTGACGCTTTCTCACATAGTTCTACAGCCTTTTTACATTCTTCTAACAGGTCCCGGACACACCCATGTTTGTCTGGATATAGTGTTATTTCCTAAATAGCAAAATAATTAAACACATACTGTTTAGAAAAATGTTTTTTCATCCAAGTCTCCCAATGTCTCACCTTCACGTGGACATGGCAAAGTTCTCAAGGGTGACGCAAAAAGAAAGCTAGCTAGCAGATCATATGCAAGCTGGAAAACCTTTGAGTAGCGGTACAGCAGCAACAAACCATGGCCTAAAATTCCCAAACTAATTACAGAAACTCTTATCACAAGACCAGACAATTGTCCCCTCCCTCTTCCCCAGAAATTCATGACACTGTCTACTTTGGGAGGAATGAGCGATTATAATCTACACTGCTTCAGACAGTAATAGACATTTTTATAACATTTCTAAAAAGCATTTCTTTCACAGCAACCTTGTGAAGTACACAGTATACATATTTTAGAACGCAGTAAAAAAAGAAGTGGTGTGACTATCTAGAATCAAAGACTGATAGAGTCAGGACACCTATACCAACAAAATAGTTTTCATAGTATAAGGTCCCACAATAATAGTCTAATCTGGCTTGACAAAAGGTATGGAAAAATGTTATGTTCAAAATTGCTAATTA
This sequence comes from Pseudochirops cupreus, assembly GCA_028627135.1. NCBI lineage: Eukaryota > Metazoa > Chordata > Mammalia > Diprotodontia > Pseudocheiridae > Pseudochirops > Pseudochirops cupreus. The sequence continues at coordinate 287,630,258 of CM053583.1, read as the reverse complement.
GTTTTTATTTCTAAGTGTCACCTTTAGAAATGTTTGAAATAATGTCCTGAAAATGTATCTGGAGAATAAAAGTTCTCATTTTAACTAGAAAGTCTGATAATACTTCACAATGTGCAATAATAAACACACTATCACATTTTCCTAAGGTATGTGTGGTGAGGTAAAACTTTTATTTCACCTCATTCATCTTCTATTTACCCATCTATTTCTCACCTGCATACCCAATAGAAATGCTTCTAGTAAAATTAAAATGACAGTGCTATTTTAAAACAAGAGGTGCGCAATATATTAAAACAATCTGAGACTATAGATGTTATCAGATTAATTTAAAAACTCTTAGTTTATCATGCCCCACATGCAGTGTGCAATTTCCATAAACCTTGAGGTCAACTCAGAAGCCAAGTTCCACAGGGAAGTTTTGGTGGAAAGATATATAAAACTTGCCACACATTCCAAATATATAAGTATAGTTTCTTCAGATAATAATGTTACATCTTTAAGTTTACTACAACTGAGGGGCGGCTAGGTGGTGTAGTGAATACAGCACCAGCCCTGGAGTCAGATGGACCTGAGTTCAAATCCAGCCTCAGACACTTGACACACTTACTAGCCTTGTGACCTTGGGCAAATCACTCAACCCCAATTGCCCTTCCCACCCCCCAAAAGCCAAAAATTTACTACAACTGCAATTACTTTAAAATGGCCTCACAAAATGCTACAAGTGCAATTTAACTAGCAAATCAGAGCAGTATGAAATTTGTTTTTATTCCAGAGTAATAAATGGTTATGACAGCCAGTGTCAATTCTGTGTCAAATCCTTTGAGGCCCAGGCCAAAGGAAAGGAAAATAATCACAAAATTCTCCATGATTACAAAATAAAAAGATCCTATACACTTTACTCTTTGCTTACATACCATGAAAATGGCAGAATTCTCTAAAGTAAATTTGTTTCTGGATGTGAGAAACTATTTTCTCAGTGCACAGGGAAAGATCAAGTACAGAGTTTTTTGTTTTTTTGGGGGGGGAGCACACAGAGGATGGAATTATACTTGGAAATAATTTTAGGGGTATAAATCTCAGGAACAATATTAACTAAAAAAATTTTTTAATCTAAAAAAACATTCAGAAGGATTTTTACCTGCTATGGCCAATGCTCTATCAAATATTTTTAAATCCTGAGCTCTCAAGAAAAAGAATATATCACTTGCTTAACTTTATACATTGGGCTTTTTTTTCCATTAAAAGGTTGAAAGGGAAAGTGGAATAATATATAGGTGAATATTTTCTTTTGAATCATGCCAAATATTGTTAGAGTCAGTAAGATGGCTCAATGAATAGAGCACTAGGCCTGGAGTCAGAAAGACCTGACCGCAAATCTTAACCTCTATTTGCCTAGGAGGCAAGCAAGTAAGGTGTCTCAATGGATAGAGTGCAGGGCTCTAAACCCATTTGGGGTTTCATCTGTGTCTGCCTCTTTGTGACTCCATTTGGGGATTTCTTGGCAAAGATAATGGAGTGGTTTGCCATTTTCTTCTCTAGCTCATTTTACAGAGGAAAAAAATAAGGCAAACAAGGTTAAGTGACTTTTGTCTCAGGCCAGATGTGAACTCAGGAAGACTCATCTGCCTGATTTAGGAAGACCTAAATTAAAAACCAGCCTCAGACACTTAAGTAGCTATGTGACCCTGGGCAAGTCATTTAATGTCTGTTTGCTTTAATCCATTGGAGAAGGAAATATCAAAACACACTCATATCTGCCAAGAAAACCCATGGACAATAGGGTCCATGGGGTCACAAATGGTTCGAACTCAACTGAACAACAACAAAACACTGCTGTGGAAGCTTACAATTAACTCATATTATATTTGACTTTGCTTACCTCTTCCCTAAATTGACTGTTTAGCCAAATACACTTAAAACTCCTCCGATTTTCAAAATCTGTTATTTTCATTTTCAGCTACGAAAAACAAACACAGTTTAAACATATATCCACATGTATTTTCCTCCCACCCTTTTTGTGATTGTCACTTCACTTATAAATGATTTGGCTTCCTACCTGCTGGTAGTAAAGTTTCTTGGGTTGTCTGGGTTTAAAGAACTGCAGGAGATCTCTTAAAGTACCTTCATAATTATGTCTAAGAGGATTACCTGGGCCATCCCTATAACTATACAAGAAAAGAGTATATAAATATAATTTGTTTATTTATACCTACAGTCTAAACATTTGGCTGTACATAGAGAAGCAAGCCACTATCCTTTTAACCTTATGTATGCAACTCATACTCAAACATTTGGAAGAGTGGAATTACCTAAACCAACAGATTATAATGTCTTAAAAAAAAATCACAGGTGAAAAAAATCTTGCATCATGGTTCAATACTACCAAACTTAATATTTACATATGAATATGTTGATGTTTCTTTTATAAGTTTAATATTCTGAAATCTGAAACAGCAAATAAAATAGGCATCCTTAAAAATTATACTTTGACTTACTCCTTTACATTTCAGGCTAACTGCCTGAAAAAGCTCTTTTCTTCCCATTCAACAAGTTTCACATGATCACCATCTTCCAGCTAACACACACTCTGCAACCAGTCACCCTTCAGTTTTTCAAATCAGTGACTGCAAAATATTAAAATACAAAACCTCCTACTCTTTCCTTGGGCCAACCCACTGCAGTAATAGGAAGCAATGGAATGCCAACTGAAGGAGGAGTTGCTTGGTATGGGGCAATTTGAAAAAACAAAAGGGGGGGGGGGCCTATAATTTATTTTAAATAGATTTCACTACACCAGAGAAAGCACATGGAAATATCAGGCTGAACAACACAGATTTCTATAAATACATCTTACCCTTGGGACTTGAAAAACTGAAGTAGCATTGGATCTGTATTTAGCCTCTGTGCAACTGTCTTTGCAACCTAAGGAAAGGAAATAGTGGTAATAACAAAGTATGTCCTAAACTAGATCAAAACATGAAATTTAAATATAATTACCAGCTATCAACACATTACCAGTTCTCTTGGTAATACTGAAAATAGGGATATGGATAGAATATGACCTAGCAAACAGTTTTCTTAGCTTTTTCAGTGGCTCATCATGATTGGAGATAATCTTAATCATACTCTTAGACTTAGGACCAAGAAAAAACCCTCAATGTATTGAAACAACCCTGGTTCATCTAATAAAAAAATTTTATTCAAATATTTTAGCTTACCAAAGTAATAAAATACTTTCTTATTAAATATTTATTTTTAATATTGCTCAATTTTCCCAATTATAGTTATCAAAGATTCCATTCTAGCATACTAAGACTGGAGAACAATGAAGAAAATCAATATATACACAATTCACTGGAATTTATATTCCAAAGAATTGCCTAAGATGTACAACAGCTTTAAAGTGGAGTTTATTTTAATGGGTCTATGTAGGAATGCTCCAAATACATTTTCTACTATCTAGTTGTAAAATGCCAAAGCTATGTTGGTAGAAATAAATTTGATTTTTTGAAGAAATCACCCACACTCCTACAGGCAACGTTAATTTTGACGCATACACATTATATTGTTGGTTACATAATATAATATACACATATAACATACACACACTAACTCTCTCTCTCCCTGCATCCCCCACCCCCAATGCTAAACTGCACCTTGTTAAGGGTGGGCTATGGGTTACAAAAGCGTGAAGAGTGTGGTAAAGTTTAACTAACAAAAGTGTATAATTTGTTGGGGATAATGGAAAAGGGGACAAGGCATACATCTCACTTCTGTAGGAACATTTCAAATAATTAAAGAAGGAAAAAAGGACAAAGTAAAAGAGTATACCATGGGAAAAATTTTTAATATAACTTAACTTTATAATAACTTAATAATATTAACTTAAATTCTAAATATAAAAAAAGTATATTTATGGGTTTTGAATATGACCTAGAATGCCCAAATTAATCAAGTTTCAAATGGATAGTCTGAACAAATTCTTGCAGACTTTATATTTACTAGGGAAGTTCTTTTAACTAGAGTGAAGGAAAAACAATTTTTTCTATAGTTTGGGAAACAAAAATTGCAATTTGTAACATGTACCTGAAAATAATTCATCCTATTTGACAAAGTAACAACAAACCCAGGATCATTAGGAATAGTTTTATCACAGAAAATGACATCCACACGGTGATAGAGGTCTCTGAAATACTCCTTTGCAGTTGGTAGTTCACTGTTATCATTTTCTGGGTCATCTCTGAAAACAAAAACCGAAGTTACTAACTACTTACAAATGTGATAAGAGAAATGGTTAATACAAATTACACTAATATTTTTAAGAGATATTTTCAATGAGAAAATTAATGTGATGGAAACTTTGATCTACATCATATTGACATTTAAGTGTTATGTTTTGTGGCTTAGAAGACCACAAGCCAGTATTTTAAAACGGTCTGGGGCAAGACAAATACACCTCTAGAGGCATACTAGTGGATCAGTCTCACAACATGACAGTTTCTGAATGGTGCTTAGAAAATGTATTTGCATAATCTTGAAAATAAGTCTGGCTGCAGTCTGCTATTCAAAATCTGGCTGCTCCCAGATGATGTTCAACAACTTTAATGGGGATGAGCAAGGCAAAAGATTTAGCATTAGTCCTTATCTAAGACACAATTCATTATAACTACTATGTCCATGATAGAAAGTATAGAAATAATTGATTAAAAATTCCAATATGACCATGCCATTAACACATCACACAGACTACAAAAGAAAATTCTCCGACATGTACAGTTCTGCTTTAATCTTTGTTTGGTAGAAAGTTAAGTGAGGTTAATTTGAAAATCAGATGACTAGAGAAATATTAAAGTTCTTTTAATTAATCCTTGTAGGATTACAGACTATCACTAGAAAGGGGGCCTTCTAGTGGTATATGCTCATTTTATAAAGGAGGCCCAAAAAGGATTAAGTGTCTTTCCCAAGGCTACCATGGCAGCAACAGAGCTAGGACCTGACCAGGTTCACAGATTCCTCCTTCCAAAGTTAGTTGTGTTTGGTTTTAATCTTATTTAAATTTAGATAAAAGGCATGGATAATTATGGTAAACAAAGGCCAGGTTTTAATTTCATGACAAGTTCTTAATATATGAAAAAGTTTAACAATTAGTTCAACTTCAAAAAAATACATACTTCTGAAACACTATGATGTCACCATCCATTAGTTCATCGAGTGCTTTATCAAGAGACACATCATAATCTTGAATTCTCTCTGTTAAATTCGGTTTAACTTCCTATAGTAAAAGATAATATGAAAACAAAACCAAAGCAGCTTCTGTTTTTATCAGAACTGAAAAAAACTGTAATATAATAACAATGCATGGCATTTACTTTTCTCAGTAAAGAATTTTCTTAATCACTGCATCTTAAACATAAACTTAAGATAGATAGCATAAGGATTCTTAACTAAATGCTAAATCACAAAATCCAATTATAAAATAGGCATAAAATTAGTGTGATGCTATATTAATTTTCTTTAAATCACAATCTGGCTATAAATAGCGAAACTGTCACTACTTTACACAATTTAATACCAATCAGAATGAACAAATAAAATTTAGAACTACTATTTAACACAGCACAGAATGTTATTGTAGAAAAGGTAAACAATCCAAACCTCATAGAGGATAAGGCTAGTTTCTTGGGAAAATCCTGCTCTTTCACACATAACTGGGAGCAAGTCACCTAACAAAGAAAAAGAAAATATGCATAACATATCACATTGTAATATAATGAAATTTTAAGTACTAAAATTCTAGATTGTAAGAGAAAAGCTTACGTAAAGACTTACGAATTTTACAGGATATAGGTGTATAGATATGTCCACAATAATTCAAACTCCGTGTTTTTGGATCATACATCTTCAGGAACAGCATTACATCATCTGTAAATTGATAAATAGATTTTTACATAAAGATAAATACACACATTCCATATTAAACACCAAAAACATATTAAGTTTAAAAATTAAGTTAATTTATTGTTTCACTCAAACTTTACTAGTATTATTAAGAAGCTATTAATTATTGTCAGGGACTCAAATTAAGTGATCCTAACAAATTTTTGAAGTTTATTTCTTTATTATGACATAATTACACTGGAGTAAAAGTGGTGAAAGAACATTAGTCTAGGATCAAATAGAGGTTCTTCTTTAAACTGTATGACTTGGGGCAATCTGTCAGTGTTGTAATAAATAGATAAACCTCAAGTGAAGTCCTACCTTATAACGGCAGGGAGGTGGCCCTAAGGTCTTTAAGCCAACAAAGTGTAGGCAATAGCAGATTCTATAAAAAAGACTAGACCTAATATCCTGTAATACATTAGGGACACTTAAATATTTATACAATGTATCTTGGGAACTCATCAATGTAAATATTCCCTCCAAAGAAAACTACCTCTGTCTTTTCAACCCATGCCATTTCTATCTATGTTAACCTGTACATCTGTCAGAGAAATCTTAACATGCTCAAAAAAATACCTCTAGGTCACACAATATTTTACATTTAAATAATAAACATGATCAACACAGAGAAACATGAAAAGATGTACATGAACTGACACAGAGTAAACAAAGACAAGCCAAGGAAACAACATATGCAATGATTACAACAATGTAAATGGAAAGAACCCCCCCTGCCCCCAAAATAAAGTGAATGTTGCAAAATTAAAAAGGAGATCCATGAATGTAGTACATTGTATATATTTTCATTGTATTGATCAGTTATGCTGATTTTTTTCCCTTCCTTTGTCTATAAGAAAAATTATTATATAAGATGGATCTCAAGGAAGGGAATGGAGATGAAGTAATTTACAACATCTTTTGTTGTAGCAAAGAGATGAAAATAAAGTGGTTGAAAATCAACTGGGGAATGGCTGAACAAATTAAATCTGGCTCATTTTTACCTCTCCAGATTTCTTACAGCTTACAGCCCTCCATGTGTGATCCAGTTATAGTAGTCTACTCCTAGTTTGCCAAACATGATTCTCCATCTCCCATCTCTGTGCCTTTAGACGGCCTTTCTCCCCCTTATCTCTGCTTCTTAATTTCCCTGGATTCCTTATAAGACTGCTAAAATCCTACCATCTGCAACAGGCCTTTCCTGGTATCTCCCTGCTTCTCATCTGCTAATTAATGCCTTCCGCTTTTAAATTACCTCCATATATATATATGTGTGTGTGTGTGTGTGTGTATGTATGTATGTATGTATACATACATACATACATACACACTTTATGTTTATCTTGCAAGTACCAAGTTATTAATATGATGTCTACTCCATTAGAATATGCACTACTTGTAGAGAGAGGTTTTGCCTTTCTTTGTATTTCCACTTCTTACTTAACACAGTGCCTTGTATAAAGTAAGTGCCTAAGAAATGCTTATGAACTAACCTACATTAGCAAGTATTAAAGTGTAGATTAATTCAGTTTAGAGGATCTTGTCAAGTTCTTCAATGGCTTACACAGGATCATTTTTACCTTTCTATGTTACACACTGTCATAGACAAAGAATATGTCATTTGAAGACCAACTATTGTCAAAGACCATATATGGTATCTACTTCATCATTGATGACTAGCCTAGCTGTATTATATTGATAATAAGTTCATCACTGGAAGTATGGTATCTTATGAAGCATGTACAAGATAAACACCTCTTTGACTCTTGACTTTATGTATTCCAAATATTGTAAACAACATATAAAAGTCTAAAATACTAATGCATCCTAAACCTGTATGACACGCCCTCGAACATATATGTCCTTGGCTCACTTTTATGTATTGTATTGACAAATAGTAAAGTCTCATCTCTTTGTTCTTATGGTTTTACAAGAGCTCCAGTTTCCTCTTTTCTGCTCAATCACATATTCACAGAGTTGTCACATAATCCCAGAATAGTCCCTTTCTTCCCCTAAATACTATTTACAACTGGTTTACAAAACAAAAACAATGAAAAACAGATTAGGGAAAAAAACTCACATTGCCTTGTTCTTAGTTTACTATAAGATATTTTTATTTTTAAGAACCACTTACGATCTTTATCAAATTTTGGTAATGTTGCCCCACTAGCAGCCATCTCAGGGTCTACTGTTTCAAGGAATATCGTCCATGGATTTTCATTGTCACTGAGTTCAATCATCTATTTGGAAGAAACAAAAAGATAGTCACTGAATTTGGTAGCAAAAATTTTCGTTCATAAAATGAAAACATAATCCCGTATTTCTAGAACTCCCTATGCTGGATCATATAAGAGGCTAATAACATATAAAACTTACTGTTTTATTGCCATCTGCTTCATTATCTAACATTGCTGGTCTTTTTGTTCCATTGCTCCTTGCCTGCATAGGCCATAATCGAATCTGATCCTGTGGAAATCCCTAAACAAACAAAATATTAAATGCCAATAAAGTTAAGTATCATAATGGACAGAATACTGGACTTGGGACTCGAAAAGGCCTGGGTTCAAAATCTAATTGATCCTTACTAGCCAAGAGATTATGGGCAAATCACTTAAAAATCCTTAATCTTATTTCAGTGGCTCTCAACCTTCCTAACCTTTAATACTCGTATGTGGGTGTATCTGCAAGTGGGTGTACCCCCCCTGGAGACGGAGAGAGGAGCGGTGTCTCGGTTCCTAAGACCATCGGAAATATGTGTTTTCCGATGGTCTTAGGTGACCCTGTTTGAACCCCAAAGGGGTGGCGACCCACAGGTTGAGAACCACTGTCTTAGATACCTCATAGGGTTGCTATAAGGCTCAAGTTCGATACTATACATGAAAGAATTATGCAGACTTTAAAGTATCATGTGAGGCAGCAAGGTGTAATGAATGAAGCTCACCTTAAAGTTAGGAAGACCTGAGTTCAAAGGTTGCCTATATAGTGTTGTGTGACCACTACCAAATAACTTAAAACACTTGGTGCTTGAAAGCACTCAAAGGCTCAAGTCATTGATGAGGCTGTTAATGTGTGTGGGTAAAAGAATCTTCCACATGGAGAATTCTGATGAAATCAAAGATCAGTCCTCACATGATCTTCCCAGGAAAAGTAGCACCACATCACTATCAGCTATTATTATCATCAGCTAGTGAAATATCTCAATACATTACAGGGAAGAGGTTATAAAGAGGCAAGAATACTAGTGGTCTGCTACCAAGTATTCTCTTGATTCTCTGAAAAATCTATCATAACTGCCATCTTGTTTCCCATTCCCTTCCAACCACGGAAATAATTTTTGATTACCCACTTTATGAATTATCAAAATGTCTTCTATTAGGTACTAGACCTGAGCATAAACATCAAAGGGAAATGTGACATCTGAGAGTCCGTTTTGTACCTTGTAAGAGGGCTAGTCAGCAAGCATGATCATCAATAAAACAAAATAAAAAATAAAGCCCTTTCACCTCATGAAGGCTGCTGTAGTGAACAGTTTGCTCAGCAAATGGAGACCAGTCCTCCTCTGATGCCAGCCGTTAAGATTTCCCCAGGGCTACAATCACCAGTCTTGGCTTTGAGCTTGCAAACTAAAATGCTTATTTTTGACCACGCCTTTGCTTTACGTATTACGTCCTCCATTAGAATGTAAGCTCCTGAGGTAGTGCTTTATAGGTATCTTCCTTTTTTAATTAGTCTCTCAGGGAGAGACATACAGGGGACATGTAGGTGATATAAAAGCAAAAGATAGCAATAAACATCTTTATTGAAAAAAGAAAGTAAGCTCCTCCAAGGCAGTGAAATGCTTTCCTTTGGTATTTATATCACTTAGAAAAATGCTTCAAATATAGTAAACAATTTCATATATTCACTCATTCTTTCTCTGCAATTCTACCTTTCATGGATTTAACAATGTTATAAGAAAAATATTTCTAGCACTTAAATGATATGGGTGAAAAGGAACTAATAAAGGTTTTTCCAGTTTACCTCATGACTTTCATACAAAAATTCATCCCCATAAGATATAAACCGAACACAATTTTCTCATTAAAAGTTCAGTTAAGAATTTTCCCAACACACGAATCCACTGAACTAGGGCACCAAAACTGAATGTTACAAGAATCATTCGATAAAACAAACTTACCATTGTTTGAGAAAGATTCTGTACAAACTCAGCTAATGAGGAATTTTTTAATACTTTGAAGACTGTATATTTTACTTTTTCTTCATCATACATATCATTGCCTTGGTGCCCACAAAACTGGTCCTCGGTCACTATCTGGAAATATGCATTGATATGAGAAAATGATTAAAAATAGGTCATCTTTCAAGCAACCTTAATGAATAAGATCAGTGTAATGATTTACAGCAAGTTCAAGGAGAAAATGACAGGAAAAAGATTAAATACAAATAATCATGCATAACTGATAAAAAGTTACCATAAATGACAAAGAATTTGATTATAAATCATTTGTTTATCCACAAAAATTGTAAATCTAACTGAAAGAACATTAACTCATTTAAGTAATAAAGAAAATTAACATTTTTTTGTCTAAGGGTCAGGACAGCGTGTCATTTTCACATCTGTGTAACATACTCATACATATATATACACACACACACATAAAACAGTATGAAAATCAAATGAGAAGCAACGTAAAGCACTAGACGAATGCAACTTATTTTCTCTCTAGCATAAATCTAGTTTAAAATTTGATTTGCTCTCTTCAGCAAAACATAAACTTCTTGAGTATGATGTCTCCTTCCTTCTTCAATATCCCTAACCAGTCTCTTCTCCTTTCCTGATCCGCTGTAAAACACAAACGGCTAACAGACCAGTGCGCGTAAAAAGAGAGAGACGTTGCTGTCGCGTTATCTCCCAACAGCAGCTGGAAACACTATCAACAGAACCAACTTGAGGGCCAGGAGGAGGAGGGGGGAGAGAAGCAGTCGATGGAAGAAAAGAAAAGCCAGAATTAACTCTTCATCCCATTATAACTTCTGAACACAGGGGAACAGAGAAAAGGACTTTTGAGAGAAAAATGGAGAGGGAGATACTGTGATCTTCCAGATGGATACCTGTCTAAGTAATACACATACTTTGGGTGGGCATGAATCATTAGTCACCTGTCTTGTTCAACAAGTTTTTCATAAGTGAATATCTTAATCTTCTTTTGTATCCCTATAGTTCTTAATCTAACGGTAGGCAGACAAAAACATTAAAAAATGAGGAAAATGGCTCCAAATATTGTTTGCAGCTATGCTGAATTATGTTTTCTCATCTGTCACTTATTACTCCTAAAGTCTGAACATTCATAGGAATTCATGCTTTACGCCTATGCTTTTATACCTGTCTCATCTAACAGTCAAATAAGGACTTTGTGTCCTCCTTGGTTTGGAAGCTGACCTGCACTTGCATATAGAGATGGGCTTCCTGCCGCTCCTTCCTCTTTTGAGCCTCTATTCTTTTTTCTTCTTGTAAGCGTTCTACCAATTGTTGAGGAATATCATGATCAGTGACAGCTTGCAAAACTTCACCTGCAGAAATAACTGGGATTTAGTTTATAATTTTTAAGTAATTCAGTTCTACTCCTCTAAAGTGGATATGCTAATCTGATTAATCACTTTTCAGTTGTACTATGTAGTCTGTTGGCTGAAGAATTACTCTTTGTGCCATGGATTCATACCAAAATAAAAGATGAAAAAAGATTTTTAGCCACATACCTGGTGTGACTAACCTTCCCCTTGAACTCAAGATAGCTTTGTATCTTTATAATCTGACAAGATAATTGGGCTTTTCCCGTTCTCCTTTAAGAATACACTGATTATTACAAAACCATGAAAGAATCTTTTAAAAACGTACTTTCAAAACTGAAAAAAAAAACCGTCTCTTCTCCCTCCCCCGAAAATAATATATATTCTGAAATTAAGATAGCAGGAAAATAATTTGAAATGAACAAGAAAGAGAAGTATACGATAAAAATAACAAATTATATACTTACTCAGTTTTGATTCTCTGATATAAACTAACATATATGCATTAGTACAATGCCGGACTGATAAGTCATCATCATGACCTCCATAATTATGCTCAATTGCTTCTTCCTTTGTACACCTTGACACAACATCGTCATCAAATTTACACCACTATAAACAAAATAGACATTACTTAAACAAAATATACACCAAAAGACATGATACATAAATTAAAATGTTAAAATGTAAACTCAGTAAGTGAAGGGATTGTTGCACTCTTTGTATTCTCCCCTCCACCCTCACCGTCTAGCGTAGTGCCTTGTACAAATTAGAGATATCTAGGGAGAAGAGTAAAAATACGCTTTCGGGCTTGGAGTCAGGAATTCGATTTCATTCACTTATTAGTTCTGTGATGCTAGGCAAATCACTTATTTGCCTCAGTTTCTCCAACTCAGAACCTAGCACAGTGTCTGACACAATAGTCCTTTTAATAAATCCCCTTGTCTTCCTATCTTTGATAAATGTGACAACAGGTCACTGGTTCTTTATGAAATTTTAAAATATATCAAGAAACTTATATTTCATGATGCTTTTTTTTTTTTTGCAAAAATTCTGTTCCACAGATTACCACAATGTCTACAAACAGGAAAACAACAATTCCCACTGCACAATCATACTAACTCAAAGAGCACAGGGGGTACTGGGCTCTTCTAAGACACTTTTCTTTTAGAAGTTACAGGTACCCACAAAATGATGTAACGTAAAAAGCAGTGGATCAGGGGTTGAAGAGTGAGTTCTAGCTCTATAACATGTGACCTTGGCAAAGCCACTTAAATTCAATTTTCTGAAGCCTCGGCTCCTTTATCTGTCAAGAAAGTAGAATCCAATTTACCCTGTCTACTCTAGGTAGAGTGAAGACCAAAGGAAATATTATGTATTAAAAGTGTCTTGAAATTAGACATGTTAAATATTGTCATCATTTTGACAAAATTCTCCACAAAGGGCTGCTCCCCCAATGATATTTAGAATATGCTCTCCCTACAAATAATGCCCTGATAAGATAGCTGCAGGAAAACCTCACCAGATCAAAAGACTTGCTAAATGCTCTAAAAAAGATGGTTATAAAATTTAAGACCTGGATAAATTTTAAAACAAGTAACATAACAGAAGGATGAAACAATTACTGGTAAATGCAAAATTATTAAGTTTATTTTTTAAATGGGTGGTTATATTTGAGGTCTTATGAATATTAATAACTTTAGTCACTTACTTTGCCATCCCCTCTAGGGTTTAGGTAAACCACATAATGTCCACCATGATTATCTCCACTATGTACTAGTACTGCATGAAGAATATAATTTGCAGGATCCTTGGGATCTGTTTTTTGTAAAAACTCATCAAGTGGCAACTGTTCAGGAAATTCAAACCTATTATAAGAGAAAAGAGAAACAGCTTTAATATATATATAAAGTATTTCAAAAAGTAATGCTTATCACTAGTAAAAAAAATCTGAATTAGCCATGTTAATGGAAGGAAGTCATGACATGGTTAACACAAAGATAGATGACATAAAAATAATTGATACTGGCCATTGGATGGTAATTTTTTTACTTACTGTGCACAGAGCTGTTGCTGATTTTCTGGAAACTGAAAAATTTTCAAACAAAATAATGAAACCATAGTATTCAACTATTCCATCTTGTTCTTCCTGCTTTACGGTCCATGCTAGGAATGGATTGCAATACCTCTCAGATTGTGTGGCCATGGAACAGTCTAAAGCGATGCTAAGACTTTTCTGAAACCCAATTGGTTTGTGTATTTCTTGGGGAAAGGATGTAAGATCAATGCAATGAATCCAAGATCAATGAATCAGTGTGTGACATGGCTAGGGAAAACAACTTTATGCTGAATGAATAGGAAGTGCCAGAAGTGATAGTTATGCTATACTAAACAGCCATTTCCCACTTTTAGAATACTCTTCCAGATCTAATTCAGGTGAGGCTTCTGAGTATGAAACCTCTCCCAAAACCTTCCTTCATGCCAAGCCAAAAATCATTATTCTGTTTTAAAAAATGTCATAGACCACTTTTTGTCTCTTTCCTTTGCCCTTCATAGCTGCTAACTGAGGCAGGTGGACAACACCCATCTCTGTGAATCTGGCGTAGGATTCAGACTAAAAGGTAGCAAAGAAAGGAAACACTGTATTAAAAGACACCTTCCCTGAAGATTATTAAATGACCCATTAGCACTGAGATTTCTACATATTTTGAATGCAATACCATGGATGAATGGATTACAGTTTGAGAAATGCTGCACTTAAAAGGTGTATCATGCTTTAGGTAACACTGATAAGAGCTAGAGGTAACAGAAAAAATACAAAAGAAAACACAGCTTTTGAAAACCCTTCACCAGGTTTTGAATCAGTCACTTCAGGTGGTATTTAAAATTAGATTCACAAAAATTCCTTTTATTGACAACTTTTGAGAAAAATATCAAGTGATGTACCTGTATAACTTTTAATTACGCCACATCTATGTCACTGTTTATATATATATATATTAAACATGAAAGAAAGGAACAGCAAAGATACCCAGCTCTTAAATTTTTTAAAGTCATCGACAATCAATTTAGAAGCATAATTAACTTTTTGAAGAAAAATATATTACTAGTCTAAATTTTTTTAATAGTCACACAAAAACATTTATAAGTCACCCTATCTTTCCTCTTTGTTGGTATTAGGAAATACATTTAATGATTAGTAACAAACAGGCTGTTATGATCATTTAAATAAACAGTAGGAGAACACTGTATCATCAAAAGGATAAGTGTTTATGTTTACCTATTTACATTTATACCTTTTTTCCCTCGAATCAACATCAAAATGCATTATTTCTAATAAGACTGGGCAGAAGTTATACAAGTCAGAAACTCTGAACTATGTTATTTTCAATATCAATCAGTTATTTTTACGGAGTATAAACTACAACAGTCTTCTACAAGAACTGTGAATCGCATAAAGCTATTTTTGTAATATGGTTGAGAATCTCTAATATACAACAATAAATAGATACAATGTATTGAGGAATGACAAATTTAGGGAAAAAGTTTTAAAAATTTTCTTTTAGTGGGATTGAAGAGAGATCAAAATTGCTGAAAATGCACTGAAAACATCTCCTGGACTATGAATATTGAGGAAGTGATGCGTAATTTTCAATTTATCTTGAATTTCAGGTGTTAGTGCAATATTTATATAGAAATATAATGTAAACTAGCTAGAGCTGTAGGCTAAGTAACATATACATGAATCAAAGTGTTTCTTAAATCTTAAAAGAATGGTAATAATTATACGTGAAAATTTTTATCTAAAAAAGTATGTATATATTACCTATCATTTATCTTGATATTTTGGTCCGTCTGTGGGTCATACATAAATCTCATGAGTTGTAGATGTAACACTGGTGGCAACGTGAGGAATTTCACACCCTTTTCAGCTTCCTGAACAACAAAAAAGAAATGCAGGCTAGCTATTATTATCTTTTAGTAACCAAAGCAGCAGCATTTAAATTAAACATTTGCTTTTTATTCTAACAGCTATCTGGTCTCATTTTTTAAAATATGCAATAACAATCAATTATTTATAAGACAATTGCAAAGCCACAAAATTAGGCATATGCTTATATTCTGTTCCTCATAAAGATCTGGATCTGGGATGGATTTGAGGATGCCAAAAAATGACAATATACAAATTTAATTAAAGAATTCCACCAACAGAATTTGGCTGGCAATGATTTTAAAAATTAAGCGATACTCTTACAAAATTCCTGAAGTACCTGCAAGCCATGTTCTCCAGCGTCATATTTGTTGTCACCATCGAGCTGTTCTACTGCCACATAATCTATGAAGGACTCAAATACTAAAAAAAAGATATAAAATATTTTTACCAAAACATGGTTATTCCAAGCATTGTAGTATAAGTTAATATAAAGAATTTTAAAAAATTCAAGGATCAACAAACTCAACAGTGATAGTAAATAGTAACAGTAAAATATTTAATAAAATCATAAGCAATGTGTTTTCTACTTGGCACCTTCTAAATAAAGTTGCAATTAACTGTTACCATTATAATCATCAACACTGGAGAAAAGATGGTAAGACATAAATACATTTAACCAAATGTTAAATTTCATTGGGGGTCTAATTCAACAAATTTTATTATGTAGGTGGAACTTACTATTTTTTTTCCCCTTTATACTTAGCTGGATATCATAATAATCTTCTCTCCGATCAGATCGATAGTCCACATCTTTGCACTGGATATAAGACTGCAAAAAACCCAAACATGTTGGCTTAATATGTAGCTGTACTATAAGTAATTAGCAACCATTTAAATACTTCTTTCAAAATAGTTTTAGTGGGTAGTTTACATACCACCATCTTGCCTCTAAACAATTTAGGTATGGTGCCTTCTACACATGTTCCTTTCATTTTATTCTCCACATTATCAAGCAACTGAAACAGAATTTTAAAACATTTTTAATTTTAACAATTATATAGTTCATATTATCATACACTATTCTACCATATCATTATCATAGCAAATTGTATAGATCATAAGAACTGAAAGGGCTTGAGAAAGCAAGTGGTCAAAACTTCCTCATTTTACAATTAAGAAAATTGTGGCTCAGGTTAAAAATGACAAAAAACTAGTGAACAGCAGAACCTGGGTTTGAACTCATCAGATCTGAGCCCAAATCCAGTGTTCTTATTCATTAATTTTCTAGATATTTCTATCACAAAAAGGCTGATCATAACATATGTAAAGATAATGAGGTCTTAAGAGGTGGAATAGTTGTAGAGCAATCCTCAGAACAAGAAAGCAGACTTAGTTTGAAATTCAATGAAGTTTGAAGGCTTTGAAATAAGGAGAAACAGAACTTGATTTTGGCTATTATAGGGGCTAATATAGCTAGGCTATATGAATAATGGTGGCTACAATGTTGCTATAAGAGAACAGAATGATATGTTAGCACAAAACAGGGGTGAAAAACCTTCCAAAGAGGGGGTCCCAGAAAACATTGTGAGTTATATGTCCTGTAAACTGCTAATCCAAAAATGCCAATTTAAGCTATAGCTTTACTTTTGGGGAAAAGCTACAGGTTTTAATGAACTGATCTGTCTCTAAACTTTTAAAGATTTTTGTGCTTTTTTTTTTTTAATTTCCAAGTAACTTTTTGAGGAAGTATTGCAAGCTGGTATTGAAGAAGGAAGTCCCCAGGTAGGTTAAATTAGGAAGGGAGATGTCAAGTACTGTGGTACATAAAGAGACAATTAAATGTCATAGTGTTGAATCCAAAATGATTCCTATCAAGCACATCTAATTCAATCTGCTTACTATACTATATGTACATTCTTACTACAACAGAATAAATTAAATTTGTATTAATTTTACTTTTTATGCACCTAACTATAAAACACATTCTTGTGTACAAAGGGAGAAGCACAGCATTAGTCTTTGAAGATATTTTGCAGAATCGCAGAATTTTGCTTCTGGGAAGAGACATTAGACCTCATGTACTAGACTAATATACTCATTTTATAGAGGTTAACAAAATTTACATCTAAGTTTAGTCAACTAGACCCAAAGTCACTCCTTACTGAACAAAGAGATTGCATATACACCTGGGCTTGACTTCTTATTAAGCAATAAAATGTACTTTACTCTTTTTTTAAACCTATTTTACATAATCAGGGTAAAAATATTGCAGGAAACTTACCACTCGACATAGTTCTTGGACATCATGTTGCATGAAGCTGTCTAAAGTTTCCCATCTTTTAAAAGATAAAAATAAAATTTCTATTTTATGGAAAGGCAGACTTAAGAGCTGGAAAGGCACTCTACTCCAACCCCAGTATTTTAACAATGAAGAAATTTGGGCCAAGGGGAATAAAGTGGCTTGCTCAAAGGAAGTATACATGAGTGAGGAAGCAGAAGTAGGTTCTCTATGCAAAGACTCCAAATCTACGTCTGGATTTCTAGAAGATTAAATATTAACTATTTAAACTGTAAATAGAATTCAAGAATAATTTGGAGAAGCTAAATGACTCACTGATATTTATGCTGAAAAGATGAACAAGTACACTTTTACAAAGTTAGAATGTTTAAATGCAGAATTTTTCCAGGGATAAAATTGAAAGAGCATTATTCTAGTCAAAGTTCAAACTCCGTTTTGAAAATATCAAAAGCAAGATCCTGGAGATCTAAGAGAAATTTAGAGCTCATACAACTATAAAATACTTTCTATGTACAGAGTCTATCCTAAGTCAAACACTATGATCTTGGTGCCTGAAAAAAAATTCCTCAAGTAAAATGATAAAATTCAATTATGTAAAAGCCATGAAGAAATAGAAACACTGAAATTGCCTTTGAAATTGTGAATGAAGTCTTTTCATCCAGGGATTAGATTCTAAGGATCTTACTATCTATAGAACTTTTTTTAGAGCAAATAAAAAAAAATGGGGGGGATGGGGGAACAGATTCAACTTTATGGCATATGACCATTAACAGAAGGGGAGAGAAAGGTGTGGGTAATTCCCAATATAGAAATATTCTGAATATAGAAATCGAATCTACTATGAACAATTCACATGAAACTTGCCTGAGGTTTTTAGAGGTGAATCATGAAAAATGATAAGCAGTATCTGAACCCAAATCTTCCTGACTCTAAGGACAACCACATTCCATCTACTATTCCATAATGTCTATTTCTTAGTGAAGTTTGAGAAGTTACAAATAAATAATTTTGTTTGTAAGGTTCAAGACTTTTTGAGTTCCTCACTGTTACTTCAAAGAAGAATGATGCATACATGAAATAAGACATTAAAAATACAAACACCAAAAAACCAGCAGAGAATTCTGGAAAAATACACAGGGGGAAAAAAAGAGTTCAAAAATAATTAACTACCTTGTTAATAGATACACTTAACATTTTTGAATGTTTTTTCTCTTTTGGAAATTGAAACTTCTTGATTCCTAAATTCAGAATAAAAATATCAAGTTCCAGGTGCCAATTTTAAGAGATGCTGTGTAGGTTAATTTGACAAGATTTTGTAACTGAATTATTATAAGGCGAAGGAGAGCAAGAAATCAGTGGGAATGCTATTATTGTGAACCTGTGAGAAAACAGAAAATTCTTTAGCCTATATGTACAAGAAAAGCCTATTTTTATAGACTGTATCAGGATATAGAATCTGTTGTTAATTAACTGGTGTATCAACAAAAAGAATTCTAATTACAAATGAAATTGTAGACCCATATTACGGCATATTTTAAAAGTTATCTTGAATAATAAAAACAGCTTATTTCTTCTAAATTTTGTATTAACATGCTTATGTTATGATCTGTATATGTACTATTGTTTTGAATCCTTTTTTCTCGGTATCAAATTACATAATAAAGTTCAAAAAATTCAACAACATTTACTAAGCAGTTATTATTTACAAGGCACTGGGCCAGATGATGGGAATCCAGCATGAGAAATTATACAGTCTTGTTTGCTTGGAGTTTACATTTTTACAAGAAGCCTACAACATCTACCCAAATAATTTCAAGTATATTAAAAGTAAATTAGCAAAAGGGATGTGGAAAAGCTTTTATCTAAGCAATGGGACCTGACAAGGGCTTTCTTTGAAGGAAGAATTCTATGAGTGAAGGTGAGGAAGGTGAGGAAGGTGCGCGCTGCAAACATAGGGGACAATGTATATAAAAGGCATAGAACATTTGATTAGTATTTATAAAAGTGGCATATTTCATCGGTTCATACACTGCGGCACGCTGCAACCGAGCTATTCATGATGTCAGATTACTTTCAACGTTTGATACTAAATGTGCAGACATGGCTCTTTCAACCCTAAGTCAATAACAACCCTATGTGAGGACTATCATCTCAAAGATCTGAGTATTTTTGTGGCTGACTAGTCCCTATTGCTTTCAAAAAGACTATACTAATTTAAAATTTTGCCATCAGTCTATTTCTCCACAGACCTGCTGACACTGAATCTTGTATGTAGTGTCCAGATTTTCTTACATTTCACTTTTTATTGTAAAGACATGTTTATTATTTCTAAATTTACTTTTATCATTTAATTTAATGGGAATAAAACTTGTACAGATCTTTTCTTGAATACAAATACCAAACTGTATCAAAACTGTTGATGGTGAAATTTTCATATCTTTTTCATTTCTGGATATGTTGCTTCTCTTTTATGCATATATCCAACTTGGACATTTATTTTTTCCGTGAAATTTCTTTTGTTTAAGGTTTTCAAGATTTAAAAATTCAGATCACTGAGGTTCACAGGGAGTTTGTATTAAATGGTGTCAAGTTTCTCTTCAATAATGATTATGATAGCTTAAAAGATATGTCAGAGCAGACCTAATGAAATGAGGCTAATTCCTTTAATCTTTTCCAATATATTTTGAAAATAAACACAGGAATATAATAAAGAGCTTCTTTAACCCCATGCATATTAACCTATTTTTATTCATTTCTATGTCTCACTATTCCATTTTGAGGAGGAAAACCAGCACGGATTAGGGTTTTAAATTGGAAACTGATTAATGCACCATCATACGTATGCTTAAATCAATTTTAGAGAAAATTTCCACCTCTATGAGCAAATAAGAATTGGATTTCTTCATACTTACCCAAATGATTTCGTTAGCTTTTTTGTTCCTACGGGTTTGTCACTGTGTTGTAGTTCATAAAAAACTCTTTGTAATGCTAAAGGAACACTTTTTGATGAGTCATCACCTTCTGTTGGCATCATGTATACAGCCTAAAATGAAGTTTATTAAAAGTTATAAAAATGCATTATTTTTGCACTTATTCCTGCTGTGAGAAATTTTCTGTCTTAAATGCAAATATACATTTTCTCCATTTACCTGTAATTGAGGTTTCTCAAAAAAGTTATATGGGTAAAATCTAAGGTTTTATAAGGTAAAACCCTAAAGCTCACCTTGATAAAAGCAACTTTCACATCTTAAAATGATATTACATAATTCACGTTCAGTTCATGCCAAAGCAAACTTGGTTGGCTCCTACTATTGTAAGCTAATTAGCAGATAAAGAACCATATATCATAATGAGAACATTTGAATTCAGAACACGTTGAAACATATGCCAACTAAGCCTGATTAGCAAAATGCACTTAGTAATGATAAACGCTGCTGATAAAAAGGTCTACTTATGTGCTACTTATACACTGTTTAAACACATTAATATGAAATATAAAAGGATGATGAACATATAGTTTATTTCTAAAACAGAAATCTGAGAGTGACCAATTAGAGGTAGACACATGGTTTGTAAAGCTAAATCATATTCACTGCAATTGTATTTTAAACACCTGTGTGATTAACAAGACCTGAGTGAATAAAGGCAAATTTTATGTTAACAGTGTAAAAAAATAGTCTACTAAAAGGATTTTCTTGAGTATTCTTCTAAGCGAAAAAGTACAAGATAAAAGAAAATGGATAGAGAAATATTATACACTTTACCTTGCGTAGTTGATTTGTGAAAAATAAAGTTTGTAACAAACTGTTCATGTAACAAGTTGCTCCCTGGTTCTTTAAACCAACATATCCTGTATGCTTCTTGGAATCCCACCTAAAAACAGTTTAAAGTTAAGGATAAATTGTACAAGCTACGAATGTATGTATGTATGTATGTATGTATGTGTGTGTATTAACATCCTATATTAACGTATGTATTAACTATCCTATATTAAACATCACAAAACTTTGTGTGTGTGTGTGTGTGTGTGTGTGAATCTCACAAAATCCACCTACTACATAGGATGATGGAAAGAATATTGATTTATCCATGTCAAAATGATAGAAGACTGAGTAGATATTAGCCATGAAATTTACTACTGACCCATGCAACTGAGCATTGTATTAATGAAATCAAGGACAATGATTTATAGTGAACTGGTTGGCTTTGGCGTTTCATATTTAAGAAAAAAACTTCAAATACCAGCCAGTTACCATGGAAATTGGTGATACTGGTTTAAAAAAAAAAAGGCTGAGACAACTGATGAATAAGGAAAAATACAGCAGAATGAGGACAGGTAAAATTCTACTTTAACAAATCCAACTGCAAAGTGTACCACACAGAGATCTAGCCTCATCATCACGAATATCTGTTCCAAGTCCTACCTCTAATACATACAATACTGGGCAAACTGCCTAACCAAAACCTTCCCTAGAAAAACTGCAGTTTTACAGTTGCTGATCTGTATTGGTTGAGGTGCATGTATAATCTACAGATACCCACATTCCCTAATATCGAAGAAATGAAATTAAAACAGAACTGAGTGCTAAAAATGAAGAAGAGTATTTTGAATATAGAATAAAAGCTGATGGTTTCCTGTCACAAAGGGATAGAATCCATGAACAGAGGACAGGTATGGAAAGTCAACCAAAACAATGATTTGTCTAAAAACAAAATGCATCATTAAGCTTTTTTCCTTTAAAAGTCAACCAAAGGGGCAGCTAGGTGGCTCAGTAAATACAGAACTGGCCCTGGAGTCTGGAGGATCCGAATTAATTTGGCCTCAGACAACTGACACTGTGTGACTTGGGCAAATCCATTTGCCCAATTGCCTTGCCTTCCTCCCTCCAAAAAAAAAAGTCAACCAAAGAAGACACTGAGGAAATAAAGAGTAATTTTTACTTGACAGAAGAACTAAAGATCCTTATTTAATTCCCTTTCCCATTAGGATGAAGCAAACATGATTGTGTATTAAAATGTTAATAATTCGGTAGTATGCGTTATTATTAGGGGGAGGAACCAAACAGGGAGTATTGTTTTAAAGAAAGGACTCTTAATCATTTTTGTATCAGAATTCCCTTTAGCAGCCTGGTGAAGCCAATGAACTTGCTTCTCAAAATGATTATTAAAAAAATACATAAGATGACAAAGGAAACCAATTATACTGAAAGTTATCAAAGTATTTAAAAACAAGTGTTCACAAACATCAGTTTAAAACTCCTGTTTTACAAAGCTCTCCTGGGACGTGGGTGAGCATCCCTGGCTTGTGAATGCAGGATCTCTTTGTATGCCCAAAAGGACTACAGAGTAGGTTCCTGTTTGCTGTACTGAAGATTTTCAAAGTAACTGGTGGTAAGTGTTTGCCATACTATCACTTTGAGTTAACTAAACAGTTTTCATTTGTGGGGGAAATTAGGTCATATAAAGGCTGGAGAATGGATTTAAACACAGGCAGGTCAGGGTTTTTTTTAAATTAAATTTTTGTTGTTAGTTTAATGGTATAAAAACCTCTATTTGAATAAGCCTTCTTTGGTAATTACTTAGCTTAAAATATGAAAATAAGGAGCTCAGAGGAAAGCTCTGTTCATAATACTCGTAAACTAATAATAACTTTCCAAATACTAGTGGTGGGTAATATGCTTAATTTGATCCATGATCTCATAAATATGGGCAATCTCTACAATGCGCATTGACATATTCACATCTTCATATTCTGTAGGAGTAATGTCCTACAAAAAGGAGGCATAATACTGTGGAAATTATGCTAAGCTTGAAGTCTACAGAGCCTTGAATTTAATCTCACCTTTAATATTTAATAGCTGTGTGACCATGGGAAAGGATCACACCCATTTGTAGTTTTACTTTTCTCAACTAAGTCTACTTGATAAGGCAATTAGGATCTTGGTGATCAAATTAAAGTATTTGTAAAATAACTGCAAACTTTAAAGCGCTATATACATCTTCTCTATTATCATGCAAGTCCTCCCATATATCCTACCTAGAGGATTTACTGAACCCGCTGATGGCCCTCTAGGTCATTTAATAATAATTTAACAGTCTCTCAGCATAGCAATCAGTCTATCTGCTTAGCTAGATGAACAACCCAATCAAACATTCCCAGAATACCTTTTTGACTACTTCCTTTACGTATGTTACTGTTGGTAACATTCCACAATCTACTTAACATGAATCTTTCTATTGTCTTTTGGGTCACAAATCACTTCTAATTCTTTTAAATTTTTTAGTGTTCCATGATTTGAAGGCAAAATGAATCTGTGTATCAGTAAGAAGCCTGGGAATGTTGAAAGAACTAGGCAATTTCCCAAATGTAATCCAGCCCTGCCTTTCTCCTATTTAATTATGGGTAGTGTCTTCCCAACATAAATGTGATAATGGACTGTCCATCCAACTGCATTCCATAGTCTTAAGTACAGATAGAAGCATTCTTTATTAATATGAATTTTCCTTTGAGTGATTTATTATCTTACTAAGGAAATATTCTGAGACTTGATAGCCTCAGTATAATGCCATCCATAAATAAAAAGTATTAAGAGAACCTCACCAACAAAAGGTTGGTGTTTTAATTCCTGTTCCATTTTGATGCTGGACAGAATACCTATCAGTCAAGCACATATATCTGCTGTTTTAAATTTCACTTGATATTGATAATTACAAGAACACTGAAAAAATTATTGTTGTCATATCTGCTGGGAGATTTTCTATGATCTTAACATATATGTGACATATATTCCACTGGAGGAAAGCCTTTGAGGCTATGTTTTGCTGACATGTGCTTGTAGGTGTAAAAGATGAAAGACAAAGGAAGGACTTATCTATGCTTAACTTTAAGGACATGGTCTACTACTATAGGAGGCTTACTTATATTTTTGTGGATTTGTGTTTAATTTAAAATTATGTATGGGTACAAACTGCAATCCATTCATGCTTTCTCATTCTGTGTAACTCTTCTTCTATATGGTAGCCTATTTATTTATATAAGAGGTACTTCTCAAATCAGTGAATAAATGGCCATCTTCCTTTGAAGCTACAATGTGGTATGGCAAGTATAGCCTTTTCAATGGACTCTAAGTCTGTCATACAAGAAAAAGGCTAGCTAAATCTGGAGAGGAGATTTATGTTACAGATACTGTTACATATTAATTAATGTTATAGATACTAATTTTTCAGTCACTCAAATGCTAAAAGATGTTCTGCTGAGTCATAGAAGGACTGTGATCTGAGTCACATCAATGAAATCAATAGTCCCCTCAACTACGGTAGTAAAGAGCATTAGAAATATAGTTCCTGTTTAATATATGCTGATGGTGTTGACTAAAGGAAACTTTCTGGAAGACAAAACTAAAAAGAAAAACTTACGCAACTCCATGGGGAGCATCTGCCTGTACATAGACTTCAAAAGTAACCTTGTCATCTTCTATAAATCCTTTTTCAGGATCAGTAACTTCCTACAAAATAAAAAAAGACTGTTGAATCTGTATGAGACATAACAAGGCTCATATTTACTCAGTTCTATTTTGCTAAAATTTATTTTTGGCAAGAGCAGGAATTATGAAATACATAGACTCTCTCTAAAAAGACAATAGTAATACTATTGATATGTATGTTTCTTGTAAGTAAGGATTGTTTAATTAACTGAATACCTGTTTGATCAGTAAATAGCACCCTTCCATCCCCAGTTACATCTTTGTGAAACTTCGGCAATTCTGCTTTTGACTTTTATTTTTGTAACATTTCAATGTGCAGTGCACCAAACAAGGCATAAAACAATCAATGGACTTTTAAAGAATTACTCCAGGAATACACAGACACTACCCATAGTTTAATACCAACAGTTTAATTTAGTCCTTTAAAATGTTTACTTTAGAAACAGTGATAATGATACAAAAGGTTCAAGTATCTATAATGTTATAGAAACTGCAAGTACTAATAATGATGAACTGAGCTGTTTTTGTGTTATAGATATTAGTTACTGTTCTGTTTTTGCCTACAATACAGTATATACACATTCCCAACTGGGCACAAACTTATATAAAAGTTCCCTTGCTAAACTGGCAAAACATGCAATATATGTAAGGAATTTTTACCCATATACTTAACATCTTGACGCTAAAATTCAGAGCAATTTTATGAACAGGAATCATATAGCATTTAGTGAAATAAATGATATAAAATCCAATGGTAATATATGCTAAGCACATTGTTAACTTACACTCCATGCCATGAAATTGGAAAATCCCCAATCATTTTCTTTATGAAAGAATAAGTGACTGATGCGGCGGCTGAATGATTTTTCATCATCTTTGTAATTTATTATCTTCAGCACAGCTTGTGCATGACAAGACCATGACCTGTTTTTAAAAAGTATATGAATATATGAAAGATTCAGTAGATAAACTAATATATTTAAGACACCAAAGTGCCTTAAGATCTTACTTCATATATTTAGCAAACTAATCAATCTTAAAAATCGGTTAAGAGGCAGCAAAAGCTTTAAGTTTTATTCTTTAAATTTTCTTTAATAAGAAACTGGTTGTACAAAAACAGTTACAATTTAAGTGTTATGATTCAGTATTTACAAAATATTGAATTTTTTTTCATAAAACAAAAAGAACAGTATCTGCTTTTCCTGTTGTAGCATTTTAAAAAATTGAGACCTGTGATTTCACTGATGTAGGGAGTTCCTGGTGAGGAAACTCTCTCAACCAATGCAGGTCAGCAACTATTTTGCAACCTTAGAAAGCTGCCTAGGGCACTTAAGTTAAGGAACTTTCCTGAGGTCACAAAACCAGGATGTGTCAGAGGGGAAACTTGAATTCCATCTGGCACTCTTTTTTACATCATGCTGACTGTCTAAAAATTACTCTTTTAGGAAAAAATTTACAAGCTCATTGTGTTTTACAACAGCATAAAAGTTAGTTGTTGTTCTTTAAACAACATAAGGAAGGTAATAAGGTTTTCAAATGCAATGCCCAAATGTTCTAACAATAAAGATACTGATTTTAGGTGTCTATGTACCTACATAGCAAAGGGCTGAAGTCAGCTAGCAAACTTTACTTTCTAATCTTCCTTTGTTATCTAGTAATAAAAAGGAATAAGGTGAAGCATGGGTATATAAGATTAATAATTACCATGACAGTTTTCAAACTATAAAGAATGCATAAAATCACAGAAAAAAAGGTAACATGTAGATTACATGCTTCAAGTTTGCAAAGAAAAGTGAATAGTGGAAAAATAAGAAAACTACATTCATGACTACTAAAATGCATGACCTAACCATGCTCACTCAGGTGATTTGGCAGAATTCCAAAATGGAATTTTGTACTGATGTTTAGAAAGGTATAATTTAATGTAATCTCTCCTCTATTTGAGAATTTAAAATTCTTTTTAAATTCAACTACAAGAATTACAACTAAGGACCCAAAACTACAACATTAAATTTTTAGTGGTCATGAGCAAATTTTGTTCTGGTAAATGTGCCATAATTTCCTGTGTCTTTGTTTAAAATGAAAAGTGTTTGTATGTCAGGGTATAAATTCATAGGCACTAAATTGTTTTGAACTTTGGCCTCCCTGTATTCTTCTCTTTCGAATATATTGTCTAAATTGTGCCCAAAATGAACTAGTTTTCTAGCCAGGGAATCGTCGAATCTAGAGCTAAAAGGAATCTGAGAATACTTAGTCCAAACTCCTTATTTATAGATGAGAAGGCTAAGCGTGGGAGACACGAAGGGACTTTGTCCCAGTCGCACTAGTAGCAAGCAAATAGCAGAGATAGGAGATAAACCTAAGTCCTTTGAAATCTAGATTGAATGTTCTTTCCATAACACACTATGTTGCACCTTGATTCATGAGCATGTGAAAGACCAACAAAATTAGGATGAAAGACCAGTATTTGTCCCCAATCTAGTGTGAATTATTAAGATTAAATAATAAAGGCTAGTCCTAAGCAAGCCCTTTCTCAACAGGATTAGAAAGTGATACTTACAAACATTATTAATAGCATCACTGGCCACACAGATTTATGGAACAAAAATAAGATGTTGTATTACAATTTTCTTTTACTATGCTCTACTGTGATGATTCCTCTTCTGACCAGAGAACACATAACATTAACATATGTTCTTCCCATAAACAAGGCATATTTTCTACACTCAATTTAAACATACCATTTATGATCATCAGGTCATGGGCATAAGAATGAGGAGAAAAGTACATTTGTCCCAACTTAGGAGGCTTTGAAGGAGTGCTTTTATTACTCTAATGAATTTCCTCAAGGTGTAAAATGAAAGGGGTTGGACTATACAGGGGTGGGGAACTTGGAACACGTGGCCTTCTAGGTCCTTGGGTGGCCTTTTGACTGACTCAAAGTTTTACAAAACAAATCCTTTTATTAAAGGGATTTGTTCTGTAAAGTTTGGATTCTGTCAAAGGACCCCACTTGGAGGACCTAAAGGGCCTCAAGAGATTGCAGGTTCCCCACTCCTGGACTAGAAGATCTCTAAGGCCCCTTTTAGCTCTAAATCTTGTATCTTCTATAAAGAATCATATAATTTTTAGATATGCTGTTTTATAAACTCATAATATGTGAATCAAGATTTTTCCCTGTTCTGAATACTTTTTGGAAGTTAAATGAATAACATTTTCCACATAACAGGGGATGGGGAAGATATCCCAAACATCAAAAGCCACATAATGCCCCTGTAGTATGCTTTAAAAGGTCCAGGTTTGGCAATGAAAAGTGAGTTCTAGCCCTACATCGATCACTAACTGGTTGGAGGACCTTAAGGAAAGTTTTTCTCTGGGTTTCAGTTTTCTTGCTCATAAATAAGAAGTTTCATCAAAATGATTTCTAAAGCACCTTTCAGTTTTTCTCTGGATCTAGGCTGCTTAAAAACGCAGTTTTTATCTACATTTGTAAAAAATGTAAAATTGTAAAAAAAAAACCCAAAACCCAGCACATAAGAGACAAGTCAGCAATTGTCAAATCATGAAGTGGTTTCCCTTCAGAAGATATTAAGCGAATATGATAATGCTAAAGATATCTAGCAACCTAACTACAGAACTTCACAGAATGACCCTTGACTTCCTGGGCTAGGCTATCAGGGGCTAGGAATTGTAGGAGTATAGCAACTGCCTAGATAAGGCATTTTACTGGGTTATGAACTGAGGACACAATATAATAAGGATTAGAACTTCCTAAGAATACAAAAGTATGGTAAATGGAAAGAGTAAAGAGAAATTACTTTCACATTTTCCAAAGGGAGAAAAGTCCCTGTATTAAATGTATCAAATTTGTTTAATGAAAATTTAATTAACATTATTATTTGTGGGTTTATATTGTCATCATATGAAGTGTCTTACGTGGAGTCAGATTCAGCATTGCATTGGAGAAAGAATCCTACGCTTTTTTGGTGTGGTCTGTCTGGATAAAATCGTGGCATCACCATGATCTTCCATGGAAGATTCCGTACAAAACATGGAGGACTAAGGACTGATTCACTCAGCCTACTGAAACGTTCAACTGTAAACTGAAAGGTTGCTTCTGAACGCCAGCTGGTATCTGTAAGAAAAATGGTCAGGAAATCAGAGCATATTGAATACTAAAAGCTGAAAATATTCTTCAACTATACAGATGTAATTCCAGAGGGCAATAAAATGCCAGAAATACAAAAACATCTTATTTGTTGGAAATTCACTAGCCAATCCATTAATGATTAACATGAAGCACAATGATCGTGAGCATCAATTGAATTCCAACCATTATAAAATAGATTAGTGAATGTAAACTCTAACAGATTAGTAAATGTGTACTCATGGAATCTGAAAATGGAAACAATGAGAGTAGAAATTGAAAGAATGACAGAAAATATCTATATGTTATCCACTGAGTAACCAACTTCAAGGACAATGAATGGCTTCTTAGTGAATTCAATCATCCAAACTGTTGAGAATATTTGTTCAGTGGAATGGGAAAAAACATTAAATTTCTATTGTTTCTTAATTCACTGGCAGCCCAAATGAGCCAGGGATGGAGGAAGAAAAAAGGACAATCTTGACAATTATAGCTGACATTATTTTTAAAAGCAAAATCAAAGATTTTGAAAATCAGACCCATATGTAAAAGGCCCAGGGAACTGGAAGGGAAGCTGAGAGAGAGAGACATCAACTGTTTTCTGGCTTGTAAGGGGATGAAGAAGAGGTAATATATGACTGCTTGTCTTCCAGCTAGTTAAAAAAAATTAATCACCACTAGGTAAATAAGTACCAGTTTTGGTTTTTTCTTTTGTCAGCCCCATGCTCCTAAGAATGAAAGACCTTCAAACACCAACACACAGCCAAGCAACTGACATTACAGTACATGAAGGGAAGAAAAAACTGACTTTAGAGTTAAAAGTACTAAGTTGGGTTGTTTTTTTTTTTTTGGTGTACACATTTTTGGTGATCAATTGAAAAGGCTGCTGCTGCTTCTTTCATATTTGGTTAATAGTTACTAAACCTGAAAGTTCTCAACTGAGTTGTTAGATGATGGCACCTATATAACATTTCCAGAATCATTCTGAGGGAAAAAAAAAACACAAAGGCTCTTTTTTTTCTAAACCTGGATAAATAATTCATCTTTCCCACCAAAAAATGTATTATATCATTTAATCTAAAAGTACCCCCCTAATTTTCTCTTGTGGCTAGGATAACTCATTTTTAAAAACCTCATCTAAAGTCAAGTTTTATTCTTTTCTTTTGCATTAGACTATTAGAAAATGGTGGAAATGAAGGACTTCTTGGGGAATCTCCTTTAGCGCTCTCTTAATTAAGAGCCTTGGCCTTTAGGGTTGAATTTTTTAAACTCTTTCTACCACAGTCATCTCAAACACATTCAAATATCTTCTCATTAAAAGTTAAATTCAATGTTTTATACATGGAACAAAGAGCCTCTGATTTTGATTTCAAGTTTGCATTTATTATTTGCATCATGAGTTAATTTTTTATTTAAGCAATCACCAAAAAAAGTAAAATGTACACTTCTCTTGTGCCTCTGCATAGGGAAAATATTTTCCCATTTAATTTTTTCCTCAGGGATATTCCAATTTGTGGGCACAGGGGTACAAAATAACCTACTACACGGTAGTACCTATTTGGAAAGCCTCATTACTATTCCAGTTGGTACTGAAATTTAAGTATGCCTACTCCCTATAAACATTTGGATAAATATCTTAATAAAATCACTATTGAGTATGGTAGGCTGAACAATTACTCTCTTTTCAGTTTCAAATCAGCTTTGATGTTCTCAAGACAAGTAACGCAGTAAAAAAATATGCTTTGTAAAAATCTCACTCAACCCACTTTAAAATTAGAAGGTATTGCTTCCCTCAGGTACAGCAACCAAAATCTCTGAAAAGCAAAATGCCGCCAATGTAACAGCACAGGCAAAGAAGTACACGGACTGAAATATTTTACTTCTTCATGTCGAGTAGCCCAGAGTCAGGCCATGATGCAATGTAGCAACTCATGAACTGTTAGAAGAAGTGGTGAGAGTAGACCATAGGAAATCAGCTGGGAGTATAACTGATTTCCCAGTAATTTGTTATTTTTTAAAGTTACAGAAGTTTTCAAAGTTTGCTAGCAGTTGAATTTGATCTTGAGAAAACATGTCCATCAGTTCTCACAAAATGGTAGTATTCTTTGCCATAGAGAAACTAAACTATTAAAGGCACACCTAATTTTTTGATAACTTATTTCTTTCCCCTTAAAAACTATTCAAGCAATTCTGAGGAGGAAAAGATGTCTTCTCAGAGTTTTTCCCTGGACAGATACAAATAATTTTCTAAAGAGTGTAACTATTAAGTTGGAACAAGTCTTAGCATACCAATTATTTTTTAGAGATAAAGAACCTGCTATAAGAGGAAAGGGTGGGGATTATTCAAGTTAATAGGTCATAGAATGCTTTGTGGAATGAGTTATAGAGCACTGTCTTGTGATAAAATACTACTCATAGGACTTTGCAAAACATTCTCATATCTGTTCTAAATAGTATACACAACCCTTAGAACTTAAAATTCAAGTTCAAAGTATGCCCCTTCAGAAAAGAGCAGCATTCAAACTTAAATTCACAACAAATAACAACATACTGTTTCTACTGATTAGTACATAGATGTGTTCTATAAATCTGGTGAATAATGAACCCTTATTTCTAGTTATTGCTATGATTTTCAACAGAAAATATTAGCAATATTCCCAAATTACCATTATTTATCTTACTGATTTTTAAGTACTGGTTGTGTTTGTTTTTTAAACAGTGTATTTTAACCCTTAAAAGCTATGGTAAGGAACATTTAAAACCTATTGCTAAAAGGCATAAAATTATATAAAAGTAGATTCAAGTCAAAGTATGTTTCTAACCCCTATGGTTTATTTTGACAGCTCAGCCTACAACAAACCACTTTGATAATGCCACACAAATTGAGTTTAAATCTCTATTAGGATTCTTTTTTTTATCCAAATCTGGAGATGCTCCTCAGTTAGTTGATTGTTATCACTCATTCTCCAAGAGCACCAATATGATATCACTATGTTAGAGTTGAGTTACAATGTGTCCAATTGTGGCTTATCACAGGTCAGAATGCTCTACCACAGGCCAGGAATAAATAGTACCCAACATATGGGATGGATTCTCTAATTTGTGCCGTCTCGTATTTCTTTTGGGAGAAATTCTACTAAACATAACTTGTCAGAAATGAGATTCCAGTAGATAAATAATATATTCTGGGCATTCAAAAACATTTATGATTATAGATCTATGATACTGCAACACAATCTAAAAATGAAATGGTGAAGATTTAAGATTTGTGGTAGAATCTGCTGCCCCAATTGCTCATTAAGCATAATCTGCCTAGGTTAGATATCACTACTGAAAGAGACAGAAAAGCTAAAAATGTTAGATTATTGCCTACATTCATATATAATTTTAATCATCTTAACTGAAGGAATGACTCCAGTGGTTTTTAACTTTTATTTAGGTGAGTCATGTTGGCCATAGGGTATTCTAAAATAAAGGCAGCACCCCTAAAATATCATAGAGATCTTACAGAAATAAAAATCCAATTTTAATTTGTATATATATATTTTTAAAAGAGGTTATTTTTCTAAATATGCATATTTTAGCCACAAAAAAAGTAGGACCCTAAACATGTTAAATATGTTTTTAAGCAGAACCCAGTAAAGTGGGAAAATTTATAAAGGTAAACAAATGGGGACATTAGTCTATTCTTGACCCTAAGACAGAGCTCTTAGATAGGGCTCACTTAGTAACTATTTAGTCCAGAATGTATCTGAGGTAAAAAAATCTTTTCAATGATATATCTGATAGAAGATTTGACCTCAAGGAATCTCATTACACCTCCCAAGGTAGATAGCTCTGTTTTTTATTAATTTAATCAAGCCTTAATTTTCCTTCACACAACTTCTTGTTCTGCCGTCTTTAATTACTTCAAAATGATCTTCTCATGGCAACTGATCTCAACTGTACAGGGTACCCCATCTGGATCTCTCTAAAATATCCATGTCTTACCTAAAGTGTAGTGTGACCATAACTGAACACAGTACAATTATGTTCTGACCAGAGAACAATATTGGAGGATAGGTTATTTTCATCTTATTCCTAGAAACTATTCAGCCTATAATGGAATATTGTTAACTCACTTAACTCCAAGTTTAGAAAAACTTCACATCTTTTTCATCTAGTTATGCCACTAGTTTAATAACTATGAAGCTAAAGTACAAGACTTTAATTTACATTTACTGTTAATTAAAGGAGTCTTTTATTTGATATGCTCCACATCCGTCACTTTTAAAAAATGCACGTTAGACAATTTATCTCACTTGATTCCCACAATGGCCTTACTAAAATAGTAAAACTGTCTGCTCAAGGGTAGCCCCTTGATCAGTTTTAAATCAGAAACCCAAGAGTATCTATAATCTATCACGCATCCCACACATGTACTTTTCCTATACTTGACACTGAACTCCACAATTTTAGTAGTTGT
Source organism: Pseudochirops cupreus (assembly GCA_028627135.1). NCBI lineage: Eukaryota > Metazoa > Chordata > Mammalia > Diprotodontia > Pseudocheiridae > Pseudochirops > Pseudochirops cupreus. The sequence continues at coordinate 287,596,424 of CM053583.1, read as the reverse complement.
GAACAGTGTCTACATAGTCATCTAACAAGGGAAAAAGGAAGAGTAGTGTCCAATCACTAGATCAAGTTAGTATAAGGGGGGCATCCATTCCCCTTTTAGTTATATCCAGAGTCTCATGGATAAAGTAGAAGAGAAAGAAGAATAAGCAGAAAAATAAGAGGTCCGTCTTACTTTGTAGTACCTAGGTCGCAAGGCATAAACTCCCTGAGAGTGTGCCTGCTTTCCCAACTGCTTTTGTGTAGACAGAAGTCTTTATGGCACTAAGGATAAGACTTAACAAACATATTCAGGTTTCAAGAAAAATAAAGCATATATCTGGGTCAAAGTATTAAATCCTTAGTTTAAAGAAGGGTAAAAATCTTACTTAAATCTCAGAGACTCTCACTGATGTTTCTGCCTAATATATATGCCTATATTAAGCATGTAAATAGTCCACCTTTCCTTTTTTAACTGTCAAATGAAGTGATTGTTTTCCTGTGTCAAATAGTATAATCTTTTTACCAGAGTAATTACTGCCACATACAAACCAATAAGCAATTTTAACACATCATGATCTACAATGGGAGTTTTCACACTACATGAGCTCAATGTAAATCCAAAACAACTGGGAAGCAAATTCCAGGTTTCCATCACTTTTGAAAATTACAGTCACCTACGGTAACTGGGTGGATAATTATGTTATTGATACTGAATTTTTAAAAATCGAAAAGCATATAATTTTATTTGTGCACTCATTTGAGGTTTATGATAATTCACTAAGAATGCAACCTATATCTCATGCTTAACACTATTTCAACAATCTTCTGGTTGCCAAGTCTCTTTCCCACTCCAAGTCTAGCCTCCATTCAGCTATCAAAGTGATCTTCCTAATCCTCCTGTTAAACTCAAAATGGCACCGTATTACCTACAGGATAAAACTGTATGCTGCCTGCCGCCATGCCTAGATTCTCTCCCTCTGCCTTCTGGAATCCATCTTTCATTCAGATCTCAGATGAAAAACACCTTACACCTTCTGCAAAAAGCTTTTCCTGATTCCTGTTAATGCTAAGTTCCTTCCCCCAGTTTATCCAGTATATATCTTATTTGTACACAGTAGTTAGCATGTTGCCTCCCCCATTAGATTGTGAGCTCCTTATGGGTAGCATATGTTTTTTGACTCTTTTCACCCCCAGAGCTTCTAACTACCACATTGTGAGCACTTAAGAAATGCAAACTGACTTGACTAGGTCCATTTCCCCCCTACTATTTAAGCATTTATATAGTTCTTTAAACTTTGCAAAATCATTTTATCCTCACAGCCACCCTGGGAAGGATATGCTATTATTACTCCCATACTATAGATGAGGAAACTGAGGAAGAAAAAAGTTATCTACTGTGCCACCTACTTCATGTTGCTTCTAAAACAAATGCTCACTTTTTTCTCCACTAATTTTATGAAAATCTGATTATTCCTTCTATTCCAACTCTTTTAAATAGAATCAACAAGAAAATTTTTTGTTTGACATCAAAAACACTACAATGTGTCTACACTAACAGAATTCTTGGTACATTATAGGCATAACTCAATTACAACCTCTCCTAAACAAGTAAAAGGAATAAAAAAAGAATGTGAAAATAAGTGTAAAATTTGAAGATAAAAATAAATGAATAAAGTATTTCTTTTTACTTTGTACTGGGTGGCAGAGAGTCATTTTTCCCTCCTTACCTAAATCTTTACCTTCTCTCATTGATACACTTAAAGGTCATTACGTAGTACCATTTTTCTTCCTAATATAAAGCCAGGTTTTAAGTACTTATGATGACCTGTTCAAAAAGACTATTGCCACGTCCTGGTAAATAGTCCATAGAGACAATCCTTTATTAATCTGGAATTCCATACAATTCTCTTTTTCTGATATGTAATCCTACACAAGTTTTTAACCCAACCCCTTTCCAATAATCTCTATTAAAAAAAAAACTTCTTATATGTATGTTCTATCCATTGAAGATAAAGATAAAGATAAGAAATGGGCTCTGCTATAAGTAATCTTTTCAAAATTTCAAAGAATCACTTAATATTACAACCGGAAGAGATCAGCCTAAACTCCATATTTGTCACGCTATCAAGTTATTATCATATAATTCCTCTCAATAAACCTCATCTCAAAGATTCTAAACTCCTAAAACCACCCATCTTAAATAGCACGCAAAAAGATTCAAAACACTTCAATGCCAATGGAGGACAGGAGCATCAGCTGTTTCATCTCCGGCTCCTAAAGAGCAGCAGTAATTTCTAACAATTCAGTTACCTTTATCAAAATTCCATTACACACTAGAAATGCTCTTTAGATTGTCTAAGTTAGAAATAAAGGTATTTTACTACTGTTGTTTCCTCCCTTACTCTAGGTCTATAAAACTCTTAGCATACAATCACTCTAAAATATAACAAACTAGAGTGGAGTGCTCTCTTTGCTCCTGCACCTATACCTTAATAAATACCGGTTAATTAGACTAGCATCCTGGATGCCTTTTGTAAAAAGTCTCTTTTGGCATTTCTGGTGATTGAAAGAAAAACACCAAAAATCCAACAAAAAACCACACCCACACAATTGTCCTTTTCTACACAGGGTTGTAAGTGCACTCCACAGGTAATAAAGCAGCGGGATTTAGACCACGCCTTTTTACCTTCCTCAGATATTGCCTCAGCCAGCTGACAGGGGATAAACCGCACTGTGAGAGAACTCTCAACTACTGCTGCAGTTTCTCATGAAGGCTGAACTTTTGGCAGGAGATCTGAACAGCAGTCCTTCTGGTGATGCAGCCCGTGACTGATGGTTTCTTTCAACTGCCCCGTTATTCCCCTGGGAAGGACACAACCCTCATGAGGATTGATGGACTTGTTTTTGACAGAACATGGTTTCATATCATACTGCAAGATTCCAGGGACTGCACAAAATTATTATTGGCTGGTATCTTTTTGGCTTTGGTGGGGTTTTTTTTTTTGGTCTTTTTTATTTTAAATTAACTGGTCATAGTTAGCCAAACTACACAAAAGTTTTCTTTTTTTTTAAATGAAAGAGAAAAAGTGAAAGAGGAAAGTGGTATTCAAATGATATGAATTCATTACATCTGTTTTGACATTAAATTCTGCCACTTATATTACTGAACTAATTTCCTTCAAAAACTTACTGCTGTATAACTATGTATGATCTAGGGAGGAAACCTGACCTTTCTATCTAGAGATAGTGTGTAAAAATGGAGACCATCTAAAATTGGTTTTATACCTATGAGCTATTATGATTAACAGGGAAAGTAGTGACTAATCACCTATATGCTAATGTACTAGAAACACAAAGGAAAAACCAAGCAAGCTCAAGAGATTTAGAAACTGTCACACTATTCAAAATGAAGAGAGCGATAGTCTATGTTTCACATTTTGAGCTCACATTCTTGCTACTATGTGGATGAAAAGTTGCAGGCATGAATATCAACTAAACTGCTATAAACTTTTGGTTTTAAATATTCCCAAAATACTAAAGGAAAAAAGTCAACTCAACACACTCAACATGGAATCCATAAGCTACTTTGCAATTCAAACAACAATATGCTGATGCTTTTTAGGCTAGAATGCATAAAAATGACTGTAAAGGAACTCAAAAGAAGTGCAAATGATAAATCACCTTCACAAATCGACTTACCATCCTCCATGTCTTCCTCTGTGTTATTATGTCCATCAGCCATTGCTACATTCCCATTGATGACAGGATTTTGTGTAATTCTTGGTGGGTCATCTGTATCTCCAGCTTTTAAGAGGGAGGAAAAGAAACTCAATATTTTAACTTTTAATGTCTTTACTTATAAACAATTCAACAATGAAGTCATATTTAAGTACTCTCATTGGAGACCATAAATTTTCATAATAAAAATGCTACTACAAATGGCTTTAACAAATACATTTTTAAAAACCTACGGATCATCTGAGGAGTAGTCTGACTTTTAGAAAATATAACAATACCTTTTACATTTATCTCACATACATATACACTCAGTGCACCAACATAAGGATATGCTCCTAAAAACAGACGCTCTAACCTCGAGTCTGTGAAAAATTAAAAAGAAAACACTAACATGTGTATTTCAACATAATTTAATCCTCGTGTTTTCTGCATGCAAAAATATCATACTAAGACAGGTACTACAGTAAGCTTCAGCAGATCTGTGACACACAAAACCTTAAGAACCAGTTTTAAAGGAAAACATATATCCATGTTAAAGTTTTATATAAATTAAATTATTTTGGGGCATGGGGGGAATATATTCTACATCGGGGCAACAGTTTAAAAATTACATATAGACTAATAAAGTAATATCTGAACAACGGCCATTTTTGAATGCTTTACTCAACTTTGTTATATATTTACTAATGTAAAAAGCACAATTTTTTCAAATAACCTAAAGTAAATTAAGCAAAGTAAATCTAAACTAATATCTAAAGTAAATTGGCTTTTCTGTAGCTGAGGTTCCCAGTGAAAAAACTTCCCTTTATAAAAGTAGGTGGGCATCTTATTTATTCTTAATTAAGTAGTTAAAGTGATTTGCTCAGGTTTGGGCATAACATAACAAAGTCAGTGGGAGAACTGTTCTTCCTTGCCCCAAAGTAAGTTCTCTATCCACGATAATGCAGTTGTTTGCAGAGACGCTATTAGAAACTTAGATTCAGAAAAACTATAAAACATCAATGAAAAATGGAGCAAAAAACTAGTTAACTTGTTAAACTGAATGCCTATAAATACTCCAAGGAACAACAATAATATTACAACTTAAAATATCACATCTATAATTTTACATTTATCTCATGTGACCCTGACAATACAGTGAGGCAGTTGGTTAAGCTATTTTCCAGTCATGTCCCATTCTCTATAACCTCTATAACCTCATTTGGGGTTTTCTTGGCAGAGATACCAGAGTGGTTTGCTATTTCCTTCTCCAGCTCATTTTACAGATGAGGAGGTGAGGCAAACAGGGTTAAGTGACTTGCCCAGGGTCACAGAGTAAGTGTTGGGTGTCAAATTTCAACTAAGGAAGATGAGTCTTTTTGACTCCAGCATTCTTCTTTGCTCCCCTTACAATGAGGCCAAGCAGGCAGATATTACTCCTTTTCACATCTGGAAACATTCTAAAATAGGTAAATTAATTTGCCATTAGTCAGAAAACTAGGACTTGAAGATGGTTCTACCTGAACCATTCTACACTCAACTTTTCCCAAAAAGTTACCATTGTGTTTTATAGATTGGCATTTTTTTAATCACTAAGGGAACAAATACTTGTAATCTCATTTGCAGGTGCCTTATACCCAGGGAGGTTAATTAAGTACCAATGACAAATTTTACTGGACAGCTCATTCATAAATGAATCAATATATCATACAAAGTAAAGGAATGTGTACTTTTATTTGCATACTTTGTTTTTATTGGAGTTGGGGTGGAAAGAAGTAGAGATTTAGATGTTGTTTTAATTTGATTTCCAAAAAGTCTATTTTCAGATTATCTGAAGTATCATCAAAACTTGGATTAGTTAATAAATGCTTAGGTAAACAAAAGTAATACAAATGAAACTTGCCATTTTCATTTGTGAATTTAAAAAAACAAGATGACTCTTGAAGACTAAAACTCCCATGTCAACATATGAACAATGCTCAAATACTGACATGGAACCTCCTCTGGCTACACTTCATTTGAATTCACAACAATCTGCACCCATCATCCCTAATGCTCAAAAAATATCAAATACTTTCTCTAACAAAAAATTCAGTTGCAAATTCAATGTTCTGTTATTATTTATAAATTATAAACAAGTCTTTTAAAATTAGATCTATCCATTTGTTATCTGTCTCTGTCATACACTTTGAATACTATAGAAAGAGCAATGGCTTTCAGCACCATGGACAGCATCACTTTAAATACAGGCTTGCTAGCTTGTTAGGTGACTTTATAGTACCACGAGGAAAAAAAAATTCTGCTTTTACAATATTAATACTACACAAGGTTTTCCCAACTTCATGTTACAAACTGTCTTACGTTCCATTTCTCAAGCTACAATTATTATTATACCTTTAATATAAATGAAGATATTATTTGAATTAATGTTGTATATGAAGAGGAAGATGTTTAAAAGTGTGTGTGAAATGGTTTTTTTCATATTTAATTTACAATAATTATTTTAAACAATGCATCCATAATATATGATGAGATTACATTTATATAAAATACCTTGTATTGATAAGAGTACTGCTAAAATAACTTTCTTGAAATACACAAAAATTTCTTCTAAGGTCCTCTAAACATAAAGTGTACAGAAGTACGTAAGTGTAGAGTGTATTTCTGAAAACTTTTATCATTCCCACTTTATAGACAAAGAAAAGAATGGCAGTAAAAGAGCACTGTTACTTGGAATCAGATGACCAGTATTGAAATTCCAGCTCTATTTGTGTCGTCTAATTACTAGGGTCACTTACCTAGCCCTGTGCCTCAGTTTCCCTACTAACAAAATTAGGGGGTTGAATTCTGATTACATTACCTCTGAGGTACCATTCAACTCTAAATCTATAATCCCATGACTGAGAGAGAAGACAGTTCTTTAAAAATTTGTTTGATGGTATATTATTTTAAATTTTAAAATGATATTGGTTCTCCTTTGCCTTATCTTTCCCTTATTTAAGTAGTGGGACCACATGTCTCTTTTTATATTATTTATAACAGATAGAGTTCTTGAGAATTTGTGTACTTAACTGTTCTTTAAAAATTTCTTTCACTGTGAGTTCTAATTTTTAAAAATCTCAAGAGATAATTTTAAAGATCTCTATTTAATGGTAATCTGTGTGTTTTCTGAGGGTATTTCTCTACTTTTTTTGTGTCCTCAGTTCTGTTAACAGAACCTACTATGCAAAGCTAGAGTTTAATTCTTTTTATTTCTTCTGGTTTTGCTGTGATTTTACCTTGTTCATTTGCTATTTTGTTGACAGGATTTTCTGCCCTTTCTTTTAAAACAATTTACTAATTCTGTTAGTCTTCAAAGAAACAGCTTTTAGTTTGATCATTTCTATAGTCTTTTTGGTTTCCAGTATATTACCTTCTAATTTTCCATGCCTTTTTGAATGTTCCTTGGGTTTACTTTTAATTTTTAAAAATTAATGTTCAATTTATCAGATCTCTCCTTTTCTAGTTGTAAACGTTAATTTTTCTACATGAGGACAGATTTAGCTGCATCCCAGAAATTTTGGTGGTTGTTTCATCATTATCATCCACAGAACTGCTTCTATGATTTGTTCTTGAACTTCACTGTTCAGTCTCAGAGTTAGAGAAAACTTTCAGGAAAAATCTAGGCCCAACATATCATTTTACCAGGAAAACTGAGGCTTATAGAAATTGAATGACTTATTTTAATGAGTCAAATGCCAAAGCTGGCATCAAATTAAATGCCAAAGCTGGCATTAGAAGTCAGATGTCATTTCCAATTCAGACTGCCTTCTGTTACATGGTTCAGAACCATAATTCCAATTTAAGAAATCAGTGGATCTCTTCACATTTAACATATTATCTGCATTCACACAGATATTTCACAATAACAGCTACATTTCTGGTTCCTCATTGCTCTGTAGTAGTAACGTTGAATTCAAAAAGACTATGCCAGCAGGTATAAATTTTCTCAAGCTGGAAGGCTTATAGTAAAGGCCCAATAACAGGATGAGACTGGGAAAGGCTCATCAATAAAACTATCAACATGGGTAGCTGATAAAAACCACAGATCTCTGAAAGACTGAAGTGTATTTTAGCATTTTAGGAAAAGCAACAGGACATCTTTTATAGAGTAGTGAACCTGGAAATCAGAAAACTGGGGGTCAAATGTTGCCTCTAACAATTACTAATCTTTGATCATTAGTAAGTCATTAAACCTAACTTTAGGCAACTTATGGAGAGATGTGTACCCAGATTGAAATCTGTGTCTATGAGAGTACTGGGCAGGCTGACTAAATCAATTCTGACCTATGAGTATGATGACATTGTGTGTGGAGAAGTCAGCTTCTGATTAATTGGGAAGGAAGGACAGCAGTTAGCTATAAATATAGCTTTAAGTATTTAGTTAGTGTTGGGAGATACTTGCTCAGGTAAAATCAAGAATGGATGTTTCAATTTGTCTGAGTCTCTCTGAAGGAACGCCAAGAGGGCAACAGGCCTGGGATTTTCTTAATTTTCTGAAAAACATCTACCTACATTCACTGCCTCTACTCTTCATACCAAGGTCACTTAACCCACTAGGATACAGCTTCTGTCTTTACCACTTGCAAACTGCTCTTTCCAAGGTTGTTAACAACCACCTTAAAAAAAGAAGTGGGTATCTTCTCCCCAGGTTCCTGTGATACCTTTTAAGCACATCTCTTTTTTTGCTACCTCATTATCTTCTTCTCATCTAATAACAAAATAGCTAGCATTTATAAAGCACTACATAAAAATCACATATTATTTCCTTTTATTCTAAGAATTCTAGCAGGTTAGCTTTGACCTTATCATTCCATACTTCACCTTTAAGACTTCTAACCTGATGCTCCTTTCTCACAGTGTAACTTCATTCAGTAAGTTTGGCATGATGTAAAAGGGCTCTTTCCTACCTTTTAGTCCTCTTTAGCACATCACACTGTTCAACTCATAGAACCATAGAAATACAAATTCATTGAGACTAACCTTTACCAAAAGAATTAGGCCTCCAATTCTTTTTGACAATAATCTTTTGCAGACTACTACACCCTTAAAATAGTTTTATTTGCAAACAAGTATCTGTAATGATTTGAAAGAAGAAAACATCTATCTATCTACAGAAAAATAACACCAATTGCAGCCTGTACCCAGGCTTTATATACAACAGATTTGGAAGGAAAAACAAATCTTAAATTTAGATATAATTAGAGGTTTTAGATTAAAGATCTGCAATTTTATTGGTGTAGGGTTGTGTGTGTGAATTCATACTGCATCTTCAGAAGACTGTGGAAAGAGCACTGACTGGATTCAATGGATATTTAAATCCAACTTCTGACACTACCTGTGTGACCTTGGGCAATTCACTTAACCTCCATTAACTTCAGTTTCCTCATGTGTAAAAAAATGAAAGAACTAGAATAGATGTGCTGGGAGATCCCTTCTAGCTCTAGCTATGATTCTTATCATACATGGAATCTTTAATATCATTAACCTTTCCCTTCCAGGTCTGTCTATAATTATTTGCTAGATGTGGAAAAGTCAACCATCATCTTAAATCTAGCACATAAAAAACTGAAGCCATTACCTTCTCTCTCACATCTGGATGACAGTTTTCTGTCATCAAGTTTCTGTCAAACTTAAGGCTCTAAACAAAACCTCTGACTCTTTTATTCACTATCTCCCTTCATCTACAATCTTTTACATTCTTTATAGCCTCACAAGCAACCATTAAAAAAAATAATGGAATTTAAAGTTAGCTAGAACCTTGGCTACCATAAAATCTTACATTCTAATTTTAACCATGAGGAATGTCCAGCAAAACGGAGTGACTTGTCACATAGAAAGTTAATGTCAGATCAGAGCAGAAACTATGCCTGACTCACTGTCTCGTGTTTTTCACATACAGCATACTCCTATAATAACCATAGTCCTGGCCCTTATCATGAGATGTCTGGGTTACTATTATCATAGTCTCCTGCACAGTGCCCACCTGCCTGAAGATTCCTGTTCCAAATCACCCTATTGTCTGATGCCTGAGAACAAGGGATCAGACTGAAATGCTATCTTTAGGAAGTTTTCAACCCTGGTTAAACAAATCAATGGCTCCTCTCATAACTTCATAATCATAAAATCTTAGTCTAGAATTTAAAGACTCCATAGCATAGCCCCAACTGACCTTTCCAAATATATCGCCAAATATTCTCAAAGATTTAAGTGTGGTGAGGTAGACAGAGACCTGGCTTCAAAATCAGGAAGATCTGGGTTCAAGTACTGTTTGTCACATGATTGGTGCATTCTCAGTGCCCCCAAGTAACTCTCAATTATATATAAATCACAGACTCATGTTTACTGTTTATTACATAGTACTCATTCATTCTTCACAGTCCAAAGCTAATCCTCTCTTGAGAATTCTCTACCCCAAGCCTATCTAAGTACTAGTTTAATTCAGATTCTAAATTATGTTAAAAGATCTCTTTCAGAATTATCCAAGTCCCATATTCTCCAAGTAAAATATTTTCTGAACAATTCCATTCCATGGTTCTCTCCCATATATTCCTATTGCATTTACTATTTGTGTCACACTTGGTACTTAAAGTATGTAAATGGAAGAGGGTCTCAACCCAACTAAATTATTTAATTCCTCTGGGCAGAGACTGGGTGTTTTCTCTATCCCACCAGAGCTTAGAACTGTTTTAGCACATTTTAGACACTTAATATGCAGGTGGGGGGAAAAGCCAGATCATTAGAGAGTTTGTGATTAAGCAAGTCAAAACAAAAATGTGAGTGCTGTACTATTTTAAACGTTTGTAGGACTGATTCTTTAATCTTACTACTTGATGCATGCAATAGGAAATGAGAAGATCTAAATGTGCATCCCAAGCCTCAAAGAAGTAAAAACTATGCACTTATAAAAGTATAATTCTAAGAAACTTAGGTCTCTCTGGTTCTACTTAGGATTGCCTCTATTAAAATATCTGATGTACAGAAAAGTATTATGGGCTTAACAGAAAACATATCAATAACTTATACCACAGGGTTGTTCTTAACATGCCACCTCTAAAATACAGCTTCATAATGAAATATCCTAAAATCCTGAAAATACCAAAAATAACTCAATCTGAAATAGATGACATAGGAACAAAATATAAAAAAACTTATGGTAGCAAGCTTAATAATTATGGCATATCCTTACTATTTTATCAGAGGATCATGACTGTCATAGCCTGAAAAGCCCCAATTTATAATATCAGTGTATTATGAGGAAAACATGGCCTGTGTTGCCAGGAAATTACAAAAAGAGTTGGAAGGGGGCAATATTAGTTTCCTAGCTGCAAACAAGGACTACAATTTATATAGATATCAAAAAACGAAATTAAAATAACATTAAATGCTGAGAAGGTCCAATTCCTCAGAAAATATGCAAATGATTCAAAGTAAGTAACAGAAGAAACCAGTTACATAGTGTCTACCATAAATAATATAGTTTTATGTATTTGACTTACATGCCATGTAAATAAGAGCGGGTTATGATGATTCAAAATGGAAATGATTATATCACAAAAAATTAATGCTTGATGCTAGGCATAATGAAAACATTAAATTCATTATCCAGTGAATGCAATGAATACATACTGCTGTAATATGCTTGTAAGTTGCTTGAGGGCATTGAAAAGTTAAGTAACTTGCACATCGGTCATATGTGTGGTGGGGGAATAGAGAGAATGGGGAATTCCGCTGCTGGTATTTTAGCCCCATGGATAGAGCACCAGGTCTGGAGTCATTGTGACCCTGGGGAAGTTTAACTTCTGTTTGCCTTAGTTTCCTCCAATGTAAAATGGAAAAAATGATCATTTAGCTCACAGGGTTGTTGTGAGGATCAAATAACATTTGTAAAAACTGCTCATACTGCCTGGCACATAGATACTATATAAATGATTATTCCCTTCATCTGCTTCCCCCTAATGCATAATTATAATATTACCATAATTATATGCCAGTAATTTGCCCTTAACCTCCATACCTTAATTGATAAAGACTTAACACTTGCATCTACAAGTATAAATTACAACTTTTCCAGGGAGAAAAATAATCTTGCTACAAGATATAATATCATTATGATATGAAAACAAATTCATTAGTTTTTATTACCCAATACCAAAAATAATTTATATCAAAAAAAACTTCAAAGAAAAAAACGAATATATAAATTGTATAGAAAACTTTACTAAACAATAACAATTAATTTATTTCCGTTATTCTGGCAGATTCATTACAAAAAATTGAATATGTTGGCAATTTCATTTGTGTCTTATTTAATAGATGTTATTTATATGCACTCACCAGAATCCCAAATTTATGCTATAGAAACAGATAAATACAGCACGTCATTAATGAAATTGCTCCTATCATCTGAATAATATAATGATAATAATATATTAAAATAATGCTACTAGCTTTACTACCTTGCTTTTGAGATAATGTTGGTTGGCCCTAGTGGGGTTAGTCTATGCGTATAGTAACCCAAGCAGGTATCCTACTAGAAGTTAATATTAAATTGCTGGGTTCTGTGATCCCAATCTATAACAAGTATTGGACAGGTAACTGGTTAAGAAAACACTGTCCACAAGTAAGCTACAATGGTTCAACCAGAAAACTAATGATTAAAATAATTCACAGCAATTTGATAAATCAGAGAGTTCACTCACAGAAAATTCTATGAACACAAAAACAAAGTGATTAACTTCTGAGATTCTAGAAATGTCTCGTGTATACAATGTTCTTTCAAAGAGAATAATTACAAATGACATTTAAAATAAATACATCTATGCTAATTAATAATTTAAATGGTTTCCACTTGCCAATCTTAACCTTTATTTAGTTCAAATTTTCTTGACCAAGTTATGGCTGACTAGCTCAAACAGCTAAAAAACAGGTCTCCTGCTTTTGTTAATATTCAACTTTTAGATGTCACAAGCATAATAATCATAATACCATTAGAATTGATAAACTGAAAGTTCATATGTAAATCATATCATAAAATCCTACCCATAATATCAAGTCACAGACAGATCCTATTTCTGTGGAAAATGGAACAAGCCAATTAGAGTTCTAAAACAAATCCACAAGACCCAAACATAAGCAGAAAATACTTTCAGTTATTGAGGGGGAATTCTTTGGGAAAAAAAAAACACTTGCAATCTGAATATATAAAGACATACACATAAAAAAAGCACAAAGTACCTTTTTAAAGAAGAGCTTTTACTCTGGAGTAGATATAACACATACACAAAAGGCCTATACTTGGCCAGTTTAAGATCTGTATTTCCTCCACTATTATTGAAGATGCTCAGGCTTTCTCTTCCCACTAGCTTCCATTTGTGATGTCATAAGTACAGAATTACTAACTCATGCAAGACGATCTGTCTATTGCTATGGAAATGATAGTATTATCACTAATTCAGCATTTGAAATTTACTAGCAGATGAAGCAGGCAAAGAAAAAAATTATAATTTGTTCATTTCATATAATTTCATAACTTTTAAGTTTGCAGAGTAAAGCTTTGGGAAAAAAAATTTTTTTTACACCACAAAACAAAAACACCCTGAACTTAAAAACTAGGGGAATATTGTCACCAACTATGTAGTGCTTTCGTCCAAAATAAAGAGTGCGCTTTGATTCAGTCTCTCTTCAAAACTGTCTCAAACTTCTAAGCTAAGTTAATTTTCACTTTAATGATAAAAATATATAAATTTAACTAGCTGTTAGCTTTTAAAACTTTCCCTAAAGAAAATCTGACGTCATTGTCACTATATCTTAATTTTCTTTTATGAACTCAGCTCAAAAAACTGCTTAGCTTTCACTTGCATTTAAAATGCTGCTTTCTCCCACTCTGTCAATCTCATAGCTACAAAAAATAAATAAATTCTCCCCTTTATGATGTCCAGATCTTAGAGCTCATGCCTCCACTCTGGCCCGGCAATATTTTATAACTTGCTTACACACGACCTCCCCCAAACTTCAAAAAGTAGATCAGCCTGGTCTACTTTTGCAACTCAGATGCCTAACATTAACTACCACACCACTAATGTCTATGAAAGGTTTGAAGCATGCTAGGTCCATTTCATTAGATTAGTAAACTCCCTTCAAAAAAACCTCTCTTTCCCTCTTCTCTCCTATTAAAAAACTGGTTTTCAAAAAAAGCATTTTTAAAAGTCAAAGAACTGTAAAAACATCCAAAATATTAATTGGCAAATGCAACAGCATATATAGGAAGATCAGCATTAAGAAAGGCTGCCAAACAAATAACCCTAATAGAGTGGCATCTCTTTATTCATTATGAATTTTACAAGCTAGTACCCAAAAGACACAGAGAGAATAAGGAGGATTAGGAACAGATGTATGATGGGCGTGGGGGGACTACTATACCACATGAAAGAATAAACATGTAAATTCAGGCGGTACATGAGATCTGCCAATTTCAAAGCTGTGAGTTTTGTCACTGCTTTTGTTGAATCAGAAAGATGCAAAAGTGCCTAAGTTAACAACCTCACTGGAAAACAAGCAGGATAAGGCAGCAATTTCCAAACTGCAACAGGCAGTTTGCACTCCAAAACTGTGTGGGTATGTCTCTCTGAAAACACCTGGCACAACTAGAGCATATAAAATCATTCACAATTATAGAAAATCTATTGGCTAAAGGATAATTAACTAAAATGATTTTTTTTAAAGAGCTAAAGTTAAAACCCCATCAATTTAGGAAAACTGAAGAAAGTGTAACTTATTTTTTAAAAGAAATCAAGAGAGGAGGATTCTGGGAAATTGGTAAAATGGGTCAGAAAATTCTAAGCTCTCAAAACTTTCCCCTATGAAAGAGATGAAATAGCACCTTAGGGAGAATATAATGCTAAAAATAAAAAAAGAGTAGAGGCAAAACAGGGGACTTCTTGGGACAATCAGAGAAGACATGAAGAAAAATCCCAGGATGAGTTTTCATCTCTGTGAAGAGTAAACACCTCCAGGACTAGGTCCTAGATCTACTTAAACAAGTAGCAAACCTTGGGATTAATTAAGTTGGGAGGCTGCCTTGCTCACAGTCAGGAACTTTTACCCCAGGGGCACTATGGGGAGCCAGGGAAGATTGAGGGAACCTCTGCTGACAAGGAACACCAGACATAGCTGTGCTTTGAAGACACTGGGGGAAAAACTAAAAAGCAATCCAAGAAAAACAAGATTATGAAAAGAAAGTCAACCAATTAAAAGGAAAGGCAGAATCTTAGGGAATGGGGGGAGGATTGCGCTGTAAGAAGGAACCAGTGTCCACAGGGGTTGAGTGCAGAAAGCAGTGGGGCAGAGACACCACTCACCGTGGGCACTTATAGGAACTGGAGGTCTTGGTTTATGTTCCAGGCCAAGAGGAAGAACTGAAGGAGGATCTGGGGCCAGAGGCTCCATGCCCCCTCCACACCCCTGAACAAGAGGTGCTTAAAAAAACTAACCTATCACAAATAAAAAAAATTATGCAGAGGCAAAGGAGAAAGACTCCAATCACAGAGAGTTACTATGGGAATAGAGAAGATTGGGGTTTATCTTCAGAGAATACTGAAACAAAGAAATTCTCTTCTACCCCAAAATTCTCTTCTTCCCCAAAAGAATTCATAGAAGAACTTCAAGAAAATCAAATGAGAGAGACTGAGGAAAAACTAAAAAGCAATTCAAGAAAAACAAGATTATGAAAAGAAAGCCAACCAATTAAAAGGAGAACCAGAATATTAGGGAAGAAAATGAAAATCAGAATTGGGCAAGGGGAAGCCAAAAATCAATAATCATAATAAAACAGAAAAAAGAACGAAAAAATAGAAAAGAATGTGAAATAACTCATAAGAAAAACAACTGATCTGGAGAACAGATCAAGAAAACATAAAAATAATTAGACTATCTGAAAGCTATGAACAAAAAAAAAATCTTGATACAATGATACAAAAAATAGTTAAAGAAAATTGTCCTGGGGGGCTGAGCCAAGATGGCGGAGTAGAAACAGCACTTCCGTGCGGCTGCAGCTTCTACCTCCTACAATACATGTAAACAAAATGACTCTAAACAAACTGCAGAGCTACAGAACCCACAGTGACAGAGAGAAACAAATCTCCCACTGAAGGAAGCCCAGCAGGGGCCGAAGGCAATCCTGTCTTAGCTGTGGTTTTAGCCTCAGGGCAGCCCCAACCAGCCTGGGCTAAGCAGACTTCATGAGAGTAAACTACCAGTAGTTGTAGTGCTTTCCAGACTTTTCAATCCATAAATGCCAAAGACAAAGTAAAAGGTCAGTGTGGAACTTTGTTGGTCCAGGGGGAGATAGAAGGCTACAGTTCGGCTGCTACCCCTGGAGCAAGAAGCTGTAGAGGCAGGGTAGCTGCTTCAGAGCTCCTGGCCTGCAGATTGTAGGAGGGCCAAGTGACCATTCATAGGGTAAAGTGCCATTGCTTTGACCTGCTTGGATCCAGATTATGGTCTTGGGTGGTGGTCATGGGGTGTGTGACCAGCGAGTCAGAGCGTGTGGGGACTGTAGGGAGAGTGGCCATCTAATAGCTCTGGCAGCTGCAAAAATCCCAGCAATCTGGGACATAGTTCTCTCCATTCTGGAAGCAGAGTTCTACCATGGCAAAGAGCTCAAAAGTCAAGTAATTGGCTGCCAATATGAGCAAGCAGAGGAAGCACACACAGACAGACCACGGAATTCTTTTTTTGGGGACAAAAAGGATCAAGGCACGGAGCATGAGAAAGACAGCAAAGTCAGAACTCCTGCACCAAAAGCCTCCAAGAAAAATATGAATTGGTTACAGGCCATGGAGGAGCTCAAGTAGGATTTTGAAAATCAAGTAAGAGAAGTGGAGGAAAAATTGGGAAGAGAAATGAGAATGATGCAAGAAAATCATGAAAAGCAAATCAACAGCCTGCTAAAGGAGACCCAAAAAAATACTGAAGAAATACACCTTAAAAAACAGATTAACTCAAATGGCAAAAGAGGCCCAAAAAGCCAATGAG
>CM053583.1:287551477-287569329 GCA_028627135.1 Pseudochirops cupreus | reverse complement strand
AGAGTCCAGTTCGTCAAGGTTGGTCATCACACATACGATGTGTCTGTGATCGTGTACAAATTTTTCCTGAACCATTCATCTATTAAAAGTGAAGGATAACAGACCTGCAATGTAAATGCTGAATTGGCACCCAGAGGATTTTCAAAGATGTGAAAAGATGGGACTTGAGCATGTCTGGTCTTTTCTGTCCTCACATAATTTAACTTTTCAAGCTATTCCCATGCCTGGTTTATACCTCCACCTCAGAAATTCCCTCTCTTCTTTCGAATAGGAGCTCAAGCATTACTTTCTACATCAAGTCTTTCTTGATCTATTCCCCCACCCTCCAATTCTGGTCATGGCCTAACCCCAAGTATCTGTATTATTTTTGTTTATATTATTTATGCTCATATACATACTTAGTGTCTCTAATAAAATGTACATTCCTTGTAGATGGGGACTATTTGATGCTTTAAATTTATTTCCAGTGCTGAGTTCAATGACTGGAAATATAACAGATGCTTAATAAAGCAGTTTGTAGATTAATTGGTTATTGCATCGATCCCCTAAGGTAAGGGGCAAGAATCATTCAGAATGAGAAAAAAGTTATAGTCCCTCCCTTGGAGGGCATACAAACATTAATAAGATCATGGAATAACCAAAGTATACTCAACTATACCTTCTGTTCAATGAACATGGAATTCATACTCTACTAAATGGCCCAAACCACAGCTGAAGAATATACTGATTATTATTCCTATTCTAAAAAAACTACAAGGTATAAAAATGGTTTAGAATTTTTAAAATGAGCATTTCAGTAGATATGTAAAGGAACCTAAAGAAGGTTACAAATGAAACTGTACCAACCTTTATTTCATACCAACTGCTTTTAAAATGTTTTTCAACATGACTAATGTGGAAATATGTTTAACATGATTATATATGTATAACCTATATCAGACTGCTTGCTGTCTTGGGAAGGGGGAGGGAGAAAAAAATTTGGAACTCAAAATCTTTCCAAAAATGACAGTTGAAAATTGTCTTTACATGTAATTGGAAAAAATACTGTTAAATATATATGTATACATATATACATATTCCACACATTACTGTCAAAACTCTTCTTCCTTTGGAACTTCCTTCTTTTTTCTACTGTGCATTTTTTAAAATGCTCCAATGGTTTTCGTGTGTGTGTGTATTTGTGTGTGTGTGTATGTGTATTACTGCTGGCCCTCTCCTTCCCCCTCTCAATTCCTCTTCCCTCCTCTCCCCATCAAAAATCCTATTCAAGCAGAATGAATCCACACACTGGACATGTTTAAAAAACGTGTCTCTTTCTGCACCATAAATCCATCACCTCTGTCAGAAAGAAACAGGTTTTAATATAGGTGCTTTGGAGATACTTTAAGAGTTCTTTAAGACTTCCAAATTTGTTTTTTTACAATGCTGTTGTCCTTGCAGAAATTTTTTCTCTTCACTCTGCTCACTACCTCTGTATCATATTACCCAGGATTCATAGAAATAAGCTCATTCAACATTACTTATCGCTCAATAATATTCCGTTACATTAATATACCACAATTCATTTAACGATTCCACAATCCCTAAGATTCAAGTTCTTTTCTTTGTTCCAGGATGAACACATTTAGAAATGAAAATGAAATGTTTTAAAAGTTTTTTTCTTAGACAAATATACTATTGCTTTTAAAACAACCATGCAAAGCTATCTCCTGCTTACTATCAAGAATTGGTACACAACGGTTATGAAATAATCGCTACATCTGTTTTTATTTTTTACTATATTTAATTTGTTACAAGGAGGTTATTTTGTGGTAGCAGGGGTACAAATCAGGAAAAGGGACTTTTCTGTTTTTCAAAAAGAAAAAAAAATGCAACCCATCAACCTAAAAATTGTTTAAAATAAGTATGAGAAAAATACAAACTGAAGTAAATCCGAACTACTACTTCGCCTTTCTCAAACGTGCAGAGGTAAGAAGATTTAACGTCTGAGGGACTGTGGGAAACCAAAAACTTTATAATTTGCTACCAGTAAAAATACAAATTATTTTCCAGAATGGTTGAACCAATTTGGAAATGTGCAAAATAAGTCACTAACTTGTTTCTTGGTGGTAGTTTCCAAATAGATCAAAGATGGGAAGTGGTCTTTATGTACACACACACAAAAAAATGGAATTTTAAAAAGTGAAAACAATGGCTAAACAAACTTGCAGTGTGGGCAGACTTGCTTGAAGCAATGTAGAGTGGGAAAAGACCAAACAAAAAAAAGTAGGGACAAAAGAACAGAATGATACTACAACTTTAAATAAAAACAACACTAGAGAAAAGGTCCTTCCCTAATCTCAGGTTAAATAAAACAGAATGCTTCTAAAGTGGATGAACTAATGAAATAAGATTATTTTTATGAGAAGCCCTGAATATTAACAAGGCGGAGATGATCACTCAATCTCAGAATTTTGATGGGAAAGTGAAGCATAGCCTAACATGCACCTTAGATTTCAGGAAGAGATTTCAAAATGTAAAAATGGTAAATCCCAAATCCCTAGAATTTCATACAAGGGGACAAAACACACACAAGAGGGTTGAGAGGCACAAGAATGTCATTCTGAAGACACAAAGGGAAATTATTCTGATGAGAAAGAAAAAAGGAAATTTAGCTAAAGAGAGAAAAATGAATCACTAATTAACCAGCTTACCATTTAAAGACACGTTTAGAAAGTGGAAGACTTATATGAACTGATGTAGAATGAAGTAAGCAGTATCTTGAAAACTATATACACATTATGGCCTGAGCCCTGTAATTATAAAGAAAAAGCTTGGCCCCAAAGATGAAAAAATACACCTACTGCCTGTCTTTGCAGGAGGTGAGGGAGAAGGTGCACTCATTTAGAGCTGTGATGTGCTGCATTCATTGTCAGACCTGTTAGATGCACTTATTAGCTTCGGAGAACTAGATTTTTATTTCCTCATTTTTTAATCTTTGTTTCAAATAGACTGCTTTCTGGGGAGGGAAGAGGTATTCAGAAATGAATGTGAAAAAGATGAACATAAAGACTAGACAACAAAAACAAAAACAGGTATGGTTGGTTTTACTGAAATACCTTTTTTTTCAGGTGTGGCTTTGGAAAGAGGAGAGAACATAAGGAAATCAAGGTGATCTAAAAAGATACAGTAAAAAGAAAAAGATAAATTTGTCATGCCAAGCTATCCTCATTTTGTTTTCTAACAGTTTTAATAACGGATAAGGAGAATATTGTTGATGAAAGCTTCTCATGTTAAGTCTTGTGCACAAAAGTCAAAGAGATGTAGATTAGGTACTAGTAAAGTTAGGTTGATCTGAACAGTTGAATGGCTGGAATAGTTATTGATGACTTTATTTCAAACTGAGAGGATATGTATAGTGGAATACTTGAGAATTCTGTGTTGATCAACTGGTACAGTCTGGGACTAAAAATAAAAAAGGGGGGCAGTTAGGTGGTGCAATGAATAGAGCACCAACCCTGGAGTCAGGAGGATCTGAGTTCAAATGTGATCTTAGACACTTGACACACTGACTGTGTGACCTTGGGCAAGTCACTTAATCCCAGTTGCCTTGCCTTCCCCACTTTGTGGGGGGAAAAAAAAGAAAAAACCCTTATGAAAAAGATCTAATAAGTGTACTTTATTAATAGTAGCCAAAACATTTTGCAGACAAAAGACAGGGAAGGCACAGGTTCCATCCCTCTGCTCATGCCATCTAAAGGTCTCAGTTACTTGGTTCTTACCCTAACAGGGATGACAGCACAAATCCAAGAAAAGGCCAGTCCTGAGCCAGAGCTCTAGGCTGGGTCTAAGTCATCTGAGGTTGAAGAAGGGAATCTTTTATGGACACAAGTACAGAGATATTGGCCTCTTTCCAAGAGGCGTGATTCTGAGATGAAGAAAATTTCCTACTTTTTATAACATACCTTTTTATAACATACATGAAATTAAGGAAAAGGTATGTGCATATCAGATTATCTTTGGTGATTTGGCAACTACTGCTGATCCAAGAGCTTTCTCTCTCCAGCCTATCTCTATCTAATTTGCCGATGACACCAAGCTAGATGACACAAAGGCTGAATCAGGGTCAGGACTGACAATACTTTACAGTTTAATAAAAACTAAGACTGACTGAGATTAAACTTAATAGGAATAATTGTAAAAGTTTACATTTGAGTTTCAAAAAAATCACTGTCACAGGACAAGATGGAAAAGGCTTTGCTAGACTAAGCAATTTCTTGGAAAAGACATGGAGTTTTTATATGAGAGGCTTATTTTTTTTTTATCATTCTTTTATCTTATTACTCCTAAATATTTTCCTTGGCCTCACTGGATCCCTCCTAATTCCTCTGTCCACTACCAATTCCAGCACTACATCATCCCATCCAACCTCCCCTCCATCCTTAAAAACCCTCAGTAGATCTTACCATTCTCTATTGTCTTATATCTCCCTCCTCAGCTGAAATTGCTCTACATCCGGTGCGCCATCCCACTTTCTCTGCAATCTGTTTTCAGAAGTCACTCAATCAAGCTGCTCTTTACTATTGATCTCTACTAAATTCAATGGCTTTTCTCAGTCCACATTCTTCTTGAACTCCTTGAGTCATTCAACACCACTGATTACTCTCTGGGTTTCTGTGTCTTTACTTCCTCTTAGTTCTCACTTGTGCCTGTCTGCTCTTTCCCAATTTCCTTTGGTGGTTCTTCATGTTATGCTCACTAATAAGAGTGCAAAGTTCTGGCCTGGGCTCTCTTCTCTGTTGTCCTTATATCTTCTTACTTGATCTCAACAGTCCCTATGGATTAGATGAACATTTTCCTGAAGATAATTCCCGCAGCTATATAACCAGGTCTCAACTCTCTTCTGAGCGCTAGTTCCATTATTACCATACTACCCAGTCAACTTAAGACATCTCACATTCAACTCGTTCAAAAGACAACTTTTTATCTTTCCCCAAAATGGACTCATCTCCCAAACTTCCTATTACTGTTGAGGATACTATTACCCTTCTAGTTACCCAGGTTTGCAACCCTGGAGTAATCTTGAACTCTTTAAGCAAACCACACATACAATAAGATGCCAGATGTTGTCTATCTCCTCTCCACTCACATGAAGACAATCCTAGTTTAGACATTCATCTCTTTCCTGAACTATTGCAATAGTTTCCTAATTGGTCTCTCTCAAGTTTTTTCTTTCTCCAAATCATCCTCCACACAATTACAAAAATGAGTATTCCCAAAGCACAATTCTGATGACGTAGCTGGGTTCAAAGAATTCCAGTGGCTCCTTCCTACTAACTATAGGATCAAATCTAAACTCCTCCAACACTGAAGGCTCTTGATAACCTGGCTCCTACCTTTGCAAGTCACATTACTCTCCTTGGCAATACAGCCAGGTGGACCTTCACACAATATTCTTTCACCTCCATGTCTTGGGATTTGTCTAGAATCACTCCTCCTTTGCCGTCTTTTCTTCAAGGCTAAGCCATCTTCTACACAAGGCCTTCCTTAATTTCCTAAGCTGTTTGTTTTTCTCCTCACACACACAAAAAATTCCTTGTTTTGAATATACTTATATGTCAAGAGTCTTGATAAGACTATGGTTCCATTTCTTTGTTCCCAGTAACTGGCACACAGTAGGTGCTTTAAAAGTTTGTGAACTGACAGAAGAATGAGCAGATTGCCAGAATGCAGACTCTCAATATTTCTTGGATGCAAAATGTAACACAATTCAAGATGCCCAAGGTTTTGCATGCACTGAGAGTTTGTTTGAAGTGAATGGGAATAAATAAGAATATCCATTGCTACCGTTTCCTCAAAACAGGCTACAATGTAGTAAGTTGTACACAGCGAAATACCCATCCTAAATCCAGTTTTAGTTTTCAAATCAATTTTACATTTGATGCAGATGATTTTAACAATACATTCTCTTTTATTTACATATCATATAACTACAAGTCACATTCCCAGTGTGTAAAGGTTAAAAGGTCAGAGTTGACATTTAGTTTCCTGATAATGAATTCTAGTAAGGAAAGAAGAATGATATTTTAAACAAAACAAAGCTATAATTACCCAAATCTGCCTAATTATATTAGTGGTTTTCATTAGTTTAAAAAAAAAAAAGAGAAACTTCAAGCATCTCCCATCTCCTATGTCTCAAACAAAACCCTATTTGATTCAACTTTTTCAGTTAAAACTAAACTAATGGATAACAGGACAGTTGTTTTATTTCTTCCAAGTTCCACTAATACAGTGACTTGCACACACTAGGTGTAGGAGCTAAATAAACACTAGTCAGAAATATCAGAGTAGAATATTGTCTGGAAATGAATTGAACTAGATGACCTCTGAGACTCTGTAAAATGTCTGTCAAATTGAATTATTTTTTGTAGTGGAATGTATTTGAGTTCAAACCACTACAACACTAATATACTACAGAGTACACTAGGTCAAGCATATAAATTTTGCATAATAATTTCTTTCTTTCATCGGGTCCTAGATGATCTAGATTTTAAAATTATCTTGCAAATAAATACCTGATTAGAAAAGCTGTGAAGTCTTAGTAGCTATATTCTTACTTTATTTCCCCCTGTGAAATATGATTCTTAAATTATGATTTCCAAAATATGAAATAATTTTGAAAAACACAAACTTTTAAGTGTTTTTTTAAAACTGCTAAAGAAAACACATCTTGTTTTCAAAATAAGCAAGACTGAGAATTTTCTTTAGAAAAACTAACCTCTAGATCTGTTAGAACATATGAAATATGTGAGTGAAATTAAAATTATCTGATTCCCACACACAAACTGGACGACTATAAAACCCATCAAAAATAACTTTGCTAAAGTCAGACTAACACCAAAGTTTTAATAAATGCTTTCCAAATGATGCAAAGTTTTAAGGAATTGGGGGGTGGGGGGTGGGTAAGAAGAGACATATTAGGTGGTCTCATTCAAGTATTCTACATTTGGAAAGCAGGATTGGGGAAAGGGAAAGTTTGGGAAATGATAGGGAATCAACCCAGCAAAGCCCACCTGAGGCACTGAAAACAATTTAGTAGGTGAAGTTAGTTTAGTTTATCTTGGATTTTTTTTTTCTAATAAGAAGGTCTAGAGTCTAGACTCTAGAAACCTGACAATGCAGATCACAGAAATGAGGATTTGCAATGTTAAAGGGGCAAAGGACTTGAAGTGCAGTAGGTAGGAAACTACAAAAATGTTAAGTTATCCTTTGCAGGGCTGGGTTTGAAAGCAAAGAAGACCCAAGTGGATGAAATGGACTGTAAGGATTAAAGATAAATCATCAGTATCAAGAAGCATTTAAAATACCTACCATGTTACAAGCACTGTGCCAGGCACTGGGAATACAGAAGACAAAATAATTATGGGACTGAAGTTTTCAATCAGGGCATAGAATAGGCTTAGTGTGAATGAGAAAATGTTAAATGGATAAGCTTAGGAGGGATGCAGTCAGAATTGAATCTCCAAGTTTTGGATTTTGAAAGTAGTACAAATCCAAGACATGGTGAGCTCCTATGGGACCATGCAAGTACCTGGAATAGCCACTGACTTCTCTCCCCAAAGACATTTTGAATAAAACTTTAAAATATGAGATAATGAGTACTCAAATGCAAATATCCCAAGTAGATTTTTATTTTTTGGAATATTTTGTTTTTTCCCAATTATATGTAAAAGCAATTTTTTCCATTCATTTAAAAAAATTTTAGCGTTCCCAAATCCTTTCCCTCCCTTTTCCCCTTCCTGAGAGGGTAAGCAATTTGATGCAGGTGATACATATGCAATCACGCATGACATTTCCATATTAGTCATGTTGTGAAAGCATAGGCCAAAAAATCCCCCAAAACAAAAACCCAGTAAAAACAAAAGTAAAAAATAGTATGTTTCAATCTGCATTGAGACTCTATCAGTTCTTTCTTTGGAGGTGGATAGCTTTTTTCATCATGAGCTTTTGGAACTGTCTTGGGTCTCTGTACTGCTAAGAATAGCTAAGTCATTCATAACTGATCGCTATACAATATTGCTGTTACTGTTTACATAACTTGTCTTTTTAAAAGAGAGCATAGATTTGGGAAGTAAACTACTACCTGCCCAAAGTTTCAGGAGACTTTCTTACCTAGTCATCTGATAAACTATTTTGGTAGAGGCAAGGGTGAGCTGTCTATTTATAAAGATCTCAGTTAAAGTGAAAGAGTAAAATAATAGTAATAGTAACAATAACAACAATAATAATAAGGAATTAAAAATAAAGTAAGAGAGTCTAAGGATATCAAAGCTTGCCTGTCACTGAGAGTTTTGTGTTGCCCTGGACATGAGCTTCCCTACTCATATACCTTCCTGCTAGGATTCTCTAAGTATGTGCCTACAAACACTACTTGAAGTATGACTATATGAATATACTGTAATATTTTGGTTATTCCCACCTCTGCTTTCTAGTAAGTAAATGTTTTATCATGATTATTCTTGATTTAACTTGCTTTACAAAATGTTTTGAGAATTTTTAAAAAGTGAAAAAGTATAAGCTTGGCCTCAGAAGAGATAAAGGCAATTCCTCTTCCTTCTTTGCAGAAGTAAGGGGCTATGGGTACAGTATGTTCTATGAGGCTTAGACAATGTGCTGGTTATTTTATACTCAATTGCCTTGCTTTTCTTTTAAATCTTTTTTTTTTAATTAAAGAGACAGATCAATGGGTAGGGATGAGGGACTATTCATGCATATATCAATAAAATTCTAAAGCCTGAAAGTCTGTTTCTTCTTCTTGCTATTAATTTCTTATATGGATTTAACTGTTCAAATTCTGCTATACACAATAGAAATAAACCTATGTAATTTACCTATGTAATTTAACTGGTATGACAAACTTTCTCTACTAACACAGGCCAGTAGCTTCTCTGCAATTTATAATTTTTGAGAGTTGCCTAACACTGAGGTCACACAACCAGCATATATAAATAGCAGCTTTCCATGCACCATATATGTACCAGGTTGCTTTTCTTCTAGTGTAAGTTGAGAATGAATATAAATCTGCCAGACATTCTTACCCTTCTGTAATGACGTTCTTGATTTTCTGTCAATGTTTTAAAATCTAAATTCCTCTTCAGGTAACAACACTGTCATTCCTGTTTTTGAATTTGCAACTGCACATTCAAACTAACTTCAATTTTAATGAAGCTTATGTCTTTGTATTAAGTGTGTTTCATATAAGAAAAAAATTGTTGGAATGGAAGTGTCAGTTTTTTAGAATGGACATCAAAATGAATACTTCAGGTAAAAGGTCAAAAGCCAAGGGAGGTAAAAAGGCCTTCAACTATAAAACTGTATGCTAAGCATACTATAAATAAGTTTAAAGTAGCATACGTTATTACACTTAATAATTCAAACTTGGAAAAGTTTACTTATGACCAATTCATAATTCATAGCTACTCTTTTTGAATTAGCAACACTGTAACTATTACTATGCTAAAATCTGCCAATAATAATGTTTCTAGCTGGAAAATACCAAGTCTAATTCAGAAGAATCATTAAAAAGTGGAAACAGATGCCATAGAGATAAAAAGGTAAATTTTTCCTTTTCTTTTACAAATGACCAACATCATAATTCCAATACAGGAGCAATTTTGAAGTAACAATAATTCAGTACAACCAGAAACCAAAGAAGCACACTACCTGAATGTGGGCATACACTTCTATATTATTCCCCAAATCTTTTTCCAAACTGTATTTTACAAAAGTGTACTATTTGGTTAAAGAGATCACCAACCATTGGAGATCCTAAGAGCTACGCATAGTACCTTGCAAAATGAAATATGTCTAAACTTCTGACTACAGGAGTTGCCTAAAAATGTCAGGTTTTGTACCTTCTTTATTCACAACCAGGATTTAGGCAACGATAGAATTATGGCACAAACTGTCACAGAAGGCATGTCTGTGTTTCCACTCATCTCTTTATCCATTTCTAAAGAGGTGGAAACATGGTTCTTTGAGTACATAGACAGGAGAGAAAAAAGAAAACCCAAACACTCCAAAACAACTAGAACAAGAAGTTTCAAGTTAAAAAAAGAGTTATCAAAAAATATTTAAGTTTTAACAACTCTGGACTCCTTTATTCTTAATTTTCCCCAAATCTGGGACATAATACATATGTGAACCAAGTGTTCTTAAACTCCTATTCAAAGCCATTTTATAAAGAACGCTATTCACTAACTGACAAACTGCAGAATAATTAAAAGTTAGTCCTAATAGGGACTTTAGATCAAGATATCTTAAGTCCTAGAATTTTGATGATTTACTCAAGGTCACAATAAGATAAGGCTTAAAAGATAAATCAATTGTCAACCCACTCTCAGTGGTGCAGTGGATAAAGTGCTGGGCCTGGAAGTCTCATCTTCCTGAATCCAAATATGGCCTCAGACACTAACAGTGTGGCCCTGGGTAAGTTACTTAATTCTGTTTGCCTCGGTTTCTTCATCTGTAAAATGAGCTAGAGAAGAAAGTGGCAAACTGCTCCAGTGTCTTTGCCAGGAAAATCCCAAATGGGGTCATAAAAAGTTGAACACAACTGAAAATGACTAAACAACACCACATAAAGTTCACAGGATTTAGAGTGTGAAGGGTTTAGGGATCAACTCCCGTGTTTTACAAACTTAAAAAGGAATATCCAATATGGTTACAGAAAAGGGTCTTTGTATACATAATTAGATAGTAACATGCATCCAAATATGATTGTTAGTACGCACAAGTTAAAGGTAAAGTTGTCCAAAAAGAAATTAAGTCTATACACTAGCAGTTTATGAAAATCTGTAGAAAGGACAAGACAGTTATAAGACTTTCAATAAAGATCAGCCTTGGAGAGTAAAGGATAACCAAGGGACAATTCAAGTATTGCAGAGAAGGCCTCAAATTATTAAAAAGGAATATTTCAACACTACAACAGATTGTCATATTAGTTTTAGGAAAGATATGAATCAACATCACACAGGATAAGCGTACATGAAATGTTTATTTAGGCCATCAGGGGAAGAAACCACACCAGTGAGATAAATGATCTACTGCACTATCAAATACAACTAAGAAACAATCTTGTTCATAAATTAACTATTCTTTCCTTACTTGAATGAAATACCTTACATGTGCAAGAAATGTCTTTGAAAACAGGACTTTGTTATTACATTGTTAGTGATAATATGCACATTTATAGGTTTTTAAATCTTTTATTTTTACATTATCAAATTAGATTTCCCCATTGTTTTCCTCCCCTTCCCTCTCTCAAGGAACATTCCTTTATATTAAAGAATATAGTGTTCATACCCAGATCCCTATTTCTGGGAGGAAAAAAAGACTAAGGGGCTAAATTTGGTCATCACAGTTTTACGACATGGTTTGTTATATTTTCCATTTAAATTGTTTTCAGCATTGTGTATACCATTTTCCTGGTTCAATTTACTATAACTTTGTATTCGTGCATAAGTCTTCCCATGCCAACAAATTTACGTTATTTAACCTTAACAGGGCTTTCAATTCAGCAATTCTTTTATTCCTCCCTAATTGGCTGTCTGTCTGTCTCCCTCCCACTACTCTTTTAGCTGAGGATCTAACTTACTTTATTTAGAAATCAGGGTTTTTGCCACTCTTCTTTCCCCATTCTGCTCTCTAAAACCTTTGGCAAATCCTCTTTGTTCCACTTTCTGATAAAGAGATGGCTGTCCCTTTAAATTTCAAACTCTCCTTGTCTACTGGTTTCTGCCCTACAGTCTACAAATATGTCTTAAGTGTTTTGCACTCGCTCGTCAAAAAAAAAAAAAACCTTCATAAGACCTTACCAATAACCTCAAGCTATCTTATAACCTTCTTCCCTTTTTGAGCCACGAATAGCTGCCACTACTTTCTCCTCTTACTCATTTCCTCACCTTTGTAATCTGCCTAAAACTGCTCTCAAATTTTATGTATTTTTTTCAATCTTCTTGTTTCTAGACTTTTTTCCCTCCTCTTAGACACACCTCCTGTTTGGGTGGTTGGTGAAATTACTTTCTCCTGGCTTTCTTGCTATCTATTCTCAATATCCTCTGCTGGCTTGTCATCAATGTCATTCCCTCCACTGTCATGCCCCCAAGTTCAATCTTAGGCCCTTCTTCCCGCTCTCTACAGTCTTTAAGTAACTTTATCAGCCCTCATGAGTTTAATTATCTTTAGGGAGATGAGTCACAGATCTATATATTCAGTCCTAGCCTACCCTTTCAGTCTCAAACCACCAAAATGCATACAGGACATGTCAAACTGGATGTTCTGGAGACATCTCATACTCTGACAAGTACCTTCAACAGAAACAGGGAAGAGTATGCTATGTCTCCAGAACATTCATCTTCAAATCTGTGTCCTCATCATTATTCTTTACTTCTTACTCTTTCACTGTCTTTGTACCTCATCCTTGGAGAATGCTCCCCCTTTCTCTCTCCTGTCTCATAAAAGCTCCCCCTTCCCAAAATGAAGCTTATGCTCCCCTCTGTACAAATGCAAATGCAGCCTTTTTTGATCTCCAACTGCTAGAAATCTTCCCTAACAGGTTTTGTACATGTGTATTATATTATTAATATGCACAGCCTGTATATACACTATTGAAACACTATAATGTAGTGTACAGTCAGTCCTCGCCAGACTGATATATCCTGGGTATGTGACCCTTGGCAAGTCACTGAATCTCAGTGCTCTAAGCTAGGCAACCATGAATGCTTAAGTTGCAGAGGTGCCAATCTGAACTGACAGGGAGTTTTCTCAGACCCAGAAATTCCTTATATCCATGAAATCACAGGTCCAGGTCCAGTCCCTATGTCCTATACTCATATGTGTACTTTTTCTTGACTGAATAATAAACTCCTGAATAGGAACTGTTATATTTCATGTATCTGTATCCCCAGTGCCTAGCACAGAGCTTGAGACATTGTAGGCATGTACTAAGTGCTTGCTGATTGATTCTTCATGTTCAAAGTTTTTACAGAATGGTAATATCCCTTATATTCAGGACCCATAGCTTGTTTAGTCATTCTGCAAACAATGGGTACCTTTATTTCGAGTTCTTTGCTACAAGAAAAAGTGCTTCTATAAATATTTTGGCATATATAGGGTCATTCTTTTTTATCGCTGGAGCATATGCTTTGCAGCAAAATCTCAATTTACATGTTTAAAATTATAAATTTGCAAATAACCTAATTTATGGTTCCTCGTACAATTTTATTTATATGTTTAAATATTTGTATTTACTAAGGGTAAGTTTACAATAATTTACAAAAAGTAAATCACACAAATTTCAGAGACGGAACTGGCCTGTAGAAATTGAGTCAATCTCCCTCTTTTAACAGGGTGAAGTTGCCTCAAGATCAGTATTATAGGGGGCTTGGACCACATTGAATATTTTGGTTTATTTAACTGCCATAAAATAAAATGAAATGATTGTGATACCAATTTCTGGTCCTAAAGGAAACATTAACAGCACAACTGAACAGTTACTGTATTTGGATCTCCAAAACATTCAATGTATAAATTATAAATTGGATATTGAATAAATTGTTGCTCAAATTCCTAAAATATTCTGATAAATGGCATTTGCTGCTAAAGCTGAAGACAAAAAGAGTTAAATAATTATGTAAAAAAAATTATACCTGTTACATTCTCTGGCATCACATATCTAAATTGTACAATATTTTGTGAATTTGTACACAACACATTAGATGGCAAGTTACTGTCACTACTGTATTCTAAGGCTTTGCCAGGCCAATTCATTATTAGGTTTTTTTTCTCTTGACATAGTATGTGAACATGTCATTTCTCCCTTAAGGGTTACCAAATAATTTCTCCTAAAATTAGAATCAGTCTGTAATATTAATCTTCTTACAAAACCTACATAACTCGCTGAGACACAATCCAAACACCTGGCCTATATATAGTTAGGTCCTTTCCAATGTTAAAATTCTATGACTTATTTAAAAGCTAAATAAGGAAGCGTGAAGTTTTGAAAGTTAAAAATCAGTTAAACATATACAGAGTGTCCCAAAAAGCTGTTTGGAAACAGACTGCTGAGGATTAAAAGAAGAGTTTTGCATTATATTCCATGGACAAAGAATGTTAAAGTCTTGGAACAGGGAAGTGATCAAACAGGTACATTAGGAAAATCTTGGGAACCTGTGTGAAGGACAGATTGAAAACTTGTATAAAGGAGACTAATGAGGAGGCTGTTATAGAAGCTGTAAGGAAAAGGGCTGAAGTAACCAGTAGCACTGAAAAAAGGGGAAAGATAGATGCAAGAGATATCGAAAACATAGGATCTGCGGAACTTTGCAACTGGATTGACTGGGGGAAAAGGGGATTAGGAAAGTCACCAATTGACTCAAAGATTACAAACCTAGGTTGATAAGGTGGCAACTTCAGTAAGTATAGAGAAGTTGGCAGGGAAGAACAAATGAGTTGTTTTAAATGTGCTCCAATTTAGGTGAAAGGAGGCAACCAAAAACATGAAAGATGCTCAGAAGAGGTTGGACTGGAGATATAGTTTTGATCATCCAATGAATAAAGTATCAAGCTTTTGAAGTAGGTGAGATCAGAGAGAATGGGGGAAACCAAGAACCATTCCCCAGTGGTCAAAAATATGAAAAGATTTTTGAAGAATTAATGCAAATTATTATAAACAAGCATATAAAAATACTTCAAATCACTGAGAGAAATGTCAAGTAAAACACTGAGGTGTCACTTTACACTCAAATTGGCAAAGATGTTAAAAGAAAGAAAGTCACAATGTTGATAAAGTTGCAAATTGGTACCTTATGGAAAATAAAAAGTTATTAAAAGTTTCCAAATGTAACAAAATATTACTAGCAGCACTTTTTGGTAGCAGAGAAACTCACAAAAAGTCCTGTAAACAAAATGTGGCACATGGATAATGGAATACTATTGTGCTGGAAAGTAAAGAAAAAAGAAATGAAAACACAGAGAAAGTCAAGTGATGCAGAATGAAGACAAAGTAAAACCACAAGAATGATACATACAGGGAATAAATAAAATACTGCAACATTAAATAGCAACTGAACTCAAATTGCAGTTAGCATTCTTGGCTTTCCAGAACAGAGAATGAAACACACATCTCTCTCTCCATGTAAAGACTGAAGGTAAAAATGTTACTGTACAAACACTGATTACTTTTTCTTTCCTCTAAGGGAGAACATGTTGGAAAATGACTTTTTTTAAAAGAGAGTAGTAGGGCTTCAGGAGAAATCTTAGGGAAATCCACACTTAAGATGACGTTCAGAGGAAGAAGGAAAACAAACAAGGAAGTACCTTTACCCTAGATGTAAAATTCTAGAATACCCAAATTTGTCTATCATTGTTCTTTAAGGTAAATCCATGAAATACTTTAATGCCTGTGTAAAACTCAACCCAAAATGAATTCGAGCTATTCCAATGCAGCCTTCAGAAATTTTAATATTATAAATTTATGCACATCATTTTTTTATATCTGTCCTTATATCTGTCAGTGACCAACATTAAGATTTCAAACAAATTTTTTATTAATGCTTTAAGGACACTATTACCTATATACACCCAGGGAGATGTTTTTACTTAAGGTGATCTTACATTACTGAATAGTTATTTTATGGGGAAGGAAATTAATTTAAATCAATCAACCAACATATTTATTAAAATGGAACATTTCATTTCCTATTTTCCTATGTCACTAACATCACATACTATATAGCCTATACTAGCGGCCTCCAATCTGCTTTGATTGTGAACCATTTTATATAGATGAAGAATATGATGAATCAGGGAGGCAACTGGGATTAAGTGACTTGTCCAGGGTCAAACAGCTAGTGTGTGAGGCTAGACTTTATCTCAGGAATCTTCCTGACTCCAGGTCCAGCACTCTATCCACTGTGCCCCCATTTGCCCTGGGTTCCTCTGTGTTCTAGCTAAAAATCCCACCTTCTACAAGAAGCTTTTCCCCCAATCTCTTTTAATTCTAGTGTCTTTCTTCTGTGGATTATTTCCTATTTAATTTATCCTGTATATAGCTGTAAATAGCTTGTTTTCTTACATAGTTGTCTGCATCTTGTATCCCCCATTACAGTCAGGGCTGGTGCTCTATTCACCTAACAGCTCTCTGAACCATACACTTTTAAAAATAATTCTGAACTTAGCACTAAATAAAATTAACATTTCCAGGTACAAAGAACAGAAAAAGGTTGGTTATATACAAAACTTCAAATCTCTATTACTAGAATACATCATTCTTTTCCTCTTAAGTATGTAATAAATTTTCTGTGCATTTTTAATGCTTCGTTGATCCTGGGCAGTGGGGGGATGGGGGGAATGGGGGATGGCAGCACACGTGCGTGCGTGTGTGACCTGCAAGGTGTGATGAGGCATGGAAAGAACCTTATGACTACATCCTCTGACCTCCCCTTAAAACAAAAACAAAAACAAAACAAGGGTGGCTAGGTGGTGCAATGAACAGACCACCGGCCCTGGAGTCAGGAGGACCTGAGTTCAAATCCAGACTCAGACATTTAACACTTAACTAGCTATGTGACCTTACGCAAGTCATTTAACCCCAACTGCCCTGTCTTCCCCCCTCCAAAAAGCAAAAAAAACCAAAAAACAAATACAAACCCCAAAACAAAACAAATACATCTAGTCAAGAAGAATGAGTCTATTAAAAATGTATGACTTTCTACACCTTGAGTCCATCACCTCTCTTGTGGGGAGATCAGTAACATGCTTTATCACAGGTCCACTGAACACATGGTTCTGGAGTTTTAAGTCTTTTGGAGTTTTTTTAACTGTTGTACTTTTATAAATTGTTCACCTGTACTCAGCATCAGTACATAAAAGTCTTGCCGTGTTTTGTCTTTTTCACATCTTTTGTTGTTCAAGTCATTTTTCGGTTGTGTCAGACTCTTTATGGCCCCATTTGGGTTTTCTTGGAAAAGATCCTGGAGTGGTTTGCCATTTCCTTCTTCAGCTCATTTTACAGATGAGGAAACTGAGGGAAACAGGGTTAAGTGACTTGCCCAGGATCACACAGCTAGTAACTGTTTGTGAGTCTTGACTCCAGGTCTATCTAGTATCATTCTCATAGAACATACACTAATAATCCACTACATTCATATACCACAATTTGTTCTACCCTTCCAAATGATGGTCACTTACTTGGTTTTCAGTCTGCTGCTTTAAAAAAAGAAACTGTCCTAAATATTCATTTTTCTCTTTATTTCATTCTTTAGGAGCCTAGTAGGGTATCACTTGTGTATCACTATGTGAAAGGATAAACAGGTAGTTTAGTGAATTTTGGGTCATAGTTTCAAATTATTTTTTCAGAATCACATTTTTTAAGGTCCAAAACTCAAATGAAGATTTGGCACATGGAAGCAATGAAGTTTTTAAAAAAAGATAAGAAAAAGCAGCAGTGGAATACATATTAGGATAGGTTCTATCCTAACGCTTTCTGAAAATTAAAAAATAAAGACAAAAGATGCTATAAACTCATTCATAAAGGTTCAGGTAAGGTATTCATTCATCTTTAAACTTTGCTCTTCAGTGTGCTGTTACCTACCCCTTTGATTTATATTTGTCCTAGCAAAGAGTGCATCTCAATATCATAACGAAAAACCACAGGCTTCTAGAAAATGGGTTCTTAACAATTTTTTTTGGGGGGGGGTCATAGATCACACACACACATTCCTCTTCCCCCCCCCCCCCCCGGGCAGTCAATTAAAGCTAATACAACTGTTGTCTGTTACCTATATTCAAAATGGAAGAAAATGTTTAATTTT
>CM053583.1:287529643-287550977 GCA_028627135.1 Pseudochirops cupreus | reverse complement strand
TCCCCCCCCCCCCAAGTTCATGGACAGCAAGAAATCTATCCACAAACTTAGTTAAGAACACTTCTACATATATAGACCAGATCTATCAGCTGGATAGAACCTCCCAACTTCTCCAAATCCTCATTTTTCCCCTACTGTTCCTTCTGGGATTTGTTAATCTCTTAATAAGAGTAATGATCTAAAAGTAAGGAAGCTCATACATAATCAACAACAGAAGGCACAGGCACTTTCAAAGAGATCTATATGGTTAATATGGAAATGTTTTCCAAGACTTCACATGTAGATCGTATTGTCTGCCTTCTCAATAGGGCTGGAGTGGGGGTTAAAGGGAGAGAATATCGAACTGAAAATTTTTTAAATGAATGTCTAAATAAAAAATGAAATAAAAAAAATCAAAGAGATCTAAAAAGAGATTAAGTTTAGTTAAAGTTTGGCATTAAATGAAATACTTTACCAGGAACTAAGCAGTCTAGTCTGAAGTGCTACCACTATTTCAATTAAACTAAATAAAAATAGCTGACATTTTAAAGTTCATAAGTTACTTCACATATATCATTGCTCATTTGATCTTAAAACAACCCTATGAAGTAGGTATTATTATCATCCACATTTTACAAATTAGTAAATTAAGCCTCAGAAAGGTTAAGTGACTTGCCCAGGGTCATACAGCTAGGGTCTTCCCGACTTTCAAGTCCAGTGTTTTATCTTGAAACATTCTGCCCCCTATCCTGAATACAAATACACTAGCCCAGTTGAGCACAGGTACCTTACCTCTTCCATAAATCAAAATCTAATCAAAACTGGCCAACCTGTTTTCTGTTATCATAAGACAAACTTTATACCAAAATAAAGTCCAAATGGGTAGGTCATTTAGGTATAAAGGCTGACAGTATAGACAAATTAGGGGAGCAAGGAATAGTTTATCTGTCAGATTTGTGGAGAATGGAGGAATTTATGACCAAACAAGAGATAGAGAACATTATGAAATGCAAAATGATAATTCTGATTACATTACATTGACAAGTTTTTTGCACAAACAAAGCCAATGCAACCAAGATTAGGAGGGAAGCAGAAAAATGGGAAAGAATTTTTACAACTAGTGTCTCTGACAAAGGCCTCATTTCTAAAATATATAGAGAACTGAATCAAATTTACAAGAATACAAATCATTCCCCAATTGATAAATGGTCAAAGGATACAAACAGGCAGTTTTCAGAAGAAGAAATTAAAGCTTTCTATAGTCATATGAAAAAATGCTCTAAATTACTATTGATTAGAAAGACGCAAATCAAGACAACTCTGAAATACCACATCACACCTATCAGACTTGCTAAGATGACAAAACAGGGAAATGATAAATGTTGGAGAGGATGTGGGAAAGTTGGGATCCTGTTTCATTGTTGGTAGATCTGTGAGCTAATCTAACCATTCTGGAGAGTAATTTGAACTATGCCCAAAGGGTTATAAAAATGTGCATACCCTTTGACCCAGCAATACCATTTCTAGGGCTGTATCCCAAAGAGATCATAAAAATGGGAAATGGACCCACACATACAAAAATATTAATAACAGCTCTTTTTGTGCGGCCAAGAACTGGAAACTGAGGGGATGTCCATCAATTGGGGAATAGATGAACAAATTGTGGTATATGAATGTAATGGAATACTACTGTGCTAAGAAATGATGAACAGGCAGACTTCAGAAAATCATGGAAAAACTTATATGAACTGATGTTGAGTGAAGTGAGCAGAACCAGGAGAACACTGTTCACAGAAATAGCCACAGTGTGTGATGACTGATTTTGATAGATTAAGCCCTTCTCGGACATGCAAGGACCTAAAACAATTCCAAAGGACTCATGATGGTAAATGCCATCCACATCCAGAGAAAGAAGTGAGTCTAAATGCAAAGAGCAGACTATTTTCTTTTTTTGTTTTATTTTTTCTTTCTCATGGTCTCTCCTATTCGTTATAATTCTTCTATGTAACATGACTAATGTGAAAATGTGTTTAATAGGAATGTATGTATAGAGCTATATCAGATTGCAAGC
The DNA here is from genome assembly GCA_028627135.1 of Pseudochirops cupreus. Taxonomy (NCBI): domain Eukaryota; kingdom Metazoa; phylum Chordata; class Mammalia; order Diprotodontia; family Pseudocheiridae; genus Pseudochirops; species Pseudochirops cupreus. The sequence continues at coordinate 287,548,927 of CM053583.1, read as the reverse complement.
TGGCTTCAGGAGGGAGAAGGAGAAAATTTAAAACTTATGGAAGTGAATGTTGAAAACTAGAAATAAATACATTTTAAAAAAAATATGTAGTGAAATAAAAAGAAAACATGATGAATAGAAACAAGACAACCAAAATGTTACATGAATTGAAGATATTTAATAAATCCTTAATTTCTGTTGGAAAAAAAAGGCAAAACTTTAATTCACTCTATCATTCAAGATCTTTTACTTTGCAAGATAACTCTCTACTTATAAATTTGTAAAAACAAAAAGAAATATCGCAATTATTTAATTCCTGGAACTACTGGATAAAGGATTATGACTGTGAGGTAGTCTTATTGAAAAAGTCATTACACAATGAAATAATTCAGTATATAAAGAAGTACAGGTTTTTTGCTAACGTCTATCCAAGCTTTATTTTATTTTTATTATTTTACTTTTCAATACTAGATTGAAGCTATAGATTTGTGGGACACAAGATTTTAACTTGAAACACTTAGCTTTGTAGAATGTGACATGTCAGATATGCTAAAATTATTTTAAATAGCAATATTGTTAAAAAGTAATTGCTTCTAACAAAATTAAAATCACCAAAACTTCAATCAAAATCTGGTGTGGTGGAAAAGAATTACTAGATTTGGAGTCAAAAAACTTGGGTTTCAATCCTGACTGATATTTGCTACACTTGTGTGACCTTGGGCAGGCCTTTAACCACTTTGGTTTTCAGTTTCCTGGATCATAAAATGGAAAGGATTGGACTGGATCATTTCTAGGGTCTTTCTAGCCTTAAATCTACCAATTCTCCAAATATAAAACTTTAAACTACTTAAGAAGTAGGCTTCTATCAGCCCCAGAGAAAAGTTCAAGCACACAAAAAAGTTCAAAGTTAAGACAAATGTAAACCATTCACATACACAAATCAAAGAAAATGAGGATTTAAAATTTCTTCCCTCCTCCATATTGCTAGATCACTATCCAGATTTGTTAGGTTTGAGAAGCAACACAATTTTATATTTAACACTGCAACTACAGAATGACAAGAATTACCTTGTTACAAATTTGTCATCCTAGGAGGAACTGTGTACTAGATGTCACTTCAGATACACAAGTTACATGTTGCCTATTCCATAATACTGAAACAATAACAAAAACAAAGAGGTGACCTACAGCTTTAAAAAATGTACAGCAATTTCATTAACTAGGAAATTAGGAGTGATTAGAGCTTTGGAAAAGCTGACTTTATTAGACTTCATTTAGAAAAAGACATTTCTAAGTAACTTGGATTAAACAGCTTTAAAACTGAAGAGGAAAAAACCAAATGCTGAATTTGACATTATCTAAGACAAAAAACACAGTGTGTAACACGGAAGTGCTTAATAAATGCTTTTCCTACTAAAATGTCAAGCAACATAGTATCTTATTTTCACACTACACTATAAAAGTAAAATACATTGTCTACTACCTAACAATTCACTAAGAATAAAAGCTAGAAGGGACTGCAGAAATCATCTAGTCCAACTGCTTTAGTTAAGGGATAAGAAACAAAGACCCAGAGAGGTTAAATGCTTTGCCTACGGTCACACACCTAATGGAAACCTGACATTGTTGAGCACATCATTGAAGTAAAAAAAGATTATGGTGGATGTTATAAAAACAGATAGATTGAATAAGATTTAACTGCAACAAAAGGTAGTGCATAAGTGCCATAAAGTGGTACAAAGAACTATCACAGACAGGATCAGGAAGTTGGAAGGGCCTTTAGAGACCTAGTTCGCACCCCCACCCATTTTATAGAGAGGCTTAACCTGCTCAAGATTCCATAAATAGTTAATTAAGCAGCAGTGTTAGGATTAAAACTCCATTTCTTTGACTCCAAATCCAGCACTTTTCCCACTATAGTGTGCTGCTTCAGTAAGATACACAGCCAAAGTACTGCACTGGAGTCAGCTTACTCTAACACTGTGTGAATTGGACCAAGTCACTTCACCTTTATGGGTTTAGTTACTTCACTAATAAGGGACTCTTTCTCATCTATAAAATGATTCTCTTGACACAGACTGCTCATGATGGGACAATTCCTCATCTATAAAATGAGGGGGTTGAACTTTTTCTCTAAGGTCCCTATCAATTCTAGAGCTATGATCTTATATTAGCTGAAGGGAAGAGTCAAGAGCATTTTCTTCAGGGGGTAGGGGATGGGATAGGATAGAAGGATAGGCTGTATAGAGAAATTTGTAAACGGACATGAAAAAAATTGCATCTATTGACTGACATAGATCCTACCATGAGCCAAGGCATAGAAATGGAACAGTATAATATATGTATCGGGAAGGAATGGAATGTATAACGTAGTAATGACAGGAACACAAGTGTAATTGAGAAAAAGAAGATAACACTGGAAAGAACTGTTAAAAGGCCTTGAATGCCAGGTTAAAAAGTTTAGATTTGATACTATCGGCCCTTCTGAAGTCTCAAAATTCAGAGTGGGGGGAGCAAAAGGTGAGCTATGAGACTTATCTTGTGATTATGTAAAGGATAGATCAGAACAGGGGTTCTTCTGTTATGGACCCCTTTGGCAGTATGGTGAAACCTAAGGGCACCCTCTCAGAATGATGTTTCTAGACACACAAAATTACAAAGGCAATCAATTATATTGTAATAATTATCATGAATAAATTTTTTAAAGGTATGTATCCCATGTGAAGAACTCCTGGACCAGAGAGCTGAGGTGCCAGAAATGGAAAAGAAGAATGGATAAGACACAGGGATTGACAGAAGAGTAGGAGATTATGGAGGAATCAAAGATGACTCCAAGATTTTTAGAATAAACTGTTGAATTTACTTGACATCTCAGAAACTTACCAATTATCTGGGAGCCCTGATATTCACATTAGAGTCAATGAATCCTTGCTACAGTGTAAGATATGATAAATATTCTGCGTAAAAGATTCACAATTGATGAAATATACACTGATGGCGTATAAAAACAATCCACAATATAACAGAATCCATGGAAATGTAGTTTAAAACTAGATTTTGCTATAGAGCTAATGTGTTAGGTTTAGCTTGTCTGAATGCCTAAATAGACTGTCATTTCTATAAAAGAAAGTTAAAAAATACAAACAAAACTTTCATATTTCCTCCCATGGTTCCAAGTGTCAGCAATACAGGAATTTGATAACAGTGATCATCAGCAACTGAAATCCAGCAAAAGTGCCTATGAGAGTAATTACTAATTCCTTACATACTTATTACAGCCAGATTTGTTGTCAATCTGGTCTAATTGTAGACTTTGGACCTATCAATTCATGTTAATCTGAAGTTTAATGTGTTTTTACTAGACCAAAATTGATGGAACACACAGTTGAAAAAGAAAAGCTTTTATTTCCATCTTCTATAAAAGATAATTTTGCAACTATGAAAATTTAAAAGACTAAGAGACAGTGCAGAAGTTGTTCAATGTTTTCTGGACTCTTTGCAATTTCCCTACCAGTTTGTTCATAACTTAAAAAGTAGTAAGCATTTTAATCTGTTCACGTATTAGGTTAAACAGTCTCCAAAAGTTAAACGTGTGCTCTTTCAACCATTTCAAGCATTTACAATACAAGGGATGACTCTGACTTGAGTGAATACGAAGGAATGATTTAAGTTTGTAAAAGCAAAAGATATCTTGTAGGACAATGAATAAAAACCAATTATTGGATTGCATTTCATATCCAGGATGAAGTAGGGAGAATAATCTGTCCTATCATTAACTCAGTACCTTAAGGAAAAAAAAAAGCTAGGAAGTTTTAAAATATTGAAGGTGGGGAAGACAGGAAGAGGAATAAAACTTTCAGACAAGGATGTAGAGTTATGGTTAGTTTAATTTATGAAGAATTTACCAAATTGTTACCAAATTACCCTAGAGAAGAATTAAGTTTTTCAGAAAAATTGACAAATTCATTTCTAATCTACATGCCAACAGTACTAAGTGATACTGCTCCTTCAAAACTGTATATTTATTTTTTCCCCAAACGGAATGATGCCTTCACAGTACTTTCACATCATGTATAGTAACAGAGGGAACTAATTAGTCTAACTAAATTCCCAAATATGCTGTAAGACCCAAAGAACTTCCACCATGCTCCACCTCAACATTCTTCTTTGTCCTCTCAAAGAAATTCTAATTGATTTTATAGTGGATATAAAATTTAAAAACTCATTTTTAGGTTGATAGTTAAGAATAGGGATTAAGTTTAATAAAATAAAAACAAAATCCAATCCTATTAAACATAGTACAATTAAAAGGGATGGCTATACTTTCCTACTGATAGGGAAACCCAACCAACCTATCTGCTTTCCTTTGACCCTTCTCTCCCTAGAAGCAAGACTCCTCTTACAAGCACAACAAACATGCGTTTTAATAATACCACTAGTGCAGATTGTAGCATCTTATCAGACAGTCTTTAGGAAGGCTACATGCACACACAGTACAGTGGAAAGAGTGTTGGTTTTTAGAGTCAGAAGACCTGAGTCCCACACCCAGCTTTGTTACCTACAACCTAGACAAGTTATGTTAAGTAATTCTATTAAAGATTTAACTGAGATTGTAAGGTCTCTTCTATCTCTAAATCTATTATCCTATGACCCTCCCTTTCCCCCTCCCATACACACAATGACTCGGAAAAACTCCAAAGGAAAACTATCCACAATTCAGATTTAAGCCTATAATAATAAAGTTTTCATTCTCTTAACACAGACTGCTCATGACATAGAATCATTTCCTAAGCACCTACAACCCAATATATATAGATGGATAAAGTATTAAGTGTATACAATGTGGCATGTACTGTCTAATCAAATAGGGTTTTAAAAAAATTTTCTCTTAAATATCTGTAGATGTTTTTAAGATAATTGCAAAAGTATCAGTCTTCAAGAAAATAATTCAAAACAAATTTCCCAAAAATTTCAGCAAGAAAGTTCTATAAAGTGTATTTTCTGGCATATCATTCCTTCTGGTTTAAAAAAAAAAACATGTTATTTGTCCTTCAATATTTTGTTTAATTTTGTGATTTGTGAATTCAAACATTCCTTTTCAGAGGAAAGACTGCTTAAGAAAAAAAGTCCAACTTACAGAAGCTTACACTTACATATCATTTTACAGTTTACAAGGCAAATTCTTAAACACACACACACACACACACACACACACACACCACCACCACCACCACCACCACCACCACCACCACCACCACCACCACCACCACCACCACCACCAAAAAAGAAAGCCCTGTGAATAGGTGGTCCAGGTATGATGCTGCAATTTACAGATGCCTTACTTGGGGAGCCTGACATCCCCCAAACAACTTCTTATAAGTCCTCCCCCCCAGGTGTTTGGATTTAAATTCTGATTAGCCGCTTTTTTATACTATCCCAGGAGAACCTGCCTGACTCTGGAGAAAGAAAAAAGTCTTTGCTACTCTTTCTTAAGAACCCTGTAACTCTTTTTTAAGAAAAGGCTTTTTTTTTAACTGAAATTTAATTCTAGAGATATATTTACTAACAAGACACCAACACTAAAGACCATGCCTTTGAATTCTCCAGCTATTAATAATGTAATTCTACATCATGTGACAACATTTTGGTTTTCTTATGAGCATAGTTAAAAAGTAGCGCTTATAAAGTACCCACTCTTTAAAGTAAGTTGATAGACACAAAATGGCACACAGTCATTTACTGGAGTTAAAAAAAGTACAGGATGAAATGGTCAGTAGTCTGTTAGATATGGTTTAAACAACAGGCTGTCCACCTGAAGATACTGTTTTGGGCATAATGAAATTGATCACCTGGTCCTCCTACACAGCCCCTGCTTCATTCATTACTGCCATCAATACAGCCTATGCCAAATAACTAAGTAGCTTAGTTCTTTACAACCTGAAAAGGGTCGACTCACTTAAAATCCAATTCTCATCAACAAAAGTTACTGCAAACCATTAAAGTCCCAGAAACTGAATTCAGAATACTTCTTCCATTTTATCAAGCTAGTAACTATACAGTTTGTTCAGAATTTACTATTAGTCTGGTGTCATTAAAATTCAAATATCCTTTCATTTTATCTTTAATAACCTTTATACTATGATTTTGAAAAAAGCACTGTTTTCAAAGTATTTTTCATTTTAAAAACTTTGCCATGTCAAAACCAAGTTTCTTTCCAATAAATTTACCCGACACACTTACATAAGTCAAAAGGAAATTTATAATATGATAAGTTTATGTTGATTTAAACCCACAACCAAACTTCACACCAACAGAAAATAGTATGATTCACATGTACAGAAAAACCAAGTCATTTTTAAAAACAGGTCTGGCATAACGTTCCAAAGACAACTTCTGAGGCATGCCCAGCTACCACGTGTGACCAGATTAATATGGTTTCAAACACGTAGTGGATTCAACTTGTGCCTCCTATATTAACGAAAAAGCTTTAAAGCTTTAAAATCAAAGCAGGTAGGCTGAAAGGTCTAGAAACTCAAGTTTTGTACGTTTTGGGGAGGTGAAATGTCCTTTGTATATACATTTCACTTCGGATCTTCAACGTTATGGCTCAAATGTAACTCAAAAAGTGAGTTGAGCTTTCTGAACCTTTCAATTCCAAAATAACACACACATACACACACACGAAGAAATATGTATTTATTACATATTTACATATTTCTCTCTGGAGTACTTTCCTAACCCTAACTACAATAATGCTGCTGAACTCAAAACACAACAAATATTCTTTGACAAGACCACTTAAGTTTTGCCCTAAGGATACTTTACAACTTCTTGCTCCAGTCGCCTAAAGGATAAGGCATGGGGATAAATGCTCTGCGTAAAGGAAAACTATGATGTTAGGGTACCCCTGGACAGTTTACCTTTAAAAACTGGCATCAAAGGAGACTAGGAATAGTTACAAGGAGATAAAACAATGCACCCACAACTGCCAAAAAAGCTCCCCAGCCCAAACCCCACAGTGAAGCTACTACCCCCCAATTCAGAGTTAGAAAAAGTGCCCCGCTGAGAAAGCTGTCCTCTCAGCACAGCAGCCTCCCCCCCGCCCCATCCCAGCCGCAGCAGAAGTTTGACGGCAAACAGGAGAGCCCCTGCGCTCTCCGGCAGGGCACTGTCCCCAATCCGAGGTGCCCCACCAAGTCCCCTCCTCTCTCCACCACAACACGGCCCTGCCCTGCCCAGCCCTCCCCTCCCCCCCGCTCCGCTGCATGACTGTGCAGCCTGTCCCAGGGCTGGGGCCCCCGAGGTAGCTCCTGGCCCGGCCCCCACTTTTGGGCCCGAGGAAGGCTGCCCGAGGGGGCTGCCAAGAAGTGCAGGCAGGGCAGGGCGGCGGGGGAGGGTGTGCGGGCGGACAGGCGCCGTCCGGTTCCATGCCCCGATTAAAGATGGCGAGCATCTCGCGTGGCTCCCTGGGCTCCCCCATACAATGAAAAGGACCTGGAGGCAGCGGCGTCCCCCCACCCCCCACGCGGGCCCGGGAGGGAGAGTGGGCGGGCCGGCGGGCCTACCCAAAACACTGGGCGGCGGCGGCGCGGCGGCTGCGGGGCTGCCCTGGGTCCCCCACACTCCCCCGGGCCCCGGGGAAAACAAACACCCTACTGGGCCGCCTCTCCCACTCGCACACACTCAGACACACTCACACGCACACGCAAGGTACCCCAGCCCGACCGCGGCTCACCTTCCATCTCCATGTCTTCCGGCTCGCTCAGCTGCTGCTCCCCCGCTTTCTGCTGCTGCTGCTGGTGGTTCATGTCGGCCGCGGCCTGGGCCTCGCCTGCTGCCGGGAACCGGGACTGCGTGCCCGGGAAGCGGGGAGCAGCGAGGAGCCTGGGCGGCGGCGGCGGCGTCGAGGCGGCCTCCTCCTCCTCGTCGTCTTCGTCGGCTCCGGCCGGGGCTGGCGGCGGCGGACAGGGGGCGGCGGCGGCGGCTGCAGGGAGGGCAGAGGCCGGGGTTGGCGGCGGCGGCGGCTGTGGCGGGGGCAGGGAGACGCGCACGTATTTGCTCGCTATTCGCCCAATCTCGGCGCCGAGGCGGGGGAGCGGCGGCCGAGGCGGGGGAGAGGCCGGCGGGCCGGGCCGAGACGGGCTTCCCTCCCGCGCCTGCCTCCGTCCCTCCCGCCGGGGCCCGCCCCCGCTCTGTGGCCGGCCCCGGGCTTATGTAAGCCGGGCGGGGGGCGCTGGCCCACCAGCCCCCTCAGGGTGGCCGCTCGGGTCTGGGCGGCGGCGGTGGCGGCGATTCGGGGCTAGCTGGCCCCGGCGGGCGGCAGACTGGTCAGGCTGGCTGGTTGGCGAGCTGCGCGGCCTCGGCCTCAGCCACAGCGGGGCGGCCTGGGCGCGGGGCGGCCTCAGGCCGGACTTGGGCCCCGGGGTCGGTGCGGCGGCGGATCCGGCGGCGGCTGCGCCGCGCTCTCCGCCTTGCGGCCTCCGCCTCCTGTCCGGACAGAGCAGCAGACGCACCTCCGGCGGCTCGGCTCCCTCTCAAAATGGCGGCGGCGTGAAATGTCACATCCGCATGGGGGGCCCGAGAGCGAGCGAGTGAGCGAGCGAGGCAGGAGAGGGAGAGAGAGGGCGAGCGAGCGAGAGGAGCGAGGGAGAGAGAGAGAGAGAGAGAGAGAGAGAAGGGTGGGAGGGAGTAAGGCAGAGAACTAGCGAGGGAGGGAGGAAAGAAGGGAGGGAGAAAGCAAGCCAAGAGCAAGGAGGCAACCAACCGGGGAGAACGGGAGCAGCAGCGCCGCCGCCGTCGCCCCGGGAACAGCAGCGCGGGCCGGGGGCGGCCGAGGTGGAGGCCGCCCTGGGGATGCTCAACTTCCCGCCTCCTCCTCGACTCCCTTCGGGACACCCCTAGCCACCTATTGCCCGGACAGCCCAGCAGACGGACCTCTCCCTCTCATTCATTTCCCCCCTTTTACACTTCACGTGCCAACTTCCTACTCAGCCCCCTTCCCCTTGGGGATCCTGAGCCCCTCCCGACCCTTCTCTCTCCCCCACGCACTCAACACGCACACTCTCTACCTGGTTACCTCCGAAGGATCGCTCCTTTTGGCTCGGACTCGCAACTCCGAGCCCAGAGGGCTGCGATGTAGAAGAAACCCTGGGTTTGTTGGAGGCCGGGGACCTGAGTTTGAATCTCGTCTCTGGCGGTTAAGGTTGTGGCCGACCTTAGATCGAGTCACTCTGGGTCTCAGTTTCCCCCTATGTAATGTGAAGGGGGTTGGGCTCTAGGTGTTCCTTCAGCTAATCTCGTTCCAAGGTTAAATCAGTGATCCGATGGTCTTACCCCAAGCCCAGAAATAAAATATTAGTTCAAGGAACTATAAATTTGCACCTGCTCCGTCCATAGGACAGCCTCTTTCCTACAAGTCCCAGGTTTCTCCAGCCCAATTGAACTCTCCAATGCTTAATATTCCTTTAATCAGCTCAAATTTGCATGACAGTAACTCTCAGACCAGTCCACCCACGATTCACAAACCTTCCCTCACTCCTGAAGCTCTGAGAGGAAAACCTCTTGTCCAGGTTTCTGGTCTGGGAATTTATTCTTCATCTCCCCTGACAATTTCTCAGGAAAAATAATCTTTTTTAGGAGAGGTTAGTTACTGGATTATGAACTTTTTAGGGCAGTTACAATATCTTCTAGGTTCTTGACACTCTTAAGTACTGTAACTGAGAAAAACATGGAAGAAAAATTTTAAATGATAACCCAAAGGGAACAATAATACAATGTTAAATTGGTAAATGCCTGAGAGGAAACTTTACCGTCTTATGTAAACACTTGCAAATCGTGTAATTTAAATGTTTTGTGGATCTCCTACCTCATGCATGTGGATGTTTCATTTCAAGGATATTATATTTGGAAACCACTCATCTGAACATGTATCAGATTGGAAAGAATACTGAGGGTCATCCTAATATTCAATTCCACTTAAGAAGCAGTTTTTAAGCACCTACTATGTGCCAGATGGAGTGCTAAGCATAATTTTTTTCAAAGCACCCACGTCCACATGCCCTTACCCCTAATAGAAGACAATCTAACAAAAAATTTCCATTCTTCCTAGTTTTTCTTCACATACCCTACCCTATTCTAAAATCTGGGTAGGGGTTTCAGTATTTGTTATTATTCAGGTATGTCTTAATGAAAAGTTTGCAAATACAAACCTACCTTGCCAGTTCCTTAAAGGCTGAGACAATTTCATTTTTGGCTTTGCACACAATACACAGTGGAAAATTTAAAGGGTTGAATGAATTGGTTCTGTACATAGTGGATCAAATCAAGTATTCGACCAGGAGTTCTTGTTGCAAACAGCTAGCTTTGATACCTGTAGATTCAGACAGGGAGATTAAAGAGGCCGTGTTCCTACTATAGAAAAAAAGGGGAAAGGTTTGGGAAAGCATTAAATGGAGGCTAGAAACTAGAAGAACGAAGTAGATACATTATTGCATTAGTTTGTTATATATATGTTGACTTTTTTTAAACCTCTATTGCCTAATTTGAAAATGAGAATGGGAGTCTCAATTCCATTTTGAGAGTAAGAAGTAGGAGGTGGGGCTTTCTGAATCCACCTGGAATTCTCCCTTGGTCCAGAGTTTCTAATTTCTTTAGCCCTATTACAATACTTTACATTGGATGGCTGTTGTGTATATTTTAACCCAAAGGAAGTAGACAGAATCAGAACTCAAAGTTGGGAAGGCCCAGGTTTGAAGCACTTTATCTGTGTGACCCTGGGCAAGTCATTCACTCCCTTTGAGCCTCAGTTCCCTCTTACGTAAAATAGGGATAATAATTGTACCTACCTCTCAGTGCCATTATGAAGATCAAATGAAAAAATATATGTCAAATCATTTGCAAAGCTTTAAAATGAAATGCCACATATTAATAAATGTGAGCTGTTTTTATTTTTGGAGAAAAAGAAACTTGGAGGACACACCAATGAAATGTCAGTGTATTTCTAAAGGATGGAACTTGCCCCATTTTCATCGAACTAGTATTATGTCCACCTTAAATAAAAAAGCTCCTTCTCAATAGGAGGGGGTGTGGAGGAGGCACTCTGCAGAAGTGAATCAGCTGTGTGATGTTTGTCTGCTCGAGGGCTGTGTTCAGCTTTAGTACAGTTGATGCAGTTAAAGGTTTTTTGAGCTCTCCAAATGAAAGGAATGGGGTTAAGTGTAAAGTGTCACTACCACAACAACTTAAAATTTTCTAGTCTGTCCAGCTAATGAAACTGAGAACAGGAGGAAGGAATTTAAACCAGGGTAGCCTCAATAAAAGCACATTGAGGGAGGAGGCTCTGCTCATTGAGTACATCCCATGAAGTCGATGGGAGTGGCCCCCTATCATTACTAGTTTAGCAAGACACATTTCATTTCACAGTCCCTGTGCCAATGCCATGACTTGACAGAAACTGTGTTATTAATTCTTCAGGGGATAGAGTATGTGTATTGAAAACCTTTTTTAGTTCAAAATAACGATGTAATGAAGAGGCAAAGAGACAACTGAACTGAACTAGTTCCTTTTCCTTTAATGGATCTCAGGGCCAGGGGTGTTTGGAAAGCATGGGAAAGTCATATGGAGTTATCTAAACAACTGAGTCAGTCAGCAAGCATTTATTAAGGACTTCCTATGAGCCAGGCACTGTTCAAAGCTCTGGGGATGCAAAGAAAGGCAAAAACACAGTCCTTGCCCTCAAGGAGATCACATTCTATTTTTTTGTTGTTGCCCATGTGGCAGCAGTGATTATTTTTTTCTTTTTTAAAAGTTAATTTATTTTTATTTTTCAACATTCACTTCCATAAATTTTTAATTTCCTCCTCCTTCCTCTCTTCTCTCCTTCCTGAGACAACATGCAATCTGATATAGGCTCTACATATGCATTCCTATTAAACATTTTCAAAGGAGTCATATTGTATAGAAGAATTAGAATGAATGGGAGGAACTATGAGATAGAAAAAAAAACAAACAAAACAAGAAAATAGTCTGCTTCACTCTGCATTCAGACACCATAGTTCTTTCTTTGCATGTGGATGGCATTTTCCATCATGAGTCCTTTGGAATTGTTTTAGGTCCCTTGCATTGCTAAGAAGGGCTGTCTATCAAAGTCAGTCATCGCACACTATGGCTGTTACTGTGTGGTGGTTCTGCTCACTTCATTCAGCATCAGTTCATATAAGTCTTTCCAGTTTTTTCTGAAGTCTGCCTGTTCATCATTTCTTATAGCACAGTAGTATTCCATTACATTCATATACCACTACTTGTTCAGCCACTCCCCAACTGATGAGCATTCCCTCAATTTCTAGTTCTTGGCCACCACAAAAAGAGCTGCTATAACTATTTTTGTACATGTGGGTCCTTTCCCCATTTTTCTGATCTCTTTGGAAAGGAGTTCACATTCTAATGGAAAGGAGGAGAATAAGTATTTTCCTATTCTAATGTAAGTAGACGATATGCCAAAAAATTGTATGTGTAAGATATGTACAGTATGAAGGGAAGTTTATCTTGACTAACATTCATTTCAGATGTTTTATACAACAAAGTGAATTATAAAATTATAATGCAGTTTCATTTTAATAATTCTTATGCTTGCCTGGTTGGGCTTAAATGTTATTGGCATTTTTATGTTCTACTTTACAAAAGTTATGTTACTTTGATGGGATGAGTAGATTAATTTAAAATTCAAAGTTAAAATGAAAAAAAATCAAAATAATAACCTGAATAGTGGGCATCTTTGAAATCAATGTTTCCAAGAAGTCTTCTTTTGATTTCCTCTGTAGATAGTTTTATAAAGGTTGTCTGCTAGACAGGAGGCTGATCTTTGTTAAAAGGATTACAGTACACTGTTCTTTTCTGTGTTCTATGCAGTTGGGTAATATGAATGGTTATTACACTGAATTCTCTGTATTTTAATCACCTGTTCCTGTAAGTTTAAGTGATGTTGGTTATAATGCCTTCCCCCCTATTTATAAAGTATGGTAATAATAAGCATTATGTAATAGTTCTTTAAAGTTTGCAAAATGTTTTTTTGGGGGGAAGGCAATTGGGGTTTAATGACTTGCCAAAGGTCACACAGCTAGCAAGTGTGGCAAGTGTCCAAGGTCGGGTTTGAACTCAGGTCCTCCTGACTCTAGGGCCAGTGCTCTATTCACTGTACCACCTAGTGGCCCCAAGTTTGCAAAATGTTTTGTACATATTATCTCATTTACCCTCACAACAACTTTGGGAGGTAGGTACTATTGTTATCTCCATTTTGTAAATGAGGAAACTAAGGCAGATAGAAATTAAGTGATTTGGCCAGGGTCACACAGTTAGTAAAGTGTCTGAGACAGATTCTGAATTCAGATCTTCCTGACTCCAGGTCCATGCACTTTATCCACTGCTCCACCTAATTGCCTAGAAATTACTTTTAGTTCCTTTTATTTATACAGGTTGCCACAAAGCTCTTAGTATAAGCTTAAGCTTTAATATCTTTAATAGCTTAAAACTGCACTAAGGCTTTGGGGACACCTTGTATTATATATCTCCTATAATGTGATCCCTTTTAATTTTCCTCATAAACGGTCTATTTAACTAAAAACCAAAAAGGGATTTTTACATTTAGATTGTTGGGCTGCTTTTAATTTCTAAAAAATGTAATTATTCTTAAAATCAAGAGTTCATGGGCCTATACTCAAAATAGTTTATGAAATCAAGAGCTGAAAAGGACTTTAGAGTTCACCTAATCATAAGATCATCAATTTAGAACTGGGAAGAATTTTAGAGGCCATCTAATCCAACCAGAGCACTTGGCATAGAGGGGGCAATGAATAACCTGATCAGCTGGATGGGGTTGCAAGATGATGAACCCTTTGGAGTTTAATTATATCTTTGAGGGGAGATGGAAACAACCCTTATTAAGGATGAGTACAGCTCCTTCATTCTCATTGATTTAATTGACAAGCATTTATTAAGAAACCGACCCCTCTTCTAGTACCTTCCCTTGGTTACAGATTTCCTATTTATCTAGTATGTAGCTTGTTTGTATGTTCTCTTCCTCATCGGTTTGTAAATTCCTTGAGGGCAGGGACTGTCTTTTGTCTCTTTTTGTATTCCCCGCCCTTGCACAGCCCAACACAGAGAAGGCACTATTTAACACATAGACGGCACTAAGTAACTATTTATTGACGAACTGATTTATGTTAGTATATTCTAGGCATTGTGTTAGGCCAGGGATTCAGAGACAAAAGCAAGTCTTTTCTCTCAAGGGGAAATAACAAACTTATAAATAAATACAAAATATATCCAAAGTTTATACAGTGCAAAGCAAATTGGACAGTTACACTGGCCACTGAGGGTCTCAAGAAAGACTTCACGTGGTCATAAACTTAGCTTTGAAGGGATCTAGGAATTCTAAGATGTGGAAATGAGAAGCGAGTACATTCTAGGTATGGTGGATAATCTCACATGAGGTGTTAAATCTGCAACGTGAAAGGGTCCCTTTCTCCCCCCCAACATGTACAGATACTCTGTTTTGTCCCTCATGTATGACTCATTGCTAGGTTGAGTTTTCTTCCCCGCTTCCCCCACCTTGTAACCCCACATCGGTTGCTGAACTGGAAAATCTGAGGACCAGTGGTACCACATAGATGAAAGGAAAAAAAATGATAACATGATAGAAGAAAAAATGTCTTATGCCTGTTGGGTATCTTGCAGGCAGCTTTTGAGATAACAAGATGTGACACCAGTGGGTAGTGGAGGGAGGGAGGGCCTTCCCTATGCTGGCATAATGACTGCCCAGGGTTCTTTATGATCCTGATCCCAATATGGATGAGACTCAACTAGCTGCACTTTTACCACAGGCCCTTGTCTGCCTTTAATTTCCTTTTGGGTTACTTTTCTCTAGTGTTTACCCCATGAACATGGATAGGTCCTGGAAGACATGCGAGTGCCAACAACATAAGCAGTGTCTCCTGGAGTAGATGTGTGGAGGTGAAATGTGAATTGATTGGTTATCAGCCTTGCAAAAATACTATATCCTAACAAGGCTTGAAAATTACCCTCTCAACTGATTATTCTCATAGTATTGTTACTGGATTCTATTCTAATCATTCTATGATTCTTTATTGTTTAGCATTCTTGTCTCTGTTTGATTATACTCTACCTGTTGCATGCCTGTTTCAGATTTGGACACTAGATACACTTTTACTTTTCCCCTTCCAAGGGGTTACCCCTAGACTTAGAGTCCATAACTATTCCTATAATAAACAACTGTATGAGTAGCAACTTTCCCAGAGGAAGCCAGGGTGAGGGTGAAGAGCCAATGACTATGAGAATTGAGAAACTTGTTTCCTCTATTGAGAAGACAAGCAACCCCAGAGCAATGAACTAGGGCAAACTGAGATGACAGGCAAAGGACAGGGATTGGTGCAGTTTACCCAGCCCTGTGACCTCAACCCAGTGAAGCCTGGCTAGCCACTGTTTCAAGAATGAAAACAGACCAATTGGGCTGGTGCATGAGTTCATCAAGCCTGGAAAAGTAGGCTAGAACTAGACTGTTATTAGCTTTAAGTGTCACACAGAGGAGTTAGTATTTTATGCTAGAGGCAAAAGGGAAACAACTCCTGGAAATTCTTGGGTGACATGGTCAGAACTCATCTGATAGCAATTTATTGGTTGACTTTGATTGTTGTAGGTCTGGGTCTGAATCATTCCTTCCTGCTAAGCCTATAAAAAGGAGGCTTAACTAAAGTCAGTCTCTTTCCTTTTTTCCCTTTTCTGAGAGATCCTGAGAGTGTAGAATAAAGAGCTGACCTGGGACCTAGGAGGGGTCCTAGGAGGAAGAAAGCCCATGCATGTAAACAGCCTACCTCTGTACTCCCTCTGGACCCACTAACGGCTACGTTGAGACATACGGTAGTTTTATATACAAGTTATTCATGAAGCTCAAGAGGAAGATTGATGGAAGCCAAGTTCCCTTTCCCAGTTTTAGAGGGGCAATGGCATAAAAACTCAGATGTCATTATGAATTGACCATTGGTCTAGCACCAGGCATGGCATGGAAAAGGAAGCATAATACCAAGAAAAGTCGGAGATGGAAAGCTATGGTGGACTGCATGTCACCTGGGTCTATGAGAAAGCAGAATTTTAAAAATTCCATTTTCACATGGGAGAGGAATCAGCTGTTATGAACGAACCATCTCAGTCCAATGAACAAAATTTTCAATGTTGCTTTGGGGTCCTACGTGTCTCTGAGTGGTAGAAATTTCTGAACCTCAGATTCCTAGTGGAATTCCTAGAGACTTTTGGACCAAGCCTCTCTGATGGAGTCAGTAGCAAGGTAGGTATTTCCTTCCTTGTAGAGAAAGAAGTAGGAATGTCTGAATAGAGAGCTATGGCTTCTGGGAAATAGGAGAATCCTGGAATCTAACCTTCTAAAAAGAGAATGAGAAGTTCCTATCCTTCCTGGAGAGAAGAGAATCTTGTTCATGATTCCTGAAGCTATAGGAATATCAAAAGACATAAAGGAGGAAATTTCTTGTACTTGAGCTATGATTTCACTAATATAAGAGGCTCCAGGTGAGGAATGTCTGCTATCAATGTAGATGAGCTACTTCTCTGAAACTTAGTCTTAAAGAATTATCTGGGGGCATTGAGAGGTCAAGTGATTTTCCCAAAGTCACACTGTCCCAATATGTCAGAGGAGAGACAACCCGAGTCTTCCTGGCTCTTTCTAATATAGCCAGGTCCAGATTAGTTAAACTAATTAATATGGTAAAGTAGGATTATTCAAATTCTTATTGCGTATTTCTGTTGGGCTGGAACCAATGACCATGTTTTATGCAATTTTAATTTTGAATAGTGCACCTTTGAATACAGGTGACTACTTCAGGGGATTCATTATTTGCACTAATCAGGTCCTTGCAGTGTGCCACACTGTCTTTTCCCTCCTAGTACCAGGAATTATTTGGACAATGCAGTTTCAATGGTAATGAGTTAATGCCTTAGCACTTTCAAGTTTATTTTCTTGAGACTGGGGAGAAGTCTAAGCCCTCATAATGATATCATAAGGCTGGAGAAATGTAAGCATACTTTGAATAAAAGTAAAAAAAAAAAAGTAAAAAAAAAACTCACTAGAATTTTGGGGGGAGAAACTAGTTTCCTCTTCTAGCAACCCCAAGTTGGCTTTCCTTTTAAGGGAAGTAACACTTTTAATTAGATAGGGACCCTAAAAATGGAATTCTTTGAAGAGAGAGAGAGGAATTGTATCAATTATTAATGAACTATTGAATCCTTTATGTAGTATTTACTCGGAGTGAAATAAAACCTGTTCATATCTGTGGAGGCATAGATACTAGCTATATCCTGATATTTCCCAGAGTCAATTCTAGGTAAGGCAAAATGAGTCAAAGAGATGTGATTTGGTGGGGTTGCCACCAAGGTGGAACTCAGTACATGTAAGCACAGAGCCTGTATTACTAGGCCAAGGGAATGAAGAAGCTTTTAGAGAGATTAAGTCACTTATTCAAGTTCACACAGGTGACCATTTCCAAACATGACCTACATTTCTGTCATCATCCACAGCCTACTCATTTACCTCCTGTGGAACCTTGGATTCTGCCTCTGGAACCACCTTGAATACTGATAGGTGAGCTTTCACCTTATTGTGCCAGGAACCAGGCCTCCATATCATTTCCCAGCCACCACTTCCAATCCATGCCACTGAGAGTCTATCCATTCTCTAGCTCCCCTTTATGTGTTGTCTTCCCCCCATTAGAATGTAATCTCTTTAACTATATAGTCCGTATTTGTATCTCCAGCACTTAGCACAGTGCCTGACTCATATTAAGTGCTTAATTAGCTCTACCTTCCTCCCTCCCTTCCTTCTTTCCTTTCTTCCTTCCTTCCTTTCTTCCTTCCTTCCTTTCTTCCTTCCTTCCTCTTTTTCTTTTCTTTCTCTTTCTTCCTTTCTCTCTCTCTTTCCTTCTTGTTTTCTATTATCGATTAGTCTTTCTATCATCTGTCTTTCTGTCTGTCATCTATCTATCATCTATCTACCATCTATCTGTCTATATATCTTTGTAGCAGAGACAGAGAAGTGTCCTGCTCCCCATACATACTGCCTCTAGAGTCTTATTAGGAGTGGACTGATAAAAAAGAGAACTATCACTGAAAATTTTTTTACTGTTTCACTTTTTTCTGAGTGTTTTGTACTTAGCTATATTAGAGGAAACTCTATTAGAGCTCATTCCTTAAATAGAATGCAGAAGGTAAATGAATGCTCCTTAAACTAAGTAATGTTGGTGTCACTCTTCTACATGAAGCCTTCTCTGATCCATTCCTCCCTTATACCCCACCCCAAGGAAGGAAGGAAGAAAGTATTTATTAAGTACCTACTATATACCAGACACTGTGCTAAGCATTTTACAAATGTTATCTCATTTAATCCTTATAACAACCTAGGGAGATAGGTGCTATTTTTATCATTCCCGGTTTTATAAATTGAGGAAACTGAGGTAGACAGGTTAAGAGATTTACCTAGGGTCATGTAGCTAGTATCTGAGACTAGATTTGAACGTGCCAGGCCCAGGTATGAATCCAGGTTCAAAGCTCTTTCCTCTGTATTGTGCTGAGGTCTGATCCTGTCTTCCCTACTAGATCATAAGCTCCAAAAGGGCTGGGATTATATTTGATTGATTTATGACTTCTTTAGCATCACCTCAGGAGGGTACCTTGTATAGATGTTCAACAAATATTTTTAGAATGAGTGACTAAGATGTTTTAAAGCAAATTTTAGTGTTGCGGAAAGGTTTTTGTGATCATTGGAATAGAAAATTGAAATCTATTAGTGAAGGGAAAGGTAAATTAAAATGGTGAGAATGGAACTCAAAGAATAGAAGTTCTGGGATTTTCAGGCCTCTCTAATAGGCAGATTGCTTAACAGCATTACTAATAGTAATAATGTGACTTTCTAGAATAAAACAACTTTATTTTCATCACTAGTGTTAGCAGACTAGTTTTAAACTTTTATTTATTTATTTTTCTTTTTTCTTTTTAACTTTTATTTATCTTACTTTACATCATTCATTTCCACGAGATTGTGAGTTACAAATTTTCTCCCCATCTTTCCCCTACCCACCACTCCAAAACAGCCATCCCACTGTATAACCCCTCCCCCAATCTATCCTCTCCTATGTCCTCCCCCATCACCCCTCTGACTTTCCGATAGGGCAGGATGGATCTCCCTACCACAGTGCCTGTGTATTTTAAGTTCCAGTTGGATGTAGT
>CM053583.1:287477882-287529143 GCA_028627135.1 Pseudochirops cupreus | reverse complement strand
GACTTTAGTGGGAAGTATCTTTGTGTGCGTTTTGGAGTTCCAGGATTGGTTTAGAGTCCTATTTTATGGGTATTTTGGGGTGGCTATGTGAGAGCTGCGATGTGTTGCTGCTTCTACGCCGCCATCTTGGCTCCGCCCCCCACATTAGATTTTTTCTATCTAAATTTTTTTTCCTAAAATTCAGTTCAGAGATGTATATGGGATCACCACAACTAGATATTTAGGAATGTTTTGTCTATTAACTTAATAAGTATGATGGGTGTCTCATTTGGTCATGTCACTAGTGTCCTTGGATATTGCCTTCTTCCAATATTTTCTTTGTAATCCTCTAACACTCAGCACCAAGTTTAAAAAAAGATAGCAATACAAAAAAACATTTGAAATACAGAGTTTAAGTGCTGGCTATTTAACTATCTGTAGGCATTCCTTGGTTCTAGGTAAACATGCTGCCTTCTCCATCTACCCCTGAAGCCCCTTTCACCATTGGTCACTCCAGATCTGGCATGCTTCACTCTCTAGACTTTGCCACTATGTTTTTGCTCTCTTTTCCCTCCATTTTGAAGAGGATCCAAATCCCATCCTCCATTCTCTAGATTTTACCACCATGTACATCGCCATCACGAATTATCTTGACTTATGTCTTGCCACTGGACTCTAATGACTCTGGAGGAGAGAGTTAGGCTGATGACTTTGCATAGCTCTGCCAAGTCACTCAAAAGTCAAGACATTACCCTCATGATGTTATTGGTCCTTTTTGAGAACCAAGGACAAATAACAACAACCTTGGCCCAGGAGGGTACCTTCCCTCTCTTCCACCTTGGTAGCAACTTTGTATGTATTATGACTCCCCACACACACCACCCCCCATTAAAAAGTAAGCCCCTTGAAGGCAGGAACTCTTTCTTTTTGCTTGCATTTGTATCCCTAGCACTTTTAACACAGTGCCTGGCACTTAATAAATGCTCACTGATTTGATTTGAATTCTGCTATCATTTCTAATCCAAAGAGTTTTCTCTTCAGAGGAGAACAGAGAAACCAAGTAAGAATTGCATAGTTGAGCTTTCTATCTTAATTCCAATATTATTATTTCATCTAAAAGTTAGTAGAAATGGTCCCTGGTATCACTTCTTTACATTTAATAGGTACTGGAAGAAGACTTTACTAGAAGGACCTAAGGGCAACTAGGTACAACTAAGGGCAACTAGGTACAACTAAGGGCAGCTAGGTGGCACATTGGATATGTTGAGAGAAGTTTAGGGGTGCTTGAGACCCCAAAATACCAACATGCTGGGTTCTACCAAATGAATGCAACTTGAGTCTCCTCTCAGCCAAAAAAAAGCAAAGCTTATTAAAGATTTGCCATAATGGGTAGACTCTTAAGGAGCCTAAGTATTTGTGACATTGACAAGCAGGCAGATTAATTTCCTCTAGATTGAATCTCAGAAGCTTCCTGGAAGCAAGATGGATCTTATATACAGAAAGATTGTGGGTGGGATCTAGAGGTGGTCCAGAGGAGGGGTTTGGGGAGAGTCTTGAGGAGGAGTCTAAAGAGGATCTTGCCAAGACTGAAGTCAGACTCCAGGAATGGGATTAAGGGTGGGAAGTAGCTGAAGGTTACCTGGAGATGACAGATAGTGAAGAGCTAGGCTAATTTGGGGTAACAGATTTGGGTATAGATATTTTGATAGGATCAAGGGTGGGAAGTAACTGGATGGTTGGAGGGCTAGGCTAGGTTAAGAGTAACAGAGATTTGGGCCTATCAGTAATGGAAGGTTTATGGCCTCAGGCAAATGCCTCAAGTGGGCAGATTCAAGGGGGTTCCCAGAACCTAAACCCCACTAGATAGAATGCCTGGCTAGGAGTCTGGAAGAAGTTCAAATCTGACCTCACACATTTGCCAGCTGTGTGACTCTGGGCAAGTCACTAAACGCTGTTTGCCTCAGTTTCCTCATCTGTTAAATGAGCTGGAGAAGGAAATGGCAAACCACTCCAAAATCTTTGCCAAGAAAACTCTAAATGGGGTCACAAAGGACTGGACAGGACAAAAAACAATTACAACTAATGTGTCATCAGGGTTTTTTTGTTCAATTTAATTCAGACATTTATTAAAGGCTTACTTTGTGCAAGCAATAGAGATACAAATACAATAAGTATGTAAATAAGTAAATACACAGTTATTTGAGGGGAAATCAAGAACTAACAACTGCTGGACAGTCAAATAGCATTTATTTAGCACCTAGATGTGTTAGGAACAGTCTTAAACAGAAAGGCAGGAAATAATCCATGCAAGTAATTAAACACAAACAGGCTATATACGGTATAAATTGGCTCAGGGGAGGGATGTGATTGGTCCTCTGCATTAGAAAGATTATTTTGGCAACGATGTGGAAGACAAGTTGGATACAAAAGGGACTGAAAGTGCAGAGACCAATCAGGAGGCAATTGTGGTAAGGATCTGCCCTAGGGTAGAGAAAATGTATATTGAGACAAGGTGCAGATGCTCTCAACATAAGTGGAGAATTGAAAGAAACTGGAGGAGGGGTAGATTTGGGGCTGGAGAAAAGATATGTTCCCTTTTGGAAATGCTAAGTTTGAAATTGTGACATTTAAAAAGTTTGAGAGACACAATTTCTGGGTAATTAATCATTGTGTTGATAATGAAAGCATCTTACTAACAAAAGCGTCAGTGACACTCTCAAATGCCAAAGACCAGTTGTGGTATGCTCACAATTTATATACCCTTGGAAGAGTAGGTGGTCCTGAGAGTGACAATCAACTCTGATTGGTTAACAAGGATGAATATTACTATGAGAGATAGATCTATCCTGATGAGAAGCTGGGGAATGTAACTTTGATTAAGTCATTTATTTCCAAATGGCCCAGCCTTGGGCAATCTAATCAAAGAATTTATCCCCACCCATACCTATATAGAGCACAGTGGACTTCCTCACCTTAGATTTAATTCCCTCACAAGGTTGGGTGGGGTCTGAACCAGACTGAAGAAAAGATTTACTAAATCTCATTATTATCAATGTCCTTCAGAAATGAGAACTCTGGAAAAAGGAAGAGCTTTGGATCTCCCCAAATTGTTGGTTAATAAATATTTCTCCCAAATTGCTGATGGGACAACAGGCAGAGATGTCCAGCAGCCAGTTGACAGTGGAGGACTGGGCTTCAGGAAATACAGGACCTGATAGATGATCGTTGAATCTACAAGTGATGAGGTACAGGTTCTGGGAACCCCCCTGAGCTCTCCTTGAATCTTTGAGGTACAGGCTCTGGGACCCTCCTTGAGCTCTCTTTGAATTTTTCCATGGAAGACATTTGCCTGAGGTCATGGGCCTTAAGTTGTGGCTCTGTCCAAGTCTTTAGCCCTCCATTGTCCATCTACTTCCCACCCTTGGGCCTATCAAAATATCAATCCACCCTTGCATTGACCTCATTAACTCCTCCTGAAGACCCTCCCCAAACTCCTAGTCTAGACCATTCCTCTGTACATAAGACCCCATATTCCCTCCATGTGGGGAGAGAGCGCCATAGAATGACCTAGCACAGACTTACTCTGTGTCAGACTTGCTCTGTGAGAGCACCATACAATGACTTAGCACAGACTTGCTCTGTGACAGACTTACTCTGGCCTGCTTGCCCAATGCAAGCGTCACAGATACCTAGGTTCCTTAAGTCTACCCAATATGGCGAACTTTCAATAAACTTTGCTTTTATTTGGCTGAGAGAAGACTTGAGTCAAACTCTTTTGACAGGACCTGGCATGTTGGTATTTTGGGGTCTCCAGAGCAACCTTAACGCTATTTATGAGTAACCTCTTCACAAGAACCAATGATATCACCAAGAGAAAGTATAGGGAACTAATGGTTTTCTGATTATCTCTAACCTCAGCACATTCTGGATTTGAGCATTGCTGGTACTACTATATTGTACACCTCCTCCATTACTTGTCTATATTTCCATTTTCTATACTCAACTTTTTAAAAAGTGTGTTGGTTGAAGAGTTCTCTGTACAGCCATACTGGTATCCTTAGATAGCTTTTTCTGTTTCTCATTGGAATAATTTCTGCTCTTCTCTTCAGAATTTCATTTTTTTAAATTGTCTTAAAAAAAATCTAAATGTCTGCTACAGCAGAAGCCCCCGGGGAAGAAATTTTCTCTTCCTGTGTACCTTATATCTCTACTGAAGTAGCTGCTGATTTATTTCCATCTGCTACATAGAGAATGCCAGAATGAACTGGTCATTCTGAGGTCAGGCACCACAAACAGATCAGATACATTAGACCATTCCATATTATTGAGAAAATGAGTCAGATGGGTTCAGCTGCCCAGTCAACCCCTGAAGTAGAGGGCATTTAGTACTAATAGTAAATTGACATTTGAATAGGTGTGAATAAGGCCCTTCCAGGCAGTAATCTGATCTAAACTGACCCCATGCCCCACACTGCACTAGAAGATGTGGTAGAATCAGAAAGGAACACTGCAAATATGAGAACAGAATTATGGTTAGATTCCTGCCCCATACTTTGTGACCCAGAAATCTGGTAACGTCTGGAGCTGGACACACTAGCTGTAATTTGGCTGCTTTTAAGACTCACTACAAGGATTTCTTTTAATAGAACTACATGGCTTCTCCCCTTGTAGAAAATTCTCCTGTTGCTAAGGATAGTACCTTCTAGAATAGATACTGTTTAATGAAACAGAGACTGGTATATTCTAATCTGTGCAGAAAAGATAATGTCATTTTTCATTGTTACTACAAGGAAAATATTGTGGCATTTCCTCCTCTCAGCAAATCAAGTGGTATTCTGATTTCATGGGTTCATGCCTTAATTCTTACTGAGGGCAGTCCACAAGATGATCCCTCAAACCACTCAAAGGAATGGTTAAGCCCCAAATGCCCATTCAACCAGCATTCCCCAATACCGATCTTCTCCTCCCCCTGAAGCTCCTAGGTAAAATAGAAAGATCAATAGATGTGGGGTCAGGATACCTGGATTCAGATTCTACTTCTGATATTTAGTGTGGCCTGGTAACTCATTGAATTACCCTGGGCCTCATTTTCCTCATCTCTAAAATGAGGGGATCAGACCCTTCAAATTCTAAATTTCTGATTTAGAACATTCATGGCACCTTGAGGTCTGAGACCCAGATGTCAAATTCATTCTATAGAGAGAATTCAAGCATTACATAGCAGCAGGAATGGCCTGAGGACTTATGACACCATGGAGCTGTCACAAACAGTAAGAAGCAGGTATGATTTGTTGTTGTTTTTCAACCATTATCCAATCTTGAGTACCGTCTAGCCCATCAGCAGTATGACAGGCTTGTATGCATAAAAATAATATATATATATAGGATGATATTCTGACAAAAAGTAAATTCCGTGTCTTTTCCCCCCTGGCTGATTCTATTTTTTTTTAAATTAAATTATTTATTTTTAGTTTTCAACATTCACTTCCATAAGTTTTAAATTTTCTCTCCCTCCCCCAAATGGCTTGCAATCTGATATGGGCTGTACACATATATTCCTATTAAACACATTTTCACATTAGTCATGTTGCATAGAAGAATTATAATGAATGGGGAAAGCCACGAGAAAGAAAAAAAAACACAAAATAAAACAAAACAAAGAAGAAAATATTCTGCTTTGTTCTGCATTCCAACTCCATAGCTCTTTCTTTGGATGTAATTCTGTGTCATTTTGATTAGCAGTTAAAACTCCCTATTCTCTTCCCCATCCCTCAGATTTGTCCCAAAATTCTAATTTCCATTCCCAACTAATACTGAAACTGAAATATTTTCAGTTTTAGGAGAACATCTGTCTAGTATTCTTCTCGACTCTTTTCCACGGCAAATGGAAGGAAAAGGAGGGAGTATCATCTTCATAAGACATATCTAGGAATCTATCTGCAGAGGCTTTCAACCTTGATGCCTTAGCTATAAGGGTAATCTGATCAATTACCCCAGTTAATAGCAGTTACTCTGAGCATTTTAGATGCTGGTATTTTGAAAAACAGCCATCAACTGTAAGAGGCAGCAATTAGTTATAATCAATGACTTAATCAGTAGGCATTTGTTAAAGTTCTATTATGTACCACTGCATCCCAAGCCACTACCAGTCATCTTTGTCCTGCCACCTTAGGTGTCCACCTGTACCCAACTCTTACCTGTGACTCCAAGAAGCTGTAGCATGCCCCACGGCCACATCCCAACAAACCACTTCCGCACACCAGCTAAACCAATGGTTCTCCACCTTCCTAATGCCCTGACCCTTTAATAGTCATATGTGGGCATGTCTGCATGTGGGCAGACTCGCCTGAAGACAGAGAGAGGAGGATCCTAAGACCATTGGAAATATGTGTTTTCTAATGGTCTTAGGCAACTCCTGCGATCCCTGTGAAAGGGTCGTTCGACCCCAAGGGGGTTGCAACCCACAGGCTGAGAACTGCTGAGCTAAACCATGTTGAGGGTAAGCAATAGGCCTTAAAGCCCTTGATGAGTTAGGGAGATGTTTACCTCAAGCATTCGAAGGCTTCCCTTGGTGGAATGGGCAGATGAGAACAATTTGCTCTAATGGTTATGAAGGTGGCTAAAACAGGCACTGTGGGGCACTTAGAGCTTGGTCAGGCATCAAAGATGTCAAGGTCATCCACTGAATCCCTTGCCATCACCAATCATCTTCACCTTTGTCTTGCAACTGGCCTTTGACAACTCTGGAAGAGAAAGAGTGAGATTGAGGACTTTGTGCAACTCTGCCTCACTTAAATCTTATTCATGCACAAGGCAAGACAACACTTGTGATATTGATCTTCTTCAAGAATGAAGGAAACAATTATATATCAAATACAGTGCTAGGTACTAGTCAAGTGACAAGTATCTATTAAGCCCCTATTATACCAGGTACTGTGCTAAGTGCTGGGGACACAAAAATGAGAAAAAACACTTCCTGACCTCAAGAAACTCACAATCTAATGGAGGAAACAACATGTAAAGAGATATGTACAAACAAGATATATACAGGACAAACTAGAAATAATCAGAGGGAAGGCAACGAGGAAACAATGACCAAAAAAGAAAGAAAGAAAGAAACAATCCCTACCTTCAAGAAACTTATATTCTATCAGCAGAGACAATACATATATATATAAGCATATGCAGAATAGATACACACAGAATAAAATTTTTAAAAATATGAAACAATCTAATCATTGATCTCAATTCTCCAGTTCTAGGTAAATCCATCAATAGTGACAGAAGGGGTCAGGAAATCCACTCCTGCTCAGGGGATGGAGTGCTGGGTCTGAAATCAGGAAAACCTGAGTTTAGACCCTGGGCAAATCCCCTAACCCAGTGGTTCTCAACCTTCCTAATGCCTCGACCCTTTAATACAGTTCCTCATGTTGTGGTGACCCCCAACCATAAAATTATTTTCATTGCTACTTCATAACTGTAATTTTGCTACTGTTATGAATCTATCTGATATGCA
Organism: Pseudochirops cupreus; assembly: GCA_028627135.1. Lineage (NCBI taxonomy): Eukaryota > Metazoa > Chordata > Mammalia > Diprotodontia > Pseudocheiridae > Pseudochirops > Pseudochirops cupreus. Next base: position 287,521,648 of record CM053583.1, on the reverse strand, counting down.
GGGTGTATTTTCATTGTTACAAATTGAACATAACCCACAGGTTGAGAACTGTTGCTAACCTCTGCCTGCCTCAGTTTTCTCAATTGTACAATGGAGATAATAAAAGCATCTACCTCACAGAATTGTTGGGAGGATCAAATAATATTTGTGAAAGCACTAAGCAAGAACAGCTGGAGGAAGCAGTAGATGGAGCACCCGCCCTCAAGTCAGGAGGACCTCTGTTCAAAAGTAAGGCCTCAGACACTTACTATATGTGTGATACCAGGTAAATCACTTAACCCCAACAGCCTCCAAAAAGACCCCTCCCCACTCCCCCAAAAAAAGCAACCATTGCAGTACCTGGCATATAGTAGGTACTTAATAAATGATTGTTCCTTTCCTGTTCTCCCTTCCTCATTTTCTCAGGGAAGTTGGGGGGGGGGGGTAAATATTTACACAGCACCTACTATGTGCCAGATATTATGCTAAAGACTTTACAAAAATCGCCTTTCAGCCATAAAATTCTCCACTGGATGTCTAAGCAGTAGCCCCAGGCTACTGTGTAGACCCAAAGAGAGGGTTCTACCACCTCTTTATTTAGCTTGATATTCCTAAAAGTCATTCTTTTTTTGTGATGCTATTCATTCCCTACCCTACCTTGCCACTAGCCAACTAATAAGGCATTTTGTGTATTTTGTCCCACTGATGCTTAGGATACCTCAGCACAAACTCTTTCCTGGGTTATGGTGCAAAATTTCCTTTACTTCCTATCCATATTCCTGGGTCATTAGTCTGGGTACCCTAGAAATCAGCCAGAAGAAATTCACTTAGCAAAACTACAGAGGAGCTGGGCAGAGCTGTGATCAAGGGATTCCTTTCAATCCTGCATAATACTACCCCAGGCTGATATACAAGTCAACTGGAGAGCAAAACTGGAGAGGGCCTGTTGGGCTTGGTAACCTTTATCCTTGCTAGCTGGAACCCACAAAGTCACCCGTCTATTATGTCTATAATATTTGTTGTCTCCTGGTTACTTTATTCAACAAAAGGCATTCAAGAGGGAGTTGATAGTAACAACATCGCAACATCTAGCATATTTCTAGCTATAACTGGTAGTCTATGGCTTACACATGGTATAACTTGAAACTCCTCAATTACAATTCATCCTCCCTGGCATCTGCTGCATGTAACTCAAATTATCAGTCAAGGCAAGACATCCTTATTAATTACTGACCATGTAACACCATGCTAGTAGGTTCTAGAGATAACAACATAAAAAATACCACTTCCTACTCTCAGTGAATTTACAATCTAGTCCAGGGGTTCTTAATTTTTTGTGTGTCATAGATCCCATTGTCAGTTTGGTTGAAACCTATGAAGGCTTCTCGGATGTTTTTAAATACATAAAATAGAAGACATAGGATTATCAATGAAACTGATAAGGTACAGGCTCTGGGAAACCCCTTGAGCTCTCCTTAAATCTTCCCACATGAGGCATTTGCTTGGGGCTATAAGCCTTTCATTATAGCTTGGCCCAAATCTCTGTTACAAGCCTAGCCCTCCTTTGTCCAGACACCCCCAACTCTTGATCCTCCCAAAATATCTATGCCCAAATCTGTTATCCTTAAACTAGCCTAGCCCTCCATTGTCTGTCATCTCCAGGTAGCTGTTATGGAAATCTGAAGATCTTCCCTGCCCCTAGGCCCTTTGATAGGCTTAAGTGGCTCTGAGAACCTTCCCTGAGTTGAAAGTATATTCTGCCCCCTAATAGGCTGAATGTGGTCACATGGAGCCTGTGGTGGGAGGCTTGTTCTTTAGGAATGCCCAAGCCTTATTACTTCATGATTGGGCAGTGGGTCAAGAGGGCTGGGACATTTTCTGATCCAGGAGAAGGCTATATATACCCTGATGTGAGGTTTTGCTTTGGGGTTCCCTTTGGAAAGAGTTGTGTGATTTGGCCAGATGAGACTCTGGGAAGCTGTTGAGCCCACCTCCCCTCTCCCCCGGCTTTGAAAACTCAGATGTTGGTGCTTCCTTCTCTAGTAACTGACTAGGTCTGGATGTAATGGTCAGACAGTTGGAAGCCCGTCTACTGAACTGTTTCTTTGTCTGCTTGTAACTTCTGCTTGTATTATGTTTGCATTCTCTGAAGTTCAGGGTGCTGACTTTTTCCCCTGAACTAGGTAAATGATATATCTTTGATTGATTAAATTAAGACGGTTAAGCATTTTGAGTTGCTTTCCTTTAGAAAAGTGGATCTAAGAACCTGTGCTAGCAGCCATCCTGGGTATGCTAGGGTACTTGCTGATACAGTAGCCTCCAGGTATTTCCCACCCTTAATCTCTCATTACTGGAGTCTGACCTTATTTGACTCCTCCTTTAGACCCTCCCCAAACTACTCCTCTAGACCACCCCTAGATTCCTCCCACAACCTTTCTGTATATAAGACCCATCTTGCCTCCATGAAGGGGCTGGAGAAGTATCTAGTACAGACTCACTTTGTGTCATATTATTCTGGCCGGCTTGCCCAATACAAGTGTCACAGATACTGAGGCTCCTTGAAAGTCTACCCATTATGATGATCCTTTAAAAAAACCTTTGCTTTTCATTGGCTGAGAGAAAATTTGAGTGGAATTCATTTGGCAGGACCTGGCATGTTGGTATATCAAGCACCCCTAAACCCTGGACCTCAACATTTTATGGTTCCCTGACCTCAACAAAACCAATTATATTTAAAATATAATATAAATATTATTTTTAAAAAGTTCACAGTCCCCAGCCAGCTTAATAACCACTGATAGTAGAAGGGATGTCACATGTTCCAAAATAACTATACTTGGGAAGGTATTGGAACCAGCTTGGATGGTCTCAGAAGAGCTAATTGTTAAATTTTCATTTACATGCCAGAAATTGGTAAATGATACAAATCAGGGGTTGATCTATTGTTTTATTGATTTTTTACACTTAAGAAAGTGATGGAGATGTTAATAATGCTGATTAAACTTAAAAGTGTTTTGTGGTCACTTTTTCTTCCTCCCTCTCCCCCAGATGGTTTCTAAACATTTCACAGCACACTATTCACTCTAGTACAAGTTAGTATAAGATGAATTGAATAAGAGGAGTAAGAGTGAAATAGGAGATTCTAGAAGAGGATAACTGTTAAATTGGGGGAATGAGGGAGGGGAAATCAGGGAAGCCTTCATCTTATATTAGAGATGACATTTGAACTGGTTTTTGAGGGAAGGAAAGGATTTTTCAATAAATGGAAATAAGAATGAAAGGAAGCCATTTGACAGATGTGGAACAGCACAAATAGGGATAAGAAAAAAAACAGGACTAGGGAGTGGTAAGTGGTCAAATTCGACTGGATTCAAGGGTCTAACAAAAGGAGTGTGAGGATGCAAATGGGTCAGTCTTACTCCCTTGTGCATTCACCTTAACTTTCCCTACCCAACCTTAGCCACCCTTGGAGGGGGGTAGGAAAGTCATGGGAGAAGTAAAATAGAGGAGGCAGGAGGTATAGGAAACAAGAGATATGCACATCCATAAAAACAAAGATCAGGAGTAAAATAGGTTTGGGAAAATATATGTCTGTATATGTATGTGTATGTATATATCTATAGCTATAGAGAAACATATCTAAACTTTATTGTAGCCTTCTGGGGGTGGGGGTGGGGGTGGGGGAGGGTATGTATATATTTATAGCTATAGAGAAACATCTTAACTTTATTGTGGCCTGGGGTGGGGGAAGAGTTAGAGGAGAGGAAAAAAAGAACAAAGTTAAAAAGTGCACAGCAGAGAACAAAAGAAAACTCACAAGGAAGCAAAGAAAAGCTGGGCAACTCTCAACACAATAAGTATTATTTATCATATAGGCTTTCTTGAAATGAAAACTTATTGAATCCTCTTACGTTTGGCTATGCACACAACACACTTTTTTTCCCTTTCTAACTTTATCTTTAAGTTTATGATATATTTTTGTTTCTTTTCTCTGTTCTGTATTTGTGTTCTGGCATTTGAGTCTAAAATAAAATTTTGGGGAAAAAAAAAAAGAAGGAAAAAAATACCAGAAGGAGAAAGATCAGTTAAGAGGCTATTAGAGTAGTTCAGATGAGGAGGCCTCCAATATGGTAGTGAATGTGGGTGAGAAGGATGGGACAAATTTCTTAGATGTTAGAGGAGTAAAATCAACAGGACTTGGCAACTTGGCAACTAATTAACTATTCCTTCTTTCTCACCACCCTCCTCCAGCACTAACCTCCCTACACACAGTTTCAAGTATAAATAAAAGTGTTACCATCAGCAAAATTAGGGAAGTCCAATGGACAGATAGGATTGGAGGGAAGAGAAATATTGAGTTTGCTCTTGGACATGTAGAGTTTGAGGTCCAGCAGGAGGATATCTAGATGGAGATGTTCTTCAAAGAGATAGAAATGTAGAACTAGAAGTCAGAGGAATTATTTGGGAAAAAACTATAGATTTAAAAGTCAAAAACATGAAGGTGACAACTGCAGCCACATGTGTGGATTAAATTAACAAAGGAACATTCTAGAACAAGAAGATCCAGTGAACAAGAGAACAGAGATTTTGAGGGTGCCCACTCTTAAGAGGAAAAGAAGAATCCATCAATTAAGCCTTTATGAAGCAAGTATTATATGTTAGGGAGTGTACATAGAAAGACAAAAATGATAAAAATCTCTGCTGCCAAAGGAGTCTACATTCTATCAGAGGAGACAACATGTAAAGGTATAGGCATATTGAAGAGATATACAAAATAAATATGAGATTATTCATTGGGGAAATTGAGGGGAATTAAGAAAAAGTACTTGAGCTAAGGTTGGAGGGAAATTATGGGTTCCAAGAAGAAGAGATGAGGAGAGAATAAATTCCCAGCATTGGGGATAGCTAGTGCAAAGGTATGGAGACTGGAGATGGAGTGTGTGAGGTGTACATAGCTAAGACACCAATTTGGATGAACCAAAGTTCTCTAGGTTGGAGAGACAGGGTTGAATCAGGTTATAAAAGACTCTAAATGCCAAAAGAAAGAATAGGAATAATTGGAGGAAATAGAAAGAGCCATCACAGAAGCTGAAGACCCAGAAAAGAACAATGTCATGAAAGGCAAGAAAGAAAAAAAAGTTGAAAAAATGGTGGCTAACAATGTCAAATGACACAAAAGGATCAAAACTATGAAGGGGCGGGGTGGGTGAGCAGTGAAATAAGAAAAGGAATGCTGGGCTGGGAGAATTTGTTGTTGCTGTTGTTTGTCCTTTGTCCTCGAAGAGGACCATGACTTCAAGAATATGATGCCATGATTTTCAAGTAAATTGGATTTAAGTGAGGCAGGACTGTGCAAAGTCACTGGCCTCACTTTTTCCTCTGGAGCCATCTGGGTCCAGTGGCAAGATATAGATCAGAATGACTAAAGATGGCCCCTGTAGGGAGAATAAGGAAGGACTGAGAGAGTAGAGGTCCCAATATGGGTAGAAATGAGGCTATGAGTAAGGTGAAAAAATGGGAGTTTGTGGTCAGAAAGAATTTCAGAGGTAGAGCAATTTCCAGTTATACTGAAGTCCAGTAAGCCACTAAGGTGGAGGTCATAAGAGGTAAGAGGAAAAGAATCAAGAAAATAAAATTTTAACCTATTGAGGAGGGTAAAGAACTGACAGTCTTGAATATTAGAAGAACTATCAACATTAAGATGAAAGTCACAAGGATGAAGGTAGGGGAACGAAATGACTACCTCTAACCACTTTTAAAAGTTATCAATTCATTACTACAAGAGAATTCATTTGTGGCTCTTACTTACATTCCTAAGAAGACCTCACTTCTTGGGCTGCGATTGAATCCAGGGGAAGTTATGTTCCAATTCTTCCTCTGTTAGTTTTAGTTCCATTTCCTCATATCTAAAAGTACGGACCTCCTAAGAGCAAAGATATTGCTCCATTTCCTTCATTTTCACTCCCTTCCACTTTATTTCTCAAATCCTGAGACAAGCAGTGAAGAGAATGGAGAATGTAATCAGGGACTTGGTATAAAAGAACCATTCCCGGTTTTTTCCCGCTAGTCCTTTATGAAACATGGGACCAGACACAAGATCGACTGATGTGACAACAAATATTGGAGTTACAATCGTGTGTCCCTCTATTATTCTAATAAGCATTATGAAGGACACCACAAAGTGTAGTATCTGACCTCTGCCCGAGGGGCCATTAATGTGTGCCAGGCACCTTGCTAAATTCTGGGGATTCTAAGAAAAGTCAAAAACAGTCCTTGCTTTCAAGGGAGACAATCAGTAAATAACTATATACAAGCAAGTTATTTGCAAGATAATAGGGGAAAGATACTAGTATTAAGTGGGACATCAAAAGGCTTTTTCAAGCAGGTAAGATTTTAGCAGGGACTTGAAGGAAGTCAGAAGACAGAGAGAAGAGGGAGAGATCTCTTGGAATGGAGTACAGCCAGTGAAGATGGCTAGAGATGGAATATTTTGGTAAGGAACAGCAAGGAGACCAGTGTCACAAGTATCTCAGAGTATGTGGGTTAAGTTGTTAGAAGATGAGAAAAGTAGGAGGAGCTCCAAGTTGTGAAGTGCTTTGAACACCCAACAGGATTTTGTTTGTTCTGTAGGTGATAATGAGCCACTGAAGTTCAGTGAATAGGAAGGCAAGCCTGGCTTTAGGAAGATCAATATGACAGCTGAGTAGAGGAAAGACTGAAATGAGAATCAGTCAGTCAATAATCATTTATTAACCACCTACTATGTGCCAGGCATTATGCAAAGCATTGGGGATCCAAAGAGTCAAAAAATAATCCATACCTTCAAGGAGCTAACAAAAAAACAAACTATATAGGATAAATAGAACATTATTTTAGAAAGAAAGGCAATAAAAGTAAGGGGGCTTAAGAAAGACTTCCTGGAAAAGATGGGATTTTATATGAGAATTAAAGGAAGTGCGGGACTCCAATTGGTAGACATTAGTAGGGAGAACATTCCAGGCATGGAGGATAGTCAGAGAATATGAAGGGAGCAGAGATGGAACATCTATTCATAGAACAACAAGAAGACAAGTGCCACTGGATTGGAGTGTACATGGCAAAGGAGTAAGGTGTAAGAAGACTGGAAAGGTAGAAGGCAACTTGGTTATGAAGGGCTTTGAATGCCAAACAGAGCATTTTTGTATTTGATCCTGGAGGTGATAGGGAGCCTATGCAGTTTGTTGAGTAAGGGGGTGACATGGTCAGATCTCCACTTTATGTAAATCACTTTGATGCCTGAATGGAGGATGGATTGGAGTAGGAGAGATGTGAAGCTGGAAGACTCATCAGTAGGCTATTGTAATAGGCATGAAGTGATAACATGAAGTGATAACAAAGTGGTAACAGTGTTGGAAGAGAGAAGGAAACATATTAGAGAGATATTGCAAAGATAAAATCAACAGGCCTTTGCAACAGATTGGATATGGTGTATGAGAGATAAGGAGGAGTCAAAGATATTGCCTAGATTGCTAGTTTGAGGGAGTAGGATGTTTTTGTTGCCCTCCATAGTAATAAGGAAGTTAGGTGGGAAAGGTTTTAGGGAAAGAAAGGGAAAGGGGTTTTGAACATGCTGACTTTAAAATGTCTGTGGACACCTATCTCAAGTTATTTGAAAAGTAGTTGGAGATGCAAGATTGGAGGTCAGCAAAGAGGTAAAGGCAAGATATGTAGATATGAGAATTGTCAGCACAGAGATGATAAGTAAATCTGTAAAGACTGAGGAGATCACCAAGTGAAGCAGAACAGAAGGAGAAGATAAGAAGGCCCAGGACAAAATCATGTGTGACCTATAGTTAAAGGGAATGATCTGAGTCAGGATCTAGCAAAGAATTGAGAAGGTGTAGTCAGATAGTTAGAAGGAAAACAAGGAGAGAATGGTGACCTGAAAAGCTAGAGAAAAGAAAATGTAAGGAGGAGAGGGTGATCAACAGTATCAAAGACTGCAGAGAGAATGAGGATTGAGAAAAAGTCATTGAATTTGGAAGATTTGAGACAATAAGACCAATCAAAAGGTTATTGTAACAGGCCAGGCATGAGATCATGAGGGCCTGCTCCAGGGTGGTAGCAATGTTAGAGAAAAGAAAGGGGCATATGAGAGATATACCAAGAAGGTAGAATTGCTAGATATTGGCTCCCGTAAGCCAAGATTGGATTTGGGGTTGGGTGAGGAAGAGTGATGCAAGAGAGAGTGGAGACTCAAGTATGAAATGTAGATTGTGAGCCTGGATGCCTGGGAGGGTGGTGGTACCATCAATAGGAATAGGGAATTTTATAAGAGGGAGAATTTGGGGGAATATTTCATTTTAGATATGTTGAATTTAATATGTATAGGACATCCAGTTTAAGATGTCCAAGAAGCAGTTGAAGATATGGGACAAGTGATCGGAAGAGAGGTTAGCAGGGGATGAATAAACTTGAAAATCATCTCCACAGAGATGATAACATCACTAATCCAGGGGAAGTGATGCAATTCCCAAGTGAAATAATATAGAGAGAGTAGAGAAGAGGGACCAGGACAGAGTTCTGAAGGACATCCACTGTTAATGGAAGCAACCTGGATGAATATCCCACAAAGGATACTAAGGAGTGGTCATACAGGTAGGAGAAGAATCAGATTAGAGCAGCATCATGAAAACAGAGAGAGAAGAGAGCATCAAGGAGAATATGGTGATTGATGGACAGAGTCAAAGGTGGCAGAGAGGTCAAGAAGGTTGAGGACTGAGAAAAGGCTATTAGATTGGGAAATTTAAAAACCATTGATAACTTTGGAGAGAGCACTTTGTTTGAATAATAAGGTTCAGAAACCAGACTAGAAAGCTAGGAAGGGAGAGAGAAGAAAGGAAGTAGAGCCACTGGCTGGAGATGGCCTTTTAAAGGTGTTTTACCACTAAGGGGAGGAAAGATATAGGATGGTAAGGCAAAGACGCAACAGACACGTGAATCTTTTATTATCTAGGCAATAATACAGGGCTGTGTATATCTGTGTATGTACTCATGCCTAAAAGAAAGACAGAGAGACACAAAGAGGCAGGGGAGGGAGAAAGAGACAGAGATAGAGACAGACACTCTAGTCTGGAATGTAGGAGTTATGTTTTTCTAGTTCCTTTCTGGTTCAGGCTCTACTTTGCTGAGTAGCATTAGACAAATCACCGCTCATCTATGATACAAAGGAATCTAATAGTAGGTTATAATCTCTAAGGTGCCTTGAAATACTGGTAACAAATCATTAAATGATACTTTAAGGTTTATATATCATTTCCCCCTTGCTGGTATCACCTCCCTTTCATAGATGGGGAAATGGAAGCTTTTAGAGATTAAGTGACTTCAGTGTAAATACAACTAATAAATAACCCAGGTGGGAATCAAACCAAAAGTAAGTCCTCTTACCCAAAGTCCATCACTCTTTCTACTAACCCATTTTCCCTTTAAATTTCTAGAGTCCTTCTGGTCCCTGTGACCAAATTGAATGGCCCCTCCCAGAACTTTCATTTCTTCATTTCCCACAAGGCTGTACTCCTCCTGACTCCACCACTGTGCTCCAACACCCTCTTCATCCTGGAAGATGTTCAACTCCAGAACTCATGCCTTAGAAGTATCCTCTTCCCTTCATTTTCTCCTTCTCGTTGGATGGCTTCTCCCAGAACCTCCATTTAAGGATGGCAACCAAGCCAGTCATCTCATCATTTCACACAAGGCTGTACCCCTCTAGACTTCAATATCATGCTTTCCCACTTAACCCTTCACTCCCAGGGTACGTTCTCCATACCATTCCCCCTTTTCAGTTTACTTTTGTGTGTGTGTGTGTGTTGTCTTCCCCATTAGAATGTAAGTTCTTTGAGGGCAGAGATTGACTTAATTTTTGCTTGTATTGGTATTCCAAGCACTTAGCACAGTGCTTGGCACATAGTAAGCACTTACTAAATCGTTTTTGACTGACTGACTAGTCTACAACATATATGATGGCATATGACAAATCAACTGATCCAGACTTTAAGGGTGGTCTATAAATAAACATGTACATATGCATATGTGTATGTATACACATATATGTATACATACATGTGTTAAAAGAAAATAGGGAACTCTGGACTGGTATAGTCTCGAAAGACTTCACAGAAGAAGTGAGCTCTAAGTTGAGTCTTGAAGGCTAGATATAATATTGGTAATTTTAAAGGAAGTAGAAGGGCATGGCAGAAGAATATATGAATAGATTCAAAAAGGGTAGGAGATATTAAAGGACTAATAGTGCTAAAGGACAATTTAAGCCCTTCAACAAGAACAGGAGGTAATGACCAATGGGAAATAGGGCTGGAAGGTAGATTAGGTACCTGTTTTGAGGGCTTTGACTGCTGGACTGAATCTCTTGGATTTTATCCCACAAGCAAAGGGGAACAATGGAAAGTCTCTGAGCAAGGAAATGGCAGCAAAGTAGTGTTTTGGAAGATTAATCTGGTAAGAACATGAAGAACAGATTGGAAAGAAGCATAGCGATAATATAGCTCAAAGTCCTCATTTTGCAGATGAAGATATTTCAGTCCAAAGAGGTTAAGTGATTTGCCAGAGGTCATCCAGGTAATAAATGGCAGAGGAAGGGCTCCAAACCAAGTCTCCTGATGCCAAGTTCAATGTTCAGAACAGAGAGTAGAAGTAGAAAGGTGCAAGTGGGGAGGCTATTATTGCAGTCCATGTAATTAGGAGATAATTAGGACTTGAACTAAGGAGGTTGCAGCAGGAACAGACAGGAAAGGGATGGTTTCTAGAAACATGCAAAGGAATGTAGAGAGACCTAGGGTTGGCCAGAATATTAAACTACCAATTTTGTTTCTGGCAGGTACTCAGAATAAAGACACCTATATAGAACAAAGGCAAAGAGATAGCCCTTTTATTTTTGCCACTAGGTTTATTTGAATGCCCAATGGGGAGCATTATGGGAACTGAGGGGAACATGCCAGACCCCATATAGCTTCTATAGAGTTTTGCTGGAGAGTCTTCAAAATGAGTTGGAGGTATTCAGATTAAAACCCAGAAATTTAATAGGATTTTAAAAATGGTTTTCTAACCTGAAATCAGATAGTTGGGTGGAGCCAAGGACCTTGAATAGACCCAAAAGAAAAGAAACTGCTTCTTAGCCCTAGGTTATGCCCAACCTAGTAAAGTAAAGACTTTAACTCTCCCATGACACCATAATTCAAGACTAGCAGTCTACAGAAAATAGTAGCCTCAGAGATGCCCAGCAGAGAACTGCAATGTATTAAAGAGGAGAGCAAAAGAGGACCCCATTACTCAGAAAACACCTTCCTTCATGACATCACCAGAGGACATCAGAGGCTTTGCAACATCAAAGTTCTGAGTTACCCCAGCCACAGAAGCTCCCTAAGGGTGTGTCTTTCAGGCCTGTGACTTGGCCACACCTTTTCACTGAATATGTCCCCTCCCCCACATGTAGTATGGTAACTTGGTAGAATACACCATTATGTGCATGGAAAGATCTGTCTTGATAGTTTTCTTGTCCTGTGATTGAAACGTGTTTTGCTTTGAACTAACGTCTCCTTTCTATCCTGGTAAAGGAAACACACTGGTGGGAACTCATGAACATGTCTCAAATTCAGGGTACCCAGATATATATATGGAACAAAGAGGGGCATAGGAAAATTAATTTTCTGTGGAATTTGATCCACATTGACATCATATGTAGTCACAATAAATATGGACAACGGACAATGCAGCATCAGAACTCTCAACAATATGCAAGTAAATCTTTTCAGATATATCAGTATGTATACTATAGTTTAAATATATGTGATTAACCCTTATCTTTACAAGATTGTAAAGGTCAATATTTTCTCATTTAGCTTACTTGCACCATAAAAAAAACCTCTGACATTTTTATATTTTAAAAAATTGTCAAGTCAGATCATTCATCATGTATTTCTATTTTAGCATATATAGATTTAGTTCTGTGTCTGGTTGAAATGGTTCAGATCAGATTCACCAGGGAAATCCTACAGTTTTTGCTTAGTCAACCTGATATGAATTCAGGGTCAAATTTTTTTTTGTTCAGTCATTTTTCAGTCATGTCTGACTCTTTTTGACCCCATTTGGAATTTTCTTGGCAAATTTACTGAAGTGGTTTGCCATTTCCTTCTCCAGCTCATTTTACAGATGAGGAAACTGAGGCAAACAGGGTTATGTTGACTTGCCCAGGGTCACACAATTAGTTAATGTCTAAGGCCAGATTTGAACTCAGGAATATGAGTTTTCCTGACTCAGGTCCAGGGGCATATGCATTGTGCCACCTAGCTGCCTGTCAAAATCTTTACAAATGCATTTAAGAAGTACACAGCTCGTCAATCTTTCCAGCTAAGAGTTTAAGCTCATAGGATCATAAATCTAGAGCTGGAAAGGACCTCAGAAGCTAACTGGTCCAATTCCCTCATTTTTCAGTTGAGGAAACTGAGTCCAAGAGAAGATAGGCTACTTACTTGTAACTCACATCCCATATAAAACAGTCTGAATCTGAGTCTAAGTCCTCTGGATTCCATAGCTAGTCGTTTTTCCATTGTACTACACTGTCTATCATTTCAAGGGGAAATATATTCAGCTCATAGGTCTAATCTGCAGGATACTTCCTATTTGTTGGAATCTGTATTCTGACTCTGGAATAGTCCGGGGCAGGACTGTAGACCAGCCTAGAGAGAACAAAGACAGGTGCCCTGACTGTCTGCACCAAAGTTCAGTAGGCAGAGAGCATACAAGACAAGGGTGATGGAATGGGAAGGAAACCTCAGACCATTAAAACTATGCCACTGCTGGCATCTAGGAACCTCACCTTTCATTCACTCCCACACAATGACACCATAAATATTTCATTAAATATGGGTCAATTTGGTGACTCATGAACCCTGCTTAAATCTTTCCTCTTCCCTGAATTATTAGGTGTGGTACAGGGTTATGCTGATAAATATTTAACAACCAGCTCTGGGGGAGGGCAATTGTATGCAGGTATAGCAGCAAGTACCCTAGCATACCCAAGCTAGCCTGCTAGCACAGGTTCTTGGATGTGTTTTTCTAGGAAAGACTGCTCAAAAAGGGGTTAACAATCCTACTTTTAATTACATTCACTAGTTTGGGGAAAGGTCAGCACCCTGAACATCAGAGAAAATACAAGCAGAGAAATACAGAGAAAATACAAGTAGAGAAGTTATCATAAATACCGACAGGGCTCTAACTGCCTGAATCAAAGCAATATTGCTATACGCTTTACATATACCACTGGATTGAGAGAGCCTTTACATCTGAGCAGTGGGAGGGGAGGAAGTATCTGAACATATGGCTACTCAGAGTCTTAACCAGGAAATCAAACAGTCCTTCTCATAAGCAAACCCCCAAAGCAAGACACCAATTCAGAGTATATATATACTTCTCAGAGCCACAACTTTCCTAACCCAGTGCCTAATCAACTTAGTACCAAACGGTGTGGAAGCCTCTCCCTAAGCAAGCTCTTCCCACATGAGCTCCATGTGAGGCCTATTAATGGGCAGGGAAGATCTTATTAACCCATTAACATTACATCAGGACACATTTTTAAATTTAATATGAAAAAAATTAATATGCATGATAAATACTTTTTCAGACTTTACCAATGTCTGAGACTTAAATTCTCACACTGAAAATCTAACAATCAGCTCTCCTAATCCAGTTTGAGTTGGCTCCAGCACACCACTGGGTGTGGAGCTCCCAGAGTTCCTCTCAGTCATGGCTTCAGCTGTGTTCCTGTGCCTCTGTACCCAATGCATACAGAAAATCAATCTGGCTGTCCAGAGAGATTTATGATACTTATCCATTCCAAGCCCTCTGATACCTAGTAATATCAGATTACCTAGTAAATAACATTACCTAGTAATGTGTATAAATCTCTCTTCCATTGACATCAACCAGAAACAAGAATTGAACAGACTTCCCTTAGGTATTAATTAGGAAGGCTGGAAACTGGTTATTTAGTTGATGGGTTGGTTCAGAAAGAATGAATCCTCAAAGAAGATGACTGAGGAGATGGTTTCTTTTTTTTTAGTTTGCCGGGAATGATTCTGGGTTACCTAAGCATTATGCTTGGGGTAGTAAGTACGGGGCTAGTCCTAGAGTCAAGAAGATCTAAGTTTGGATGTGACCTTAGATACTTTCTAGCTATATGACCCTGGACAAGTCACTTAACGTTCATCTACCTCAATTTCTTAAACACAAAATAGGAATAATAATAGCTTTTACCTCACACAGTTGTTATGGACAGCTAGGTGGCACAGTGGATAGAGTGCTGGGCCTGGAGTCAGGAAAACTCAGCTTCCTGAGTTCAAGTTTGGCCTCAGACACTTACTAGCTGTGTGACCCTGTGCAAGTCACTTAACCCTGTTTGCCTCAGTTTCTTCATCTATAAAATGAGTTGGAGAAGGAAATGGCAAACCACGCCACTATCATTGCCAAGAAAACCCCAAATGGGATCATGAAGAGTCAAACATGACTGAAATGCATGAACAACAACAACACAGGGCTGTTGTGAGAATCAGACATATGGTGGATAGCCTTCGTTTGTCATTAAAGTTGGAGGTGAGGTATTCTTTTGAGAGGGGAGAATATTTGTAAAGTGCTTAGCCTGGCACATAGTAAGTGCTTAATAAATGCTCAGGAAGAAGCTAGGTGATTCAGTGGATAGAACACTGGGCTTGGAGTCAGGAAGACCTGAGTTCAAATGTGACCTCAGACACTTATTAGTTGTGTGACCCTGGGCAAGTCACTTAACCTCTGTTTGCCTTAGTCCACCAGAGATGGAAGTAGCCAACCACTCCAGTATCTTTGTCAAGAAAATCTCATGGAAAATGTGATCCATGGGGTCATGAAGAGTTGGATGGGACTAAAAGCCCTCACCAACAAATAAATGCTAATTGCCTTCTTTTCTTTGTTTTTCTTTTGATATATTGAATGAGGTGGAGGACCTCCCTGATATCCATGCCCTTTTCATTCATGCTCGAAGCCAAAAGTTATTAAGTATCTACCATGTGCCTAGCTCTGTGCTAAGTGCTGGAAGAAGGTACAAAGTTTAGGTCAAACAGTATCTCTGCTCTCATGAAACATTTTTCTACCGTTAATCTTCTTTAGAGAAAGATGCTCTTTATCCTTGATCAGTACCCAAAGCTGATTGGGATGTTCAGTCATTACAGGAATGTCCAACTCTCTGTGTCCTCATCTGAGATTTTCTTGGCAAAGATATTGGAGTGGTATGCCATTTCCTTCTTCTCATTTAACAGATGAGGAAATTGAGGCAAGCAGGGTTAAGTGACTTGCATTATCTTCTCAATAGCAATCTGGAACTGAAATGAGGAGAGATCTTTTCTTCTCAGTGTCTTATATTCTATAAAGACTGCTTGGGAGGAAGAATAAGGGACTCCAGTCTTTGTCTATGTCCCATTTATTTTTGCTTTTTTTTTTTTGGAGGGGGGAAGGCAGGGCAATTGGGGCTAAGTGACTTTCCCAAGGTCACACAATTAGTAAGTGCTAAGGGTTTGAGGCTGAATTTGAACTCAGGTCCTCCTGACTCCAGGGCCGGTGCTCTATTTACTGCACCATCTAACCACCGCTATGTCCCATTTTTAATGGACTTCTTTTGACAGGGGGGGTGGGACAGAAATAAATGACCACTTTTCTCTTAACATAGAAGATACATGACAACGTATTTCAAGCAGCAAATAAAGAAGTGGCCTGATTTAGTGGATAGAGAGATGGTACCAAAGCCAGAATATCTGAGTTTAAGTCCTGCCTCTGGAGCATACTGTATGACCCTGGACAAGTCACTTAACCTCTTAATTCTCTCAAGAACTCTCTAAGACTCTCTAGGTCGCCAAGAAAATGCATTGGTAGAGAGAATTTCCTCATCTAGATAAGTTTCCTATAGCAATGAAATAGCAGTTCTAGTGTTTATCACTATCCCAACAACAATATATAGCTAATATATATTTAATAGTTGATTTAATTTAATATTTAATCATACAATCGCTAGCATATAGTGCCTACTGTATACCAAGCACTTTACAAATATTACTTAATTTGATCCTCACAACAATCCTGGGAGGTAGGTGCTATTATTATTCCCCAGGTAAGAAAACTGAGTCAAACAGAGGTTAAGGGACTTGCCCAGGACCACAAAGCTAGTAAGCGTGTGTGATCAGATCTGAACCCAGGTCCTCCTGATTCCAGGCCCGGCACACTATCCACAGGGCCACCACCATTTGCTTATGATAAATCCTATTCCCGACCAAAGTCAAATCCTATAATAGAGAAGTAATACATGTTAAATATTGGTTTGGGGAGCCAATATCTACAGAAAAAGGAGGAAGGAGTCTAAGAAATAATAGACACCAATACCCTTTGCAGATCACTACTCAGGGGAATTAGGGTAGAAGGGGCTGAGAGTATGAAGAAGAGGAAAGGAGAAGGGCCAGGTGGAGAGACTAAATCTGGCTAATACTCTGTTCCCCCCACCCCCTCCAAAAGAGATTAGAAGTACAAGAATTTATCCTTCCCAACTTTTTGTTTGCTTCAGTCAAAACAGAAACACAATATAATGGAAAACTGGATTTAGAGTCTGAAGGCCTAGGATTTAATATTAACTCTGTTGTCTACTACAATATGCCACAGGGTAAGTCACTTAGCCACCTCTAAAGGCTTCAATGTTTTGAGTACCTTTTTGTTGTTGTTCAGACATCTTTCTGTCCTGTCTGACTCTTTGTGACCACATTTGGGGATTTCTCGGCAGATACAAGAGTGGTTGGCCATTTCCTTCTCCAGCTCATTTTACAGATGAGGAAATTGAGGCAAACAGGATTAAGTGACTTGTCCAGGGTCGCACAGCTAGGAAGTGTCTGACGCCAGATTTGGTTTCAGGAAAGTGAATCTTCTTGACTCCAGTCCTTTTGGGTACCTCGTATGTATAATTTAAAAAGTGATATAGAATGTGTACAGTTAGTGATACAATAAAGTGATATAGAAGGGCAGCCACGTGGTACGGTGAATAGAGCACTGGCCCTGGAATCAGGAGGACGTGAGTTCAAATCTAACCTCAGACACTAGCTGTGTGACCCTGGGCAAGTCACTTAGCCCTTATTGCTTTTTTTTTTTTAAGTGATGTTGAAGATGAGAGAGATGAAAAAATTATCGGAGAGGTAAACTTCCAGAAAAGATAGGAAAGATTCTAAGACACATGTAGAAGAGTAGATGAGTTAGCCTTAGCAAGCCTCAGAGAATGGAGCAAAGGAAAAATTAAGGAATGAATAAAAGTTTTTAAGCATAGAATAGAGGGAAAAAAGAAGTTGATAGAGTATGGCCTTGATATACCAGTAAAGTAGGAAGCGAGATATTCTTCTGAGAGGAAAACGACCAAGAGTAATACAGGGAATTTGAAGGGAGAGGAAGAATTTTAGAAATTAATCTGGCAAGTATGAGAGAAAATCCATTGGGAAACAATAAAAGAATTGCCAATGCAACAGTGAAGGTGCCATTGAGATTGAATAATATGAAAGTGTAATAGATCTAAGGGTGTGGGTGGGGAACTTTCAGCCACAAGGCCACATGTGGCCCTCTAGGTCCTCAAGTGCAGCCCTTTGACCCAATCCTTGGGTTCCTTCAAAGGGCTACACTTGAGGGTCTAGGATTCTATCAAAGGGTTGTACTTGAAGACCCAGAATTCAGTCAAAAGGCCACACTTGAGGACCCAGAGGGTTACATGTGGCCTCAAGGACTGATCTAGGGGCATGCATCTCTCTGCCAGTAGATTATAATTACAAGAACCTATAGTGGATCAGTCAATAAGCATTTATTAAACTCCTAGTATATGTCAGGCAGAGGCAGCTAGATAGCTCAGTGGATAGAGTTCTGGGCCTAGAATCAAGAAGACCTGAGTCCAAACCAAGCCTCAGGTACTCACTAATTATGTGATCCTGGGCAAGTTACTTAACTCTGCTTGCCTCAGTTTCCTCATTTGTAAATTGAGTTGGTGAAGGAAATGAAGAAAACTTCAAGTATTTTTGCAAAGCAAATCCAAAATGGGCATGAAGAAATGACTGAACAACAACGTGCCAGGCACTAGGGATACAGAAAAAGTCCTTGACCTCTCATTGTTTACTGGGAAAAGAGGGTCATATAGACAAGATGGGGCAAACCTTGGAAAAGAAACTGCTGAATGACTGGAGACACAGAGAGGATCTGGAAGCAGAAACAAGCAAGGACAGTGACAATTCCTCCTGGTCCCTTGTGTTAACAGACATAAGAAAAGGAGAGGCCTATCACAGATAGTAAGGACAGAGTTGCAGCTTGTTCTAGAGGCAGCCAGGTTACCCTGGATTCCAGAAGAAGGAATGTAAGACACAGAAACTGAAAATGAAGGGGAGTTTGTTGATGTCAGAACAGGGGTTCTAGTGGGCATAAGGGAAGAAGAGTGAAGAAGCTGGAGACTGGGGAGAATGAGGGTCAAGTGGGTTAGGGTTGAGACAGTGAGAAGCAATGAGAAGTAAAGGGAAATTAAATTTGAATCACAGAGATTAGGCCTCAGTCTCCTCATCTGTGAAATGACCCCATTGGGGTCAAACTCAATTAGAAACAGGGGCTGTATATTGACTTAGTTTTAAAATGTAATATTATCTTTTTTTAATTATCTTTTTCCTTATTTCATTAGACATTTCCCACATTTTACTTTTGTTCAAGCAGCCCTTGGAAATGTTCTCAGCATGTCTGGCACCTTTAGACTAGATTATATGTAAGGTACCTTCCAACTCTAAATCCTGTGGTTCTTTGGCAAAGAAATTGGTGGAGTCCTAAAGGAATCTTGCTCCATGAGTCACAGAAACCAGTTACTTCAGTTCTTAGAAACAGCTCTGGTTACCTCCTTTCTCGGGTCTTTGCTCTGGCTTAGTTTGTCCTCATAGTCTCCCTTCCCACCTCCCATCCCCCTTTAAGCCTCTGGACTGCAATGAAGTATTAGCTAGTTGACTTCATGGATGCCTAGCAAGCAATTTACTAATCACCTGGTAGTGAGCTGTTGTTGCTTCATCAGCACGTCTGCCACGTTAAAAAAATTTTCCTAGCACTGGTGATTCTTTGAGGGAAAAAAATAATCCTGAAGATGAAGAAGAAAAATATGAAGTCCAAGGTCAAGAGAGATATAGAAGAAAGAAACATGTAAAAAAAATATTTTAATGAAGAGAAAAACTTACAAAACAAAAATAATTTCATACCCTAACAATACAGTACTTATGTTTTCTTAAGCTTGACATGACATAGAGAAGTAGCAAGGCATGGTGAAGAGAGACATGGTCTTGGGATCTGGAAAACCTAGTTTTATGTCATAAGCCTGATATATGCTAGCTGTGTGCTCCTAAGCAAATCAGTGCCCTAGACAACACTAAGAAGGGGTACTCATCTATATTATCAGACATGCCAATAGATGTATTGGTGGAGAATTTCCTCACCCTGGAGTTCCTTGGACCAGTGGATTCACAGGTGTGGACGAAAAAAAATCCCTATCCTAAACTCTTTACTCTTTCTTTTTCATTTCATTAGGACTGCTAGACTTCCTGATTCTAGGCTTGGCATTCTGTCCACTGTACCACTGACAACCAAGATAGTGTGGGGAATGTTGGGACCCTGTCATACAAGGATCAATTAAAGGAACTCTAGGGGATTTAGCCTGGTGAGAAGACTTGTAGGATATGAAATAGTTGTCTTTAAGTATTTGAGGGCCTGACAGATAAAAAAGGAATCAGGCTTGTTTTACTTGCCCCTAGAGGAAAAATCTAGGAACAAAGGGTAAAAGATTCAGGGAGACCAATTTCAGCTAGAAATAAGGAAAATTTTTCCAATGTTTATAGTTGTCCCAAGTTAGAATGTCTGTCTGGCTTAGAAAGTAAGTAGTGTGCTGCACCTACCCAAAGGTCTTCAAACCAAAGTTGGGTAATTACCACTTGTTGAGAGGATTCCTGTATAAGAGGCCCAAGTGACCTTTGGGGTCCCTCTTGTTCTGTTTTAGTGATTTCTATGATTCCATAGTTATGGATTCAGTCAATTAAGTAGCATTTCTCAAGTGCTTACTATATGTCAGGCACAGTGCTAAGTGCTGGGTACACTGAGAAAGACAAAACACAAAAACCAGTCTAATGGGGGACACAATATGCAAACAGTTATATACAAACAATATAGAGAGATATAGTTATAATTATAGATATAGACACAGCTAGAGATGATACAGATACATATAGAGATGATATAGATATGGCTACTGTTATAGATGACTGAATGTCAAGGCAATATTCACAGCACCAATGGTCACTATGAATATCCTGCATGGTTCTGAATTGCAAAATATAACAGACTCTCCATACAGAAGACAGAATCAAAACATTTATTCAGACATCAGAAAGCTGAATCCCAACACCAGAAAGCCAAGTCCTAATACCAGAAAACCAAATCCATCACAGCAACAGAGAAGTTAATACACCTTATCACTGCAGGAAGCAACACCATCCCAAATCTTCCCCCTGCTAGGGCCTTCCCACAAACATTCACAATCCTAGCTATCTCCTTGCCTTCATCCTCTGTCTCCCTCAGCTCTAACTGCTCCACCCCTTCCCTCTCTACCTGTTAAGCAAACTCCTCCCACCACAGGCTCCATGTGATTACATTCGGCCTATTAAGGGACAGGGAAGATCTTCAAATAGATATAGATACAGCTAGAGATGATACAGAAACATATAGAGATGATGTAGATATGGATACTGATATAATTGACATAGACAGGAAACTTTGAGATATTCTCAACTAAGATTTAGAACTGGGAAAGGCTTCTTACAGAAGGTAAGCCTTGAGCTAAGACTTGATGGAAGCCAGGAGAAGGAAATGAGGAGGTAAGCATTCCAGGCACAGAGAGAGCCTGTGAAAATGCCCAAAGATAGGCTGTATTGTGCAAGGAACAACAAAGAGGTCAGCGTCACTGGATTGAAGAGTATGGTAGAGTATAAGGTGTAAGAAGACTGGAAAGATAGGAAAGGGCTACGATATAGAAAGTTTTAGAAGTCAAACAGAGAATCGGACACAAGAACAACAAGCATATTAGAGAGACACATCACGCATATGGAACAATTAGAGAGTACAGTCAGTTCTGCTGTAACACTTTTTTGAAAATGCAAATTTTCCAATAAGACTGATATACTAGGGAATAATTCAAGCATAATGCAGATTTCATGTTTGTTTTTGCACAATTTTATCCTTAAGAAAGAGCAAGAATGCAGAATACTACATTATTTTACAAAACTCACAAGCTGCAACCCCTCTAGCACCCACTTTCAAAATCAAACTTCAGGTCTTTTTCAAGAGAAATTGCCATATTTACTATGTATCTTTTGGTGCAGCAGGAGCTGAAGGAGGAGGAAAGTTGGTTTGAAGCACCCATTCCCTACCCCACTTATGACATGGCCTCCAGCCCCTCAAGATTCTGTCGTCCTGGCCCCATGACGACTGGGGAGAAGGCGGCGCAGCGGCCCAAAACTGCTAATGCTGCCACTGTTTTATTGTGGCATTTGTGTATTTCTTAACCATTTGTCACATATAAAATTGTGCTACCATATTGATTGGTTCTTATCTTTTTGGTGTGGCCCTGACTCTATTTTCCCCTAAGTCCTGTGGTTTTTGTTGCACAATCTAACATAGCACAGAGATATTTTGGATATGTTGAGTTCTAGGAGTCGGTTCTAGCAGAATTGTTGTTGAGTCGTTTTTCTGTTGCGTCCAACTCTTTGTGGGCTTTGGGGCTTTCTTGGCAAAGATACTGGAGTTGTTTTACTATTTCCTTCTCCAGTGGATTGAAGCAAACAGAGGTTAAATGATTAGTGTAGGTCTCAGGTCATATTTGAACTCAGGTCTTCCTGACTCCAGTCCCCATACTCTATTCACTGCACTACCTAGCAGCCCCTTGAGCTATGAATATATTGCTCAAATTCACTATAAAAACAAACTTATCCACTTCCCCCCCAGATAAAAAAATCAACCCTTCTTCTCAGTTCTCAATTCCCTTTTCCTAAGAATTCTGTAATCAACTTTAATTTTTCCCTCTCCATTACTACCCTTGCAAACAATCAGTCCTAATGCCTCTTTGCTACTTCAATGACTCCCAGGAATGTACTACAGTTAGAACACATCCATGACTTCTTATCCTACATAATTCTTGTCTACACTTTCTCATAAATCCTTCCTAGATGGAAATGATGACACATAACGCATGTAAGAAATGGATTAAAGCATTATAATACATGGAACTGTAACATGTTTCCTGGACTAGTCTGAATAAGTTATTTTGGATAAGGTGTTGAGAAAATACTTGATGTCTTCATTCCCTCTGATGTATATTTTCAGATATGTTCTCTTTATTTTTGTTAAATCACTTAAAGAAAAAAATATACATATGCACATATACATATGGTTTCTTTTCCTTTCTATGTACAATCAGTACTGTGATACCTTAGACATTCAAACAAGAACTAGTAATCATTGGAATTTACTTTGGTTTTATTTTAGGGAGGAAGAAATAATATATTTAATATATATCCAAACATTATAATCTAATGTTAGTTTACTAACACTTTTGTGGTCTGATAACAGTATGTAACTATCAGAAAGCTGAATAATGACACCGAATTATTCCTTGGTCACTAAAATATACTGATTTGAGGTATCTTAAAATGTTTATAAAACTGTCTTTCTTTTATATACTTAAAAGAATTGAATTGCATTCTATTCTGTCCATTTTTACATGTGTAAACCCTGAAGTCTAGGAAAATAAAAGTATTAACCACCTTTCCCCCCCCAAAAAAAACTTCATAGAAAACTTAACTCAATGTGCTGAAGGCCTTCATAGTCTTTTTTTTTTAATTCCATAGATACCAGCATAGTAGGACCATAGGATCTTAGATAAGTAAGCCAGAAGAAGGGTCTGCAGGACTCAAACTGTCCCTCTGAGCTTTCACTCTCGCTGCATGAAGTTTCTACTTCCTTTTCTAATCATTCATTTTGTGAGCGCTATCATTTATGCTACTTATGCTTATATTCTAGAGTTCTTAGAAAAAGGAAATAGAGAAGTGAGAAGAAGGGTTGATTTTGGGGGGGTGGGGATGGGGTGGGGAAGAAGATAGATTTCCCTTTATACATAGTGAATTTGAGCAATATACTTATAGCATGGTCAGTTCTGTTAGAACAAACTACTAGAACTCAACATTCCAAAATATCACTGTGTTATGCTAAATTGTGCAACCATAGAACTTATGGGGAAAATGAAGACAGGGGTACAATGCCCAAGAACTTCACCAGGACACACATACACACAAAAAGATAGGAACCTAATAAATATGGTAGCACAATTTTATAATGCAATATATATTATATAATATATACATAATACAATAGTAATAATACACTGCATCTTACTTATGCACACAGTGTGTCTTTTCATTGCTCTCTGGGACATCCACAGCTTTGATACTTTAGAGATTATGGTGTTCCATGATTGTCAGGCATACAGCACATTAAGAGGATATTAGCGTTAAACAGATGAGATTGGATGCTAGGGAGCAGTTTGAGAACATCGAAACTCGCCAAGTACAACGTAGCCCATTTTTCTTCTCTTGTTCAATCCTTGGCCAACTCATTGTCTGTTTGGAAGATCAGTTCAAAATATAAGTATTAATGGGCAGTTAGGTGGTGCAATGGATAGAGAGCACTGACCCTGGAGTCAGGAGGACCTGAGTTCAAATCCAGCCTCAGACACTCACTAGCTATATGACTCTGGGCAAGTCACTTAACCCTGATTGCCTCCAAAACAACAACAACAAAAAAGATATAAGTACTAAGATACAGGCAACCAAAGATACAAAATTGCTCAGTTATCCATTGTTTATCATTACTGGGCATACATAAGCTTACCAAACATCTCTGCCAGTGTCACGGAGTTTATGCGGTGTAGTGTCCAAGTAAAGAGGGATGAGGTTCTCTAGATGTTATGAGGTTCTCTAGATGTTCTCTTTTTTTTTTTTACAGATAAAATAGTATGCACTAGAAGACTGCAAGGTGTCCTTAAGGAAACCTAATTGTTATTTAGTCATGTCTGACTCTTCAGGACTCAATTTGGGATTTTCCTGGCAGAAGATATTGGAATGGTTTGCAATTTCTTTCTTCAGTTCATTTTACAGTTAAGGAAACGGAGACAGAGTTAAATGACTTGCCCTATGTCACACAACTTATGTCTGAGGCAGGATTTGAACTCAAAAACATAAGTCTTACTGACTCCTGGCCTGAAACTCTTACCCACCCTCCCTCCTAGCTGCTCCTTAATGAGACTTAAAACCACTAAAAAAAAAAAAAGTCAGCCTAACAATCCAAAGGGGAAAAAACAAATTTCTGTTGATCAGACTATAAAGTACGGGTGCGTGGCTGGCAATTTAGCCTGTAGAGCCATACGCTCGTTGACTCTATCTCTTCAACGTTTGTTGAATCTTTCTCCTCCATTCCCTACCCACTGCCACTAACCTAATTTATACTTTCATCACAACTCACATGGATTATTACAGGCCCCAACGACTTGTGACGCAGGCACCTGGATCAAATAGGGAGAGGTTGAAGTGTTCTCCAGAATGCATTTGTCATTAACTACGTATGTGACCCAGATTCGCCACTGGCCAGAACCTTCAGTCCTCTCTCTGTCCTTTTTGCAGAGACACATAACACAGGGGAACACAAAGACATGTAGAAACAATAGATCCCCAGAGCCATATTGGTCTACCATATTCGGGTACCACTTGACTCATTATCATTCCCATCTTCTGAAACAAAAGCTTGTTCATCACAATACAGGAGGCCAATCTAACAAACACCAGCTAGAACTTCTGGCTCTCCCTGATTTTTTCTGTTCGATGTTATTGCCTCTAGCTCCTGCAGCTCAGCTGCCCTGGTTTCCATAGTGTGCTTAGGGACTATTAACAAACTACTACAGGCTTCTGAAGGTTTTTCTTAACTCCAATCTGGCTTTACTTCAAGCCATCGTTCACACATCAGCCCATATGATCTTGTAATACAGTTCTGATCATATCATTACTCTGCTCAAAAACCTTTTATAGCTCCTCATTGCTTACTAAGTAAAGTGAAAATTGCTTATCTTGGAATACAGGTCTTTCTGTAATCTGGATCCAAACTTTTTCAGTCTTGTATCACTGTCCTCCAGACAACTTATGTCTTCCCAGCCTATTTTATCTCTATGACTTTACTCATACTGTTAGTCCTAGCTCTGCTGCTAACTTTCTGTGGTATCCTGAGCAAAATGTCTGAAAATCTTTGGATCCCAGTTTCCTCGTTTGCAAAATGAGATTGATGAAACATCTGCCTTCCCTTACTCAAAGAATAAAATTGGATAATAAAAGTGAGAAAGTATAACTATATGAAGGAGGAATCAATATTTCTATAATTTCATCATACGTGTTTGAAGAATAGATTAGAAATATACACATATGTATACACACACAAACACATACAAAGAGAGAGAAGAAAGAGAGAAAGAAAGAGAGAAGAATGAGAGAAGTAGAAGGGGAGAGAGAGAGGAGAGAGAGAGAAGTAGAAAAGGTCAGTGGATAGAGGACTGTCCTCGAAGTCAGAAAGCCTGGTGTTCAGGTGCAATATACAATATAATCAGAGATAAGTAACTTAATGTCCCAGAGCCCCAGAAACTCTCTAAGACTATAAATTATAAAACGTCTTGTTAAGCTACATCTGTAACACTGAAATGAAGTTTTGTCACTGGGAGTTCCCCTTGACCAATGAAATCAAAGGTTTGGACCAAAATAATGATAATGATGTTGCTGTTCAGTCTTTTCAGTCATGTCCACAACTCTTCACAACACTATTTGGGCTTTTCTTGGCAAAGATTGATGTTTCCTTCTCCAGCTCATTTTACAGATGAGGAATTGAGACAAACAATGTTAAGTGACTTGTCCAGGGTTACATAGCTAGGAAGGCTAGATTTGAACTCGGGAATATAAGTCTCCAAGCCTGGCACTCCATCCACTGAGACACATAGCTGCCCTTCAGTGATAACAATAGCAATAAGAAAGAGAGAATATAGGTAAAAAAAAAAAACTTTGGAAAAACTAAATACTATACAGATGTAAAATATTATTTTACAGATAATTTTGGTTCATGGGATTGAAAGGACTGTTGTTAGACTTCTTTGATGCTGAGTTTATGATTACTCATGCTAATGTAGTTATACATACATACATATGTATACACATATGTACATATACGTACCAACTGAGACCCACAAGCACAAATGACACTGAGTGGAGTAAGAAGACCTGAATTTGGACCTCAGCTCTTCTTACAACTTAATTTGACAGGGGTAGGCCTCTTATGTCTCTAGGTCTCAGTATCCTTATCTATAAAGTGAAAGTGTTAGGCTAGAAGACCCCTGAGGTCCCTTCAAACTTTGAGATTCTGTGACCCCCCCAATCCCTCCTCACTTATTTCTCAGTCTATTGAAATTTTCCCCTTCTTTCAGTACTCAGGAAGTATCTCTTCTTTGAAATCTTAATTACTCTTTCTCCTCCCCCCATTTGAAAGTAATCTTTCCTCTGGATTTTTTCATAGTGTATGTATGTGATGGGGTACAGGCTCTGGGAATCCCCTTGAACTCTCCTTGAATCTTCCCACTTCATGAGGAATTTGCCTGAGGCCCATAAACCTTTCATTATTAATAGACCCAAATCTCTGTTACTAGTTTAGCCCTCCATTGTTCAGCTACTTCCCACCTTTGATCCTCCCAAAATATCTATACCTAAATCTGTTACCCTTAAACTAGCGTAGCCTTCCATTGGATGTCATCTCCAGGTAGCTTTCAGCTACTTCCCACCCTTAATTCTCAAGATTCTCCTTAGACTCCTCCTGAAGACCCTCCCCAAACTCCTCCTCTAGACCACCCTTAAATCCTCCCACAACCTTTCTGCATATAAGACCCATCTTGCCTCCATGAAGATGCCGAGAATTATCTAGTGCAGATTCACTCTGTGTCAGATTATCTGGCCCACTTGTCCAATACAAGCGTTACAGATACCTAGGCTCCTTAAGAGTCTACTCATTATGGCAAATCTCTAATAAACTTTGCTTTCCTTTGGTAAAAAGTATTGTGTGTTGGTATTTTGGGGTCTCGTGCACCCCTAAACCTTAAACCTCAACATATGGATTTCTTCTTTGCCGTTATTTTCAAACTTATATTATAGTAATTTGTGTTCACACTTTATCTTCATGCTTCCTGAGGGCCAGGACTATGCTCGTTTTAATACAGCCAATATAAACTCCAGATAATTTTATCCCATCTTCTACTCCCATTGGCAAGTTGGATCCTAAGAAGGTGGTTACTTCTCCTACCCTGGGATTTGTCCAATAGTTCAAGTCATGTCTGACTCTCCATGACCCCATTTGGGGTTTTCTTGGCAAAGATACTGTAGTGGTTTGCCATTTCCTTTTCCAATTCTTACAGATGAGAAACTGAGACAAACAGGGTTAAGTGACTTGCCCAGGGTCACATAGCTAGTGTCTGAAGCCAGATCTGAACTCAGGAAAATGAGTCTTCCTGACTCCAGACCTCTATTCACTGTACCAATTATCTATACCTCATCCAGGATATAAGAGTAATAATGAGGAAGTAATAGTGAGGAAGGGTGATTATTCTAATGCTCAAGCTCTAATTCTGGTGCATTCCTAACCATTACCACTGCCAGTGATTACTGTCCCAATATTACCTTAGCAGTTGATATCTCCTTGATATCATAGATAGGCGATTACTATTAATTAGCTTTTACAAATGGATATTGATGTTGTTTGTCCTTCATTTCCAAGAAGAAGAGGGCCAATGACAACTTGTGAATTGGATTTAAGTGAGGCAGAGTTGCACAGTCATCGACCTCACTCTTTTTTCCTGAGTCATAGAAGTCCAATGGTAAGACAAAAGACAGAATGACAGGCAATGGTCCAGGATGCAGTGGATAAGCATGGCATCTTTGATATCTGACCAGTCCCTTAGTACTCCACAGCACCTGTGTCAGCCACCTTCATGGCCATGGGAACAAATTTTTCTCATCTATCCATTCTACTGGGGAGAGTCTTCACATGCTTCAGGTAGATATCTCCCTGATTCAGTAACAGATTTGGGGCCTTTCAGTTACCCTCAATTTGCTTTAGCCCATCTATGAAGATAGTTTTATCAGGCACTGTGCATGCTTTAGCTTCTTGGAGCAACAGACAAGAGTTGGATGAAGGTGGACATCAAAGGAAGATGAACGGCCCTGAAAAGCGCCAGACAAGCCCTCACACTAGAGGTGCTAGTCCTCCCTGAACATCCCACATACCCCATTGAAAAGATATAGCATGAGCCAAAGTACTTAAACATCCTTCCTACCCAAACTACTCTCTACCCTATATAGCCTTAGTCTCTGGAAATAGTAGGTTTTCGGAAAAGAGGAAAACTATCCCCTCTTTGTCAAATATTATCTACCTTGAAGGAGCATATTGATTTTGACTGCCTCTCCCAGACCACCATTTCAGTAAAGCATCAGTCACCATGTTTCACTCCCTACTCTCCAGGCATCTTTTCCTCAACAATCATCTAGCTGCCTCTCCAAAGCCTCACCCAGTTTTGGAACCAAAATCAGCTCTGCCTTTGTTCCTGCATAGGGTGTGTCTAGCCACTCTCTAATAACCAGATTTGCCATCCCTGTAGCTTTCCTAACCAAAATGCCCCTCCCTGGACACCACTCCCCTTAGTAAATTGTCTACCCCAGAATGCAATCTCCTTGAGGGGAGGTACTATCTTGACTTTTGTATTTGTATCTTGGGCACTTTACACAGTGTTTGTCACACAATAAGCATTTAACAAATACTTTTTTAATTCACAAATTCTCTGCTTCTCCTCTGGCTGGTCTCATCACTCCTTCTTCCACATCCACATCCCACTTACTATGGCTTTGGCCTGCTGTTATTCAGTCATTACTCTTCATGACCCCAATTGGGGTTTTCTTGGCAAAGATACTGTAGTGGTTTGCCATTTCCTTCTCAAGCTCATTTTACAGATGAGGACAGTGAGGAAAACAGGGTTAAGAAACTTGCCCAGGGTCACACAACTAGTATCTGGGGCCAGATTTGAACTCATGAAAATGAGTCTTCCTGACTCCAGGCCTGCTACTCTATCCACAGGACCACCTAGGTATACCAAATATCAGGATTAGAATTACAAAGACCTGAGTTCAGATCAGGTCTTCCTGATTCCAGGTCTAGCAGACTATTCATTATACTACCAAGCTGTCCAAAGTTCTGTCCTGAGACTTCTATTCTCTCTAAATTCTCTCTCCTAATGACTTCTCTAGCTTCAATGGATTCAATTATGATCCCTATGCAAATGACCTCTAGAACTATATATCTAACCCTGGTCTCTCCTACCTGGAGCTCTATGCCTGGATCACTTATTAGATAGTTCCAACTAGATGTCTTAAATTCAACATCTCTAAAACACAGCTCCTTGTCTTTCCCCTCAGACCTACCCTTCTTTCAGACTTTTTTTCATTCCTGTTACTTAGATCTATGACACTGGATTCACCTTTGGCTTCCCACTCTCACCTCAAATATCTATTCAGTTGACACATGTTGTTGGGTTCCTTTTTCTCTTCACTTACACAATCAACATCCTAGTTCATGTCCTCATTTCTCATTTGAATTATTGTAATAGATGCCTAGTTGGCCTCCCCTCCCTTGCCTTCCAATCTATTCTTGACTATATACCCAAAGCACAGATCTAACTATGTCATTTCCCTGCTTGATAAGTTCAGGTGATACCATATTGCCTCTAGGAGATATTACAAACTTCTTTGGCATCTAAACTTTTCTCATCCTGTATTCAATTTACCTTTCCAGCCTGTGTGTATGTGTGTAAGCCATATGTATTTATACATACACATATATATCCCACCGCTTGGAACACTTGATAGTCAGCCCAACTTGCTTCTTACTGCTCCTCACACACAACATTCCTATCTCTATGCCTTTGCTATGTATTCTCCCTTCACATGTGCCTCTTTGAATTTTACGTTTCTTTAAAGTTCAGCAGCCACTGGTCTGGCTGAAGTGCCTCCCTCTGTAGCCCTTCCCCCTGAGGCAGCACCCACTCAGGCCTCAGGCCCTACCCCCACTGTAGTCATAGAGGTGTCTCCTCTTCTGACCCCTTCCCCTCCTCAGGTTCCAGCTGACTTTCCCCCTTGCCAGCCTGATTCCCCCATTCTTACAGTCTGATCCAGTTCAGCCAGCACCTCACAGTCACTCTCTCACAGGAAGTAGGACTTCCAATCTCCCTTCCCAAGGCCCTGTCCCCACAACACCTTCAGGACTTTTTCCTTTAAGAGAAGCAGCTCTCTCCTCTGGTGGGACAACTAGAGTGAATGTCCCATTCTCCGTTTTGGATCTCAATCAAATTAAAGAAATATTGGGTAAGTTCTCCGAAAACCCAACAAAGTTTACTGAAGGCATTAGGGGACATATCCCTGCAATTCAAGCTTTCTTGGGGGTGATTTGCATATCCTCTTCTCTCCCTATTGTTCCACTGAGGAGAAGAGGAGAATCTAGGAACAAGCTCAAGAATTTGGGGATCGTTTGGCTAGCAATGACCCCAGAAAATAACCCTCCAGGAACAGCTGCTGTTCCCATTAGTGACCCTGGATGTGATTATCAAATCTGGGAGGATAGGGAGAGGAAACTATATGGTACTTTGCCTGTTAGAAGGCCTAAGAACTGCATTTCAAAAGCAAGTAAATTATCAGAAAGTTATTACTCAAACAAATCAACAAAACCCCATCCTTTTCCTAGATAGACTTGTAGAAGCTATTAAAAGGTATACACATTTAGATCCTGAATCTATAGAAAAGGCAGCAATCCTTAACATGTATTTCATTAATCAGTTTACCCCCAGTTTCCAGGCAGAAACTGCAGAAATTGGCAATGGGACCCCAAACACCTCAGGCTCAATTACTGGAGATGAGCTTTGGAGTCTTAAATAACAGAGACCTGGTTGCAGCAGAGAAGAAAGAATGCAGGGAATGAATCAGAGAAAAAGAATATGCTCAATCCCTGACTGCTGCCATGGCCAGGAAAAGCCCCTCCAGGGGACCCCCTTGAAGGAAGCCCAGTCACTTGGGCAGTGGGAAAACCTGCTTTCAATACCACAAGGAAGGTCACTGGTCCAAGGAATGCCTCTCCAGGTCACTCCTCCAGATGGAGCCCCAGTAACCAATGCCTGTAGAACCTTGCCTATCTGACCAGGAGGGACATTGGAGGAAAGATTGTCCCCGAGGTTGGAAAAGAGGCAGAGCCACCTCCCAGTACCCTGTCTTCCAGTCTTCTCAAGGCTTGGGATGATGGGGAAGCATGGGGCTTGGCAGTGCTCCCACTTTCTCCATCTCTCACTGAGCTCTGGGCAAGCATTGAGGCTTAAGGTTACCCACTTTATTATGGCTAAGTTCTCTGTTTTAACCAATTGGTTCTACCCTCTCCTTGACCAATCAAGTCAGAGGCATGGAAGGGGAAACTAAGGGATTGTCTCCAGACATACGAAGTCCCCTGCCTACTTGAGGATCTGTTATTTGAACACTCCTTCCTCATGCTCTCCTCTTGTCCTGTTGTCTTGTTGGGAATGGACCTGTTGTGAAATTGGGAAGCCTATTTTCTCTACTTAAGCCTCACAGATCTTCCCATGCTCCCTCAGGAATGTGGGAGATAGTTGAGTCAATTGTTTGGGATCAGGAAATTCCTGGGTGAGCTATTTCTGCCATCCCAGCATTTGTTTTTGACTCCTAGGTCCCAGAGTGTCCTTCTATCATGGTCTATATCCAATTAAACCCAAGGCCTGAGAGGAACTGCAATCATTAATTGCTACTCAAGGCCCTGACTCATTCTGTCTAGAGTGGGGCCCAGACCACCGGGTGAAAGCTTTTGAGGCTTTGAAAACTAAATTGACCACCACTCCAGCATTAGCTTTATCCAATCTAGAAAAAACCTTTTACTCTCTATGATGAAGGAAGGAGAGAAGAGGCTTCGGGAGTTGTTGCCTGTTTTTGAAAAGCTGTTATTGCTTTCCTCGAGACCCCCAAATACCAACACACTGGGTCCTAGCAAATGAATTCAACTCAAGTCTTCTCTTAGCCAAAGAAAAGCAGTTTACTAAAAGTTTGCCTGTATTGGACAAAGAGCAAGTGTGTGCTAGGTCATTCTATGGTGCTCTCACATACTGGGACAAGAGGAGGTCTTATATACAGAAAGGTTGTGGGAGGAATCTAGGGGTGGTCTAGAGGAGGAGTTTGGGGAGGGTCTTCAGGAGGAGTTAATGAGGTCAATGAGTGATTAAAGATGGGAAGTTGCTGGAGGCTACCTGGAGCCAACAGACTATGGTAGGTTAGGCCAGTTCAAGGGCGGATTGATATTTTGATAGGCTCAAGGGTGGGAAGTTGATGGACAATGGAGGGCTAGGCTAGTAACAGAGGTCTGGGCCCAGTCACAATGAAAGCTTATGGCCTCTGCAAATGCTTCATTAAGTGGGAAGATTCAATCAGAGTTCAAGGGGTTCCCAGAGCCAGCACCTCAAGAGGATAGCCATCAACAGGGAAATGACTGAACAATTTATGGTTTTTGAATGTAAAGGAATACTATTGTGCTATAAGAAATGATGAGCAGACTTCAGAAAAACCTGGAAAGACTTCTATGAACTGAGACTGAATGAAATGAACAGAACCAGGAGAATATTGTACACAGTAACAACCACATTGTGTGATGACTGACCTTGATAGACTTAGCTCTTCTCAACAATGCAAGGACTCAACTCCAAAAGACTCATGATGGAAAATGCTGTCCACATCCAGGGAAAGAACTTTGGAGTCTGAATGTAGATGGAAGCATACTATTTGCTCTCCTTCTCTTTTGTTGTTTTGTTTTGTTCTTTCCTGTGGCTCCTCCCTTTAGTTCTAATTCTTCTTTACATTATGACTAAATATGTTTAATATGAATATATAAGTAGAACCTATATCAGATAGCATGCAGTCTTGGGGAGGGGGGAGGCAAGGGTGGGGGAAAAAATTCAAAACTCAAAAATCTTATGGAAGTGAATGTTGAAAACTAAAAATAAATAAATTAATTATACAATAAAAAACAAAAGTGAAGGTAAAGCAGAATAACAAAGAACAGAGAGTATAAGAGTTCAGCAGCCTTGGGCATTATGCTTTCCTTAAAGTTTAGTGGACAGTTCCCTCTCTCTTTCTGATCTGTGGGACAGGCAGCCTTTCCACACTACTTGGTGAGCAGTACCTGCCAAGATTGAGAAAAGAGAAGAGGCCCACATGATTCCCTACAATTGCTAAATTCTGTCTGCAACCTACAACATTATTACCTCTTGCTTAACTAGATGTTGTACTTTGAAACAGAGATTTTGAAATGTTCTTAGTAACTGTTCAATATTTCTTTAATGTTTTCCAGCTCACAAAGGACTTGACATCCACTAGGTACTTAGTAATGTTATAATATGAAAATAAGTTTTTCTAAAATATGTATATTTCTAAATATTTGAAGTTTTTTTTCTTCATTTCCCATTTTTTTTGTATATATATATAGAGAGAGAGAGAGAGAGTAGCAAGCATATTATATGACCATAATAAATCATCTTCATTAAGAAGCAGTGTCCATTTAAAGATTTGAAATGCACTTTTATTACAGTCTGTCTCCTAAAAAATCTGAAGTCTTCATTTCTTTTGAGAAATAATTCCTGATCAGAAAATTTCACTGTCTTTACAGAAAAGAGCTAAATGGTTCTCAGAGTAGAAACTATAATAACCATCGATTGCGAATT
This sequence comes from Pseudochirops cupreus, assembly GCA_028627135.1. Classification (NCBI taxonomy): domain Eukaryota; kingdom Metazoa; phylum Chordata; class Mammalia; order Diprotodontia; family Pseudocheiridae; genus Pseudochirops; species Pseudochirops cupreus. The sequence goes on along the minus strand of CM053583.1, from coordinate 287,487,624 downwards.
TTTCTACCTTATTATCTCTCTGAGAGGAAGAATGGAGTAGTAGATAGAAAGCTAATATGAAACCCAAAAACACTTCTTTCAAGTTCTGTCTTTGCAAGCAAGACACTTCACCTCTCCATGCTCGACTTCGTAAGATTACAAATGCAAGGCAGGAATTGACCTTCCTACAGGGAATTTCATAATCGAGGCGTTTCCTATACTAATGAAATCACTGGTCCAGTACCTATCCCATAATATTTATCTAGTACTAAGATTGAGATTATTGTAATTATAGACAGATTTTCACTATGAGTAAATCCAATGAACTTTCTATTGCCAATCTAAATGTCTTTTTTAAAATAGTATTTTATTTTTTTCAATTGCATGTAAGGACCATTTTTGACATTCATTTTTTATAAAATTTTGAGTTCCTAATTTTCTACCTCCTTTTCTCCCCTCCCTTCCTCCTCCCTAAGACAGTAAGCAATTTGATATAGGATACATATATGTGTACATATATATATATATTTGTATACATATACGTGTGTATACATGTAATCATGTAAAACATATGTCCATATTAGTCATCTTGTGAAAGAAGAAACAGAACAAAAGGAAAAAAACACACACACAAAAACGGAAAACAGTGTGCTTCAGTCTGCCTTCAGACTCCATCAGTTCTTTCTCTGAATGTGGATAGAATTTTCCAACATGAGTCTTTTGGAATTGTCTTGAATCATTGTCTAATCTAAATGCCTTTTGTAAAATACAAAAGCACCATGTGCCAAAAAGTATGACCCCAAAATAGTAGAGTTCAGTTTCTTTCTTTCTTTTTTTTTGTGGCCAATCATTCATGCTATTCATTTAATATAAAAAAACACAGTAATTTCCTTAGTGTCTGATCCTGATAACAAAGAATCTCAATTCCCCAAACTCCTATTTATTTCCCTCTCATGCCTCCTGACTTAGCTTGGAAAAACTATTAGTTGGACATTACTTGTCTGAGAAGTTTCCCTCTCATTGTCAACCAACCTCATTCATAAGATTCAAGGGGGAAAAAAATTCTATGGCTACAGAGTTTATTGAATTACAGTAAAAACAAAAACAAACAACTATAAAGGAAATGTCAAGTTCACTTTTCTCCCCCAAATTCCCCAGCTAGTACATTGTATGAAAGATTGGATGTTCAGAATCTTCTAGGGTTGACTTTTCTAAGAATTGGACAGAACAGGAAAATGTCAGGGTTTGGGATGTCTCCTAGTCCAATCTTGCCAGTTGCTGAAGTCTCACAACTGCCAGCCCAGTCCTTCTCTGCCTCTGCCTTTGGTGGATAGGTGGTCTCTCTGAACATCTCACTGCCTTGGTCCTATCTCTGCTCTGAATTCCTGCCTCAGCTACCACTCTTCTCCAAGATCTATCCAATTTTTGCCTTTGCTGTTCAGGCTGTCTTCAATAGCAGTAGCAAATGCAAGCAGCAAGCCACCAGCAATGATCTCCAAATCCACAAATTCTTTCTTATCTGCTCTTGGCCATGTAAAAGGAATGGAGTGGTGGAATGGCAATTGCTCTCAAGAAGAAAACCATGAAAAAGCAAAAGAATGACGGGTCAAGTAAAAAAATTTCATCCAAAATCTTGCCTTGTCTCCCATCCTCTTGTATAGTTTTATTCTGGACTCAAATTCAGATTTCAATCTTTTGTGGACTAAGTATCCCCCATAGCAGCTCTTAGGGCCCTTTGGACAAAAACCAAATATCTTAGAGACCCTGCTCCAGTTATTTTTTTTTGAGGGGGAAGGGAAGTGGGGTTAAATGACTTGCCCAAGTTCACACATCTGGTAAGTGTCAAGGGTCTGAGGTTGGATTTGAACTCAGGTCTTCTTGACTCCAGGGTAGGTATTCTATCCATTGTGTCATCTAGTTGTCCCATGCTCCAGTTATTATTGACTAAAGTGTTTCTTTTACTATATAGAACTGGATTCAAATGACCCGGGTTTAAATACTGGCTATTATCCTGAATGATCTTGGGTAAGTCATTCAGTGTCCCTGAGTTTGTTTCCTTATATATAAATGAGGGGATTTAACTAGATGACCTTATGGTCTCTAAGGTCCCTTCTAACTCTGAATCCTATGCAGGGAGTTAAATGTAGTTTTTCTGGAAATAATTTGTAAAATGTGACTGGCAGGGGGCATTGTGATTAGTACCTGATTCTATTCAACAATCAGAACACCGGTAGCAGCCCCACCTACCATAGTCATTTCCCGGGACCAGGGAGAGTTCAATCTGGCCTTTCTCAAGGCATCTGGCTGCCACGTACCTCTTAGCTCCATCTCTTTGTGGTTGCTGTTGAAGTTCTGAGCCTAGGGATTGGCATTATTCAATCAGAACTTGTTCCCCCTCCTTATTCATTAGGAAATCTCCCCTTCCACTCAATACCTTCTGGTTTTCATTGCAATTTTCTTATAAATAGTAAGGTATAAAACTTTAGTCAGAATAGTAGCAATAAAGCAGGTTGATATCAATTCCCCATCAAGGATCCATCTCATTCTTGCATCAACCCTCCAGGGAAAGGCAGCCAAACAACAACAACTAAAACCAAAGTTCCAACCCTGGGTCTCCTAACTGAGAGGGGCCAAGGATGCTCACCTAGGGTTTTTCACTGAAAAATAAATGAATAAAGCCTTATGGTTGACCAACTTCATAGTGATGCCCATAGGAACTCCAAGCACTCTGATGGGCTTTCCCAAGGTGGCACGAATTACTCAAGCAAAATAGCATCCAGAATAGGCATCAATTCCAGTGGGGCAAAACTCTGGTTGCTGATCTTTGTCTTTCCTTCCCTCCTGGCTGTCAAGTGTGTATATTTAATTGTGTCTCTGTCCCTTTAAAATGAGGCAAATCTGAGAGTATTTCTTCTACTACAAGAAACCAGTTAATCACAATCCAGCGATAGTCAGAGATATGAAAGGTACCACATTCTTCAAGCAGAAATTCAATTAGTAAACATTTATTAAATGCTTATTATGTTCCAGGCACTGTGCTAGGCACTAGGGATTCAAAGAAAGGAAAAAACATGATTCCTGCCCTCAAGGAACTCTCCTTCTAGTAGGAAGGCAATGTACAAAAAATTGTATGTGCAAAATACATACATACATACACACACACACACACACACACACATATAAAATGGAAGTTATTCTCAGAGGGTGAAGAAACTAGGAGGGGGTTCTAGAGGGTGGGGGAAGGCTTCCTTCAAAAGATTAGATTTTGAGTTGAGTCTTGAAAGAAGTAAGGGAAGCCAAGACATGGAGGTGGGAAGGGAGGGCCTTCCAGTCATTGGGGATAGCCAGCAAAACTATAGAGAATAAGGGTATGGAGCATTCTATTTAAGGAACAGTAAGAAAATCCACTGGCAGAGGGTCTTTCTTTGGAGGGATAGAAAGTGTAAGAACACTGGAAAGTTAGGAAAGAGCCAGGTTATAAAGGATTTACAAACCAAATGTTAGATTTTCTTTTTAATCTTGAAAGTAAGGAGCCAGTGGAGTTTATTAAGTTGGAGAGGAGGGTAATATGGTCAGAACTGCACTTTAGAAAAATCACTTTGGTTACTGAGTGGAGGATGGACAAGAGTGGGAAAAGATCTAAGACAAGGACCAACTATAAGTTTATTTCAATAGTTCTGGTACAAGGTAATAAGGGCTTGTGCTAGGTTTGTGACTGTATGAGTGAAGAGGTGAGTATATGAGAGCTACTGTGAAGGTAAAAACATATAGGCAGATGAGAGCTGTTATATAAAGGTAGCAATGGCAAGACTTGGCAACAGTTTGATAATGTAGAGGGGTGGGAAGAGGAGAGTACAGGTGAGGAATCAAGAATGTCACCAAGGTTGCCAGCTTGGACAACTGGAAGGGGCTGTGTTCTTGGCAATAATAAGGAAAGTTCAGATAATGGTAGAGTTTAGAAGGAAAGATAGAATTCTGTTTTAGACGTTTTGAGTTTGAGATGCTTATGGGACATCCAATTTAAGATGTATAAGAGGAAATTATTGATGTGAGACTAAAGCTCAGTAGAGATGTTGGAGTTAGATATATAGATGTAACAATGATTTTAATACAGATGATAATTGAATCCACAGGAGCTGATGGGATCACCAAGTGAGATAGTATATAGAGCGAAGAGAAGAGAAGAGAACTCAGATCAGTATCATGTGTGCTACCTGTGGTTAGTAGGAATGAACTTGTTGAAGATCTAGTAAATGAAACTGAAGAGGGGTTAGACATGTAGAAGAACTAGGAGAAAGCAGTGTCCCAAAAGCCTAGAGATAAGAGAACATCGAGAAGGGAGAGATCAGTAGTATCAAAGACTAACAAAGAGAGGTCAAGAAAAGGCTTTGAGAAAGGATTGAGAAAAGGCTGTTGGATTTAGCAATTAAGAGATCATTGGTAACTCAAGAGAGAGTAGTTTCAGGTGAATAAGATTGTAAACTAGATTGTAGAGGTTAAGAGATTGAGAGGAGAGGAAATGGAGGCACTGATTTTAGATTAGCTTTCTTAAGGAGTTTAGCCTCCGTGGGGAGGAGAGATACCAGATGATATCTATCAGGATAATAGGATCAAACGAGGGTTGCTGTTTTTTTAAGGATCAGAGAGTTCGCAGGCATCAGAGAAGCAGCCAGTAGATAGTGAAAGACTGAAAATCAGTGAGAGAGGGGATAACAGAAGATGAAATCTGCAGGAGAAGAGCATGAAGGGTGAATGTAGTGGGGTTTACCTTGGCTATGAGAAGGTCACATCTTCATGTGAACAGATGAAGGAGGGGATAGTGGAGGAAGACAGCTGAACAACATGAGATGAGGAGGATGGAGAGGAGAAAAGTAAAAAACTTGTCTCAGTTTTGTTCAGTAAAGTATAAGGACTCAGCTGAGAGAAAGAGAGGGAGGGATGTCATGGGAAGCTTGAGGAGGGATGAAAAGGTTTGGAAGAGTCATTAAGATTAGTGGGATAATGAATCAAAACATTGTCAAAGGATTCTCCTTTCCATAGTAAGGGCCCAGTTGATATTTATATAACATACATTTGTAGTGGACTCCACATGGTTTTGTGACTTTCTCCAGCTTTTTTCAGCAGCATGTGAATAGGAATTGTAGATGTGGGTGCTGGGAGTAATCTAAGGTTGGGGTTTGGCAAGGCACGATCAGCAACAGGACAAGGGGGCAAGAGACTCAGTTGTTAAAACGATCCACCAAGAGGTCAAGATAAGGAAGTAAGGATAGTGCAGTCACTGTCCAGCATGCCAGTTCAGTTGTTTCAGTCCATCTGACTCTTTGTGACCACATTTGGGGCTTTCTTGGCAAAGATACTGGAGTAGTTTGCCATCTCCTTCTCCAAAAGGCATGCCAGAGAGCAAAGTAGAAGCAGTAAGTAGATCTGGAGCTGGGCATTGGGAGACAGAGGAAAGAATGAAATGGAAGTAAGAGAGCAGGTATTGCATAATTGAGAAGGGGGCTTGTACAAGGAAGGGATTCACCACCATAAGGATGAAGAGAGATTATGAGGAGGCATGATAACTATTGAGGAATGAATCTAGGCAGAGTTTCAGTGGTTGGAGAGAAGTCATTTGAGGGATGCAGGTGATTAGATGATTCAAGGCGCTTCCTTGAGCTCTAACCTGAATAGAAGGTGATGCATCCTGTGAGGTCCAGGTGGCCTCTTCCAGCAGGTAAAGGTATGTCCTAAGGGTCAGAACAGAAGTTACAATCTGGACAGGGGTCTAATCCAAAAATGACTTCCAGGATGCAGGAAAAGATTGGAAGGCAAAGTATTATTCAGAAGCAAAGTATTATTTTCCAAATCCCTATTCCCATGTTCAAACTCTGAACCTTTCTAAATTCACCTGCCCTCATCTTTCTCTATCATGTACATAGACACAGTACATTCATTGACCACAGTCACCCCTAGAGCTCTGTATAGGTAGAGCATTGGTACTACACTAAAAATAGGGGTAAAAACAGGTCATAATTTCATAATGCCTTGCTATACTTCATCCAGGATGATTGGGAAATGAAGTATCCTAATTAAGTAACTATTGTGGTTAATAGAGTTGCCATATTAGCCACAGATGCAAGGAGATAGAGAATGTGTAGGGCTGGATCATTGTTGAATGCTGGCCTCAGACACTTACTAGCTGTATGACCTTGGGCAAATCATTTAGCCTCTGTCTCAGTCTCTTCAACTGTAAAATGTACATAGTAATAACACCTGCCTCCTGAAATTGTTGTTGTGAAAATCAAATTAAATAACATTTGTAAAGCACCTAGTGCAGTGCCTGGCACATAGTAGGTGCTGCATAAATGCTAAATATTGTGATTATTACCCTTGCAGCTTTTTCTGTAAATGGCATAATGTGCAATAGTGGGAAAGTGCTAGATTTGGAGCTGGTGAATCTTAATTTAAATTCCAGCTTTTCCACTTGTATAACATTGGATGTCACTTAACATCTCTGAGCCTCAGTTTCCTCATCTGTAAAATTAGGAAGTCAGACTCAATGACCCATAAAGTGCCTTTTAGCTTTCAATCTGTGACACTGGTTTGTGTTATTTATCATTTGTTTCTTTTTAATAAAACTACCTTGCAGAACATGTAAACAAAATCTCATTATTGACCCTTTCCATTTGCTTAGATTCCTTAAAAATTGGAGTTTTCTGCACTTGGAAGGAAATCCAGATTAAAACACCATAGAACTTCAAAGAGTTTCTCTTTTCACAATTTTCAAAAAATAATGAGACTGTCAAAGCCTATTTATTTCCATAGAGGAAATAGAAAGATGGAATGTGGGAATAACCAATTGTTGAGCGCCTAGCATGTGACAAACATTGTCTACAGCAAGATAAAATACACTAGCTTGAAATAATTACTGACAGATGGATCTTTTAAAGAAAAAAAAAAGACAAAACCAAGCTTTTCCATAAATTGACCACAGTATAAATGCAAATTTGAAACATCAACCAGAAAGAAAATAGGAATATAGAAGATAACTTTAAAATAGCCAGTGCTACAGATTCAACATCCAGCAATCCTTTAGTTCTAATTTCGTTTATTTGTTTTTTTTAAATAAATACCTTTAAATGACAGATTAGAAAGATATGACACAGACCCTGCCCTCAAGGAGTTTGTTCTCCTCACCTCTACTCTCCCCTCATAAATCCTTCCTCAAAACAACTGCCCAATTGATTTCACATAAGCAAAGGTTTTACTATGTCACTCCTCTGCTCAAGAAGTTTCCATGGCTCCCTATTTGACTCCAAAACATCTTTCTAGACTGATTTCAGCTCAAACAAACTGGCCTACTTGTTCCTCAATTAGTGCTATTTGAGTTCATAAAATTTTTTCCTTAAAATGAAAATTAAAAAAAAAAGTTCCATACAAATTTAAATTCCTGCATTTGGTAAAAAAAAAAAAAGCTTATCCAGAGAAGTAATTTTTGTGATAAATCATAATTTACAAGAGAAAAGGAAAAAGGAGAGTGACCCTTCACAAAATTTACATGTTCAAATCTATGTGAGATCCACCAATATTGAAGGCTGTGGGAAGGTGGGGGAAAGAGGGAACGACCGCTCCAAAGGAACTTTTCCACCTTTATCTTTCTGTATAAGATTCTCCTCTTTGAGCATGTATTACTTTGTCTCCAAAACAGTGATTAGTGAGAAAAACAAGATCCTAGATGCTACTCTTCTAGATTCTTGTGAATTGTAGTTGCTTAGTTGGGGAAAAGGGAGAGAGAGAGAGAGAGAGAGAGAGAAGAGAGAGTCTGATTCATGCTATAACTGACTTGGAACCTGTTCTTAGAGAACAGTGATTCTCAAAGTATGGTCTGGGGATTTGGGGGGTACCTGAGATCTTTCCAGGGGGTCCTTGAAGTCAAAACTATTGTCATAATGATACTAAATTTAATTTCAAATATAATAAATATCAATAGATATAACACATATAAACAAAAGTTCTTAAAAAGGGGAGGAGGATCTCACTTAATTTTTAAGAGTGTAAAGAGGTCCTGAGACAAAAAATTTTCAGGACTGTTACAGGAAAAAAAACCTTCCTTTTAGGACTCATTTAGACTCTGAAAAAGTTTCTTAGAGTCCAGGAGCTCATCTCTAACACAAGCAGCCACTGGCTTTATAACTGGCCTCATAGTAAAGTAGAACATGGCCTAAATTTCTGATTAATTTAACTCTCCTGAGCTAGTTTCTAGACTCTGGTGCATGTTATATAGCATTAGAGTAAACTAGTTAATATTTACTGAGTTTTTTATTTAGTTCTTATCTTGGGGCAGGGGATGGTCTGTCTGCACCTATGAAATGGGTCATGGGAGCTGGAATAGGACCTGTTCCATAACACAACATGCCATCTCCCAATTCTTATGAATAGAGAGAAAAAGAAGGATGATGTAGGGATAGAATGGATAGGAGTTAGCAATTGATTAGAGACAAGGGCATGAGGAGGAGGGAGAAGTCAAAGAAGGCTGTGGTTATACAGCTGAGTGACTGAGAGAACAATGGATAAATGAAGAGTTTTAAAGGCATAGTGAGTGGGGTATAAATGATGGCTTTAATTTTGGACTGTGAAATTTGAAGTACCAAAGGAATATCTCTTTAGAGACAGTGAGTTGACAATGGAATAGGGAGTCAAGCTCAGGAAAGATGGTAGAACCAGATATATTTGTGATTCGTCAGAGTAGAGATCATAATTGAGTCCATGACAGCAAAAGAGATCCTTTATTTAGAGATTGTAGAGAGAGGAAGATAGAGGACCCAGGGGAGAACACCACTTGCTTAGGACACCAGAGACCTAATGAGTCAATGAAAGAGAAAGGAAAATGGCAGTTAACAAGCTAAAAGTTGGGGATACAAATGCAAGAATGAGAAATTCTGCCCTCAAGTAGCTTACATTCTAAGTAAGGGAATGGTGGCCTAGGAGGTGTATTTAGGTTTAGGAAGTCTAGAAAATGGTGAGTGGACCCTTAGGAAAGTAAATTGACACACCTTTCCAGCAGCTAAGACAGTATTGATTTGTTTAGGATTACAGAGCTCAAACGCTATGGAAGTTGCAGCAGGGACTGAGGCACCATTTTGAAAATGAAAAGACTTTCTTTAAAGTGAAGCATAGAGGGCAGAGCCAAGATGGCGGCGTAGCAGCAGCAACATATCGCAGCTCTCACATAGCCACTCCAAAATACCCATAAAATATGACTCTAAACTAATCCTAGAACTCTAAAACGCACACAAATATACCTTCCACTAAAGTCAGCTCAGTTACGAGGAACCATATCAGCACTGTGAACCGAAACCAGCCTGGCCTGAAGCTGCGGCTGTGCCCCAGGGGTGGCTGGACAGGAAGAGCAGAGGAGCCTCTCTGGTGAGCGGATTAGCGGCAGCTGTGAGCAGCATTCAGAACTAGGTCAGTGGGACTTGTGAAATTGGGGGAGAAAAGCGTTGGGCCGAAACGCCTCCAAGGTGGGAAGTGAAAGGCAGAGGTTTTGCACCCGCCTCTGCATTGCAGCTTCCATGCCTACGGCCTGCAGACAGCAGGGGGACTAAGCGATTGTTCAGAGGCCGAGTGCTCTCGCGTTGAGCGGCCTGGATCACAGTCTTGGGCTCTTGGTAGTGGAGTCTTCATTATCCAGTGAGCTGGAAGTAAGTAGGAAGGGACCCAGCACCTTCCTGAGAGCTATGGCAGCTGGGAGGACCCCAGCGATTTGGGACAGAGCTTT
>CM053583.1:287445692-287477382 GCA_028627135.1 Pseudochirops cupreus | reverse complement strand
AAAAAAAAAAAAAAGAAAAAATCTAATGTGATTTTAGTTTGCACTAAAAGTAGCATAGTGTCTGAAACACATATGATAACTCCATTGTACTCTACCCTGGACAGATCACATATTGAATAGCACGGTCATTTCTGGACACTAGATTTTAGGAAGGACATTCTCCTGCTGGAGAACATTCAGAAGATGGCACCTGGGATGATGAGTGACTTGAAGATGATGCCATCTAAAGATCAGTTTATGTTTAACCCAGAGAACAGAATACTTGGAAACCCCAAGATTCAGTCTTCAAGTATTTGAGGGATTGTCACTTAAAAGGGGAATGAGTCTTATTCTATTTGGCCCCTGGGGGCCAAACAAGGAGCAAATGTAATTCAGTAGAGTTATCCAAAAGTAGAATTGATTGCCTCCAGAGGTAGTGATTTCCCACTTACTATAGATTTTCCCTGCCTATGCACAATTATTAAGCATTTATTTTCTCTTCTGCCAACCTTGGAAAAAACTAGGAGAAAAAGAAATATAAAATGTTTGTAATATGTAGAGTCAAACAAAAGAAAATTCTCACATTGGACATGTCTCATATGACTGTCTAATATCTAATATATATTACATCATTATAGAATGTGTAACCATATATTACATTTATACATGCATACATATGTCTATATCTGTATCTAGATGTATATGTATACACAAGCACACACACAAATTCTGTATCTTGAGTCTATTACCTCTCTGTTAAAAGGTGGACTGAAACATTATCATGGATTCCCTCAAATTCTGGTTCATCATTGCATTGATTATAGTGTTCATAGTTCTTAAGTCTTTTAAAAATTGTCTTTACACTGTTATTTTGAATGAATTATTCTTGTGCTTCTGTTCATTTCATTCTTCATAAGTTCATGCAAGTCTTCCCAGGTTTCTCTGAAATGTCACCTTTTGTTGCTTCTTAGGATACAATAGTATTCTGTTACATTACTATACCATAATTTGTCCAACCATTGCCCAAATGATGGGCATCCCCTCAGTTTCCAGTTCTTTGCTGCTACAAAAAATTGATATAAATGTTTTTGTACATGAGTCCTTTTCCTCTTTAATTAATCTCTTTAGAACCTGGGTAGGCAAATCTGGCCAGCTGCTGGTTTTTGTATCACCACCTACTAGTTAAGAATTATTTTTACCTTTTTTTTTGGAGGGGGGAAGACAGGGCAATTGGGGTTAAGTGATTTGCCCAAGGTCGCACAGCCAGTAAATGTTAAGTGTCTGAGGTCAGATTTGAATTCAGGTCCTCCTGATTCCAGGGCCCATGCTCTATTCACTGTGCCACCTAACTGCCCCATTTACCTTTTAAAATACAAGAAAACTCTATTAAAAATGGTAACAACCCTTCTTAGCTGGGAGCAGATTTGACCCTTGCAAATAATTTGTTGTCCGGTACTTTAGGATATCACTATAGATTTTTAATCAATGGCTGGTTGACAGTTTGAAGATGTCCGTTCAACTACTAGTGGTACATGGCCTCTGGGGACCTTTCTAGTTCTGACATTCTATGATTCGGTAAAATCTTGAGTAATATGAAGAACCTAAGCTAGAACAATCCTATAAATATCATCTACTTTGAAGATGGTTAGCCTAAAATTTCTCGTAGATATTCACCAGCAAGACTTACAGAGTTACAAGTAACTACTTGGCTTAGTGAAGGTGAATTTATAAACACTGAGAGAATGAGAAAACACACAGCACTCAATCTTTTAAGTAAAGATTCTGTAATACAATTAGTTCTGCTATAATGCTTAATTTGAAAATGTGAATTTGTTTTAGTGCAACTAATTTTTTGGGAAGAATTTGATCATAGCACAGATTTCTCCTTTGCTTATGTATGATTTTCTGAAACAGTAAGAACCCAGAAAAATGTACCTCTTCACTGTGTGAGAAATAATTATTAATAACCAATAATTTTGGGGGGGAGATTCAGAACTCTCTCCTTCTTCTAACTTCCTTTATAAAATCTGAAGGACATAACAAATAAAGAGATTGCATTGACTCACTTTGACCTTGGTCAGACTCCATCCAACCTTGCTAGGAATTTATTCTAGGGTGGGGAAGTCCATGGTGTTCTGCTCAGGTTTGAGTAGGGTATACTTTCTTTGAATTGATAGCCTAAAGCTATGGATGGTCTGATTTAGAGATACTTTCCCCATCCTAGAGATATTCAGACCTTCTTTTTACTACATCCCACCTCCAATCCAAGTAGATTTGATCTCTGTTAGATTGAGTCAAATTAAGACTCACCTTTGAAGGGTATATAAAGTGTGAGTCTGCCATCATGATTGTCTTTGATTCAAGAGAGACAGTCAAATGACCATGCTATTATTAATAAGCTGCTGGCCTTATTAATAAAATTATTAAATTACCCATAAACTATGTCTCTTAAACATCACAACTGTAATTCATAAATTTCAATCCTTCCCTTGGTCTAGAAAACTAGAGAAAGAACTCTGGTATGAAGATATTCACCAACGTCCATCTCTTTCACCTAGTTTTCCTCCTGGTTCCTACCATAAACTAAAGATTCATGAAAAGCAGCAGGTGGTTCAGACATTGACTCTCAGGATTGTGGACTAAAAAGGGAAGAAGGCTGCTGGTCTACAAGTGAGTGGGAATCGTGATGCCTGTTGGACTTCAGTTGATAGTGGCAATGCTGATTGTGGCTCAGCCCAATTGTTCCCAAGTCCCATTCTTTGTGCCGCTGCAAGGTCAGAGAAAGAAAGATCAAAGAGATACTTCCCAAGGATAGGAAGGGGCCTTTTATCCTATTTCATAACTATTGGTACCTTGCAAAGTAGTAAGAGGATCTTCTTGGCCCTAGATGAAAGTGGAAGGGATAATTTGCCTCACTGTCAGGACCATTAGAAATTGCTCAGCCAATCGCTATCCCTGTCTCCATGATTCATCTCCCATGTTTTGCATGATTCCACATGTATAACCTATATCAAATTGCTTTCATCTCAGGGAAGAGGTGGGGAAAGGGAGAAGGGAGTGAGTTAGAGAATTTGGAACTCAAAATTTTAAAACAATGAATGTTAACATTTGTTTTTATATGTAATTGGAAAAAAATATTATTTTCCAGATGATGGCAATTCAAAAATGTGAAAAGATAAGCAAAGGCACTGAGCTCTACATTTAGCAGAGAAGAAATCCCCCTAATGCCACGTAGTGTCATCTAATAAGTAAGAATTTGCCAACCATACAAAGAAATTATATATTTGGATTTGTGTTTTATTCAAAGGGCTTTTACAATCTGACCTTACCTCTGCCTTAAGCTTTCTGATAGAATGTTTTCAGGAAGTAACAGGCTGATTGTCCAATAGGTTTTTTTTTTTTTTGTTTTTTAGGTCAGGCCTATAGTCTCTGAGACTATGCCCTTCCTGATTTAGCTAAATGTCTGTCTCTATCCCTCCATTCAGATGGTCCATTATATTTCCAGCATTGTCTTTCTGAATAAGACAAAGCTTGTTGATCTGTAGTTTTCCAGATGACTGCTGGAGAGCCTGTTGATTATGGCAGGACCTTTAACTCCTCTTTAATATTGAATTAGAGCATGATTATATCTCTCCTGTTTCCAGAGATACCAATGATGGATTTTGTTTGGTTGTGATGCTCTCCTAATCCAGGCTGATTTTTGCAATGCATGATGGAGTTATTTTTCACTATCTTTCAGGATCCTGCACATTTGCCAACAAATTAATCTTCTTAAAACACCATTTTAATCATTCCCCTTTCTCCCAACTCCCCTTCAAAACCTTCAATTGGTTTGAATTGTCTAGAGAACCAAATTTCTTAGGCTGGCATTCAAAGTCTACCTGAATCTCTTCCTGTCTGACCTTTCTATACTTACCTCCTAGTATTTCCCTGCATACACTAATTAATTATAATAACTCCAATAATAATTATAATAATAACTAGCATTTATAGAGCTCTTTAAAGTTGGCAAAGCTCTTTGCAAATATCTCATTTTATCCTCACAACAACTGTGGGAGGTGATTATTATTGTATTCTACCTTTTACGGATGAAAAGATTGAGGCAGAGTAGGGTTAAGTCAAGGGTCACACACCTGGTCAGTAGCTGAGGCAGTAACATTTGAACTCAGGTCTTCCTGACGTCCAGACCAGTGCTCTACCTCCTCTATAACTTAGCAAGTATTCTGAGCTCCAGACAAGATGGTCTCACTGTCCTGCAAATATAAGTTGCTTTTACACATCTTTGTATTTTTATTCAGTTCATATCACATCCCTTTGCCTATCCAGAATTTCATCATCCTTCAAGGCCCTCCAAGAAAACTTTGCTGATCATGCCAGACAAGAGAAAGGAGATCTTTCCCTTTTCTGAACACCTATGGTACTTGTATTGGCTTTATCACCCATCTGACACTTATTTATTCCTTTTCTTATGTATCTGTCTTTCCAAATGAGAGACAATGTGGCCTGAGTTCAGATCTTGACTCTGATATGAATGATGTTCTAAAAATCTTAGATCAGTTTCAAGCTATTAAAGCATTAAACTGCAGTAAGACTTTTGAGATACCTTGTACATTAGCTGTAGGTTCACAGTTAAAGCATTTAATCTCTCAGTGCCTTGGGAAGTCCTAAAAGACTAAGTTACAGATGAGTTGCCAATCTTCACTGGTGGAGGGAGTTTCCATACTGGGAATTTCCTACAACAAAAGTAATCATAGATCAGATCCTCCCTCCCACCCCCAAATTCTCCTTCTAAAGTTAATGTGGATTTATAAAGGGCAGTTGTTCAGTCATGTCTGATTCTTTGTGACTGGATTTGGGGGTTTTCTTGGCAAAGATACTGGAGTGATTTGTCATTTCCTTCTCCAGCTCATTTTTAGATGAGGAAACTGAGGTAATCAAAGTTAAGTGACTTGTTCAGGGTCACACAGCTAGTATGTATCTGAGGCCAGATTTGAACTCAAGATGAGTCTTCCTGATTCCAAACCCAGTGCTCTATCCATTGCACTACCTAGCTGCCATTAAGGGCAGAGGTGTTTAATTCTCCTCTATACCTCCTTCCCTTCCCTCCTCCCTCGCTCCTGCATTATATTAACTGAGTTGTTCAACAAAAATTTTTTGAAAATCCACGTGCATGTATATCAGATTGCATGATGTCTTGGGGTGAGGGGGAGGAAGGGGGACCAGGGGGGGAAATGTAAAACTCAAAATCTTATAAAAGTGAACGTTGAAAATTTTTTAAATTAATTAATTATTTTTTTAAAAAGAAAATCTATGTGCAAAAAATTATCCATATGGGGAAAATAGTTGATAATTTTGGGATGATTGAGATCACCAAATGAGGATATTTAGAAAGACCAAGGGAAAAGGAAGATAAAAGAAGAAAGCTGAGAACAGGGTCTTCAGGAATGTCTTCATGCTGGCGTGGAAGAAGAGTGGCCTAACTGACATAAGCAGGTAAATCCTGACTGACATAAGCCGGTAAAGCAAGCTAGCCTTTGCTCTCAGGCAAGGCTAAATTGATTCCACAGGTATCAGGGAAGTAACTACAGGGTCCCAGTGGGAAGGTGAAGGCAAGAAGAGGACAGCCATCAGTGAAGTCCCGTACTCCTTGAGCAAACGTTATTGATTTGCTACTGCAGGAAGGCTGTGCTGGGTTGGGGAAAGTAGAGTCTGGGCTTGCTCCTTCTTCCCACACTCAATGAGGCTCTAAGACCCTGGGGAGCTCCCACCCAAGCAGAAGTCAGGAGGAGATCTGTGTTCCAAGCTGTAGTATAATTTAGGGGCCAAGAATTATTTTGACATAGTAGGTGAGATGCTAGATATGGAGTCCAGAAATCCAGGACTTCAAAGTCATCAAAGAAAGAGGAAAAGTATCCAAATGTGCAAAAACACTTATGGCGGCTATTTTTCAGACATGCTTATATCAAATTGAGTTCAGCCCATGAATTCCCAGTCTCCTTCTGGACCTCTAACCCAGTGGGCAATGCCTCCATCTCTACAGTCTCTAAATGGTGACTTCATCCCCATATCTCTACTCGAGGAAGCAGCTGTGTTGGCAAGGTTATTCCAAACCTGTTTCAGCTCATGGCTGCTTAGGCTCCTAAACTTTGCCCTTGTGCATACCTTAGGGGTGAGTTCTAGCCTTTTGCTTGGGCCCAGATTTCAAACCATCAACAACACGTATTACACTTGCCTGTGGCAAATGATATAAGAGAGAGGATCAACTCTTCTATTTTTACCTTTCTGGGACCCTAAAATGGGATAGGAATATCCTGGGACTTATAGGAATGTCTGGGACTTAGTATGGAAGACTAATTTATTAAAAACAAAGGAATCTATGTTCTCTACATCATGTTCCAGGAACCTCTTCACACTAAGGTCACCTCTGCTCTGGAATTCACACCTTGTCAGCATCTCTGCCCCTGGGGTCCTTCCCTTGGATTGGAGGTTGGAAAGCTCCTCCCAGAAGCTCCGTTTTAGGAGAGTCCCCAGGTCAGTCTCTCTTCATTTCCCACCCAGAGTTACTTTGGACTTCTCCATCATGCTCCACTCCCAATGGGCTATGTTCCCCGACTGACTTTTCAGCTTTCTTTTGTATGTTGTCTTCCCCCATTAGATTGTAACCTCCATGACCATCTCACATGACCATCATTCTAGTTCAGACCCTCATCACTTCTTGCCTAACAGCTTCTTATTTGTATTCTTGATTTCCAGTCTCTCCGCTTGTCAATCCATGTTCTGCATAGCTGCCAAAATAATGTTCCTAAAGCAAGAGACTGGACATATTATTCAAGAATCTTTTATAGATCTACTCTTTCTGGGATAAGGAACAAAATCCTCTGACATTGAAAGTCCTTAATAATCTTGCTCAGTCTACTTTTTTCTAGGGTGATTTCACATGAATCCCCTCTCTTTTCCAATGAAATTGTCCTACTAGCTACCCATCCTTTCACTCAGCCTTACACCTCTTGCCTCAATGTTTTGAATGCAATTCCTCCTTATCTCCACCTTTTGGAGTTCCTAGCATCCTTCAAGGCAACAAGAAAAGGCTCAAACATTAAGTATTTACTATGTGCCAGATACTATACTAAGAGCAGAGGATATAAATCTAAGAAAAAAGAAAGACAGCTGCCCTCAAGGAGCTTATATTCTTTTTCTTTTTAAATTGATTTGTTTATTTACTTTTAGTTTACAAGATTTAGTTCCAGAGTCCCTTGAGTTTCAAGTTTTCTCCCCTCCCTCTCCGTCTCTCCCTCCCTATGGTGGCATGCAGTCAGGTATAGAATCTGCAAATACTTTCACATTGGACATTAGTCTGGTTGTATAGAAGGGTTGTAACCAATGGAGTGAGTGGACAATGGGAAAAATGAAACAAAACCAAACATGGAAAAGAGTGATAGCATGTAGATTGCTTCAGTCTCCATTTAAACTCTGTTCTTTCTAGAAGGGAGCTTATATTCTAATGGGGAAGACAATAGACAAAAGGGAGCTGAAAAGTTTCAAGGAGAGGCAAAGGCACCTGCATGGGGGCATACCATTGATGAAAAATTTGGAAAGTCAGAAACACAGCCAAGAGGGGAATGAATAGTGGCCGGCTTGAGTTCCTACCCAAAATGGAGTCCCTGGAATGAACTCAACAATAAAAGAAGGGAACCAGCAAGGTAGAGTGATATTTCAGAGTGAGAAGGTCTAAGGGGTAGATGGACATTACAGAGGGAGGAGGCCTTGAGTGCTGAGGGAAGTTTCAGGGTGAAGCATGGTGGCAATGGTGGCAATGTCTGGGAAGCCAGAAGCAGAGCTGAGAGAGGAATGAAGGTTGGCCAACCTAGGCCCCTTCCCAAAATGGAGGGTCATGTCACATGGCATCTCCTAAAGGAAGTTTTCCTGATCTCTCTATCTTTTAGTGCCCTCTTCCTCCTCAATTTATTATGTATATATATTTACATACTGTTTTTACCTAGTAGCACACAAGACCTTTGAGGCAGAGATTGTTTTTTCATTTTGTCTCAGCATTCCCAGTGCCTAGCACAGTGTCTGGCACAATGAAAGTGCTTGATAACGTTTCCTGGCTTGGATAAGAAGCTACTGCATGATCTATAGAAGTGAACCCTTTTTACTCCATATCCCTTACCTTACCTTGATGTTCCTAGTTTTCTATTTATTCTCTGCCCTCTCTCAACTTAGCGTCCCTTGCCTGACTCATCCTCTGTGCAAAAAGTCCTAACTCTAGCTCTGGGTAGGTGAACCAGCAGAGGGGAGGATCAAGAAAAGAAGTATTAAGAGAGAAGAGGAATGAAGGCAACTAGTTGGCACAGTGGATAGAGTACCAACCCTGGAGTTAGGAGGACCTGAGTTCAAATCAGGCCTCAGACACTTACTAGATGTGTGACCCTGGGCCAGTAACTTAACCCTGATTGCTCCCCTTCTCCCTCCCCTCCTAAAAAAAGAAAGAAGAGGATTGATAAATAAGATTGAATGCCACAGATTCCAAGTAGAATGCAAACTAGAAAAGATCATCAGACTTGGTGATTAGGAGGCCATGGGTGACCTTTAGGAAATAATATTTATGTCACACTTTAAAGTTTGCAAAGCAGTTTCCTCAGAACAATACTGAGATAGTTAGCACAAATTTGTACCCATTTATAGATGAGGAAATAGAGAGGTTTAAGTGGCTATGTTGGGATTTAAACTCATTTCCTGACTCCGATTCTAGCATCTTTTTACTAAAATGCCTGATCTCCCCAAACAGCTCTAATAGCATGGTGGAGAGGGGTACCAGATTCTAAATGGGTTAGATGGTAAGGAAATAGAGGCAATGAACATTTGCTATTCATTTGCTGCTCAAATCAAATCAACCCTACCATTCCTGGGAAAGGACATGACCATTGATTGCTTTTGACTCTTCTCTCTAACTTTCCTGTCTAAAACAATCCTTCCTGCCATGGCTTTTGTGGATGTATAGTATTCTCCTATTACAATATAAAGTCCTTGAGGGCAGGGACTACCTTGCTTGCTTATAACTGAATTCTTATACCTTAGAGGAAAGGGAAGGAAACAAATATTTCTTTAAAAAAATTTTGTGTATGTGTGTTTTTTCCCCAATTACATGTAAAAACTTTTTTTGGGAGGGGGCTGAGGCAGTTGGGGTTAAGTGACTTGTTCAAGGTCACATAGCTAGTAAGTGTGTAAGGATGGATTTGAATTCAGGTCCTCCTGACTCCAGGACTGATGCTTTATCCACCGTACCACCTACCTGCCCCAAAAAACCAATTTTTAACATTTGTTTTTTTTTTTTAAATTCAAGGTCCAAATTCTCTCCTTCCCTCCCTCCATGAAAAAGCAATCTATCTGTTATAGATTATCCATGTACAGGCATGCAAAACATATTTCTATTTGAGCCATGTTGTGAAAGAAAACACAGACCAGAACCAAGCCAAACAAACAAAAAAAAAAAGTAAAAAAGTATGTTTCAATCTGCAGTCATACTCTGTCAGTTCTTTCTCTGGAAGTGGATGGCATTTTTCATCATAAGCCCTTTGGAATTGTCTTGGATCTCTGTATTGCTGAGAATAGCTAAGCCATTCACAGTTGATCATTGTACAGTATTGCTGTTATTATGTACAGTGTTCTCTTAGTTCTACTCACTTCACTTTCCATCAGTGCATATCAGTCTTTCCAAGTTTTTATGAGACCATCCTGATCATCATTTCTTTTAATAGAACAATAGTATCCCATCATACTCATGGGCCACAATTTGTTTAGCCATTCCCCAGTCGATTTCCAATTCTTTGCCACCACAAATGGAGTCGCTAAAAATAGTTTTGTACGCATAGGTCCTTTTCACCATATAGACACCATATAGGTAGTAATGACAATATTTAAAAAGTGAGTGAATGTGGATGTTGAATGAGAGTGAGGGCTTGAGGATGTGTTGGAGTTGGAAGTGGGTAGTTGGAAGTTGGATGAGTTGGTGTTGGAAGTTGGTAGTTGGTAGCGTTGGAAGAATGGTAATTCTTTTCATGGAAACAGGGAAGATCAAAGTTGTGGTATATGAATGTAATGGAATACTATTGTGCTATAAGAAATGATGAACGGGCAAACTTCAGAAAAAGTTGGAAAGACTTACATGAACTGATGCTGAGTGAAGAGAACAGAACCAGGAGAATACTGTACACAGTAACAGCCACAATGTGTGATGACTGACGTTGATAGACTTGGTGCTTCTTAGCAATGCAAGGACCTAAAACAATTCCAAAACACTCATGATGGAAAATGCCATCCACCTCCAGAAAAATAAATATGGAGTCTGAATGCAGATTGAAGCAGACCATTTTCTTTTTTTTGTTTTGTTTTGTTTTATTTTTTTCTTTCTTATGGTTACTCCCATTCATTCTAATTCTTCTATATAACATGATTAATATGAAAATATGGTTAATAGGAATGTATATGTGAAGCCTGTATTGGATTGCATGCCATCTTGGTGAGGGGGAGGGGAGGAATAAGGAGAAAGTGAATGTTGAAAACTAAAAATAAATAAACTTTAAAAAAGAAACAAGGAAACTCTGAAGAGAAGTAAATTTGGTGGGAAAGAAAATGACTTTTACTTTGGACATATTGAATTTGAGATGTCTATGGAATGTTCAATTTCAAATACCCAACAGGTAATCAGAAACTCTTGGTCTGTCTCTGTTTCTGTCTCTACCTCATCAGTATCACAGGGTAGGTAGGTGGCACGGTAGATAGAGCACTGGGCTTGGAATCAGGAAGACTAATATTGCGGAGTTCAAATCTGGCCTCAGATACTTACTAGCTGTGTGACCCTGGACAAGTCACTTGTAAACCTGTTTACCTCAGTTTTCTTATCTGGAAAAGGAGCTGGAGAAGGAAATGGTAAATCCTTCCAGTATCTTTGACAAGAAAACCCCCCATGGGGCCATGAAGAGTCAAACACAAATATGACTCAGCAACAAACATAGGGATGATAATAAAGCCCCTATGAGCTGAGGAGAGCAATGAGAAAGTATATGGAGAAAAGAAGGCCTAGAACAGAACCTTGGGTACAGACACAGAGGAAATGTTGTGGATAATAATCTAGCTAACTCTAGTGGGAAAGAGTCAGAGATGCAGAACTGAGAGAGAGTGGTTTCATGGAAGAAGAGAGAGTGTCTAGAAGAGAGTGGTCAATGGTGTTAAATGTCATAGAGAGGTCAAGAAGATGAGGGCTGATAAGAGGACAGCAGATTCGGCAACAAAGCAGTCATTGGCGACTTTGGAAAGAGTTATTTCGTTTGAATGGCGGGAGCAGAAATCAGCTTTTAGTGGGTTTCAAATAACAGATTTCTTTTATATAGTACTTACGGATCCTGTTTTTATTAGCTTTTAATTGTTCATTTTTTGGGAAACCATTTTATTTTCCCAGTATATTCATACATGTATATATATATTTAGCATTTTACACAATGAGGAACATAAGGTTTAGAGAAATTAAATGATTTTTTCCGGGTCACACAGCTAGTAAGTGTCTGGGGCAAGAGTTGAACCCAGGTCTTTCTGACTTCACGTCTAATGCTAGGCAGCTTCTCCAGCCTAATTTGGTTGCATTCGTCTACTTATTTGTTTATTTATTTTTGTAGAGGATTTACTATATTTTTAATTCGAGCCTAGTCTTGTTAGCAGCTACATTTTCTTTGATTTAGTAGATGTGCCTCTAATGGGATAAAATAATTGCCTAACACTTAAAATGGCTTTTTGCCTGGAAAAGCCCCACCACCCATCTAAAGCCTTATCCTGCTATTGTGTGGCTTCATTATTATGAAAGGGCATTTGGGGCTGTAGAAAAAAAAGTGCCTGAGTCAGCTGCTGAGTGAGCCACCAAAGTATACCATGCTTATGGTCCATAGGCCATACCCTCCTGGACTGAGTAGAGGCTGAGGAAGTCATCTTCACCATCGTTTGTCTATGTACAGATGCAGTAAGCTGTGAGGTTCAGCCTCCTAATATTACTCTAAAAATATATGTATATCTTTTGGTTTAAAAAACTCTTCCTACAACAACCTTCTCAGATAGGTCATGTTAGTGTTTTTGTCCCCAAGTGAAGCATGGGCTTGAAGCGAAAATGGATGGTCAGTGATGCTAAGTGACTTTTGCCATAGTCACAGAGCTAGTAACTCTCCCTCGATTTAGAGTACAAAAAATCTTGAAGTTTGCTTAATTTCTGCTGAAAGGTTACATGCAGTTCTACTGTTTCTACTGTCTGAAACTTAATAGAATTCCAGAATCTGTGGTTGGGACAACAGAATTGTTTATTTGTGCTAAATATGCATTCACAAACAACTCGAATGGAATTTCCCTTAAGGCTGGACTCTGCTAATTGTGAGCACTTATTTCACAATTATAATAAAATCCCTGAAATGTTTTGGGAAGAAATATAGTAAAGTCAAACTTTCCTTTTTTCATCTCTTCTTCTTGAAAGATAATCTAATTTGCTCATATTACTAAAGAAGGTTCAAGTCCATGGCTTGCAGGAGTGCTAAATAAATACCTTACACTGCAATGTTGATTTAAGCAAAGTAATAGAAATATTGCTTCCCACCTCTCCTCTTTAACAATGGAGGATTATTTACAGTAAATGAAAGCCTTCTTTTACAGGAAGTCCTGGCTGATCCATTATCAGGGTCATTCTAGACTTCTTCCCCCCCTCCCCTCCCCCCCCTCCCCGCCCCGCCATGTACTTGTGCTCTTTCAGGCACAACTAGCCAGTGAATGAAAATTTGTGTGGAGTACTCAATGTGCCCTTCTTCTTCTCTGTGGTGCTGAAATTGACCAAAAAATAATTGGCTAGAGGTGAGTGGGGTGGAGAAGGGATTCCTACATGTGATACTGTTGAGTGGCACTGTATGCCTGGCATTTGGAAGAAAAGCAGTTTGATTGTTCTGATTTTGATTAACTATTAGTCCATGCTGTGCAGGATTCTCTTGGAACTGAAAACAGACATTGGGCTAACAATGGGGACTTTATCCTGGCCTTACCCCTGCTGCCAATACAGTCCTGGGACTTCCCAGCCTGGGCTGTTAATCAGTTAGGAATAGGATGAGATTATCTAAACCTTGAGAGCTATAACACTAGCCTTACCCCCAACCTGCTTCATTGATCCTCCCTTCTCCCTACCCCTCCCCACCACACTACAGGTGTGGCTTTACCTTACAGAGTACAATTGACCTCAAATGACCCTGGAGACTTCCATGGCAATGAGGGAACCCTCCAAAACCCGCAGTAGCAATTTATGAACCTTGTGCCCTCTAGTGGCAGAGGGGAGGAGGGCGGCTACTACCATGAACACTTCTGGCAGCCTCCATGGGGATTCACATGAGGCTTCTGAAGCCTGATGATAATGAGCTTTGTCTTGTTTTTAGTTTCCAGCAAACAACATCAAAAACAATTCCCCCAAATACATTTTGATTTGGACTCTTGGCTTTTTCTCCAGACTCTTAGGCCTTGCTCCATACCATCAAGAGAAGACCCTCCTTCTTAGAAGAGGAGGTGGGGCCAACCGGATACTTTTATTCCTAAAAGTAACAGCTATTATTGGCTTTAGCAAATAAATGTGGTCCATCCAAGTTAGTTGTAACATGAATCTTATTTTCCTATTGATTTTCACCATCAAATTGGAGGTGTATTTCCATGTATAAAAAGCTCTCAGTGGAGTAAATTGAAGTTTGGGTGAGAAAGGGGTTAAAGGTATGCTGGACATTGGTGGTAATCCAACATCTTAAGAACTGAAGATTCTCTGTAGCATTTCCTTTGTAACACTTTCAGGACATTAGGGCCTTCCCAAATAGGATGATATTTTAATCCTGAGACCTTCCCTCTGGGAATCCCCACAGGATCCACCGACTGTTAATATTTCTGTCATGCTAGGGATCTCCTGACTCCACACTTATATTAACCTTAGTTTAGCTCACCTCTTCTTGCATTCTCTTTATAATATATAATATCCATACTTCAAACTGGATGACATTTAGCCATCTCAAACTCAAAATGTCCAAAATAGAATTCATTGTCTTTCATACTAAATTCATCTATCTTCCAAATTTCCCTTTTTCAGTTAATGGTAACAACCACCTTTCTAGTCAACCAAGTTCACAACCTTGAAATCATCTTTGACTTCTCACATTCACTCATTCTATAAATCCAATATGGTGACAAGTCTCGTTCTTTCTACCTTCACAACATATCTCACATAATTCCCTTCTCTCCACTCCCACAGGGGCCACCCTAATTGAAGCCCTTAGCATCTGTCATATGGACCATTGCAGTAGTCTCTTAACTGGTCTTCCTACCTCCCTATCTCTCCCCAGCCTGATCCATCTTCCACACAACTACTAAAGAGATTTTCCTAAACACAGGTCTGAAGTTTGAAAGACACATGATGGAAAATGCTATCCGCATCCAGAGAAAGAACTGATGGAGTCTGATTACAGATTGAAACATGCCGTTTTCACTTTTCTAGTTTTTCTTTTCCTGATTTTTCCCCCTTTTGTTCTGTTTCTTTTTTCACAACATGATTAATATGGATATATTTATGTGATTTCACATATATAATCTATATCAAATTGCTTACCATCTTAGAGAAGGAGGAGGGGAACTCAAATTTTTATATAAAAAATTAATGTTAAAAATTGTCTTTACCTGTAATTGGAAAAAACAAAATACTATCTACGGAGGGAAAAAGAAAACACAGGTCTGGATATGTCATTCCCCCTCCCACATCCGATCAATTCCAGTGACTCCCTCATTACCTCTAGGATCAAGTATAAGCTCCTGTGTTTTGCATTTGTAGCCTTCTTATACATTACTGTCCTTTAGTCACTCTATATTTCAGACACACTAATCTACTTGTAGTTCCTTGAGCAAGACTTTCCATCTACTACCCCTCTGCTGTTGCACTGGTTGTCCCCTATCCTAGAATGAACACTCTCTTCACCCCTGCTTCTTGAAATCCTTACCTTTCTTTAAGACTCAACTCAAGAGCCATTCTCTGTATGAGACTTCTTCTGGTCTTCCCAGCTGCCAGTGCCTTCCCCTCTGAGGGTATCTTACACCCACTTTTTATGTGTATTGTACACGCCTATGTGTGTACTTGTTGTCTCCTCTGTTAGAAAGTAAACTCTTTCAACTCAGTATGTTTCACTTTAGTTTTTGTATCCCAAGGCTACACACTACAGTGCCTGGCAGATAGTAGGCACTTAATAAATGCATGCTTGATTGGAAAGGGACCTTAAAGACCAAGTACAACTCTCTTTTTATGGGTTTAATATCAAGGCCATTCTTTTGATCCATTCAGCCTTAGAGATAATAGCCCTTTCACAGTCAAGTGGAGCAGAAATAAAGTATGAGGAGTTAACCAACTTGTGGCATATGCTTTTCAGTGCCTTCATACCCGTGACTTATTCCTCTCTCCTGGAATGTTATTACTTCCAATTTTCTACATCTCTTTGAACATCTTCAGCTGCTACTCTCTCCTGTGGTAATATACTTTCTCTGCTGCCTTGATATCTCTCTGGTCCCCTTGACTACCCACCATCACTTAAGCTAGATCATGGATATTGTGCTGTTCTTATTAGGCCATTGGGCAGAAGGGGCTGAAAACTATAATTCTGGTAGTTTTTGGGACTTTGAGGAAGGTATTAAACAGGTTCTATGGAATGCTGGAAGAAGAGTTAATCTTTTCCAGGACTTGGGACAAGTATCACAGGTGAGGAAGAGATGGAGACTAATTGTACTCAAAGATGAGGATAATAGGTTTATTTTAGATTAACTACTCCTGAGTAAACCAGGATTTTCTTACTTTGTATAAGCCAAGGTTCATCCATCACCTAGCAAGTATTTCTCCCTTAGTTAGACTACTTATTAGAGAGTATTTCTCCAATTAACTAATCCCTTGGGAGGAATTACTGGAGGAACCAATCCCATTTCAGATTTTAAAGATTCACTACATTTTACCATGTTAACTAGAGAGCTAAGAATCAACTTTCCTGCTTAACTGGTATGCTCACACTCCTGTGACCCCCAAAGACCATGATAATTGTTAATCCTGCAGCTTTCCCAGAGTATTTTAGCTAGAAGACAAAAATTAGAACTCATCTCTGAATGAGTCAGAATACCCAAAAGTACAACTGCCAGGGAAAATCCCATTTCTCTTTTAACTGGAGGAACAGAGCATCTGCTTTTGGTTCCAGCTGAGATGGCTCCCTACATTCTACAAAAGGCAATTACTAGATCAAAGTGGCTGATTTAATGTTGCTCTAGGAACCACTAACATAATGCATGGGTGAAAACCAAACCATTCTCCCAACAGAATTATATTCAGAGTTTTTAACCCAACCATCAACAGAAAAAAAGGCAGTTAAGTGATGGGCAAACCCTTCCCTCTCCTTTATTACTTTTCTCTTTCCTTCCTTCCTTCCTTCCTTCCTTCCTTCCTTCCTTCCTTCCTTCTCTCTCTTTCTTTCTCTCCCTCTCCCTCTTCTCCTCCCCCTCCCTCTCTCCCTTTCCCCCCACCTTTTCAGAAGCAGCTTTCCCCCTCCTATATCATAGAACTAGCAAGCTTGTTATCTGAATTTTCAAATATCTATCTCTTTCCCTTGCAGCAGCACAAGGACTTCAATAAAGTTATTGAAGTGTAAATCTGCAAGGATACTACCAAATAGACAGGTGATCCAGGGTCGTAATACAGTGCTTGGAACCCAACTACATAATCTCAGAACAGATGGTTATGAAATCCTGTCATTCTTTCCCTTTCCCTTTTGGATCCCCTATTTTGCTTCAAGTCTCAGTTCAAGATTTTTAACTGATCTCCACAGCCCTATCCCATTTTAATACTTCCCCCCCCAAAAAAAGATTGTGTATATTTTGTATTTTAGTCATCTGTGTATGTGTTGTTGGCCCCCCCAGCAGAATGTAAGTTACTTGAAAGCTGGGACTGTTTCATTTGTGTCTTTGTAACCCTAGCAACTTCTTTCCATAGAGTATCAATTAGTCAATAAGAATGTATTAAGTGCCTACAACATACCAGGTGATGGAGACACAAAAACAAAAACGAAACAGTCCTCATCCTCAAGGATCTTACATTAAAGTGGGGGAAGAAATTGTGTATATGAAAGGTACTGCCCCTCTAACGCACTGCCTTTTCATAGGGAACATTTTGACCCTGAAATAAGTCTTTTCTTAAGAAAAGCAGTTGCTGATTTAAGCTTGCTTTGACAGTTCACTTGTATAGGGCAGAGCTCTGCTCAGAGTTCTATGAAAACAGTTATTCTGACTTAGAGTTCTGAGACAATTGTTATTAATTTTAAATGTTACAAGCTATAGTATGCTGGAGAAATATAGACACCAGAATTGTTTTATGACTACAGAACAAACATTAATTTATCTGATTATAGGGAGGAAAGAAAAAAGCATTTATGTGCCTACTACGTACCAAGAACTATGCTAAAGACTACAAATATTATCTCATTAGATCCCACAACCAATCTGAGAGGTAGGGCCTAGATCACTGGTCTATTTAGTAGTATCCTTTGCAGTTTTACAATTAATTTTACGTTTTACAATTCCCATCTTACAGCTGAAGAAATTGATAAGGAGAAAGAGCATTATAGGCATGGGAGACAAGTCAAGTAGAAAGCATGTAGATGAGGAGATGGAAGGTCTTATGTGGGCGGCTAGATGGCTCAGTGAATAGAGTACCAGCCCTGGAGTCAGGAGGACCTGAATTCAAATCTAACACTTAACACTTACTGTGTGACCCTGGACAAGTCACTTAACCCCAATTGCCATGCCCTCCCCCCTCCAAAAAGCAAAAAGCAAAAAAAAAAAAATAGAATGTCTTACGGGACTTCCTGAAAGTTCACTAGCATGGTTGGACCATAGAGTACACAGAGGAGAGTAATTGGATAGATACTAGAAAGGTAAGAAGGGACAAAGTTGTGAAGAGCTTTAAGTATCAAATTTTAATAGGATCAGAGTTCCTCCTCCTTCTTCAAAGTAGAGATTAGTTTTTCCTAAAAGACAACAAAACTGACTCCAGGACCTAATTGGCCTCTGCCTCCCTGATCGACAAAAGGCATAAAAAGTCCTACTCACAGGGAGTTGAGGCCCTTTTGACCTGGATGGTTGAAGATCACTCATCACCATTACCTAAGATACCCTACCTCATTGACTAAATGAGGTTCCATATGGAGATAAAGCTAAATGCCACATCATTGTTACGTTAGGGCAAAGTAGACTGACTTTTACTGCTCACTTTACTATTTTTAACTGTTCAGCAAGTTATGAGTGCCCCATATTGTGTCAAAGTTGAACCTAAACTCCTAGGGAGTTGGTGTTAGGCCTCCCCCTCCCCCAAAAGCATCGCTATTTGAACCTGGAAATAGTTTTGGCATTGATTGAGTAGGGTGGTGACGTGGTCAGACCTATACTTTAGGAAAATGACTGCGGAGGCTCATTGAAGAAAGATACTTGAAGCAAAAGACAACATAGGAGGTATTGCAATTGTCTGTGATAAATTTTCTATATGGTGTCTATAAGACAGGGAATACAATAGTCCAAAAAGAACTGAAAATTAATATCACATGGTTGTATACAGTTACAAAGTGGTTGTATACAGTTAGTCAGTCAATAAATGTTACTAAGTACTTATATGTGCCAAGAACTATGCTATTCCATTGAAGAGCTTCAAAGAATACCTATAATATATGATAGGAAAAGATGATGGGCTGGTCACTTGGCAAGGGGAAGGGATGTCAAGTAGGCAGCTCTCTTGGTATCCTCACCATGTCAGCAAAATCCAAAGAAGGCTCTTGACATATAGTTGGATCCCCATGATTAGGCTAGATTTGCAAAGTATGGGCAGGCATTGATGGATTGTGCGTGATCTGTGTAACTGGATGTAATGGTAATGGGAATTTGAAGATCTTCCCTGCCCCTTAACAAGCCTAAGTGAATTTGAGGACATTTCCTGATTTGAAAGTATACTCTGTCTCCTAACAGGCTAAATGGGGTTATATGGAGCCTGTGGTGGGAGGAGTTTGCTGAAGGGTAGAGCAGAGTCCAACAGGAGAAGCTCGCTTAGGGGAGGCTTGTTTTTCAGGAAGGCCAATACCTTTGTTACTTTGTAATTAGGCAATGGGTCATGAGGAACAAGTGATATTCTCTGACTCTGGAGAAAGCTATATATACCTCTGAGGGGAGGTTTTACTTTGGGGCTGACTTATGAGAAGAGTTGTGTGATTTAGCCAGATGAGATTCTGGGCAGACATTGACACACACACACCCCCACCCCTGCCTTTGAAAACCCAGATGTTGGTGCTTCTCTCTCTGGTAGCTAACTATGTAGATATGTGATGGCCAGATACCTAGAAGCCCTGTTGGTCTGTTGAATTGTGTTATTTTCTTTCTATTTTTTGGCTGCTTGTAATTTCTGTTTGTATTTTCTCTGAAGTTCAGGGTGCTGACTTTCCCCCCTGAACTGGGCAAATAATAAATATTTGATTAAACTGAGATTGTTAACCCTTTTTGAGTTGCTTTCTTTTAGAAAAGCAGATCAAAGAACCTGTGCTAGCAGACATCCTGGGTATGCTAGGGTGCTTACTGCTACACTGGAGTTCATATCCAAATTGTGGAGATCATAGATCCATTTGAGTATTGAGTATCCTACCCCCAGGGCCTAGCACAGTGGCAGTCATATTGTTGGCACTTAGTCAATGAATACTGACTTGTATTTTCAGAGCATTCCCGAGACAAAGGCCACCAATTCCCCTGGTAGCCTGCTCTAGTGTCTAATGACTTAAGAAATTTTTCCTTCTAGTAAATCAGACCATCCCTTGGCATAATTCAAGTCCATTTTTTCTTGTTTAGTCCCCTGGGGATCTGGAGAACAGAAGGTCAAAATTTTCTTTCTGCTTTGTATGTAGAAGGAAGCTTAATAAATGGCTCCTCAACTGAATTGATGTCACTAACCCTTCAAATACCAGAAGACAGCTCTCAAAGCTCAAATCCTGCACCTCAGCTCAATTTAATCTTAATTTAAATTTTATCCCAAGGAGTTACTTGAAAATACTTGCAAAAGGGATAGAAACAGGCTATTTTCTAACAGTGAAATCACAGCAGGATGATTAAATAAGTGTCTCTCGGGGGGAAAGGATTTATCTACTAGACAACCTTGGGTGGGTTTGTAGTCTTTACTAGAAGCCCATCAGGATTCAGGTCCCAAACACATTCATCCCTGGTAGCTCCACAGGCTTCTTGAAAACATGGCTATTTCTCAAGCCCAGGGTATGTAGCAAAACCACCAAACTATGTTCCAGCAGTTGGAGGTGACATAAAGGAGGGCAAAAGGTGTGGTGTCTTGCTGGCTGACTGACTGCTCAGCTCAATCTGCTTTCAACCAGTAGAGTTAAGTAGTGGGACGGTTTGACTAGTTTTAGAGTCACAATTAAAGAGCTAGGTTTCTAGGGGAGGAGTAACATGTCAAAATAACTGCTTACCCTACTGGTTTGTTCACTGTAGGTCAGGCCTATTCTCCTCACACAAATCTATCTTCTGGTTTCTCCTCTACTGGAAGTTGTATTAAAAACAAAACAAAACGAAACAAAAACAGAGAGGAGGAGGATTGCAATAGAATGATTACAACAGCTCCTGTGTGTTACAGGAAAAGAGAAGTGGTAAGAAATCCCTATCATATTCTAGTAAGGGAATGTCTCTGCTTGTTTTCTATCTAAGGTTGATAGGAAATAGGTCATGTCTGCTTGAAAACTCAGGTCCCAAAAGAAGCAAATAAAATCCTCATTATTTTAAATTCATTCATTTAGAATTCATGGTCAGATAGCACCTATGATGTTTACATTTGGGGCTTAGCTTTTCCCTCCAGTGATGCATATGGCAATCCATCCGTGCTTATCCATCCTGTCCATATCTCCCCAGAAATCCACTACAGTGGATCTAAACAATGGACCAGAGTCCTTCTTTCTTCTAGGTTTCCTAACATTGGAAACATCATTGGATACTAACAGAGCACTCCTGCTGGCTGTTCCTACCCATCACCCTTTCTATTTTTATCTTCATAGACTTCTCTGTTGGCCCATTTATTTTATTGCCATGTCTTTCTCTAATTTCTGCTTATCCTTTTGCAATAACAATTTTTAAAAAAGAAAAGACAGCTTGCCAGTTTTACTGGTAGGAGAGACAAGATGTCCAGAGGAAATTTACTTCCTAAAGAAAACAAAACTGTTTTAAAGAACTTTAGCCGGTGATATAGTAGCACACACTTATTACTACCACTGGGAGGGCTGAGGCTGGTTCACCACTTGAGATCAGGAATTCCGAGTTGTGACCCAGCTAAAGCTAATCAGATGTCTGCACTAAGGCTAGCATCAATATGGTGAGCTGAGAGTGAGCCACCAGGCTGCTTAAGGAGGGGTGTACCAGCCCTAGTTATAAACTGAGCAGGTCAAAGCTTTGGCACAGATGAGCAGTGAGATTGGACCAGTGACCACTGCATTCCTAGCCTGGTGACATAGGGAGACCTAGTCTTAAGAAAAAAAAGTTTAAAAACATCTATCAATATACAAATACAACATAACCAGCATTTTAGGCTTAGATAAGTGCTTTGCAAATTATTCTTATTCTCCTTGTTAAAGTAGATCCTGTAGCACAGTGGTTTTCAACCTTCCTAATGCCATGACCCTTTAATACAGTTCCTCATGTTGTGGTGACCCCCAACCATAAAATTATTTTCATTGCTACTTCATAACTGTAATTTTGCTACTGTTATGAATCGTAATATAAATATCTGATATGCAGGATGTATTTTCATTGTTACAAATTGAACATAACCCACAGGTTGAGAACCGCTGCTCTAGCAGATAATAATTTATTAGCCCATTTAGAGTCATTCTGTGAACTTGAAAAGAATAAAACTGCATTAAAAATGTATTAGTCTTTTTTTTTTTTAAAACAAACCAAATCAGACTGTCTTTTCAATTCGTTTGGAGTAGTAAAGGTTTTGCCATATTAACCAGGATAGGGTAGAGCAGGAGTATGACACAGAATAGAAGCCATAGTTTCTATCTGAAAGAGTTGACTGTCTAATTGGGATGACCACCTATATACCTGAAAAAAAGAGTTGCAAAAAACCCCAAACAAGTAAAGGAGAAGTTATTTCTCCCACATTGTAGGGGGTTGGTGATATGGTATGTGTGGCCTCCCATGATCTTGAAAATCCATGTAAAAATTTTGGCCCTCCTTTAGTACCAGAGGAGAAGTCTGAATTTTTTTTTTCTCTTACTGGGTGTTAATTAACAATACCAGGTTAAGTATTTGGTCATAGGCTTTGTGTCATCTGATAGCCTTTACTTGTTTTCTGTGGTATCTGTAAAACTCCTTCAAAAATTCCCATATAATTTCTTATGGCAACCTGCACTATATCAAAACCGTGATGGAGAAAGTCTCGATGTGGAAGGGATGACTGTACTATGAATCTAAGTATTCAAGGAACTGAGTGATAGTAAATTGAATATTTCTCTTTGCACTTTTGAAAAGTAATGTTCTTTGGTTAGAAACTTGGAGCTATACTGGACAAAAGGGCAAGCTTTAGTTCAGGAAAAGCTGAGTTCAAATTTAGCCTCTGATACTAGTTAAATGTCTTAACCTCAACCTCAGGCAACTCCCAAGAACTGTTAAGTCATAGGTAGGTTGCAGTTTGCTGTTGGTGCAAGGTGCTCCCGCCCTGGGTGTTTCCCATAGTAATAAAATTACAAGACCTTTTTTTGTATCTGTGTCAAGTGCTTTTATAGCAATTTTTAATTTTACTCTTTACAGTGAGGTCAACTGAAAATACTAAGTGGGAATTAGTAAAAAGAATTTTCTGGTAGGAATTATTATTTCTGCCGCTAAGCTTTGAAGTGTCAGAGATAAACTAATTAAAAGATACCAGCTGTTTTTTGGGTTTTTTTTTTTGGTGTCGAAGAACTGGGAAATAAGGGTATACCAATCAACTGGGCAATGGCTAAATAAATTATGGCACATGAATGTATGGGTAATTAGAACACTACTGTGTTCTAAGAAATAACAAAAGGAATGGTTTCAGAGAAATCTTTTATGAACTTGAGAATGTTTGTATGAACTGATGCGAAGTGAAGTGAGCACAATCAGGAGAGCACTTTATGCAAAAATGACAACATTGTACCAGCAAAGTACTTTGAAAGAGTTAACAACTCTGTTTAACACAATGACCAACCATAATTCTAAATGATTGGTGATGAAGCATGCTATCCATCTCCTGATAAAGAGGTGATGGATTGAGGGTGAAGAATGAGACATATATTTTTTTGACATGGCCAATGTGGAAATTGTTTTGCTTGATTTTGCATATCGGTTCCAAGGGTTTGTTTTTCTGTGTGTTTTTTCTTTTTTTGTCTTTTGTCTTTTTAAACCGGGGATGGAAGGTACAAAAAAAAAAGGGACTTTTGCTTCTTACAAAAAAAAGAAGATACTGGCTGAGGCAGAGTATGGTTGTATGGTTGTTGGTGCTATTATTTTAACTATAGACTAGAATAAAAAAGCATTTATTAAGTACTTGTCATCTACAAATATGTGTTAAACAATGGGGATAAAAATAG
This sequence comes from Pseudochirops cupreus, assembly GCA_028627135.1. Taxonomy (NCBI): domain Eukaryota; kingdom Metazoa; phylum Chordata; class Mammalia; order Diprotodontia; family Pseudocheiridae; genus Pseudochirops; species Pseudochirops cupreus. The sequence goes on along the minus strand of CM053583.1, from coordinate 287,453,689 downwards.
AAAATCAAAGCAGCCTCTGCTCTCAAAGAGTTTGTATTCTAATTAGGGGAGAGTTCATGTTTGTGTTTTGTTCATGGCAGATTGAAAAGGTCAGGTATTATTTACATAGACAAAGTAACAGGGGAGATGGCAAGGCTCTAAGTATCTTGGGTAGTAATGGTAGGAAAGATGGTTCTCTGCCAAGAAGAAAATATGTTTAAGAATTAGAGTGCAGAGAGGCTCATAAATACCTCCAGCAGAAGTAGGGATGCTGGAATCAGCAACCAAATGAGAGTGGTAGGAACTAGGCAAATGGAGCAATGAAGGATAGTAGGGAATAGGAATGATCTGTGTCTCCCCCTAGTGTCAGTAAGAGGCAGTGGTCCATCTTTGAGCTACTGGTTGTTGATTCCGGGGGAGAAGGGAAAGTCAAAGAATAATGAGCATTATTTGACTCTAAGTAAACTTTTTAGCTTTATTTCACATTCCTCTACACTTTTTCTATGCTCAAAAATTATTTTTAAGATCTTTTTAAAAATGCTTCTGTCTGTTCTCCCAGGAATTCTTATTGAACTTGTGTCCAAGCTGGGTTTTTCTTTGAGGCTTTGCCTATAAATGTTTTGGAGTCATTCTCTTCTTCTGGGTTTGTCTTGGGCCTCCCTGTTACCCTGTCTTTATGATGGAAATTTTTTTTTCTTGTGTCCTCATTCTTTTTGCCTTCTGTATCAGCAAGCACCCTAGCATACCCAGGATGGCTGCTAGTGCAGGTTCTTAGATCTGCTTTTCTAAATGAAAGAAACTCAAAATGAGTTAACAATCTTACTTTAAATCAATCAAACGTATATCATTTACCAAGTTCAGGGGGGAAAATTCAGCACCCTGAACTTCAGAGAATGCCAACAGAATACTTCCACAAGTTAACAAGCAAAAGTTACAAGCAAACAAACAAATCAGCAGATGGGCTTCCAATGTTTGACCATCACATCCATACCTATTCAGTTACCAGAGAGGAAAGCACCAACATCTGGGTTTTTCAAAGCCGGGGGCTCAACAGCTTCCCAGAGTCTCATCTGGCCAAATCACACAGCCCTTCTCAAAGTGAGCCCCAAAGCAAAACCTCACATCAGGGCATGTATATATAGCCCTCTCCTGGATCAGAGAGTGTCACAGCCCTCTTGACCCACTGCGCAATCACAAAGCTACAGGGCGTGGGCATTCCCGAAAAACAAGCCTGGCGCCACAGGCTCCATGTGACCACATTCAGCCTATTAGGGAGCAGAGTATACTTTCAAATAGGGGAAGGTTCTCAGAGTCACTTAAGCCACTTAAGCAAAGGGCCTCGGGGCAGGGAAGATCTTCAGATTCCCATAACACCTTCCCCTTGCCTTTGGACTTTATGTTAGAGCTAGGCCCTAGGGAAACGGAATGTTTGGGCTGAGCTGTTGTCGTCTTTGGTTCTTTTGCTGCTTTCTTCAGTTATTGATCACTGTATTGTTTCAGGATCTCAAGGACAGCTGAGGCTGGGGAGCTGCAATATTTTAATTCTAAATTCATGTGATATGGGGAAAATGATCACTGTCCTTTTGGACTCTGAGCTCATCAAGTTCTTGACATGGGTTTGGGTTTGAGTAGTGCTCCTTTGAATTGTTACTGAACTCAGCCATTATCAGCTATTTGGGAATCTCTACAGGTACAGAATAATAGAACTACATATTCTTCTTTTGTTTGAGATTCCTTCCCTGGCTATGTATCTGTAGGCCTCAGAATAATCTGGACTGCTCCCTATCCTGGAACTCTACCTCTGGTTACAGGTCCCTTCCTAACTCTGTTCTAGATCTATGATCTATAACTGGATAGTGAGTAACAAAGTTGTTAGTTGGTCCCTGTTCCTCTATCCCTGCAAGGTCATAGAACCCTGGTATGGGCCCGAGACCTCACCTTGCCCTTGGGCAAAGCCTTCATCCTTCCCTGGGTTCTGGATTTCCCTTAGCATACATTTGGATAGACTACACCCCCAGTATCCACAGTCTCCCTGTGATGATCTGAGCTGGAAAAATGACTGTGAATTTTTCTTGGATTTCCTGATCAGAAATTGGTCTGTTATGTTTTAAGTATCTTTGTGGAGGAAGTGTATTGGGTGGGCTGGGGTACTCTTCCTGCTAGTCCATCATCTTGGCTCTGCTTCTGTACTCTAAAACCAGGGGTGAGGAACCTACAGCCTAAAGGCTGTGGCCTCCGAGGTCCTTGGGTATGACTTTTTGACTGAGTCCAGTTTTACAGAAAAAAATCCTTTTATTAAGGGGATTTGTTTTGTGAAGTTTGGATTCAGTCCAAAGGCCACACTTGAGGACCTAAAGGGCCACAGATTCTGCACCAAATTGGATTACATATTGTTCCCTAAACATATCCAATGTCTTTACTAGGGCTGTTCCCAATACCTGGAATGTTTCCACCATCCCAGGCCTTCCACATTTTATTCTATTTACCTCAAATGCTTCCTCCTCCATGAAATTTTCACTGATTCTCCCAGCTTAAAGAGGTCAATAGTTCCATTTTTTTGATCACAGGACATTTTCCAATATTTTTATTTGCTTATAATCTAATTTGTATCATATTGATCTGTGTTTATATCTTATCACCATTATAAGACTTTGGAGACTTTAAGCTCCTTTAGAAGATGTTCACTCCTTTTATCTTTACCTCTCCTGGTTCATGGCACAATGCAAGGCACAAAGTAGACCCTTAATAAAACCTTTGAATAAGAATGAATAAATCACTCATTGCAAAGGTGTGCTGGCTTTTTTCCTTCTTCTGCATCTAGATAACCTCAGACTTGTGGAAGAAGGTGCTTATTGCCAGAGAAGCCAGGCTTTTCTTTTGCAATTAAGGGTCAGGAAGTGTGCACAGATCTTGATGTCAGTATGCACAGGTCTTGACATCATGACAAATGTGTCTTTTTAATGATGCCACTTCTTGCAACTCCAACATCATCTCCATGAACTTTAAACATTTTCTTAGCAAGAAGTGTTATTGGCTTCCTCAAATTTGGCTAACATAGTTTGTCTGGATATCTTCTTTGCTCCCATCATGCCATACTTTGAGTAATACTAATCTGTGTACATGTCCTATCCCATCTTGTCCAGTTAGAATTTAATTTTTTTCAAGACAGGGATTGTCATTTTTTTTGTCTTTGTATCCACTAGCATGGTGCTTTGTACGTACACATTAAAAAAAAAAGGTTATTGAATTGGAGCAGCTGGGTGGAAGTTGGGGAACAGATTGAGTTCAGTGAAAGAAACTGGTCAAGTGAATAAGGCTATGGGTGCTATACCTGCCCTTCCCCTCCTCCTCACCTACCATTATAGAATCAAATGGACACCTAAAGTGATTGGAAGGTATGTTGGTTTGATTGTAAACCAAGTACATATTTCTATGATGCACTAAGACCAACCCATAAGGTTCGGTCTTGTAGTTTTCTATGGGCTGTGGTTGTTTGACAGTGACTACATACCAATGCTATGATGCTGAGAGAGAGCTATAGGGACATATTTAAATACATTTTACTAAAACTGACCTTGGGTAGAGGCATAAAACACAAGCTTTCCCATATGCATTTTAATGAGCCCTGGATTTCCATCCTATAAACAATTATGTCAACAAGAACACTCTTAAGTAGGATGTGTGCAAAATAAATGGAGCAAGAACGTGGGGGGCGTATTTGTTTGTATGTCTTTTCCCCTTGTCTCTAAACCATTCTGGTAGCCATAGGAACCATGCAATTGTAAGCACAAAAACAGAGATCTAAATAACATCAGGTGTCCCCTTTAAAATGTGAAAGGAAAAAGGAAAAAAAAATCAAAGTCTAAACTTCTATAATAGGTTTTCCGTTCATTTCTGGAATCCCATAGTCTGGATTAGGGTTCAACATACTGGGGGGGGGGGGCAGGGATTTTACAGGTGAGGTAACTTGCTTCATCTGCCTTATTTGTCCCCAAACAATTTGAAACTGGGACTTGCTGAAGTCAACTTAGGTCTGTTCTGTTGTTACCCAGGTAAAAGGCAGCACTGAATCAGCAAAGCATTTAATCAGGAGTGGAATGAATAGTAACAACAGAAAACAATTTCACATGTATTCTCATTTGAATACAATCTTTCATGTTCCTTTTCTCCACAGAGCAAAGGGGAAACACATACATCCAAGAATCACAGTCTCAGGGAAGGGTTTGACTCTTTGGTATCATCCGCTTTGTTATTATAATTTTAAACTGCTATCACCTGGTATCTTGACCATCTCTCTTGTTCAGCATCTCCATCTAGTTCTTGCCCTAGCTGGTCTCAAGCACTACCCAGTGTCTCTATACTATCCAGTTATCTCTATGTTCTGGAGCTGTCCTCTTTTCCTCATATCCATGATGAGCCCCCCTCGTAGAGGCATCCACCATGCTTCCTTATTCTTCCCTGTCATAATTTCTGTGAAGCAAATACTCTGGCCTTCAGGGATTCAATCTCATGGAATATGTACCTCTGGGAACAGCACCAAATGATGATTGCTCTCTGGACATTGGCATTCTGGGAAACATCATCCTTAAGCAGATAGGCCATTACACTTTGTGTTCATGAAGGACGAAGCACACATTCAAAATTTTCCAGTTTCCTTTTAGTGTCTGCTTTTCAAATTAAAAAAAAATTTGTTACAAACATTTAACTAAATTCTAACCGTTTTTTTCAGCTTGTTTACAATAGCACCTGAATTAGGCCTTGAAATGATAGAAGTTCTTTGAGAGATAGTGATGGGAGGTGATGGGGACAGGGAGGGAGTAATAGAAAGTGGGGAACAGATGTATTTCTCCATACAGAAGTAGAATTTAGAAGGTTTGGCGACTGATTGGATATGGAGAGAAAGAAAAGTTAAAAATGACTCTAAGGCTACTCACAATTGAGTTACTGAAAGGACAGTGCTACTTTCAACAGAGAAATCATGTGGAAGGGAAAGATTTGGAAGGAAGATGAGTTCAGATTTAGACATATTCGGTTTGAGGCAACAGTGGAACATAAAGGTGGAGATATCTATCAGGTAGTTGAAGATATTGGTCTTCAGTTAAGGGAAGAGGTTGGGAGTTAAAATATGATTTTGGGAGTCATCTGCATTAAGATGATAATAGAAGTCATGGAAATGGATGAGATCATCAAGGGAGAGGGTAGAGAGAAAAGAGAGTTTAGAATAGAATTCAGGGGTGAGGGGACACTTCTTTCATCTTGAGTTTCCACCTCTGTAAAAAAAAAAAAGAGGATAATAATAGCACCTACCTCACAGGGTTGTTGTGAAGATAAAATGAGATGTTTTTAAAGTGCTTCAAATACTTTAAATTGCTATGTAAATGGTGTTGTTGTTTAAGAATGGGAAGAAGAAGAAGAAGCAGCAAAAACAGATGTGGTCAAAAAGACAGGAAGAGAATCATTACATCATAATGTCACAGAAGGTGAAGGAAGAGGAGATACCAAGAAACAGGAGGTAACGTCACTTGCTATAGAGAAGGCAAAGAGAATAAGGACATAGAAAAAAAAAAACAGAACACTGAACTTATTGATAAGAAAATTTTAACATCTTTGAAAAGAGCAATTTCCACAGAGTGAGAGACAGAAGCTATATCTTAATGGGTTAAATGAATGGCAGAGCAGTGGAGGCAGTGAATGTAAACTAGTTTTTTTAGAAGTATAAAAATAAATGTCTGTAAATGAATCAACAAAAAATGTCATATTGATAATTTCTTTTAAAAACTATAAGATTATTTTATAAAACCTCAATGAAATCATGAAATATATCAATAGTCTTCAGTCGGGGTGGCTAGGTGTCGAAGTGAATAGAGCACTGGCCCTGGAGTCAGGAGGACCTGCGTTCAAATTCGGGTTCAGACACTTAACACTTACTAGCCTTGTGACCAAGTCACTTAATCCCAATTGCCCTTCCTTCTCCCCTCCAAAAAGCAAAAAAAAAGGAAAAAAATCCTCAGTCATTCCAAATCTTTGACCTCCCATAGATTAGCCATAGTACCTTGAAGGTATAGAGTTCAGTTTCTGAAGGTTAGTGCCAGGGCCAGTGATGTTTTGGCACTTAGAAATGTGCCCACTTCACAGACACAGACAGAATGAAACTTCCATCTTGGTTTTATCTTAGGGGGTACAGGGTAAGTAGCTCCAAAAGTAGCCAGGGGACAAAGTTTGAGAGCTAGAAGTTGGATTGTAAAGGGAGAGAGAGAAAGTGATAACCGGAAAGTGAATACTAGAGTCAGAAATATTTTTTATGGTGAGCAAATATGTTTGTTGTTTGTGCTCATTCTTCTATCGACGAAATCAGATCTCTGAAGAATGGAAGTAAAAATATACTTACGTGATATTTTGTTTCATCGTACTGCACAATATTGCAGTATTCACTGCATTTTACTGCCTTTTTATTTACTGCATAATAGTCAATGGATATATTACTTTCCCATTCTTACTTTGTCTGTGTCAGTTCATACACATTTCTCCAGGTTTCTCTGAATTTTTCATATTCATCATCTCTTACAGTAGGGCTATAGACTAATCTAGTCTATTTTACAATGTTGCCTGTGATTGAAGTATGTGGGCCGGTAGTAGCAGTAATGCAGTTTAGTGTGAAGGACATAGTTAATATGTTGCCATCGTAAAATGATACTGTATCAAGTGAAAACTGCTTGATAGATTGTTTGCCATTGTTTTGTATCCTTTTAAAAAATTTTATGTTTATTTTTAGTTTACATCATTCATTTCCACAAGATTTTTGAGTTACAAATTTTCTCCCCATCTTTCCCCTACCCACCACCCCAAAACAAAGATCCCACTGTATACCTCCTCCCCCAATCTGCTCTTTCCTATTTCCTCCCCCATCCTGTTGGGGGCGGGGGGATGGGTGTTGCTCAAAGCCTGCTTGTTATGTGCTGAATATATCCATATAAGGTGATGGTTTGAGATTGTAATAGTGATTGGCTAATCCATATAAGGTGATGTGTGTTATATGTAATTGTGATTGGTTGGTGATTGTTTTAAATCGCTACTCACACGGAAGTGAGAGGAAGTCGTGATGTAGCAGTGGATGAATAAACAACCTCTGATCATCCTCGGGCGTTCTGTCTGGTTATTCCCTGACTCGGGGCTGGTGACGACCAAAGACCCTGAAGATGGGTAAGTAGAGGGCAGGGGGCTTGAGGGAGTGAGAGGCCCGCTTCACCATCCCTCCTCCCACTTTCTGGTAGGGCAAGATGGATCTCCCTACTCCAGTGCCTGTATATCTTATTTCCCAGTTGCATATAATAATAATATTAATAAAAATAATTTTTTAAACATTTGATTTTACAACTTTGAATTCCAGATTCTTTCCCTTCTCCCCTCATCACCCACCCTTACTGGGAAGATAAGCAATTCAATATAGGTTGTGCATGTGTAGTTACACAAAACATTTCCATAGTGGATATATTGTAAAAGACTGACTATATTTCCCTCTATTCTATCCTGCCCCTCAACTTATTCTATTCTCTACTTTGACCCTGTCTGTTTTCAAAAGTGTGTACTTCTAACTACCCTCCATCCCCAACCTGCCTTCTCCCCATCATCCCCACTCTCATCCTCTTCCTCCCTACTCTCCTGTAGAACAAGATACCCAATTTAGAGTGTATGTCATTCCCTCCTTAAGCCAAATTCAATGACGGTAAGGTTGACCCATTCCCTTTTGCCTTCCTGTTCTTCCCCTCCATTCTAACAGTTATCCCTTGCCTCTTCTATATGAGATAATTTACCCCGTTTTGTCTCTCCCCATCTCCTCTCATTATATTCCTCTCTCACCTCTCAGTTTCACCTTTTAAATATCATCTCTTCTTATTCAATTGATCCTGTGCCCTCTGTCTATGTATAGCTGTACACAAGTATACACATACTCATATGTGTATTCATATGCACATATACCCTCCTATATAGACATATATGTATGTATACATATATATACA
>CM053583.1:287414859-287445192 GCA_028627135.1 Pseudochirops cupreus | reverse complement strand
GCTCTGGCTACGCTCTCCTCTTCCCTCTCTCTCCCATGATCCTTCTTTTCCCCAAAGAAGGAATCTAGGGTTTAGGAGCTGTTCTTACTTTGCTTCTTATGCTTATTCTTACTCATGGTTGGTCAGTCCACGATTTTTTTTTAATCTCTGTGGGGCTCTGCTTCCAGAAGGGAAAGCTCTGTCCCAAATCACTTGGGTCCTCCCAGCTGCTGTAGCTCTCAGGAAGATGCTGGGAGTCTTCCTATTTACTTCCGGCAGAGTGGATAATGAAGACTCCAGGACCAAGGCCCAAGATGGCGATCCGGATCCAGGCCGCTCAACGCGAGAGCACTGGCCTCAGAAAAATTGCTTAGTTCTCCTGCTGTCTGCAGGCCGTGGGCGGGAAGCTGCAACGCGGAGGCCAGTGCAAAACCTCTGCCTTTTGCTTTTCCGCTCTGGAGGCCTTCCCGCTGGACTGCTTAACTCTCCTAGATTCGCAATTCCCACTGAGCTAGTTCTGAACGCTGCTCGCAGCTGCCGCTAATCCGCTCACCTGAAGCTCCTCCGCTCCTCGCGTCCAGACGCCCCTGGGGCACAGCCGCGGCTTCAGGCCAGGCTGGTTTTGGTTCGCAGTGCTGATATGGTTCCTTGTAGCTGAGCTGACTTTAGTGGGAAGTATCTTTGTGTGCGTTTTGGAGTTCTAGGATTGGTTTAGAATCCTATTTCATGGGTATTTTGGGGTGGCTATGTGAGAGCTGCGATATGTTGCTGCTGCTGCTACGCCACCATCTTGGCTCTGCCCCCTCCGCATCTGTTTTTCTAGTACTTTGCATGATGATTGCTCTTAAACACTTAATGAAATGCATTTTTATTCATTTGTTTACTCAGATTATGGGTTTGGACAAAGATATGTTTATATAAATATATTTACATACCTATTTATATATAATATAATAAATTATTTTTATATAGATAAATTTAGTGGGGGAGGGGGACTTTTGATCATTTGAATTCTTCCTAGCCCAATTGATAAAATGACAAAATAGAAAGGTGAAGTAATGGAGGTGTTAAAGTCTTAAATGAAGTATTACTCTTTTACAAGTGTGGAAAAGTTTTCTCATCAAACTTAATGGAATTCTTAATTGAATTAGAGGTTAGTTTGCCAAAGGCTTAGCCTTGCCCCTGATGATCCTTCAAAAAGCACTCTATCATGGTTAGCCAAGGCAGGAGGCAACTGTGAAGAATGTTACCTTTATGAATCTAAAAAGAGAGACAGTCCTTCGGGAAGGAATTGTTCCATACCTCTGGGGGAGGGGAAGGAGATTTCTCTCTCCTTTCTACCCCAATTAGGCATGGTATCTTGTAGCAGAGCTACTCACCCAGTAGGAGACATTGAGTTCATAAAGGACCAGTCTTCCAGAGCCCAGCTAAATGACCTGCCCAGCAGAGATGCTGTACTCAGGGGGAGGAGTTTGGGGACAATATGAGAAGGGAAAGAACATTGGGGTTCTGTAATGCTGGAAATGTAAGTTGCTTAGGCCATATGTATTCTCTATGTATGTGCCTCTCTACTAACATACTCTATATGAGTGCCTGCTCTTCCCATTTACTCTATATGTATTTGTAGGAAAATACATTCTCATTTATTTAGGGGAATGTTTCATAATTACTGTTCTTATGATGCCATCTCTGCAAATGCCTTTGTTTTGAACTAATTGTGTCCTCTGGCTGACTAATTGTACTTGTGGGGACATGTAAAATATAGTTTTAGGAATGTAGACCCAAAGAGTACAAGTGTGAGCTGGAGAAGCCTCAGAAGGGCTATATAGGTATGCATGTACATATGTACATGCATGTATACATACACACATACATACAATGATTGGGATCTGGATCAGTGATGTGGACTGTCTGTATTATCTCTGGTGAGGGGGCAGGATTAGGGAGGGAGCAACAGTGGTTTGAATCTTTCCTGGGAAATACTACCTGCCTACCTGGAAGAATTTTCCCAACTTACTTTGATGAGTCTAGTCGAATTGATTACTGCTTATAGTTATCCCTTCCACATTGTGACTTTCCCCATCAAGGTTTTGATATATTGTGGGTCAGCATAAGAAATTAAATGGGAATTTGGGGGGGAGTTGTATGGAAACCATAGACAACATGTGAAGGACAGCAGATGACACAGAAAAAGTTTTGAAGCTCAGAAATGCATAAAATATATGTATGGTATTGTATACAAACATATTTTATCTTTTAATGCCATAAATATACATGATTTATTTTTTAAAGTTAAAATATGACCCAATAGTTAACCTAAATTTTGCAATAAAGTAATAATTAATTTTGATAACAAATAATAAATAACAAAAGCATAAAACAAAAAGAAAAAAATTTAGACTTCTTCTCTGGGACAAAAGGAGGGCCAAAAAAATTTTACATGGATTTTCCAGATCAAGGGGATGCCGCGTCCCTAACCCCCATGATGTCGAAGGAATAACTGTCTTTAAGACATAAGGGCAATTTTCTTTCTCTCTATTTACTTCTTCCTTCAGTGACCTTGGCTGGCAACTTGTCCTTTTCTTTTGCAGACGGACTTCCCTTTACCTTTCTGATAAAATAAAATCCCCTTTGTTTAGTGGTTAAAGCCTTTCAGGACTTACCTACTTTCTAAACTTGTTAAATGTCACTCCCTTTCCTTCATTCTTTAGTTCAAGTGGACTGGCCTTCTTGCTGTTCCTCACATTTGACACTAGCCTCTCATCTCCATGCTTTTGTCCTGGTTTTCCTTTCTACACTCTCTTGTCACCTCTGCCTCTTAGAAGTCAGAGTTTCCTTCTAAACTGTGTTACATCGTCATCAGCCTTTCCTGATACTTTCCAAATCTCAGTTACTAGTGCCCCGTTTCCTCTAAATTGCCTTGTATTTATTTTGTATGCAATTTATATGAGAGGCAGTATGGTATGGTTCATTGAAAAGTGGCCTCAAAGCCAACAAGATTATAGTTCATGTCTTACCTCTGACATAACCTGGCTATTTGATCCTGGGCAAATCACTTAATCTCTCATAGTCTGAATTAACATCTCTATGCTGATGATTCGCAGCATTCTTGTCGAGCCATAACATCTCTCCTAACCTCTAGACTCATATTTCCAGCTGCTCATTAGATATCTCACATGGATATCCCACAGACATTTTAATCTCAACATGTCCAAAACTGAATTCATTTTCTTTCCATCCAAACCCTCCCCACTTCTGAACTTCTCTTCTTACTGTCAGGGCACCCCCATCCTCCTAGTTACCTAAATGCACAATCTAGATGATATTATTGACTGCTCCAGCCTTTCTCTAGCCCTCTTTCTTCCCATTTCTAATCTCAAGGCCTGTCAATTTCACCTTTGTAACTTCTTTCATGCATACTTCCTTCTCTCCTGATATTGCCACTGAGACAGAATTTCTAGTTAATTAATAATAAATTTATTAATTAGGCTGGCAAATAAATTGATGGTCCATGTACTCCCTTAGTAGCCAAAGACAAAGACCGTAGAGATCATCAAATATTTAAATACCTTTGGAAAAATAGTTGCACCAGACAGGCAGAGATCAACCTTGATTGGTAAACAAAGGAGGAGATGGGCTGAAAGCCTTCAGCCCTTTCTGCTGAGAAAGTGGTTTGATCATAGACTCAGCTGCCTCCAGTTATCTGGACAAAAGAATCCATCTTCACCCAGACCATTCAAATTGAACAAAGGGAGCTGGGATATTTCCAAGGGCAGAAGCCTAATGCTTTTAGGGCTAGAGTTTACCTAGATAAAATTCTATTTACACTTTAGTCAGAAGTAGGCTCTGTGAACCTCCAGAGTTCATGTAAGAAACACAAACAGACTCAGCTTGTATGTGTGTTTATTTCTCTCAAAGTGAGCAAGCATGACTATGAATGCATGGAAGCTGCAGTCATAACTGAGCTCTCTTTGGAGTAAAGCTGCACAGATTTTAAAGCCATGAAGCAAATAAGAGCCCCTGACTCAGGATGTTTGTGTGAACTTAATCTGGTGTAGTGACAATGCAATATTTACGGCACCCACAATCACAATAAAGACCATGACTATAAATATCATATGATGCTCAATTGCAAAATATAACAAACTCTCCATATAGAGGACAGAAATAAAGCATTTATTTGGACACCAGATAACCAAATCCTAACACCAGGAAACCAAATCCATAAAAGCAACATAAAAGTTAATGCACCACAATGTAGCAGAGAGCCATGACATCCTTTAGCCTTCTGTAGCATCAATGGAATATTTACAGTGCCCACAATCATGATAAAGACTGTAGCTATAAATATTGCATGACTTTTGATTACAAAATATACCAGATTCTCCAGGTAGAGGACAGAACTGAAGCATTTATTTAGACACCAGAAAACTGAATCCCAAAACCAGCAAGCTGATTCCATCATAGTACCAAAGATATTCAGAAGCCATAATAACCCTGAGAGCCACAATGTCCTTCAACCTTCCCACAAACCAATACAAGATCAATATTTACTCACAAACCTCTCTATCTTCTTAATGAGCATCTTCTCCCCCACTGTCTGGCTAGCTCTGACCAGCTTCCTGTGGGCTCTGCTTCCCTTCAGCAAACTCCTCCCACCACAGGCTCCCTATGACTATATTTAGCCTATTAGGGGATAGAGTTTATCTTCACAGCAGGGAAGCTTCCTGTGGGCTCTCTTCCACTCTTTAGCAAATTCCCTCCATCACAAGCTCCATGTGATTATATTCAGCCTATCAGGGGCAGAGTTTACTTTCAAAGCAGGGAGGTCTTCAAACTCCCCCCTAGGTCTGTTAAGGAGCAGGGAAGATCTTCAAATTCTCATTCTCATAACACCTTCCAACAAACCAATACAAGATCAATATTTACTCACAAACCTCTCTATTTCCTTGCCTGAGCTCCTCTCTCTGCCACTGTCTCTAGCTCTGACTCCCAGCTTCCCGTTGCTCTGCTTCCCTTCAGCAAACTCTTCCTACCACAGGCTCCATGTGATTACATTTAGCTTATTAGGGGGCAGAGTTTACTTTAAAAGCAGGGAAGGTCTTCAAATTTCCATTAGGCCTATTAAGGGACAGGGAAGATCTTCAAATTCCCATTCCCATTATATTCAACCCAAGATCTTTCATGTCCCTTACATAGCAAAAATACATTAATAATGCATTTCATTACATAGATTAATGAGGGTTTAGGGATAACTGATGGGGTAATGGGTGTCAACAGAAGTTTACAAAAATATAATAGGGATAATAGAAAAATTTTGCAATGCAATATAACGAGGATAATAAAAAATAAGCACATAAAATAATAGCTTAGGGTGGTGGCTTGGGCACAAGCACCCCATTCTTCCCCCTCCAATTAATGGGGCTCAAAATCTTGGGGTAGGAGATGAAAGTTTCTTCTCCAAAGCTACTTCAAGCTGAAATTGGAATGCCCCAAGAGGTCCCATTTGAGAGGTCAATTCTTTAACTGCCATCTGGAGCACTGTTGACGCCAGGTCCAGGAGATGGCACATCACAATCATGGAAGGGGGTGACATCCAACTTAAGCTAAAAGGCATCTGCAGGTGCAGGTGGAGGGTACCAAGCCTAACAAGTTTAACAGTCAAATAGTCAAAAAGAGACAAATATAGGGTCAGCCATACTACAGGAGTCCATGAACTCACTATCATAGCTGCATTCACAGTGGAATATATTACCCCGTTCTCCTCAGTCTATTCCAATAACTTGATACACTGCCACAAGATCAGTACATTGACCACTTCCATATATCCCAGCACTTTCTTTAATCTGAGTCTCCCTGAAGATGTGACAAACTTGGATACAATGGTTCAGGAAGATCTGTCGGGGCAGTTCTCATTTCTCTATTCTGTCTAATATCAACCCCATTTTCTTGATACATTTTATATAGTTCGTTAGCTGGAATACCATCAATTTTTTTAAAATCTACCCCTGCTCTCAATAGAGCAGTAGACAATTCTTTTCTTGGCAGTCTATTCTGACTTTGAATCTGCTGGCCATTTACTTTTATCTCATGAGGAAATTTATCTTTTCCCCATTCTCCTAAGTCACTTAGCTGCGAAATCTTATCCAGAAGCTCTGAAAGATGGTACCCTATTTCGCCAATTAGTAGAGTCAGAAGTAGGTGCTTGTAAGCAGGAGGAGCTGTCTTCACCATGATATTTCTATGAGGAACTGCTAAGGGGATATCATGATAAATATCTGAATCTCCAACCATGATAACAGTTTTCATTATTTCTTCTTTCAACTTTTTCATACAATCTCTAAGTGATTACCAGAATATGTCTCCACTAGGCCACATAGAATCAATGGGATACATTTTATTGCATCCACCAGCAGCTAAAGCTAACATATTGGTCGTATTTTTACCTACTGCCAAATGAAAATCTCTAAAAGCTTGCTGGACAAAAGGATTCTGGCAAATATTTATAAATTTCAAGCAGTCCACATTATCTATCACTACCCCTCCAGCTCCTTTGTCACTGATTCTTACCATCCAAGACACTAAGGATTCTCCCATCCTTTGGGCCAATCTGCTCAAAATATCAGTAATCTTCTGTTGAGTGAAATCTTCAATTATCTCCTTGAACACTGCTTGCCCTTCCTGATTCTCCTGCTTTCTTCTCAGTATGGGTCAAGCTTCTGTCCTTGTAAAAGCTTCATCATGAAACAATGTATCACTCAGTAACACCATGCTCATTCTCTACCATAGCTATATGAACTTTCCTCCTGTTACTTTTTTTTCTTCTTTTTCTGAGTCAAATTCACAGCAGCTCTCTCTTCTACCACCTGAGACTCAGCTTGCTCTTCTAAAGGAGGGCCTGAATGCTAGCACTTAGCTAACTCTTATAACAACTTGTCTCTGCTTTTTCACATAATATGGTAAGCTGTGAGTAAAATCAGTCCCTTCTAGACACTGCCTCCAGCTCTCTCCCAGGTTTTATTGGTATTCTTTGCAAACATGTTTCTAAATCTCTAGGTTCTCCCTGCTGTAGCCTCTGTTCCCAGTTTTCACAGAGCCCTGTACTTTTAGACCACTCCCTTGTTAGGGAGGCACAAGGCAAATCCTTCCATCCTGGGATAGCCATTTCTTCTAAATCCTTTCTGCCTCCAACTAGAGGCCTGATATTTTACGATCCTGTTTGTGACACCAAATCTGGTGCCAGTACAATATTTACAGAACCCATGATCACAATAAAGAACGTGACTATAAATATCATGATACTCAATCGCAAAAAATAACAAACTCTCCATATATAGGACAGAAGCAAAGCATTTATTTAGACATCAGAAAACCAAATCCCAACACCAGGAAACCAAATCCATCAAAACAACATAAAAGTTAATGTACCACAATGTAGCAGAGAGCCACGCCATCCTTTAACCTTCCCACAAACCAATACAAGATCAATATTTACTCACAAACCTCTCTATCTCCTTGCCTGAGCTCCTCTCTTTCCCACTGTCTCTCTAGCTCTGACTCCTAGCTTCCTGTCACCCCACTTCCCTTCAGCAAACTCCTCCTACCACAGGCTCCATGTGATTACATTCAGCCTATTAGGGGGCAGAGTTTACTTTCAATGCAGGGAAGGTCTTCAAATTCTCATTCCCATCACATCTGGTCTTGTGGTTCTTCATACAACAGGAAGATTTGGGTTCACTCAGAGAGCATCACAGAGGTATGTCAGTCCAGAAGGGCTGAAATTATCCTTTCCAACTGGCCAGTCTAGGTTTTTGGCCTTCTTTGGGTGATGAAGGGCTCAAGTGGGTCCTACAGGTCTACTAGTTGGGCAAAATCCCACCCACAATTGAGAATGTTCCCAGAGGGTTAGGCCAATCTTATTATCAGCCCTGTCCTTCAGAGACTTACTCACCTACAAGGACTGGTCCCTAATGAAGAAGTAAAAAGAGAAAAACCCTGGATCTCAATACCAATAATTGCTTATTAATAAAATACAAAATAATCACTTCCCTAACCACCTACCTTGGAACTAAGGTTTGCCACCTCATGCCTAAACTATTTCAATAGCCTACTGGTTGGTCTGCCTGCCATAAGTCTCTTCCCATTCTAGTTCATCCTCCACTCAACTGTCAAATTAATCTTCTCAAAGCACAGATTTATCCATATCACTCTCCTAATCAATAAACTCCAATGACTCCCTATCACCTTCAGGAGCAAATATAAAATTCTCTGGAATTCAAGGCCCCTTACAACCTCTCCTCACATTTTATTCTTCTTTTAAAAAAATATTTATTTATTTTTGTTTTCAACATTCACTTCCACAAGCTTTTGAGTTTTGTATTTTCTCTCCCTCCCATTTTCCCCCTCCCCTCTCCTCAAGATAGCATGCTTACACTTTATCCTTCACTGTATATTCTACAGTTCAGTGACACTGGCCTCCTTACTATTTATTGCACAATATCTCCATCTCCAGACTGAGCATTTTCACTGCCTGTTCTCCATTCTGGAATTCTCTCCCTCTTCACCACTGCATCCTGAATTCCCTGGTTCCCTTCAAGTCCAATCAAAAATCTTACCTTCTATGAGAAACCTTTGCTGATCCATCTTATTGCTAGTGCCTTTATTGATTATTTCCAATTTATCCCATATTCTATAGCTTTTTTGTGCACAATTGTTTACATGGAGTCTCCCCCATTGGACTGTGAAGTCCTAGAGAGCAGGGACTGTCTTTTCCCTTTCTTTTTATCCTCAGCACTTAGCATAGTGCCTGGCATACAGTAGGCACTTAATAAATGCTTATTGACCGACTGGCTGGCTTAATCTCTCAGTGTTGTAGGCAACTCTTTAAGACTGTAAATTGCCAAGAAGGTACTGATCTGTATCAGTGGAAGTTTCCTCACCTAGTAATTCCCTAACCTAGACCAGCATTCTCAAAGTATGATCTGTAGAACCCCAGGGGACTGAGTTCAAAATTATTTTCATAATAATCCTAAGCCATTTTAATTTTTATTATGGTAAATATTGATAGATAAAACCTACATAAACAAAACCTCTCTGGGAAGGGTATAAAGGAATTCTGAGAACAAAAAGTCTGAGAATTTGAGAACTGTTTCCTTCCACTAATGAAATCACAGATCTAGTTCCTAATTCTACATTTAATATACACTTATATATGTATAGGTTATCTCCTCTGACAGAATGTAAGTTCCCTGAAGGAAGAAACAGTTTCATTTTTGTCTTTGTACCACCAGAACCACATAAAATGTCTGATCAATAGTAAGTGCTTAATAGATACTTTTTTTTTTTTAGCTTTTTTTGGAGGGCAATTGGGGTTACGTGACTTGCCCAAGGTCACACAGCTAGTTTTTGTGTTAAGTGTCTGAGGCTGGATTTGAACACAGGTCCTTCTGACTCCAGGGCTAATGCTCTATTCACTGCGCCACCTAGCCACCCCTTTAATAAATACTTTTTGATGGATGGACTACACATCCTCGGTCTCACATTTTTGCCTGCTACTTCACCATCCTCCTCTTTAGTTCTCACCATATACTGCACTTGAACCACCAATTTTCTTTAATATTCTTTCCTTAAATAAAAAATGTAATTATTGAATATTTCTTAAGAGATCTTAGGGACAGCTCCAGGGCTCTCCATTTGAGGTTGCAGTAGCTTCCTTTTTCAGCATTTACATTCACTTAAACAGGAATCCACCAAGTGATTTCACCACATTTTCTCTCCTCGATGATATATTTGTGTCACACCATTCCCTTTGAGGCAAAATAGGAAGAAGTATAGCATTGTCATTAGGGATTTCATTTTTTTCCCAAACCAAGACTGCATTACTGACAATAACAATCCTGGCTGTGGGGGCTGGGGCTGGGTGGGGAGGGATGTTAATAGTACTATTATAGTACTATTATATATATTATGAAAAATGATCCAGCGATGCCAAAAGAAGACTGTCAAGAGACTTAGATAATACTGTGTGTATTAAACCTGTGGTTTCAATTCAGGCCACTTCAATTCAATAAGCATTTTCTATGTGCCAAGTGAGAAACAACATGGAACAAAAGAGGAAAGGGTAGCATTCAAGGTTCTAATCCCATAACATACTGCCTATGTGATCCTGGGCAAGTCACTTAACTTTTCATTGTCCCAGACAATACACTCTCTCTGTCTCTGAGTGTGTGTGTATGTGTGAGTGTGTGTGTGTGTGTGTGTGTGTGCGTGCGTGCGCGCGCGTGTTTATGTGTGTCTCTTTTGGAGGCAATGGGGCTACGTGACTTGTCCAGGTTCACACAGCTAATAAGTGCCTGAATCCTGATTTGAACTCAGGTTCTCCTGACTCCAAGGTCAGTGCTCTATCCTTTGCTCTACCTAGCTGCCCCCAAACAACCCTTCAAGGCTGTAAACTGATGATCTGTATGGTGGAGGGAGGGAGTTTCCTTACTGAGAGTTATCAACATTAATGAAATCAGAGGTTCTGACTCTGATCCCCCAAAAGTGCCAGTCACTGCACTAAATGACAAGCATTTTAAAATTAAAATTAAAAATTGTTTTTTTGCTTCTTTTTGGAGGGGGGAAGGCAGGGCAATTGGGATTAAGTGACTTGCCCAAGGTTACACAACTAGTAAGTGTTAAGTGTCTAAGGTTGGATTTGAATTCAGGTCCTCCTGACTCCAGGGCCAGTGCTCTATTCACTGTGCCACCTAGCCATCCCAGTAATGAGCATTTGTTAAACAAGGTCTGCAGTATCATGCAGTAAACTCTATTAATACAGATTTGTACCTCCCCTGAAATTGATATTTAGGAAGTTGCCTTGGTCTCTGAGAGTGAGTCAATCAATAAGCAGCTGCTATGTGTCAGGAGGAGCTTACAATCTAATGGGGGAAGATGACACACAAAAGGAATCTGAAAAACAATTGGGGAGGGGGAAGATATTCTGCTCTGGAGAAATCAAAGGAATTTAGTCAGGTGGGAAATAAAGAGATGACTGACCTGGGCAACCTCCTGAAATGGAGATTTGGGAGCTTATCACAGGCTGCTCTCCAAGAGCAGAGGAAGCTAAAGAGAGGTGAGTACCAAAGCTGATTTGATCTTGCAAGATGACAAGGTTTCCCCAGTAACAAAATTCCTCCAGCATGATGTGAAAGTCAAAGGAATGGGAAAAGGTTAAGTGACTTGCCCAGAGTCATATATACTATATTGACCCCAGCTATTCTGGATGCTGAGGTCAGTTTCACTACGTCATGTTGACTCTCTTAGGCATGAATGATTCAGAGATAAGAATAAAAACACTCCCTTCCCTCAAGGAGTTTACATTCTACTGGGGATTTTTGAGAACAGAATATCTTACAGAAAGACAAATCACCTCCTGGTGAGGTAATCTACTTGGCTGGTGAGGGTTGTCCTTCTAAAGAAACTTATATTCTTGTTCTGATTGTTTTGATACACAAGAATTTGGTACATTCTTGTTGTGAATGCCTGAAATTCCTTTAACTGAGGGCAAAACATTTCATTCCATAATTAGGATAAGGTTTAAAAGACAAATCCTTGGAGGAGAGGGAATCTAGTGACATATATTAACATGTAACACTGTGGTGGAACTAAGAAATCTGTGAGCCTTTCCTTAGAATAGGATTAGCTGAGAAGGAGGACTACAGGTAGCTGAAGTGGTAGCGAACAGGGGACATGGCCAGGATGAAGATTTCCCAGGGGGTGGGGTAATAATGAAGAAAAAGGAGGCTAGCAACATTTTTGCTGAGGACAAGCCCTGCTTCTGAATCCTAATAAAACTTAAAAAAAAATGTCGGGGGTGGCTAGGTAGCTCAGTAAATAGAGCACTGGCCCTGGAGACAAGAGGATCTGAGTTCAACTGAGTCAGACAGTTGACACTTACTAGCCATGTGACCTTGGGCAAGTCACTTAACCCCAATTGCCTTGCCTTCCCCCTCCAAAAAAAAACCAGAAAAACAAACTGAAACAAAACAAAAATGTCTCTCAGATTCTGACTTCTTTTAGTGATTTCCTTGCCACTCTTGCTCTGAGAATGACTGAATAAAATATTTATTAAGTACTTACTATGTGCAAAGCGCTCTACTAAGGGCTTGAAAAAACAAATAGAAAAGTAAGAGCGGACTCTCCAAGGAGCTCATATTTGGATAGGGGAGACAACACATAAGCAAGGTTTCAACTGTAAGTGAGACAGAAAGGTCCTGTGGTTCTTAGTGTGCAGAGGCAATCCAGATAGTAATCGTTTTTCTTTAATGTCATTTCAATTGATAAATCATGTCAGTTTCTGATGTTGAGCCATTTATCTGTGCCAAAGACTTTGATGGCAGGAATGCTTCCCTGGGGTCTTTGGCAGGCATGGTTGTAGCACCAGCAGGAGCAGATGCCAGACTGCATCTCCACAAGGATTGTTTTACAGTATGATAATGGAGGGCACTAGGCGGGAAGCATTGCTATCCTGGGCCCATCACTATCAGGGTCTGAGGGGAGAATAGTGGTCAAGGTGGTGGTGTTGGCCTCACCTTCCTGGCACACACTATTTCTTTTGTCTCTCTCAGTGTGCCTTGCTGCTTTAGAATCACTTGTGTGCCTTGTGGGTGGCAGTTTGTTGGGAGCTGATGGAATGGCTGACTCCTCCTCAGGAGTTGTCTCGTGGATGAAGTCTATGGGGGCTGGTTTAGAAGTAGGACCATTAGTTTGAGGGGTGCTTCCATACTCTTCCAGAGTATAGTTGCTGCCTGTTGGTGGCAGTTGGTCAGCAATTGGTGGTGGTGGTGGTAGTGACAAGGAAAGTAGGTTCTTTCTCTATCCAATAGAGAAGGAAGGTGGATCACATTTCTGCCATCAATGATTCTTAGTTGAGGGCTGGGTAGTGTTGGGGACACTGCTATTCCTCACAGATTCCTTGAAAGTCTTGGACCTCATTTATTTGGTTGAACGTCTAATCCAAGCTTTTGGAAAAATTCTGTTCTCGCTTGTGTCCCTTTGCATTTGTATAACCAATCAAGCATTTATTGAACCCTTCCTATATGGGAGTCACACTGTGTGAGGAGTTACAAAGACAAAAGTCAATCAATCTCTGCCTTTGAGAAGCTTAGATTCTATAGGGGGAGAGAATGAACACATATATAGGTGTATTCAGAATACATTCAAAATAAAAATAAGTTAGTTTTGAGGGGAAATCATCCATAGCTATGAGGCTCAGGAAAGGCTTTGGGAGACTCCTCTCCAGGCTGACTTTCCTCCTAGATTTTGTCTATAATGGCCCAGAAATCTCTTCATCTTGTAAATTCACTGGAACCCTGAACTTTACACATTCGGATTACCTTTTACCCCTTGAACCCTTCCCTCTGATTGGCTGGTTCCTCTCAAGCCTCCAGTTTAAGGAGCATGCATAGGCCACCCATTCCTTTCCTAACTTTCCTCCCTTTCTCTACCATTTCCCCCAGTATCATTTGAGCTTTCTATTATGTGTTATCTTCCCCCATTAGGATGTCAAGTCCTTATGGGCATGGAGTTCTTTCTTTGTATTCCCAGTACTTACCACAATAGTTGCCGGTGCCTAACACACACTAAGTACTTAATAATTGCATGTTGGCTTGGAGGTGATACTTAATATTTTTCAATTTATTTGATACTTTTGAGACTGATACTTAGTGTTTAATAATATTTTTCAAATTTATTTCTCATCTATTATTTCATCTGATCTTCTCAACAATCCTGTGGGGTCCAACAAGCAGGTATGATTTTCCCTATTTTTTAAAATATTAACTTTTATTGATATCTTTTGTTTTGACATCACTTACTTCTCCCACTCCCATTCTATCCATCCTTCAGACCCTCCCAGAAAACTAACTCTTATGATCAATATTCCTGTTTTTGAAACGAGGAAACAGAGGTCCAGAGAAATAAAGTGGTTTGTCTAGTTTCATTTCAATTAAAGAATCAACCTGGTGCTTCCTTGAGGTGACCCTTAGTTTAGTTTAGTTTAGTTTTGGTGAGACTGGGTCTTGAAGTAGAGTGGCCACTACAAGCCTTGACACCACTGCTGATCAACAAGGAAGCTCTGCCCAAGACTTGTTGAGTTCTATTGTGTTTGGTTTCTTTTTGTTGTAGCTATTCATGACAACTCAGGTGAGAAAAGGTTGCAATCTTCTTCAGTAGATGGAATAATCACCTAGAAGTATTCATAGATATTTTCAAGTATAGTAGGAGAACCTCTAGGTCTAGAGTCTGAACTAAAACTAAGTCTTCTGGCTTCTAGTTCAGTATCATATACTCAAAATCATGCTGATTAGTGCTTGGGTGTGTGTATATGGGTCTGTATTGATCTGGGGACCTGGGATCAGAAGAAGCTCCTTTTAGCTTCTACACAGTCATAAAAATAAGTTGCACCAAGGTGAACATCTGTTATTTCCCCACCGCCTTCAACAGGAAGTGGTGGTTAAATGATCCCTGTGGAAATCTTTCCAAGTCTCCAATCTGTCATAAGCTATCCCTAAGAATTCTGGAAGGAGGAAAAAGTCACGACAAAAGGGAAGGCTATAGACTTCAAAATAAGCTGCATCTTCATGAATTATTGTCTGGAACAATAGCAGAATTTCCCATTTGACAGGTCTATTTGTCTTTTATCATTCAATTTCTTCACTTGCTGCTGAGCTATCAATGATTCTGCTATTATCTTGTGTGAGGTTTTAAACTTATGGTGAGTGAGGCAGTCTAAAATATAGTAGTGATTGACAATAATAGGTCAGTTTTCACAAATAAGAAAAATTAAACCTTCTAATTCAGACAATCTAATTGGAAGAAAGAAATTACTTAAGGGATCAAAGCATTTATTCCACTAAAGGCAGCATGGGGTAGTAGATAGAGAGCTGGGTTCAAAGGCTGGAGGGACATTTATTCAAGTCCTACTAGCTGTATGACTCTGGGCAGGTCACTTAATCTCTCATTGCCCCCAGGCAACTCTCTAAAAGTATACCTAACAGAGAGGGTAAAGATCTGCATTGATGAAGAGTGCTTCCTCATATGGGAGTTCCATATTCTAATGAAATCATAGGTCTAGTCTTCCTCCCCCCCCCATCACACCTTTGTAGGTTTAGTAATTTATTTATCTTTGGAATAATTTAGTATCCTTATTTATTTTTATTTAGTATTCAATGATATTTAACATTTTTCAAGTCCAATGAGGTGATCTTGAATCAAGGAATTTTTCAAATGGCTATCGACAGAAAATTATGCCCCTTTGTTCAATCATTTTTCAGTTGTGTCCAACCCTTCATGACACCATTTGGGGATTTCTTGGCAAAGATCTTGGCAAAGAGCGGTTTGTCATTTCCTTCTCTAGCTCATTTTACATATCAGGAAACTGAGGCAAAGAGGGTTTAATCACTTGCCCAGGATCATACATCTAGTAAGTGTCTGAGGCCAAATTTAAGTTTCTTGATTCTAAGCCTAGCATTCTAGCCACCTTATCATGAAGACTCTCAGCATAGTCACTATATTATTTCTTAATTGTGAGATCATTTAACTAGCACAACCCTTTAGAAAAGTTTTGTTGATGTCCTTTATTTTTATATCACAGCCATTTCAGAATATATATATCTTTCCTTATCCCCACTCTTGGTGAGCCTTCCCTTTCAACAAAACAAAAGTGCAGCCAAACCAACAAACCCAGGGACACCATCTGACTGGCAGGGCGATTACCTGCTTCCTTCCCACCCTTCCAAAGGAAGGAGGGAGGCCAAGATCATGTCATTAAATAGTTTGGCCTCATTTTATTGTTCTTTTTATTTGTGTTACTGTAGTCATCATGGTGTTTTGTTTTCTTCATTCAGAAACCTTTTAAAAGCAGTGTGCCCAGGCTTTGAGAGGCTCCTTTCCTTTAGACTTGCCAAGGATTGGGAACAGGTGCAATGGGGGTGTGGATTGAGGGGTGGGGAAGGAGGCATGCTGATGACTAGATTCTGTTTTTCCAGCCCTGCTGTTCAAAGGTCACCTCTGTCTGCCAACTGTTAAGCAGCACAGGCCTGACTTTCTAGGCCTGGTGGTGACAATCAGTTCAAGTGCCAATTGAAATTAGTTATGTGCAGGTGGCTAGATGGCACAGTGAATAGAGCACAAGCCCTGGAGTCAGGAAGGACCTGAGTTCAAATATGACCTCAGACACTTAACATTTACTAGCTGTGTGACCTTGGGCAAGTCACTTAACCCAAAGTGCCCTGCCTTCCCCCCTCTGAAAAGCAAAAAAAGAAAAAAAAAGAAAGAAATTAGTCTATGTGCCTTCTTTGCTGGTTCTAGCCTGTCAAACTCTGGACAGGTATTATATTCAGGGTTGGCTTTTTCATCAGTAATATAGACCATAACCTCATAAACTCACAGATCTAGAGTTAGAAGGAGTCTTAGCCATCATCTTATCCAGTTCCTTATTTTACAGATGAGAGACTGAGGTTCAAGGAAGGAGGTGAATTTACTTGCTTGAAGTCACACAGTTATTAAATGGAAAAAGCAAGCTTTGAAAACAGGTCAACATTCTTGCCAGAGGACCAGTTACCTTTATGGTGTGATCTGAGAGACTAGAAGATGGAACTTGTCTGAAAATAGATCTCCCAGTCAGGCAACATATCAAACTGAAGTCCTATATACTTACTTGCTATATTCTGTTTACATTGCCAGAGGCATAACTGGAATGGGACCACTAGAACTTTGCCCCATGGTAGAAATTTTAAAGGACACTGACAGCACTTTCATAGTGAGTTTCCTCTCTTGCCCAGCCCTGTAGTGATGAGAGTAGCAGTCTCAATTTGGATAGGCTTCTTCTTCTTCTTTTCTTCTCTCTGCAGCCTAGATATCTTATGGTGTCCCAAGGAGTTTCTTCCCACTGGAACCTACACTGTCAGTAGTATACACCAGTACACTCGACTTTTACTTTCCTCCTCAGAAATGGCAAGTCCTTCAGCAGTGTTGAAATCTCCCAACCTCAACTCAAGTTTGACTGAATCCAAACTTCTATAAAGGGCCTCACTTGAGGACCTAGAGGGCCACATGTGGCCTCGAGGCCACAGGTTCCCCACCCCTGGTTTGGTAGATAGCAAGAAAGAAGAACAAGAGAAAACTGGGGTTAGGATAAACACCCCATCCTATTCAAATCAATCCAACTGACAAATATACATTAACCACTTACTGAATGCAAGGAATTGTACTGGGCTCTGGGAAGTCATCCATTTGAGTCACCTGCTTGATACAACTCTAACTTGATTTTATTATGGCTTTCAGTTGTTCTTTTTAATTTTAAAACTCTAATACAAAAGGAATATAACTATATCATCAGCTCTCCTCAAAGAGGAGGCTTCAGCTTAAATAGGAAATTTCTACTGCTGATTCTGCACCAGCATTGGAATGCTGAGGATGCAGTTCAGAAAATCCTGGAAGCCAGGCAATCCATAGAAATTCATTACCAGGAGGATGAGTGTTTTTGTTCCCTCCCAAAGCTAAGCTGAATAGTATTTATGTCTGAGAGTCTCTTTTCAGACTCAATATCTTTATTTTATATTAATATTAATGACTTTGTATTACCCAGGGAGAAAAATTACAGGGCCTCTCCAGCACAGCATGCATGACATTGACAAAGATAGGTTGCCACCTAGCCTAGTGGAT
The DNA here is from genome assembly GCA_028627135.1 of Pseudochirops cupreus. Lineage (NCBI taxonomy): Eukaryota > Metazoa > Chordata > Mammalia > Diprotodontia > Pseudocheiridae > Pseudochirops > Pseudochirops cupreus. The sequence continues at coordinate 287,427,507 of CM053583.1, read as the reverse complement.
AGAGCCCCAGACTTGTAGTCATAGCATCATTCACACAAATCTGGAAAGGACCTTAGATGTTATCTGGTCCAACCCCTTCATTTTACAGATGAGGAATCTGAGACCCAGGGAGATTGAAGGTCATGCAGGTGGTGTCAGAAAGACTCAAATTCAAATCCCCCTCCAGACACTCAGTAGTTAAAATGATCCTGGGAAAGTCTCAGAAATACATAGTTTTTTAAATTAAATTTTTTTTAAATTGGCAAGTGCCTACACTCTTTTTTCTCCTGCCTCCCCCTTCTCTACTGAAGAAAAACACTGTAACAAATATGAATAGTCAAGCAAAACAAATCTCCACATTAACCATATATAAAAATATCCATCATTTCTATCAGGATGTGGGCAGAATCCTAAATCATCATTCCTCTGAAATCATGTGGTAAATCATTGCATCAATTAGAATTCTTTAGTCTTTTAAAATTGTATGTTTTTACAAATAAAGTAAAGATGAGAGGAGTAGGCAACACTTGAACCTCACTTTGAGTTTCTGTGTTGCAAAGTGAGTAGAACCAGGAGAACAATTTGTATTATAACAACATTGTAAAAACACACAATTTTAAAAGACTTAAGAACTCTATGAGAGATAATAAGTCCTCCCACATTCCTCCATTTTTATTCCCTAGTGAACCTTTTTTTCTCCTCTATTTCCTTTCTTCTTTTAAGATCATCAAAACAAAAATATAACAAAAATCATTCTCATGTGCCCTCCCTCACCCATATTATTTGACTCCTTCTCTGACCCCAGTTGAAATTAAGCTCCTTAGGGGATGACTATATTATCCCTCCTTCCCACTGGAATGCAAATACTTCTTTTGTTTGCTTGCATCTGCTTTTTAATGTTTCTATTTACGCCTGTGTTTCTATCTTAAAGTTTCAATTCAGCTCCAGGCTTTTCATCAGGAATGCTTGAAAGCCTTTTATTTAATAAAAAAAAAAAACAACCATTTTTTTCCCTGTAGGATTAAACTCAGTTTTGCTGGGTAAATTATTCTTGATTGCAAACCTACAAAAATTGCTTTTTTGAATACCATGTTCCATGCTCTTTGCTTCTTTGTGGTGGTGGCTATTAAATCTTGAGTGATTCTGACCATGACTCCTTGGTACTTAAACTCCTTTCTGGCTGCTTTTAGTATTTTTTGTTTGACTTGGGAGCACTGGGTTTTTGATTGTGATATTTCTGGGAATTTTCTTTTTTTTTTTTTTAGAGTTTGATCTGATTTTAATCATTTGTTATAAAACTACAGATTGGGGATCCTGAAAAAAAAAAGTAGAGAATGATGTTTATAAATATGCTAGAAATTTTAGAGAACTTTGAATGACAGACTGAGAAATCCTAATCAATAAGGGAAAAAAGAAGCCTTTAAAAATAATTTAATTGAAAGACAATAATTAGATTCTCACATCTTAACAATACCAACACAACAACAAGTTACTGTTTTCAGCTCAATACCCATCATAAGCCTTTGAGAATTATACAAAGCCCCAAATATCACCTTAGGAATTTAGTAGCAGGCTAGGATTAAAGCTTCATTTTTTTTTTTCATAAGGTGACGGGTAGATTCTTATTATTTTCACATTGCCCTTTGATTGCAAAGGTGCTGAGTTGTTTCTTTCACGCTGTCTTGAAATATAGCATCTAAGCTCTTTTTGCTCATGGTTTCCAGACAGTCCAATGATTTTTCAATTATTCTTGACTTGTTTTCCATGTCAGTTGTTTTTGATAAGAGACACCTTACATTTTCTTCTATTTTTTCCAATCTTTTGACTTTCTTTAATACTTTTTTTCCCTCATGGAATCATTAACTTCTGCTTGGCCTACTCCAATTTTCAGGTAGTATGGTTAATTGGGTAAATTTTGGGGGCTGGAAAAAATGACCAATTGTAGTTTTCCCTTCAATTTTCCTATTACTACTCTATCAGGCAATCTTCTTAGATTACTGTTGGAATAGTTGTAGGGGAAACTTCAGACTCTTCCATCTTTTATGGTGTCCACAAGTACATATTTGACAAAAACAAACTTAAAGCAGGATTTAGTAACTTAACTTAGAATGCTGTTCTGATCTGCTGGAAGTCTGGCAGAAAATTTATCTGAACCTAAAGTAGCTTGTTGGATCACTAATTAGGCGTTTTACATTCCACTGTGGCTCTGCACTGTCTAGATAACATATTTGCTGATGAATGACCAGGTTTGGGCCCAGTATTCTTGCTGACCATTTGCTTTGAAACAGATACTTCCCCTGCTACCACCTGGCTCTACTCTTTGAACCCAGGACTTCTGGAATTAAGAAAGTTGCCTCTAAGCCTGGACACATGCATCTCATTCATCTAAGATCAAGAAAAAACAAACACAAAAGTAGAAAAGGCAGCTAGGGGCCCAGACACACCTGGTAGAACCCTGCTACACTAACTTACATATGAGCAAGATTGCCATGGAAAGGGGCCAGCCTTCTTTCCCTGTCCATCGCTGGAAGTCTTGGAGTTACATGATACCACCTGGATGGTTAATAGTAAGAGAGAGGCAGATGCAATTTCTCTCTCTCTCTCTCTCTCTCTCTCTCTGTCTCTCTCTCTCACACACACACACACACACACACACACACACACCTTGCCCCTCTTCCTACTGTCATAGAGGAGGGAGAAAATGTAAGGATGACTCATGATTTGCCATTTCATGCCAAAAATCCAAGTCCTTTCAGTATTGGGTCCCCACATAGCCAGGAGCAGCCAGGGATTTTGTTAACTCTCACTCACCCAAATCCTGAGTCACCATGTATCTGGAGGCCTCAGAATTTTCTGAGGAAAATACTTTCTGGGATGGCCCTATCATCCACTTCAACCTCTACATACACTAATTAGTAATACTTTTAAAATACCACAGAGAAAAGCCCAAAATTGGGGTAATCCACCAGATACTTCTAGCTTTCTTTTTTCTTGATCTCTCTCTTTCTCTCTCTCTCTCTTTTTTTTTTTTTTTGCTTACCTTTCTCTGCTTTTTTGATACTAAGCTCCTTTAGTTACAGGGAACTAGTGGGAAGACTATTGAAGATGATGAAACGAATTTATATGGTTTCAACTTTCTTCCCATTTGTCTCCTAAAGGAATCCTTTTATATTTTAAACAAAAGCTGGTGTGTTTTCACCTCCCTCATCCTCCCCTTACCCATCCAAATCCCACCGGGGCTATGAAAAGCATTTTAATGTGTCCTTCCCATGTCTGGAAGAGACTGAGCACATCATAGCCCCTCATGTATTGCAGAGGAGCCAGCAGCAGCAGGTATGACGGGAGAGTTTTCTTTCTGATTCCAGACTGTCTCCAATGAGACCCAGAGAAAGGGATGCTAGAGAGACAGGATACAGATCTGATTATTTCGACAGTTTCCTGACTCACTTTTAAACCCTTGGCTATGTTCTTTTTTTTCCAGTGGAGGAAGACATAGAGGTTGGACAACTTGGACATATAATAATGAAGGAAAGCAAAATTCAGAATCTCTTAGTACAAAAGAATCCTGACAATTTCCTATTTTTCTTTTGGTAAAATGGGAAAAGTACTGACTCTGGAGTCACAAGACCTGAGTTTAAATCTTTTCTTGCAATACTTTTGATTCAAGTTAACCTTTTTTGTACTTTTTTCTTCTTCTGTAAAGCGGGTAGAATTAACTGCCTAGATCACATGATTGTTGTGAGGAAGGTGAAGCCCTGTATAAATGGATTCTTGTTATCTAGAATTATAATATGTATCTCTCTATTTCTCTCTAGTCATCTATTTACCTGTCTACCCAGCATCACATACCCACAAACATACATACATATATATGTATTATATGTAAAAGCTAGAATTTATATAGCTCTTTAAGTTTTGCAAAGCATTTTTTTCAAATTTTTTACTATTTTATTCTTACAACAACCCTAGGTGGTAGGTGCTATTATTATCCCTGTTTTACAACTGAGGAAACTGAGTCACAGAAAGATTAAGAGACTTGTCTAGTATTACACACACACAGATTATATGTTTAATGTAGTTACCTACATATGTACCATATTGTACACAAAAGTCCTACCCTGATGCCTCATCATGTTGTAGAGCTGGACAGAGAAACATATGTTGGAAAATATGGTTTGGGCTTAAGAAATGAAATGGACTGAGAGTTTATAGATTACTAAAGAAACCTCATTCATGTATATCATGAATACTTACTCCAAGAAGAGGATTAGAAAGCACTGGGTGAGATATCACTGAATAACATTGTAGAAAAATAGAAAGTTCACTATATTTTATGTAGCAATGACATCAAATCCCTCCAACCTGATGTGCAGTTTTCTCTGGGAGGATTAAACTGCTCTGTTCTAGATGTTCTGGGAAATAACCTCAGATTATTTGAATAACCGAGTCCAGCTCCCCCATGGGAAATAGAAGGGTAGAAGGACAAATTGGGGCCTGGGATCCAGCAAGACATGTTTATACAGACATATACTTTCCAGACACTGGAAGATAAAGGATGCAGCTGGCAATGATTCTTCATAAACCTGCATGGGGCTGGAGACAAAAGTCTGTCTGCATGGCACAAGTGGAAGAGGTTCCTATGATCCCTCAAGAAGAGTACTATGTCAGGATGTGGGGATTATGTATAAAAGAAATCTTAAGAATATTGGAAGCGTGGGGTTTTCTTTGAGTTGTAAAGGGTACTGTCCCAGACTTCTCATATAGGTCAGGTTAGAGTTGTTCCCCTAGAAAAATATGTGAATATCATCGGTCCTCTTCTAGAATGAAGGACGAACTACAACCTTCAGAGCAGAGATTGTCATTTGTGTCTCCAGTGCTTAGAAGAGTGCCTGGTGCATAGCAGACATTTAACAAATGGTTGATTGACTGACTAAGCTATGGAAAAGAGTAACTTTAGAGGGTGGCACAATAATGAGACAACTGCCACCTGCTGGAAGCTCAGGAGAACTGCAATAAAATAAGTGAAGGCGGACCACAGATGAGAATAGTGATCAGGTAAATCATTTTATCAACAGAGGGTAGAAGGAGCCTGATAAAAGGAAGTAACAGTGCACAAAAAGGGAACACTGAGGACAGAAAGAAACCCTGATGTCCCCCGACTAAAGCTCTACCCAGGGTAGAACATCAAATCATATCCACGGTCTTTGGGGGAGAGCTGCTCTCTGAAGGGTAAATTTCCTCTCTGGGCTCTGATGTAAATTGTATTTCTGTCATATTGATTCTCAAAGATCTATAAATTAACATCAATGAACATTGGTGTACCAAGGCAGACTGCAGCTCCTCTATAATTTAGTGGTTCCTTCCAACTCTAAATCTGTGAATCTGGTCTTAGAGGTTCTTGAGCTATTCTTAAGAGCCTGGGTTCTCTGGTTTCAAGGGATCCATTAACTTGGATGGCAAAACATTACATCTATTTTCAGTAACCTCTAATTGCAATTTATCATTTCCTAAAATTACCAATGTATGCAAATGAACATTATTCTGAAGTGTCCATAGGCTTTACTAGGATGCCAAAGGGGTTCATGGCACACAAAAAAGTTAAGAACCTCTGTCTTAGATAGTTGCTTGAAGCTCAGAAAGATTAAGGAGCTTGGCTGGGGTCATCTGGGTAGCTACTAAGGATCAGGTGTAGAATTTGAACCCAGAAACAAGGGTGAAAGCTGAATAGTGAATAGCTGTTGGTATCTAAATTTGGATAACAGTTACACATATGTACATAGTACTTAAAGGTTTATAAAGCATCTTTCTTACCACAACTTTCTGAGGAAGGTAGTACAAGTATTATTATCTTGGGGAAATTGGGTATGGGTAAATTGAGGCTCAATGAGATAGAGTAAATAACTTATGATCACCCAGTTATATAAGTAGCAGAAGTGGATTTTGAACCTGGTCTCCTGACTCCATTAAAAAAATTAATTTATTTTTATTTTCAAATAACAAACATTAATTTTTTCTTCTTCCCAACTAAAACAAAGTCCTCATAACAAATACACAGAGTTACTTAAAACACATGCCTACATTAGCATGTACTGAAATATATGTCTTATTCTGTAGCTTTTATCTATCACATGCCTACTTGGAGATGGTGCATCTTTAGCCCACTGGAATAATGTTTGGTCATCATATTCATCAGAGTTTTTAAGTTTTTCAAAGTTTTTATGATGTTGTCATATAAATTGTTTTCCTGGTTTTGTTCCGACTCTGCATCAGTTCATATAAGTCTTCCCAGGTTGCTCTGAGGTCCCGTTAGTAATTTCTTAGGGAATAGTAGCATTCTATTATATCCAGGTACCACGATTTGTTGAGCCATTTTCCAATTGATAAAAACCCCTTTAGTTTACAATTTTTGGCTACTACAAAAAGATTTAACGAAGTTTTGCTGTGTGCCCTTATTATCTAAAATGATGGCACTCATGTGGGAGACACCAGGGACCCACTCTGGGAAGACATTCTTCACATTAGTTTACCAAGTAGTTGGGAGTAGCCTTTTTCCATTGGTGGTGTAATTAGGACTGCCTGAGTTTAAAAATCTACCTGAGTATCAACCACTCTCTCTTTTCAGTAGCATCCAGAGATGACAGACACATTCATTCACAGCACAGGTACAATGTAGTAAGCTGGGATGGTAAAGGCCCTATGGCCCTGAGAAATGGGCTTGGAGCTTTGGTCTTCTTTTATTTGTTCTTTTCAATTCTAGATGCAGGGAATGGAGTCCTGGATTGGGGAGCTCAAGTCACGGGGATCTTAAAGATTAGGATTCCAGACTGGATGTTGCTGCCAGTTCATCAGGGAAGACCTGAGAAGTCAGGGTTATTGGATGAAATCCCAAGTGGTCTTAGGACTTGAAACGTGATGAGTCCAAAGCTAAATATAAACTGAGTAAAGATGCGAATCTAATCCAATTTCTTTGCTCAGACCAGGGTGGGCGAGGGAGCTCTGCAGCTTGCACAACTCCTTAATTGGGCCTGAACAAGATTAAGCGGTAATTAGGAAATGTTTAACAAAATAAATAAAAATATAATACAACAAAGATAATGTTAATTGTGGTTTTCTAAGTCAATATACTGCAGCTAGGTGGCAGTGGATAAAGCCCTGAACTTGGAGCTATCCCCTCAGTGGAGAGAATGCTGGGTCTGGAGTCAGGAAAACTCATCTTCCTGAGTTCAGTTCTGGTCTCTGATATTTACTAGCTGTGTGGTCCTGGGCAAGTCACTTGTGTCATCTGTAAAATGAAAGAGCAGGAGGAGGAAATGGCAAACTACTCCAATATTTTTGCCAAGAAAACCTCAAATGGAGTCACAAAGAGTTGGACATGACTGAAATGTGACTCGGTGATCACCACCACCCACAACAAGTCAGTAGGCCACTATCATTGGTTTAGTGGGGGATTATGTCCTGGAGGCACTGGGAGAAATATTTGTATGTTTGCTCTTGCTATATATTTGGGTTTTTAAAATTAATTTTTTTGTTTGTTTTTAATTAATTTAAAAAATTTTAAAAACTTGAGTTACAAATTCTTTCATTCCCGCCAGTATCTCCTTCACTTATTGAGAAGGCAAATAATATGATATCAATTATACATGTGAAATCATGCAAAACATTTCCATATTAGCCATGTTGACAAAAGAAGCAAGAATAATAAAGTTTAAAAAAGTCACACTTCAATTTGCATTCAGAATTTATCAGTTCTCTCTGGAAGTGGATAGCAATTTTCATCACGAGTCTTTTAGAAGTGTCTTGGATCATTATTTTAATCAGAGTAGCTAAGTCTTTTACAGTTGATCATCACTTCAATATTGCTGTTACGATATATCCTGTACAATGATTGCTGTACAATGATATCCTGGTCTGTTCACCTCACTCTGTATCAGTTCTTATAGGTCTTCCTAGGTTTTTCTGAAACCATCCTGCTCTTCATTTTTACAGTACAATAATATTCCATCACATTTACATCCTACAACTTTTTTAACCATTCCCCAGTTGATGAGCATCCCCTCAGTTTCCAATTCTTTGCCACCACAAAAAGTGCTGCCATAAATATTTTTGTACATATAAGTCCTTTTTCCCCCTCTTTAATCTCTTTAGGATATAGACCTAGTATTGGTATTTCTGGGTCAAAGGATATGCACAGTTTTATAGCTCTTTGGTCATAGTTCCAAATTGTTCTTCAGAGTAGTTGGACCAGTTCACAACTTCATCAACAATGCATTACTGTACCTGTTTTTCCACATCCTGTCTAGCATTTTTCATTTTCCTTTTCTATCATTTTAGTCAATCTGATATGTGGTATCTCAGAGCTCTTTCAATTTGCGTTTCTCTAATCAATAGTGATTTATAGCATTTTTTCTTATGACAAAAGAAAACTTTAGTTCCTTCTGAAAACTTCCTGGTCATATCCTTTGACCATTTATCAGTTGGGGAATGGCTCTTATTTTTATAAATTCGACTCGGTTCTCTATATATGTTTGAGAAATGACCCTCTTATCAGATAAACTTGCTGTGAAAAAAATTGACATTGCTTCACTGCCAATGGTAACTTTTGTAAAAATGTAGTTTCCCTGATTATCTCTCTCAGTTAGGCCTATTTTTACTTTTACTTTGAGATCATGATTACTATCCCTGCCTTTTAAAAATCAATTGAAGCATAATAGATTCTGCTACAATCACTTATTTTTAACTCTCTGTGTGTGTATCTTCCTGTTTCAAGTGTATCTCTTGTAAACAGCATATTGTTGGATTCTGATTTCTAATCTGTTCAGCTAGCTGCTTCAGTTTTATGGGTGGGTTCATTCCTTTCATGTTCACAGTTATGATTACTAACTGTATATTTCCCTTTATCCTATTCTCTTCTGTTTATCCTTCTTTTTCTCCTTTTACTCTGTCCCTTTGATGGAGTGCTTGTGTCTGGACCCCAAATCCAAGATCACATTTCCCCCTAGCTTCAAAACACAGTCCCTGACAGTTTTCTCCCCAGTCCAAGGACATTATGGCTAGCAATAACTCATGAGTGTGTCCTAGTAAGACAAACTACCTTTTCCCACAATTACTCATGAGTGGGCCCCAATAAAACAAACTATCTTTCTCCATCACAAGAACAAGCTAACTTCTGAAGAAATTTTCTTATAAAAACAGGACTATCATGTAACTACAGAATTATCATGTATTTATTCTCAAAGTTATCATGTTCAATCCAGAGGTCAAGCTATAGACATCAATTCTCAAAGCTATCTTGCTACAGATGTAACAGATCAAAAATACAACCCTTAGAAACCATTTCACCATATGTAGTCCTCCATACTTGGGTTTGATGGAAGCAGTGACCAGGAAGGAAAGACCATCACCAAAGTATAGATTAAAGGGAAGGCAAAGCTAGAATTTTCCTACTTTTCCCTGAATCTACAAATAGAGAAGCATAGATAGAGGTAAGGAGAGAAAAGGTGGGAGTATGGCATCCTCACTAGGCAAGAGCATGAAGGTTAGGAAGTGTCTGACTCCACTCCTCGAAGCATTAATTAAGTCACTGAAATAGGCCAGTTGCAAGTAGCAGATGATATTTCCTTGAGAACAACCCTTAGAAACCCCTTTACCGTATGTAGTCCTCCATACTTGGGTTTGATGGAAACAGTGACCAAGAAGGAAAGACCATCACCAAGGTGGAGATTAAAGGGAAGGCAAAGCTAGTTGGTTGGTAGTAGTCAATGACACCTGTGACCAAGGTTGTAAGTTATCACCTAATTAGCATATCTGCCAGATAATTCACTACTTTTCCTATATAAACTTTAGTACCATTCCTGTTAAGTTATAAGTTCCTTAGAGAATGCAAGTTCCCTAAGGATCTCTGCCTGCATATTGCCATTAAAATAAACCTTTACCAACTTGACTTAAAGAATGCTTGAGTCCGTGAATTCATTTCAGATGACCCTCTCCTGTACTCTGGTCTTTGGGGGGGGAGGTCCCTGAGCCTCTCAAATCACATCACTTTCTCAAAAGGTGTTCCTGATTTTGTTTTTTGTTTTTGTTCCTGATCACTGCCTCTCTTAATCTACTCTCCCCTTCTCATATTCACTTTTTTCTTCCTACATCCTTGTTGGGTAAGATTGATTTCTATACCCAGCTGAATACACACACACACATACACACACACACACACACACACACACACTCACACACACACACACACACACTCACACACACAGACACATTCTTCTCTCTTTGAACCAATTCTGATGAGAGTGAGTTGGTAAAAAAAAAAGTTTTACTCTGACCTTTTGTTGACCCTGCTGCTCCAAAATTCATTTTGAGGCATCATTTTAAAGTTGTTTAGAAGGGAATGTTGGGAGACTTTGGCTGAGTTGCTGCCTGTTTTTTTTTCCTTTTATTCCTTTGCAAAAGTTACTGTGATTGTTAAGTGGTTAAATGGAACTAGAGTTCTTGGACCCTTAAAATTAGGGTAGTACAATTAATGGGGACTTCAGACAATGGCAGAGAATAGACATCCCCCACTCTATAAGAGTCCTGGAGAACCTTAAAGGAGGAGTGAAATGTAACAGAGTGGGGGCCAAGGAAAAGGGAAAGGAAAAGGAAAGAAAAAGTAGGCACCCAAAATAGTCCTTGCAATAAGAAGAGAAGCCAAGGACAACAGAAGTGGGGATTAACAGAAAGTTGCTATAACTAGAATGTAAGGAAGGCGCACTAGCAGGGATATATAGTTAAAGAAAGGAGAGAAAGAGAAGCAGGCAAAGGGGAACCCAACCACAAATGTCAGAAAAGCTTATGGGGAAAGAATAGCAGAGAAATTTGGGAGCTGAGTTTGAAGCTTTGACTCTGCCCTCATGATCCCTTTTGACTTTAAAATTCTGAGATTCCTATGAATTTAAATGTACTGAATCAAGTTTTATTTAGTAACTTTATATCTTTATCTATATCTAAAATATCTTTAGTAACCCTCTGTGTCAAATGCAGACACTGAGAGTGCCCTGCCTTATCCTGTGAGAAGGCTATGTATGAGAATAACCCCTTCCTATCTTCCCAATCTTTTAATATATTGCTCCCTTCCACACATTCTACTGTCTAGATATGCTGGCTTAATTGCTATTCCTCACATATGACACTCCCACATCCCATCTCTAGTCCTTTGCATTGCCTGACCTCTACGTCTGGAATGCTTTTCCTTCTAACCAAGGATTCTTAGAAAAAAATTTTTTAAAGCTTTTTGGAGGGGATGAAGGCAGGGTAATTGGGGTTAAGTGACTTGCCCAAGGTCAGATAACTAGTAAGTGTTAAGTGTCTGAGGTCAGATTTGAACTCAGGCTCTCCTGACTCCAGGGCCAGTGCTCTATTCACTGTGCCACCTAGCTGCCCAATTCTTAGAATTTTTGACTTTAAGTCTCAGCTTAAGCACCATTTTCTCAGCCCTGTTTCCACAAATGATTAGTGCTTTCATCTCTAAGGCTACTAGGTATTCATCTTGTGTTCCAATTTATGTATATGTTTTCTCTTCTTTCAGAATGTAAAATCCTTGAGGGCAGCTACTGTTTTTGCTTTGTCTTTTTATCACCAGCTCTTAGAGTGGTTCCTGGCACATAAGTGCCTAATAAATGTTTGATAATTAATGGATTGATTGTATTTCTGCTAGCTAATTAAGTGTCTGTGACCTGACGTTTTGCAACAAGTTGCAAGATGACAAAAGAACTCTCTACGCCTTTCCCTGTCTCCCCCCACCCCCTACTGTTTTCCTACTTTCCCCCAGAGCAATGCTTACTCTACAAAGAATTTTATATAGAGGAACTCTCCTCTCTAATTCCAGGTGTTCTCAAGGAAATATCATCTTCCACTTGGAACTGGCCTATTTCAGTGACTTAATTAATGCTTTGAGGAATGTAGTCAGATAATTCCTAACTTTCATACTCTTGCATAGTGAGGATGCCATACTCCCACCTTTTCTCTTCTTACCTCTATCTGTTCTTCTCTGTTTGTAGGTTCAGGGAAAAGTAGGAAAATTCTAGCTTTGCCTTCCCTTTAATCTCCACCTGGATGATGGTCTTTCCTTCTTGGTCACTGATTTCATCAAACCCAAGTATGGAGGACTACATATGGTGAGAACACCATAAAAGAAATAGAGATGCCAGCTCACAATAGGTCTCAGTGAATGGCCAAGGAGATTAGCTCTAGAACCTAAAGATAAGGGACACAGTGAAAAAGGGAGAGAGGGAGTGGTGCTGGGTTAAAAGGAAGTAGGCTTAAAAACAGTGATAAGGCATTGAAGTCAAAGAAAGGGGAACAAAGAATTTTTAGAAGGCCAAAGTAGACTTGGATGAGCCTTTTGGCCTAGGTCAGAGAAATAACAAGTTGCATTTGACCACAGAACAGGCTGAAGATGATGAAAAGATGGAAACACATTGTCCAAGGTTAGAGAAAGTGAAAAATGAAAATTTTAAATTTCCTTTAAATTTTCTGTTCCTTTATGCTTGGATTGTTAAGAAATGATCATGGGACCATAGAAGGAATGGACCTCCAGAAGGCATATAATCCAACTCTCCTCATTTTAAAAAATCTTTTATTTATTTATTTTTAGTTTTCAACATTCATTTCCACAAGATTTTGAGTTAT
>CM053583.1:287380914-287414359 GCA_028627135.1 Pseudochirops cupreus | reverse complement strand
GTGTGCTCACTATGGAGAGGTTCTGCGTAATTTCACATGTTCAGCCTGTATTTGATTGCTTGTCCTTCCAGTGGGGATGGGTGGTGAGGGAGGAGGAGAAAGAATCTGGAATCTGGAGTTCCATAATCAAATGTTATGAATGTGTATCTACCTATCTATCTATCTATCTATCTATGCAATTATTATTATTATTATTGACTACATCCAACTGGAACTTGAGATACACAGGCACTGCAGTTGGGAGAGCCATCTTGCCCTACCAAAAAGTGACATAGGAGAGAATAGACTGGGGGAGGGGTGACACACTGGGATGGCTGTTTTGGAGCAGTGGGTGGCAGAAAGAGGGGGAGAAAATATGTAACTCAAAATCTTGTGGAAATGAATGATGCAAACTATGATAAAATTAAAAAAAAAAGAATTATTCTCTTCAGTGAGTTTTTGAAATTCCTTTTCCATCTGGCCAGTTTGGTTTTTTGAGACATTCTTCTCCTCATTGACTTTTTGGGCCTCTTTTGCCATTTGAGTTAATCTATTTTTTAAGGAGTTATTTTCTTCAGTATTTTGTTAGGTCTCCTTTAGCAGGCTGGTGACTCACTTTTCATGGTATTCTCACATCATTCTCATTTCTCTTCCCAATTTTTCCTCCATTTCTCTTTCTTGATTTTCAAAATCCTTCTTGAGCTCCTCCATGGTCTGTAACCAATTCATATATTTCTTGGAAGCTTTTGGTGTAGGAGTTTTGCCTTTGTTGTCTTCTTATAATTCCATGTTTTGATCCTTTTTGTTTCCCAAAAAAGGATTCTATAGTCTGGTTGCACTTCCTCTGCTTGCTCATATTGCCAGCCAATTACTTGACTTTCTAGCTCTTTGCCATAGTAGGACTCTGCTTCCAGAGTGGAGAGAAGTGTGTCCCAAATTGCTGGGGTTTTTGCAAATGTTGTCAGAGGTCTGAAGAGGGCACCCTCCGTATAGCCACCACAAGCTCTGGCACACTCACACCCCAGGACCACCACCTAAGACTGTGACCCAGATCCAAGCAGGTCAAAGCAAGAGCAATTACCCTTTGAACGGTCTGTTGGTCCCCCTAAAATCTGCAGGCCAGGAGCTCTGGAGGTAGCTATACTGCAGCAGCTGCAGCCACTGTGTCTTTGCCATCTCTTACCCTGGGGTCAGGGGCTGGTCTGCACTCTTCTATCAACTGGTTCCAACAGAGTTCCTCATTGACCTTTTATTTTCTCTTTGGTGTTTATGTGTTGAGAAGTCTGGAAACCACCACAGCTGCTGGTGATTCACTCTCCTGAAGTCTGCTCTGGCCAGTCTGTGCCACTGATCAGGGACACCCAAGTTCTGGGCCCCAGTGGCTCATGTGGGACTGCACTCAGCTCCCAGCTTTGTGTGATAGCCCCTTAAGGCTGCTTTCAGTGGGAGATTTGTTTCTCTCTGTCACTTTGCGGGTTCTGTAGCTCTAAAATTTGTTTAGAGTCATATTTTACAGGTATTGGAGGTGGGTGGAGCAGGAGCTCAGCCAAGTTTCCGCTTTTACTCTGCCATCTTGGCTCCACCCCCTCTTCATTTTATAGATGAGGAAAGTGTGGCCCAGAGAGTTGCTGTAACTTATTCAAGGTCATACAGGAATTAGTTGGCAGAGCTAGGTTTTAAACTTAACTTTGACAAAAAATCGTTAACATAATTGTTAATATAATAACAAAAATTGTTAATACCAAATGTAATATTGATTGCCTCTCCCTTAAATGACCCTTGTAATGTCAGAATTTCAGTAATGTTCTTGCATTCCTACTCTTAAACTATTTACTCTGGATTGGTTGGTTGGTTGTTGTTCTTTGTTCTTGAAGAGGATCAAAATGATATCACTGTGTTAGAGTCAACTTAGTGTGTCTGTGCCTGATCAGACCAATATGAGCCTGATCAGACCAATATGACAGGTCAGGCACCAATAGTCTGTGTGAACATTTGGGTGGGGGGGGATTCTCTAAGTTTGCACATCCCTCCTTTCCTTTGAGCTATCTCAATTCTGCTTTGCTCACAGAGCACAGCGCCGTCTCTGATGTGGGCACACAGTGCTGAGTGGTCCTGTGCCAGTGTCTCCCATTTCACACAGTGAGTTCCAAAGTTCTCAAGAGAGACCTTGAAAGTGTCCTTGTATTGCTTCTTCTGACCACCATGTAAACACCTGTCTTGTGTGAGTGCTCCATAAAATAGTCTTTTTGGCAAATGTACATTTTGCATTCAAACAACATGGCCAGCCCATTGGAGTTCTGCTGTCTGAAGCAGAGTTTCAATGCTTGGCAGTTTAATTCAAGAAAGCACCTCATTGTCTAGTACCTTATCCTGCCAGGTGATTTTCAGAATCTTCCTAAGACAATTCAAATGGAAATGATTCAGTTTCCTGGCATGGCACTGTATATGGTACAGGTTTCACAGGCATACAACAATGAGGTCAGCACAATGGCTAAGTAGATCTTCAGTTTAGTAGTCAGTCTGGTACCTTTTCTCTCCCATACTTTCCTTTGGACCTCCCAAACACTGAGCTAACTCTGGCAATGCATATGCGTTAACCTCATAATCAATGTGTACGTCCCTGGAAAGTACACTACCAAGATAAGTGAACTTATCCACAGCATTCAAAACTTATTCTAGATTAGGTTGAGCTGAACCATACCTAGGTCTCCTCACCTGCCTTGTGGGAAGCTTGACTCAAGTTGGCTCTCAGCTTCTAATGCCCTTGGGCCTTTCATTGGGCTTCAAGACAAAGGGATTGAAGGGCAAAACAGCCAGAATGAAGTGGTTTTCCTTGCCCAGTTTGCCAAGGGCCACTTGGGTCTCATGACCAGGCCTTGCTACCTCACCTGTCTCCTCCCCCCTTCCCGTCACCTAAAACTACAAAAATTTTTCATGGGTTTCTTTGATTGGGAAACCCACCAGCCATCTCTCAGGGTGGTAGGTTTGCTACCTTGTTTTCTCAATCAAAGATGCTTTGTTCCTCAACTCATGGCTTTGATTTATTTCAAGACTTAACATCTTCATTGACTCCCAATCCAGTATACTTTTCGTGCAGTCAGTCAACAAGAATAAATTTATTAAGCACTTACCATATTCTAGGCAATGTGATCTTGATTATCAGTGAAAAAAAATCCAACTATGTAGAGTTGCAAGAGGGGAAAAACCATGAGGAAGAGGAATGGAAGAAGGAGAAGCAAGAAAAAAGGAAATAGCAGTAGCAGAAAAAAGAAAAAGTAGATTGTCCTTTACAACCAGAGGAAATTGCCTTCTACCTGCCCACCCAGAGAGAGGGAAATGAGGCAGCTTCAGGCCTCCACTTGCTTGATTGGGAACTGCTATCCTAGGGGTCAGACAAATGAGCTCCCCAAAGTCCAGTGTTATCATGTAAAGGAGTTCTCAAAATAAGCACACCCATAATAGGTAGCTGAAGAATTTGGAGTCAAGATTCCCAGTTGCCTATTTGGTTTGGTACTGCAGTTCCCATTTTAATCAGCTCTTTGGGGAATAAGATAATGTTTAAGGAGAGGTGCCTTCCAGTCATGGGGAGTGGAGAAGCAGGGTGTCTTCTGCAGCCTCTGAGTCTTCAATTGAGGAACTTAGCGTTTTAGAGTTTCTTTTTTCTTTTTAGTCATTTCATTCCTTTGCCATCATTTTAATGGAGAGTGGCATTAGGAAGATAAATAGCTGTAGCATACATTGTTGTTAAACCTTGTTTATAAACCATTTCCCTTCCAACAGGGATGGCCCTAGGGAAAATTGTGAGGGGGTTTGGTATGGGAGTAGCTCTGAGTTCCTTTTCTGAATCTCTTCCTTCTCTCTCCACACACAGGTCTTTGGATAGCCTGAGAACTAAAATTCCTGTTCTCCCTTTTCTTCTATCCAAACCTCCAGAAAGGGTGTAAATGCCTGATAATGCTTAAGCTGTCAATCTTTTCCTGAGATGTTTGTACATGTTTGTACTTTAACGGGATCCTGGGTTCATTTTCTGAGATAGAGGAACTCAATGGGTGTCCTAGAATAGCTAGCTAGCATGATATGGAGCTTTAAGATTTTATGAAGTGCTTTACATATGTAAAACTGACTCTCTTGGCTCCAATGCCTGAAGACCAGGTAGGTTGCATTTCATTCCTCCTCTAAAGTTCTCCAAAACTTGTAAGGGATTCAAGGAGTATAGATTTTTTGCTAATGGCTCCAATCCAAACCAATGACATTCCCTCAATTGTGTGTGTGTGGGAATTTCCTGGCAACTCAAGTTTAAGCCACTAAGGGATTAAATTTTCCAAAGGAATATTTACTTTAAAGGTATATTAACAAACATATAAATTTATTCCCCCAACACATGAGGCTTAATCCTCTTCCCTACTTGCATGACCTCAGTCTCTAAGGAAGGGAAGGGGATAAGATTCATAGTTTAGATCAGTTTATATAGAGCACAGTCTAAGTTCCAAGTCCCATTTGGGATTCTTGTTCTAATGCTGGCATGGCTTGAACTCCTGGATGTTGTGGATCCAGTGGAGATAAACTGAGAAGTACAAATGACAAAAACAGAAACAAGTACTCCCCAGGTCCATTTCTTGGAGCTGGGGTAAGAGAGAGGGAGCTGGGAAGGAAGTTGGGAAAGGACATCTTTCCTGTCTTACTGATTCATTCATAGAGCTGGACCTCTGGGTGAATTGTGATCTTTCCACTTTGGACATAGCTGGAGAGAGCATTCAGGAAAAAGAGGAATTGTCCCAGCCCAGCCAGTTTTAAAGATGCCTCTTGTTCTGCTTATGTAATCAACCAAAGGAGATTGGCCCAACTCATGTGGCAGGGGACTAGTATACCTCCATTTTAGACAATCTGGGCATGACCACAACAAGTACTTGTCCCCTTACAAAAACCATTATCTCATTTAATACCTGATATCCATATTCATATTGGACTTGGAACTTTTTCTAAAAAGGATCCTGTTACTTTTTGGAGATGCTCTAAACATGAACCATATCTAAGTTTTGAGATTTTTCCAGAATTACTCTGGGGTAGATTCAGTAGGTGACCACCTCCTTCTGTTTAAGATCAACCCCCTGATGAACCTCTCCCAAGTGAGTCCAGAGTTGGAGCCCCTTAGAAGAGTCAGCTTGAATCTACTCATGAAAGCTAATTGTTCATTTTCTATCCAAGCATTTGATCATCTAGATTTGGGAAAGTGATGTAGAAATTGTTAATAATGAAGATTAAAATTAAATGGGTGTCTTGCATACATTGATTTATTTATTTACTGGAGAGTCTTAGAGTTCATTTAGTAATAGGATTAGAATCCTAGAATCTCAGAGTTTGAAGAGAATCTTTAACCTCCTTAGGCTATTGCTACTGTGTCTGATTTTACCCTTTGGGGTCAAAGTTCAGTTCTTTTTCCTCAGGACAGATGTTACTTGAAAAAAGCCTATCATATCCTCCCTAAATGTCTTTGCCATAGTAATCATCTAGTTTCTTTCATCAGATAGTTTAATCCTCTCATTTTACAAATGAGAAAATTGAAGCCCAGAGAGGTAATGGTACTTACTCAAGGTCACATCGAAATGGTAACCTTTAAGGCAAGAGAATGACTTACTAATAGTGTAATTGCACAAGCAACAACATATATTTACATGCTACTTTTAGGGTTGTGAACCACTGGACCTATATTCTTATTTTATCTTCATAACTATGAAATAATAACTACAGAGATTTTCATTTGTCTATTTTTGTGTGAACCTGTGATTCCACTGGTGTAAAACTTTCCCAGTGAAGAAACTCCTTTGATCAATACAGATCAGCAATTGTTCTGCTATGAACAGTCTCAGAGAATTCCCTGGGGACACTGAGAGGCTAAATGATCCCAATTATAAAGCCAGTGTGCATCAGAGACAGATAGACGATGCAGTAGATAGAATACTGGGCTTGGAATCGGGAAAACTCTTCTTCATGAGTTCAAATTTGGCTTCAGATAACTTGTTACCTGTGTGACTCTGACCTAGTCATTTAACCCTGTTTGCTTCAGTTCCTCATCTATAAAACGAGCTGGAAGGAAATGGCTAACCACTCCACTATCTTTGTCAAGAAAAACCTCAAATTGAGGCAGCTAGGTGGTGCAGTGAATAGAGCACCAGGCCTGGAGTCAGGAGGACCTGAGTTCAAATTCAGCCTTAGACACACTTACTAGCTGTGTGACCTTGGGCAAGTCACTTGACCCCAATTGTCCTCCAAAAAAAAAAAAAGAAAATCTCAAATGGGGTCATTACCAGAAATGACTTAACAACATATCAGAGGCAAGACCTTGAATGACACAAAAGATTTATTCTTATCCCTATTTTACAGATGATGAAACTGACATTGAGAGAGATCAAATCCCCCATCTAATGTCTGAGGCAAAGTGGGAAACCCGGTCTTTCTGGCTCTTAGTCCAATATTCTTAGACCACACTTACTCTTGTACCCCTTGTGGGAGGGTATTTTTTTAAGCAGGAAGTAACTTTGTAACTCCCATAACCTCTATACCAGAAGTATGAAACTCCCAGTTTGCAAAGTCCCAGAGTATAGCCCCAAATAGATTAAAATGTAATTGGGAAAAGTTTAACAAAATAAATAAAAATGCAATATAACTCAGATAATGTTAATTTGTGGTTTTCTAAGTCATCAGGAGTCTGCAAAGATCTGTTTCTATTTGAGCTTGATACCACTGAGCTACATCACGCCTTGCATAGCTTTTCCTTCCAGATCATTGGAAGTAATTATTAAATTCATAGTCTACTTTTCAAGTAATTCTTTAAGGATAATAGTCTAAATTGTAGGTGGTGTCAAAAGCCTTTTGAGTTTTCTGAGTGATGCTCAATAATTTAAAAGTTGAAGGCCATTCCTGATATTTGCAGAGACTAGATTCAGAATCAAAACATCAAATACGGCAAACCCTGCTATAATTCCTATCTAAAATTCAGAACTGCTGTCCTGTTTTGTTCTGTGGTTCTTCCGGTTTGTGGCTTTGTTAAAAAGGGCTAAGTCTGGCTCTTTGAATTCACAGGTAGGTCTGGAACTGTCACTATTTCCCCAATGTTTGGATTTTATTATAAAATCCTTCTTCATAATCTCAATAATTCTTCTATGCTCATGGGATTATAAAGTGTGCCCTCTGGTGTCCAAGGAAAGGTACTGCCCTGGGAAGAATGGAAAGGGGAGGATGTTTCTTAGATGAGAGCTGGTTCCCACAGATGGTTCTAAGAAAGACATCTGGGCCCTTTTCTTTATCCTGACTGGCATCCCTTGATAGCAGAGCCAGTCTGAGGGTGAAAGAACACTTCTTTGTTTGTTTGTTTGTTTCTTTCTTTCTTTCTTTCTTTTTAAAAGAAACTATCCCTGACAAGCAAGTTCAAAGGAGGTCTGAGATCTAGAGTTAGAAGGTACCTTAGAGGCTAGCTAGTCTAACATCTTAGTTTTATAGTGGAAGAAACTGAGATACAGGAAGTTAAGTGATTACAGATAGAAAGGTCATATAGGTAGAAAGCATCAATGGCAGAATACAGACCTAGGTCTTTGACCTCAAAATGAGTAAGTGGTATTTCCTCAGTAACCACAATATCTAATCATGCTACCTCCTGAACTTTCCCTCTGTAACTGAGAAGATTGGACTCTAGATTGGCTTCAGTTATTTAGAAAAGGTGACTACTTTTATAATAAATTAATTAAATTATAATGTCAAATGCTCCCAAATCTTGCCCCCTATCCATGAAACTGAGAACTTCATTTTGTTACATTAAGCATCTTCCTCATCTGTCTTTTAAAATAAAAACAGTCCTGAGAGGGAGATTAGATAAATCCAATTCAGTTACAATAAGCATACAGCCTACTATGTAAAAGGCAGTGGTTAGAAAGTTGGCAACAGAGTCTGAAAGATTTGGGTTCAAATCCTCTCTCTGAAACCACATGGTTATTCCTTCCCCCTACCCCAAATAAATCACTTAACTTCTCAGAGTCCCAGGTAATTCTCTGAGACTAAATGTTGCAAAGTAGCTTTGGATCTGTATCAGTCAAGGGAATTTTCTCAGAGGGAGTTCCTTTTCCTCACAACTAAACCAAATAAATACATAGCACTCCCTTATATTAAGAAGTTTCCAGTCTACATTTGGGACACAACTTTGGACACAGATAAGCAAATGTATGGCAATTTGAAAAGAGGAAGAGAACCAACACCTGGGGGGAGATGGAGAAGTCTTCATTGAAGAGGTAGGTGCTGAACCCTGAAGCAAGATAAAGATTCAAGTGGTAATGGTACAGAGGAGTGCATGCCAGACATCTAGAAAAACCGATTTGGAAAGAAGTCATGTCAAATTTGATGAAGAACTTTTAGTTTAAAACTCAGAGTTCAATGAGGGGAGTAATACAAAATTCAGCCATAAAAGAGGAGCTCAGCTAGATTATGGCATTTCTTAAATTTGAGGCTCAGGAATTTGTATTTGATTGTTCTGGTAATAGGGAGTCACTGAAGTTTTTTGATCAGGAAAGTTACAAAATCCTATGCCTTAAGAAGATATTTGGGGGCAGCTAGATGGTGCAGTGGATAGAACACTGGATTCAGATCAGGAAGATCTGAGTTCAAATTCATCTTCATATATCTACTAGTTATGTGACCCTGGGCAAGGCATTTAACCCCAATTGCCTGAGGGGGGGAGGAAGAGAGAGAGAGAGAGAGAGAGAGAGAGAGAGAGAGAGAGAGAGAGAGAGAGAAAGAGAGAGAGAAATGGAGAGAGGGAGAGAAAGAGAGAGAGAGGGAGAGAGAGAGAGAAAGAATGAGAATTTTGGCTGCTATATGGAGGATAGAGTGTCAATGGAAGAGATGGAAAAGCAATTGTAATAATCTTGGTGAGATCATGAAGACCTGAAGTAGGACCTGAATTTCTTTAAGTAAAAAGAAGGGACTGATGTTAGAACTTTCATGACAATAGACTCAACAAAATTTGGCAACTGATTAGCAAGGGAAATGAGAGAGATAAAGAGTTGAGGATGACTTTAAGTTCATGAACTTGGGTTACTGAATGGATAGTGGGATCTTCAATACAAGAGATAGGGAAGTCTGAAGGAGATGTGGAGGTTTGAGAGTTGGAATAAGGAAGAGAATCAGAAGTGCAATGTCTTCCTTATTCAACCTATACTTAAATAAGCATCCACTCCTCAACATATGCGAGGAGGAGTCATCCAATTTTATCTTAAAAATTACTATTGAGGAGTAACTCATTACCACTTATTCTATTTCTATTCTGTTAGGAAGTTTTTTTCTTATATCAAACTAGAATCTGTTTCCCAATAATTTCCACTCAAGGCTTCCAGTTCTGCCCCATAGATCCAAGCAGAAAAATGATAATCCATCTCCCACAAATTGACTTTCAAATTCCTTGAAGACAGTTATTGACCCAGGTCCTTCAAACAATTATCATATGGCTTAATTGGTCCTTCAACACCGGGGTTATCTGGTTCTCTTGTTTTCAAACAGAATGTGATCACAATAGACTGTTGAGCATCTGAGTTCCTTAAAACTTTAGGATTTATCTTTCTTCTATGACAGAAGTGGTCTATACATTATGAAGGCACTGGACACCTAAGAAAGACATGGCATCGAAAGGAAGAAAAAGTACAGAGAGGGAAAATGGGAGACTATGGAAACAAATTTATTTGATGAGTTGCTTATTGTAGTCATTCAACAAGGTTTTGAAGTGGGTCTTCTAAAGAGTTTTGTCATTGCCTTCCATTAGTGCTTTAATAGATATTCGATCTCATCCATGGGTACTCTAAACATCCTTGCAAATGGCAACCCACTGGCTCTGAATTGGTCCAGCTATATTGTATGTGGAGAGCAATTTGGAACTATGCTCTCAAAAATCAACTAACTCTTCACATATGGTGTATAACCACAGGAAAATAAGTAGCACAGTGGATAGACTTGAAATGTTTGACTTGAAATGAAGACCTGAGTTTAAATTCAACTTCAGTTGCTTATTAACAGTGTGACCCTGGGCAAGTCATTTAATCTCTAAACTTCAAGTTTTTTTTTTATCTGTACAATGAAACATCTACCTCACAGGGTTTTTGTGAGGCTCAAAAGAGAAAGCATGTGTATGATGCTTCATAAACCTTAAGGCACAATATAAGTGCTAGCCATTATTTTATTACTTTACCTTTTGACCCAGTGATATTATTATTAGACCTATACTCTAAAATGATCAAAGAAAAAATAAAAGTAACAATACATACAAAAAATATTTATGGCATCTTTTGGTAATGATAAAGAAACTGGAAATGAGGGATGCCTATCAATTGGTTAATGGCTGAACAAATTATCATATGTTAATATGATAGGATATTATTGTACCATAAGAAATGACTAACGGAAAAGTCTTTAGAGAAAATTGGGAATGCATGTATGAACTGATGCAGAATGAAGCAAACAAAACCAGGAGAACAATGTATACAACAATAGCATTGTAAAGAAAAACACCTTTGGAAAACATGAGAACTCTGATCAAGGAAATGACCCCAGACGACCAATGAACAAGTATAGAAAGGTGATTGATTCAATATGCAGAATAAGACATACATTTATGGACATGGTCGATGTGAGAATTTGCTTGACTTGACAAAAGGAAAGAAACATTTTAAAACAAAGACTTTGTTATAGAGTTTCCTTTTTCTTTTTTTTAAGGGGAAGGGGAGAGACTAGGGATAGAATTTCCTTCCTTAACCCTCTCTCAAAAAAATTGAAAAGAAAAGAGAACAGAAAGAAAGCCAAAAGGAACCACAGGACAACTTTGAAAATTACTGGTTTCCTGGAAAGATTTACATGAACTGATGCAAAGTGAAGTGAGCAGAAGTAGAAGAACATTGTACACAGTAACAGCAACATTGTGTGATGATCAGCTGTTGTGAGAAACAGAGGAAGGAGTTCTGTTTCCACCGAAGTGACATGTACACATACTCCCAGCCTTGTAGGCAAGTCAGAAGTAACTAGTTCTAACTAGAGCTATGACTTGGTAGAACCAGGCTTAAAAAGTCAGAAGCTTATACACATGCTTAACGAGCTGTTTAATATCAACTAACAAACCCTTGGGGTGGAGCAAGCTAATTTGAATGCACATGCAAAGCATGACAAGGGAGGGGGGAGATATCTAGGAGAAAAACATGGAATAGGCAGTTCAGGAAGCTGTATCCAGCCAATGGGGAACAGGGAAGGCACCTTGAAGTTGTGCGTGGTAATTAAAAACTGACTGTATGCAGCGCTTAGTGTGCCCTATGCATAGGGCACCCACTCTTGCAAGAATGTAATAAACTGCTTTCCTGGCTTCACCAGTTAAGGCCTTATTCCTTTGTGAGCACATTTCTTACAACTGTGATTGACTTAGCTTTTCTCAGCAATACAATGATCCAAGACAATTCCAAAAGACTCATGATGGAAAATGCTATCCACATCCAGAGGAAGAAGTGATGGAGTCTTAATGCAGTTTGAAGCATTTTTTTTCATTTTTTGCCTTTTCTGTTTCTTATTTCACATGACTAATATGAAATGTGTTTTACATGATTGTACATATATAACCTACATAAACTTTCTTACTCTCTTAGGAAGGGGAAAGGTGAGTGAGGGAGAAAATTTGGAACTCGAAATTTTACAAAAAATGAATATTAAAAATTGTCTTTATGTGTAATTAGAAAAAATAAAATAGTATTTTAAAAATCCCAAAGAGCTCTCTTTGTTGCCTGTGGATAAAAAAAAGTCTTCTAAAAAAAGAAAGTTACAGGTTGATTTTATTATATACTTAAAAAGAAAACAAGCTCTACATTTATAGTTTCATCCTTCTATTTGACAGTGCATATGGAAACACACATTTTCTTTGATGTTTGTTAAGTTCAGCATAAAAACAAATTGCAACAAACATTTTAAAACAAAGAAAAAACCAAATGGCCACCCAATTCATGCGTCTTATCTTATTATTGCCTATGTCTAGTCATAGGTCCTTCACAAAGCATCCACCGAAGGTGCTTGTACTAGAGTCCTTCCTTTAAGTCTTTCTATGTTTCAAAACTACCAATGAAACACTCCTGTTCTCCACTTATTGTCCTTCATTTATGCCATGTGACTAACCTATTTCCTCTGCTGATCATAAATTTCCTAAATAATATATTCACTATGATACTACTTGAGTAAATGCCATCACTGGAAAGAGAAAGGAGTTTGATTGATCTTATAAAGAGAGGCAGCATTATGCAGAGCAAAGAGTACTAGTTCTATATTCAGAGGACCTTTATTCAAATTTCACCTTTGATGTGTATGACCTGGATGATCTTGGGCCAGTCTCTTCTTCCTAGGCTTAATCTTCCTATCAAGTCAATGGATCTCTCTCTCTTTCTGTCTCTCTGTCTCTCTCTTCCTACTCCCCAGGTCTCAGAAGTCTCCTCATGTGTAAAGAGACGGAATTAGACTAGATGGCCTGTGAGGTCCCTTCAGTCTCATCATCTATGATCCTATGAGCATTTCCTTTCTCTATTGTATTTTGGATCAACTGCCTTAAATTCTTCAAAATACTTGTGTTTTAAGTTGTGGTATATGAATGTAATGGAATACTATTGTGCTGTAAGAAATGAGGAACAGACAGACTTTATAATAACCTGAAAAGACTTTTATAAACTGAAGCTGAGAGAGGAAAGCAGAACCAGGAGAACTTTGTACACAATTATAGACACATCGTATGTGTGATAACTAACTTTGATCAGCTGGGCTCCTCTCAGCAATGCAAGGTTATAAGACAACTCCAAAAGACTCATGATGGAAAGAGATATCCATACCCAGAGAAAGAACAACAGAGTATGAATGCAGATTGAAGCAAACTACTTGCTCTCTCTCTCTTTTTATTTTGTTTTGTTTCTTCTTTCTCATTGTTCACTTCATCTGTCATAATCCTTCTTTACAACTTGACCAATGTTTAATGTGAAGGTATTTGTAGATCCTATAATTGATTGCATGCCACTGTAGGGGAGGGGAGGAGGGATAAGAGGGAGGGGGAGAAATCTGAAGCTCAAGGGATTGTGGAACTGAATGTTGTAAACTAAAAGTAAATAAATAAATTTTAAAATTAAAAAAAAAAATACTTGTTTTAATATTTGCAAACAAAGAACATCTCCAAGAGAATATTTGTAGTTGAAAAGTGGGGTCTTTGGTCTGAGGAACAACTCAGGGTATCAAAGCCCAGTGCAGTTTCCCAAATGCAATCTAGCCCACTTTTCTGTCCAATTTTAACTCATTGTCTCTAGGCAATGTCTATCTCAGATAGGTTTCCTGATGTACTAACTTACAAGACTGTCTAGACTCTAGAGTCTATAGCAAGGTTCAAATGGAAGGTGGATTTCCTATAAATGAGGAGGTCCTTCAAATGTTCTTGTTTTCAGGTGATATGATGCTGATTGCATCAAGTCCTTACTTAATTCAAATCCTCAGCAAGTTCCGTGACTATTCAAGAGATAGCCTAACAGTCCATATAGAAAAAAAAATGGATGAAAATATAATTGTCCAGGCTATGACATAATGTTTATTACTGTCTACTTCATAATTTTGCCTTGCTTGAACCAGTATATGTTGGTATAAATTGATTGCATTTCATGATATGCTTCATGTCAATATCTTTTTTTGGGAGGAATTTTTTTACTTTTAAATCTTTCAGAAATGTTTCTCCAATCAGTGTAGTGAGAGGATGATACTCTCAGTATCTGATTGAAGTCCCTTAAATTCCCATTTTTCAATCTATTATTTTTCTTCTGCAGCAGGGGTAAATAAGACTTCTGTGCAAGAACACTTACCCTAGGGCATTGCAGACTATAGAAATTCCCTATAGACTATTGCAGACTATAGAAATGGGATCAGTTGTTCATTTACATAGAAGCAGGTGAGCATGGTTATATTTGAAGTGTCACTAGACAGATCTGGATCCAGTTTCACTGGCCCATAGTCTTGGGATCAGATCTTTTACCTGGGCCTCAATAATGCTCATATCCATTGCCAGGAGACACTCATAGAAACTAAGGGACTTGTAATACCTACCATATACCTACTCATCCTACACTATGACAGCATGGATGGGGGAGGCAACTGTTAAAACACACTGAATCAGGGACAACACCAAATGCAAGCATGGATAGGGCAAGAGAAGTATTTAAGAGTTACACAGGCAAAAAGGATTCTCATCAGTGACTGAATTCTCCTTCCTCACTGACTCTCTCTCTCTTCTGTCCTCCTTCTTCTTTGTCTTTCTTTCTTTCTTTCTTTCTTTCTTTCTTTCTTTCTTTCTTTCCTTCCTTTTTCTTCTCTCAACCCTCCCTCTCTCTTCTCCCTTTCTCCTTCTCCATCTCCCTCCCCTCTCCTTTTCCCTAATGACAGGCCCAGTCTGGTGATCTGACCTAGGCACTTGTCATCATTCATTTGAAATATATTATTGTAGATACATATAATTGGGATATATATTTTCAGTACTTCCAGGATCATTCAAACCAAGGACTTCCCCTGCAGTCTATTTGTCTGAGTCAGTGTGCCTTTCTCAGAACCTTTCCCATTTGGTTCTGGATCAAGTTTCATGGAGCATCATCCTTTTTTCTATCTCTGCATTTCTGGGAAGAGTAGGGATACCTGAGAGATTGAAGTTTAGAAGCTGGGGTCCCAATATCCTTCACTCTGCTTCCTAAAGCAAGAATATGATCAGAACAAGATTAATGGAAACGAAGTACTGAGGTTCAGTCTTCTAATTCTAGGTATTTGAAGGTGAGTTATGTAAATAATGTCATAGAATTATGAAGGTAGATTCTATCACAAAATAACTAACTAATTTTTATTTAATAATCAAAAATAATACATGGTTTTGAAGTAAATTTTAGGAGGGAATCTCTAAAAGAAACAGATAAATAAACAATATATTACAAAGATAGGATTTAAGATACACGAACATTTTTCTTTGCAATGAGACACAGTATACATTTTCCTGGTCCTGATCATCGTTGTTGATATGTCTTCTCTGGAATCTTAGATTGTAGAACAGGAACTACTAAGGAGAACAAGATTTAAATCTAAAAGGGACTTTAAAGATGGTTCATTTTACAGATAAGAAAACTGACATTTAGAAAAGTTGAGATGATAGAAAGTAAGGTCCTTGACAACAGGTACTGTTTGATTTTTTTGTTTTGTATTATTTTCATATCTCCCAGGCCTAGTATAGTGTCTGGCATGTGGTAGGGATTTAATGAATGCTTATTCATGAGCCAAGTTCATGTAACTACAGCCAGAATTCAAATGCAGATTCTCTGATTCCAAATTCTCCTTGCTTTCTACTCCACCATATACCACATCTTTCCTGTTTTTACCATGCTGCTTTCATGTCAGCTCTAACTCAAGAAATAATAATGGCTCCTCATTGCCTACTAGACTAAACTCTTCTGTCTGACTTAATTTTTTAGTGGTAATTGTTATGAACTTAACTCTCCTTGACTTTCAAGTCTTAATGTCCTGAACCATGGTAACTAAGTAAGTTTATTTCCCATTACTCTTCAATATGGACCCTTCATCTTAAGCAAGTTGGTATATTTATTCCCTTCTCTCTTCTCACTAGGATCCCATGCCACAGTAATTCCTGGGTCTAAACCTGACCTGGGGGTTATTTCTCTCCACATAGAATATTCTCTTCTCTCTGTCCACCCATTCAACTGTTTCAAATACAATTGCAATGAACACTTCATGGTTTTCAGTGTTAGTCTTATCTCTTCAAGACTTTAAACTCTTGTTGCTGTACTCTTGATTTATCAGACTCTTTATTTATTCTTATGGGCTGGCCAGACTGTTCTTGAAGACTGGAGTGGAGGGCTGTAGGTAGGGCCAATTTGTAATGGCAATGGAGGAGAAACCAGGTAGTAAATAAAGGGAAGGAACAAACTGAAGACATTATCAGATTAGCCACATTAGCATATAGTCAATATGAAGTAATTGTGGGTAGGGTGGATTCTGGGGGGCAAAGAGATGATGCTTTGGATGCTTATTGACTATTGTGAGTTACTATCTTTTCAACCCTGCTCCCTTTTCTGATTCTTACTTGGCAATTACAATTCACTAGCTTGCTGATTATAAAACTAGCTGCCCCCAAAGGAGGATAATCTAACTTAAAACTGTTCCTAGTAATATCTTTACTGGGTTATATAAATGCCTTGTTAAATTGCTTAGGGCTTGCCTTAATGAGCTCAGCCAGTTAATGATTCTCTATCTTCCATCTGAGAAGTCCCAAAGAAGTAAAAATTAGATTCATACATTTCTAGGAGCCCTGAAATTCTTTCTAATCATACTTTTATATAACTCATCATCAATTTCAGACAGCAAAGTCTTGGCTAACAGGGGATAATTTTTATATAATGGATTATCACTAAGCAATCAAAGTTGGTTGGTTGGTTGGTTGTTGTTCTTCATTTTCAAAGAGGACCAAAATGACATCACTATGCTAGAATCAAATTACAGTGTGTCCAACTGGGGCTGTTCAGAACAATACAAGTTCAGAATGTTCTACCACAGAGTAATCAGAGTATATAATTGCTGAACACCATGGAATCATAAGATCATAGATTTAGAACAAGAAAGTCCTCGGATCCATCTATCCCAACCTCCTCATTTTACAGATGAGGAAACTGAGGCTCATTGAGGTTAAGTGACTTGTCCAATATCATAGGCAAGATTAGAGACCAGGTTTTCTAATTTCAGAATAAGTGCTCTTTCCGTGTACCACATTGCGGATTTGGGGGTAGAGGAATAGCTTACCACTTAATAATTATCATATAAGCATGGCTGCCCAAGTATATTATGACATTAGTGAAGTTTTTCTTTGCCTCTTTACCCTCCATACCTTCCTAAGGTTAGCATATCCAGAGCTTGAATTCACACTAAATTTTTAGTGTAGCCACTAGGGGGTGCTGCAATCAATGCCTGATCCTAGTTAGTAGAAAGGATTAGGTGTGGGCAATCAAGCTCTCACTTGTCATGCATACTGCCCCAAATCAGGGGGCACCCTGGGTAACTGCCAAACTTTTCCTGGTCCCCGGAGAGCAGGCTTCCTTTCTCCCCTTAGCTTCACCTGTGTAGGTGGGATTGGCTTTTCAAATCTTTGCTCCCATTCTCCCATCTTTGCTTCTAACCTCCTGTCTCTGCCTTCCCTCCCTTTAATGCTGATTAGCAAAGACTTCTGCTTCAAAGTAGTCAACTCCACCCTCCAGATTGGACCTCCAGAGACTATTCCTGGAAGGAGTTAGATCTCTCAGCTCATTTTCTGCACTGCTGCTGTCCCAAAGCTCTGCCACCTACCTTCTACTTGGCACTCTAAAAACAGTACCAACCAAAGTACTAACTTTGCTTCTGGAAAGGAGGAGGTATTTATTGTATTGTTTCACTAACCATCCTTGTGATATTTCAGACCAAAGTTCCATTCACTGGTCACCACTTGCCTATTGTCTCTCACATCTTTTTGAGAGCAGACTGCTTCACTTTTTTATTTTTAGCCCCATTGCTTAGCAAAGTGCTTAGTAGGTAGGAAGCATGGAGCCCAGGGTGGCTTCCCAACTCTTACTCATTGACTGGAATGGTTGAGACCTTGTACTGGCAGGTGCCTCTATCACTATCATCATCATCATCATCTAGAATTGATACAGCACTTTGAGGTCTGCAATGCCCTTTACATATGTTATTTTATTTATCTTTGTAACAAGTAGTGCTATTGTTATCCCCCCCCTTTTGCAGATGAAGAAACTGAGCCTAAGCTTGGTTAAGTGACTTGCACAGCTAGAAAGTATCAGAAAAGGGATCTTTTTGACTTCAAGTGGTTTCGCCCTTTCCCCCATTGGGGATTTACATTTTAAAAGAAGACTCTTGGGAAGCAATAATTCTTAACCTCAAGAAATGAATCTCTAATGATGAATTTAGAGCAGATAGGTAGAACAGTGAATAGAGCACCATGTATGGAGTCAGAAAGACTCATTTTCCTGAGTTCAAATCCAGCCGCAGACATTACGAGCTATGTGACCCTGGATAAGTCACTTAACCCTTTTTGCCTCAATTTCCTCACCTGTAAAATGAGCTGGAGAAGGCAAACCACTCCACTGTCTTTGTGAAGAAAACCCCAAATATAGTCACAGAGAATTGGACATGACTGAAACACTTAACAACAACAATAACGAATTTAATCCAATCATGGTGTTACCAGTGTTAAAGAGATATTTTCAGGCAAGTGAGCCATCTTAGTTCCCTTAAAATTATACCTATGACCTTGCCTACCTGTCAAGCTAACTTTGGATATAAGCAAGAGCTAGGGACTCTTCTCTAATATTTAATTTCTGAATGTACTCAAATGTAGGGGAGGAAGGGCAGAGAAGACATTTCTGTAGTTTTAATTTCCATCTGCAAGGAGACAGAGATCCTTGCTGTACTTTCTTTTGCTATAAAGTCTGTCTAGACTCTATGAGCTATAATACCATGGGCTTTTGTGTACACAGTGGTTTCTGCTACAGGCATCTCTGAGGAGTTGTTTGGTGTGATCATAAAAGATGAAAAGACACAATTTCATTCTCTCATCCGTTATTTTCATCTTGTTTCCTCTCTGAGCTTAACTTCTGAACTTGCTCTCTGGGTCTCTGATGTGGATTATCCTTCTGTCTGAGGAGAAAAGCCTTAATGTTCCATCCTCTTTGCCCCAACTGGTTTAAGCCACCAGCCTCCAAGATCTCAAATGTCATTCAAGTTTTCTTCAAATTGAGGGGGTTTGAGAAGTGCTAATGAAATAGTTGAATAGAAAGAAAGAGCCCCACCAGTGTTAGGATGTACCAATACTCCATTTATAATTTATTGGATTAAAAAGTATTAATAATATAATCATTCAAAAATTTTTTGTGGTTATTTCAACAGCTTGATAGTGATGTGATTAAAAATGTAGAAATGAGCTTTTTCTGATAATGTTGTTTAATTTTAATACAGAGCACTCCAAAAGTCTTATTACAGTTTTAAACCTTAGTAGCTTAAAACTGTACTAAGACTTTTGGAATGTTCTGTATTAAAATCTGTTTGTTCCATCATAATAATAGCAATAACTCTTTGTACTTGTATTCAAAGTACTTTTACATACATGATTTTGTGTGATCATCACCAACACAAGTAGGACCAGTGCTATTCTTTTATAATTGGGGAAATGGAGACACAGAGAAGTTAAGCAGCTTGCCTAGGATCACACAGCAAGTCATTAGAAGATCTAGGACTGGGTTGGCTAGGTGGCACAGTGAATAGAGCACTGGCACTGTAGTCAGGAGGACCTTAGTTCAAATCTGGACTTAGACACTTAACACTTACTAGCCATGTGACCTTGGGCAAGTCACTTAACCCCAATTGCCCTGCCTTTCCCTCTCTAAAAAAAAAAGATCTAGGACTAAAATCTGTGGAGGAAGAGGTAAAAGAACATGTGTGTATTGGTGTGCTCTGTCCTGAGGTCAAGAGTAACTAGCAGGACGGTTTAGTGGAAACACTGGGTCTGAGGTCAAATATTGAATCTAGGTTCTATCACTTAATGCCTGTGTAATCTCAGGGAACTCGCTTAACTGCTCTGGGCTTCAGATTCTTTATGAAATGAAGAGGTTGGACTAGACTGGCCACCTCTGAATCTATGATTATTTGTCTGCCAAGGAAGTCTTTAGTCAGTCACCAAAGAAAACTTTTAGTTTGAAGTCCTCTTGGACCTCTTCTTCCCTCTCTCCCTTTTCCCACTCCCCCCCACCCTCAATCATATGTCTTTTTCCCAACATTAGTTCTTTGGAAGTTGAACACTGGTTCATTTTCCATTTTTCTTTTTCTTTTGTATTAGATCTTCAAATTGATGCCTGTGTTTTTCCTCAGGGCCATTTTCTAAGACATTTGTTTTACTGATGCAGGCCCTGACAGAGAGACTGGAATTCCAGAGTGACACATTTCACATACAAAGAAGGAAACATTTGCCTTTTTTAGAGGGTGGAGTGAGAGTGAAGAATGTAAAGATATTGGGTGGAAAGAGGGCTGTTGGTTTGACCTAGAGCACAGTAGCTCTTAATTTCTTTCTGGGGAACTGATTGAGCATATATAGCAAGAAACTGTGTTTTTCTACATTCTAGGAAACGACTGGCACATTGTGAATACATGGTAATAATAATAATTATGATAATAATAAAAAAATGATGATAAAAAACAGCAGCTGACTCCCATGAGGACCTGCAAAGAATCAAATGATTTCAGATAGAAAGTGACTTCTCCCCACTCCCCACCCCAAGAGGTAAGTTAACTTTTCAGGCATGCTTTAATATCTTGCAAGAGGTAATTTACTCAACATTCTTGGGTACCCATGAAGTGTTTATTCTATCTGACGAACAAGTTGTTTTTACCCAGAGTGCTTTTCTTCCTTAAGCTGATTCTAGGATCTGAACTGATGATCATCATAACTAACTCAAGAAGAAAAGATGATTAGACCCCTTTCCTCTAATCAAACCATTTTCCTTCCTGCTTGTAAAATTGAACTCAAAGTCAACTTTCTCCAAAAACTGTGATAGGATTGCAGGAATCAAGGTGACTATTTCCTTAGCATCTTGTCTAAAATTTGGTATCCTTCCTTCATTCAACAAATATTTATTAAACATCTATTATTTGCCAGACTTTGTGCTAAGTGTTGAGACTAAAACAATAAAAAGCGAAATGGCTCATGCCCTTAAGTTGTTCACGTTCTTTGGGGAGAAAACAACACATATATGAAAAATGAAAAGTATAATAGGGGACCTCGTGTAAGTCAGTTAACTTGGCGGGGGTGGAGGTGGACTCAGACCTTTGTGTATAAAATAAAGGGGCTATACTTGGTGCACCCCATGGTGCCTTCCAACTCTGGAGTTATAATTGTTTGAATAAATCACATGTCAAAGGAAGAGCATTAGTAACTGGTGGGATCAAGGTAGGTTTCTCATAGGAGATAGCACTTGAGCTGAAATTTGAAGGAAGTCAGGGAGGGATTCTAGGATATAGAAGTGAGGGAAGGAGGGGGGAAAATGCATTTTGGGCACAAAGGACAAGTTGCCCAAAAACATGGAAACGGATGGTGGAATGTGGTATTCAGGGGAGAAAAAGCAAATCATTTGATTGGAAGGTAG
Source organism: Pseudochirops cupreus (assembly GCA_028627135.1). Classification (NCBI taxonomy): domain Eukaryota; kingdom Metazoa; phylum Chordata; class Mammalia; order Diprotodontia; family Pseudocheiridae; genus Pseudochirops; species Pseudochirops cupreus. The sequence goes on along the minus strand of CM053583.1, from coordinate 287,393,120 downwards.
AGCACAAAAAGAGGATTTTTGTGTAATAACACAAATATTACACAAATAAATTTTGTGTAATAAACCTGAAAAGTAGCCTAGAGTCAGTCTGTTAATGGCTTTTAAAGTCAAACAGAAGTGTTTGAGTCTTATCATAGAAACAAGTGGGAACCATCAAGGCTTCTCCAAAAAGGAATGGTAGGATCTCTGCTTTGAAAATGTCAGTTTGGCACCTCTGTGAATGAGGGGTTGAAAAAAGAGACTGGATGTGTAGAAACCAAAAAGGAGACTATTTCACTGTCCAGGCAGGGGTGCTGAAGTTCTGCACAAGGCTGGTGGTTGTATAAATGGAGAGAAGGGTATAGACATAAAATACGTGAAGAGGTAGAACTGATAAGACAGCAAAGGATCATGAGGACTGAGGGAGCATAGAGTTGAGGATTTATACATGACTGTGAGCCTTTGTGATTGGAATGCTGGTGGTTCCGAACAGAAAGAGAAAAATTAGGAAAAGGGAATGGTTTGGAAAGGAGAAACACCGAATTCTATTTTGGACAGTTGAGTTTGAGACACTTATGGAACATGCAGCTGGAGATGTTCCGTTGGTGGTGCAAGGACCAGAGTTCTGGAGAGATACTACAGGTAGATAGAGTGATCTGGAAGTCATGTGCAGAGATATTAGTCGGACCCCTAGGAGTCAAAGAGATTATCAATCAATCAGTAAGTATTGATTACGTACCTACTTTGTGCCAGATATTGTGTAAGGCACTAGGGATATAAAAGCAAAACAATTCCTGATCTCAATGAGCTTAGATTTAAGAAAGAAGTAAAGAGACAAGAGAGCCAAAATCAAAAATGGTAGATGGGACGAGAATGATGATCCATCCAGCCAAGGAGACTGAAACAGAGAGTGGTAGGCAGGTAGGAGGAGAACCAGAAGAGAGTGGTGTCATGAAAATCCAGGAATATGGGACTAAAAATCTTAAAACAAATCAATAAAAATTTATTTTTAAAACCAAACAAAAAAATAAAATGCCTCATTCCTAGCCACCTGTCTTTCAACCCTACCTACCATTCAAGGATACTATTCTTTCCAAAATTACTAATGATCTATTAATTGTAAAATCCAATGCCCTTTTCTCAGGCCTTATCCTTCTTGATCTCTCTGCAGCATGTAACACTCTTGACCATATCCTCATCCTGGATCTTTACTCCCTTATTCCTGGATTTTGATGGCACCACTCTCCAGGGTCTCTGAGGTTTCCTTCCTGGGGTTTTTGGAGCCCCTGTGGCTTTCTCAGGGCAGCCCTCTAGTTGCTTCCAGACACAGAGTCTTGGAGACTACCCATGCCCCTGTTCCATCTTTGGTTTATCTGGGATGCTACCTTGCTTTGGAGTTGATTTTGTAGGCTGATCCCCCTTCCTACTGAGTGGGCTTCTGTCTGACATTTTCTGCAGTTCTGGGGTGGAATAAGTAATTTTCTGTATTTTCTCATTTGATTTATTGATTATTATTCATTCTAGCATGAACTTTAGAGTTTTGCTGGAACAGATATGTATGAACTGGGCAGTCTACCTCTTGTTCAGATAACCGTCTTAGCTAGAAACCTATCTCCCTATCTTCCTTGATTCTGTTTTTCTTTCAGCCTTAAAGTAGAATCTGGCCTAGTATCTGGGCTTGGAGATTATTCTTTAAATTCTCATTTTCACTCACATTCATCCAAATTTCTCTTCCCTCAATTCACCATCAGGTCTAGTCTAAACCCCTCCAAATCATCTACACAATTTCCTTCTCTTTCTTGTTTGGATCAAACAAACTCCTTTCTTCTCCAGTTCCTTTTCTTAAAACCTCTTCCTAGGAACAATAAAAGAGACATATTCTCTTGGCTTCAGTGTGCTTGATTTCTAGGCCTCTACTTAAAGTATAAAAAATATTTTACAATAATTTATAAAAAAATTTTTATAAAAATTTATTTTAAAAATTTATAAAAATAAAAATTTACAAAAATTTATAAAAATTTGGATGAATTCTTGAATATATATTTTAAAACTATTTTTTAATGTGAAATGTATATTCATAATATCCTTGGGTGGCTTGAGACATGATTAGAAGAAAACAAAGCATCCCTTTTCTCTAAACCAAAAATAAAACAAAAACCCCAAACATGGCACTTACCAGGAAGAGATTTATGGAAAATAATTGAGTCAAGAGAAATCAAACAAAATACATCTATCAGATACCTCCTATGTCCTCAGCTGCCTGCTAGGTGCAATGGGAAATGATGAACATATAGTCAGTTTTATTTGGAAGGAGACTAACACATATGAAACAATTAAAAATAATTCAAAACAGTATGTAATTAGGTACTCTATTGTATGGTAGAGAATGTGAGAGCTGTCAGAATTCACAGGAGACTGGAAATACTAATTAGGAAAAAAACCAAAAACACCAGACTATCTGAAAGGAGACTCAGGGGAAAGAAAGCCATACTAAGAACAAGAAGACTCCAGTTACAATCTTGGCTTCTGTGACTAACTAGTTGGGTGACTTTGAGCAAGTCATTTTATTTCTGTGACCTCAACTTTCTCTTCTGAGAAATGGAGGGATATATAAGGACCTATGGGAATTCAATCTGTAGTTTGAGTTCTAATGTAAATAAAATGATCCTTTAATACAGCCTGTGGTCTGCTTGAGCCCATGAAAGGATTTCTAAAATCTGGGGTTGCCACTGCACACACTCCTGTCTGTTATGTGACCCATGGCAACCAACCATCGTCAGTCTGTCTCTAGTCTACGTATCTATAACGTGAAGAAGTTTAGCCTGTTTTAATTTTGGCCCCCACCTACTGCCAGGTTGTACAGGTCTGCTTTAATAAATGATATTAGACAGTTCTTCAAGTGCATAACAACAACAACAAGGTAGTGAAAGAATTGAAGTACCCTATATCCTCGTACGCTAAATTAAAAGGCTTGATCACACTAAAATTTTTCATCTTTGAGATGAGAGGGTTAGACTGGCTCAGCTCTAAGACCTCTTCCAGCTTTAAATGCTGTTATCATCCTAGAAGATGAACTCAAAGTATCTCGTTAATTCTCATACTATTAAGAATTACAAAGTGTGCCCAGGACATATATGAACACAATTACAAAAGACTTTTCACACAAATAAAGTCAGATCTAACTCATTGGAAAAACATCAGCTGCTCAAGGCTGGGTTGAGCTAACATAATAAAAATGACAATTTTACCTAAATTAAATTGCATATTTAGTGCTATACCAATCAATTTACCAAAAAAATTACTTTATAGAACTAGAAAAAATAGTAACAAAATTCATTTGGAAGAACAAAAGGTCCAGAATATCAAGGGAATTAATGAAAAGAAATGCTAGGGAAGGTGGCCTAGCCATACCAGATTTTAATCTGTATTATAAAGCAGCTGTCATCAAAACTACTTGGTACTGGCTGAGGAAGAGAATAGTGGAACAATGGAATGGATTGGGTACAAAAGACTCAGTAGTCAACTACTATAATAATATACTGTTTGATAAACCCAAAGACTCCAGTTTTTGGGATAAGAACTCACTATTTGACAAAAACTGCTGGGAAAACTAGAATATAGTATGGGAGAGACTAGGCATAGACCAATATTTAACACCATATACCAAAATCAAGTCTAAATGGGTGCATGATCAAGGTATAAAGGCTGATACTGTAAGCAATCTGAGAGAGCAAGGAATAGCTTACTTATCAGATTTATGGAGAAGGGCAGATTTTATGACTAAACAATAGTTAGAGAGCACTAGAAAACGCAAAATGGATCATTTTGATTACATTAAATTGAAAAGTTTCTGTACAAATAAAGCCAATGTAACCAAGATTAAGAGGGAAGTGGGAAATTGAGAAAGAATTTTTACAACCAGTGTCTCTGATAAAGGCCTCATTTCTAAAATATGCAGAGAATTGAGTCAAATCTTTAAGAATACAAATCATTCCCTAATTGATAAATGGTCAAAGGATATTAACAGGAAGTTTTCAGAGGAAGAAATTAAAAATATCTATAAGCATATGAAAAAATGCTCTAAATCACTTGATTTGAGAAGTGCAAATCAAAACAACTCTGAGGTACCACACCTCACAGGTCAGATTGGCTAAGATAACAAAACAGGAAAATGATAAATGCTGGAGAGAATGTGGAAAAATTGCATTGTTGGTGGAGTTGTGAACTGATTCAACCATTCTGGAGAGCAATCTGGAACTCTGCCCAAAGGGCTATAAATAATTGCATACCCTTTGACCCAGCAATACCACTTCTAGTGTTGTATCCCAAACAGATCATACAAGTGGAAAGAGGCCCATATGTACAAAAATATTTACAGCAGCTCTTTTTATGGTGGCAAAGAATTGGAAATTGAGAGGATGCCCATCAATTGGGGAATGGCTGAACAAGTTGTGGTATATGAATGTAATGGAATGCTATTGTGGTGTAAGAAATGAGGAGCAGATGGACTTCATAATAACCTGGAGAGACTTATATAAACTGATGATGAGTACAAAGAGCAGACCCAGGAGAAATTTATACCCAATTAGAGACACAACGTATGTGTGATGACTAATTTTGATAGACTGGGCTCCTCTCAGCAATGCAGTTATAAGCCAACTCCAAAAGACTCATGATGGAAAGAGATGTCCACATCCAGAGAAAGAACTACAGAGTTTGAATGCAGATTGAAGCAAACTGCCTGCTCTCTTTCATTTTCTTGTTTTGTTTTGTTTCCTCTATCCCATTGTTCATTCCATCTGTCATGGTCAAAATCCTTCTTCACAACTTGACTAATGTTTAATGTGAAGGTATTTGTAGATCCTATATTTGATTGCATGCTGCCATGGGGGAAGGGGGAAAGGAGAGAGAAGGGGAGAAAATTTGAAATTCAAGGGATCGTGAAACTGAATATTGTAAACTAAAAGTAAATAAATAAATTAATAATAACAAAAAAATAATTACAAAGTGTGATTCATGATCACTCCAAGGAGTTGTTCAGCCTAACTATCTATATGGGGGTAAAATGCTCATTGTTCAGACAATGACGTGAAGTTGGATGAACAATTCATGAAACTTATCTCTCGGCATTTATATGTTGCACTGACAATGCTAATAGATAATTCATTAGCCCAGAAATAGAATAAAAATAAAATAGGCTGGAAAAAGAAAATAATTACAGATTCTTGAGAGCTGTGAGGGAACTTGGAGGCCCTTCGTCCAATTGGGAACTAAAAAATAATTCCCTCTATAAATATCCCCAGCAAGATGTCTTTCCAAACTCAGCTCAGCCCAAACTACATGCTGAAGTCTGGATCAATGACCTTCTCACATTGGCAATGTCTCTACCTCTATGACTTTCTCCTCTGATTGGTGAGTTGGTTGCCAGAAACTCCATTTGAGGAAGTATCTACATCAGTCACCCTCACTCCAAAGCTAGTTCAGCCCATGACTTCTTCACACTATTTCTTGACCTCAGTTCCTGCTCTGAGAGCTATTCTGACCCATCCCCACCTGTCCATCCCTCGATTCCCTGCTTTTTAGTTCTCTTGAAGCATCTAGGTGATTCAGTGGTTAGAATACTGGGCCTGCAGTCAGGAAGATCTGAGTTCAAAACTTGCCTCTGATACTTTCTAGCTGTATGACTCTGGGCAAGATACTTAACCTCTGTTTACCTCAGTTTCCTTGACTGTAAAATGAGGATAGTAATAGCACCTACCTCTCAGGGTTGTTGTGAGGATCAAATAAACTGATATTTGTAAAATGCTTAGCACACTGCTTGGTGCAGAGTAGGCCCTTAATAAATGCTTGTTTCCTTCCTTCCCTCCCTTTTATGTGTTGTCTTCCTTTATTAGAATGTAAACTCCTCAACAGCAGGGATCCTCAGTTTTTTGTTTTTGTTTTTTGGTTTTGCTTATCTTTGTATTTCCTATGCTTCCCATGGTGTGGGGTGTGGGTAATAAATACTTTACTTATCTATCCGGTCATTTGAAAATCTTTAATGATTGTATAACTCAGTTGTAGAGATGCAGATGGTCAGAAAAATGACAAAAAGAGATGACTAAAGCACAGATTATTATCAGCTTCCCTTTGCAAATTCTATTTGGCTTTGATTGCTACTGACATAGTTTTAGACAGTCACTGGCAAAGAGAAATAAGGAACTTTAACTGTGAAAAAACCCAGACTTGAACTTCATATTGTATTTCCAGGAGCATGTCAATCGCTTGTTCCAAGTTTACTAGACACTGGACAGGACAAAATTAAGATGCTTTAAAAATCAGGAATTCAAATATATATTGACTATAGATGTGACAAGGAACTTATTATACAGAGAGATGACTTACAAATCTCTCATTTCCTGTTGATTGAGACAAATGAAAACCCTGAGAGACATAGTTTCTGGGTAATTAATGAATGATTTATTAATTAGGCTAGCTGGCAATCAATAAATTGATGGTCAGTGGTTTTTCTTGGTAACCTAAGACACCAAAGGAGACCCCTGAAATACCTCAAATCAATTCTGAAAGGGAACTCCTCCGGTAAGTGAAGATCCACCAATTGGTGGACATTTAAATGCGGAAGTAGGCTAAAAGACTTTTTCTTCAGCTGAGAATGTCATTTGATTGTGAGACTCAGATGCTTCAAGGCATTAGGAAAGGCATTCTCCATCCAGACATCTCTAGCTAATTTTCTCCTTCATGAGATGAGTTGCCCTAAACTCTAAAGGAAGGGGCTAAGGGGACCGAGTGTTCCTCCTCCAGGCAAAGGCTCACCCAGACTGGATTCTGTTTATACTCTACATACAATTAGATCTCCCAGTTGAGTCAATTAACATGTGCCTTGAGGGCTAGGAGCAGTCTTATCACTGATTTTTTAAGGAGTGGGGCCTTAGCAGAACATAGGAGAGAAAGGGGTGAATCACAAATTAATAATTAGCTACTAATAGTATAATATTAATTTCCCTTATAACATTACAGGAATTAAGAAGGATCCTCAAGATTTACCTGAAAGAATTGCTTTTTAACTTTCCCTCCCCCAACAACTTTGATTCTTTGGACAAAACCTGTGGCCTAGCGTTCCAAATTCTGGGTTTGCAAGGATCAAGTTTAGTTTTGAGGCTCACAACAAAATCATAGTTCTTTGGTTCATTTTTACTCCATTCCAGAATTTCTTTTGGAAACTTCAGAGAATGTAGATCCTGTTTAGTTCTCCGTTGTTGGGGACAGGAGGGCTCTTGTGCAAGTATTTAAGATAATAAAGGTGTATCAGGTTGAATTGGTAAATATGTAACTTCCATCTCCCCGAAACTCACAACACACTTTTAAGTTTAATCTGCATTATTAATACATTTTCTCTATCTTGTTCTTAAGTCCAGACAATTAAACAACAATAAATCAAGCCCTGATTTAGAGTGACTGCCAATTTCTGAGGGGTAAATGTTCACACAGAAAATTCAGCTTTCATGAGCTGTAACTAGTTGACTCCAATACACCCTCGGGTAAACGATAGTGTTAGGTCACTCTACAGAAATTGCAAAATAAGAAAGAAGAATGGATATAGTTCACCAACAACTGCTTTTCTGTGAGTCTTGTCTTCTGCCCTGGGTAACTTATACAGTCCTCAGGTCTGAGTATTACTCCAAAGGTTTGGGCTAGCACCATCCTACAAGAAATTAAACTTTGCAAAATAAAATAAAATAAAAAATTCCCCAACATCCTAAATGAAGTATGTGCAAATATTTAGACCGATGAGTCATCTCTAACCCTTTCAGGAGATAATGGGTGTGTTCTTAACCTTTTCAGATAATGGTATAGTTATAGTACCAAGCAAAAGTTAACCTCCCTATATAATCTTTTTCATTTATTTTTATTTTTTTGGAGGGTGAAAGGCAAGTCAGTTGGGGTTAAGTCACTTGCCCAAGGTCACACAGCCAGTAAATGTCAAGTGTTGAGGTAAAATTTGAACTCAGGGAAGGTGCTCTATTTACTGAGCCACCTAGCTGCCCCTTCCTATACAATCTTACAAGTTGATCTGGATACCTTGAGCTCTCTTCTACAAAAAGAAAAAGATGACATAAGTAACAACCCAACACATTTTTAGGATTAATATAATATACTTTTTGTATGTTTATATTAAATACCTGTTATTTCTTCTTAATTGAATGTTAGCTCCTTGAGGGCAGGGTCTGATTTTTTTCTTTCTATTCCTAGCACCTAGCATAGAGCTTACTCATAGTATGTGCTTTAATAAATGTTAACTGAATTGAATCAGTTTGTTTACCACTTTTCTTCTCTTAGAATAGAGCTGAAATATTCTTGCTCTTACTACTTTAAGGTGGTAACATAGTGACATGGGGCTGAAAGAGATCCTTTAAGTTTGTGCAATACAGATGGTGATGGAAGTCCACCCTAATCTTTTGAGTTAGGTATAGTGAGAATTGTTGTTGGTTTCAGGCATATTTGACTTTGTTTGTTTGGTTTTTTTTGGCAAAGATACTAGAACGACTTGCTATTTCCTTCTCCAGCTTATTTTACAGATGAGAAACTGAGGCAAACAGGGTTAAGTGACTTGACTTCTGAAGCCTGTGGTTCAAATTTGAGCTCAGGTCTTCCTGACTCTAGGCCCAGCACTGTATCTGCTCAGTAGTGGGAGTAAGTATGTTCATTTAGGATAAGCAACTCCATTTTTTTTAAGCTTCTATTTTGTTTTTCTGTCATAAAATAAGGAATTGAGTGATATAGACAAGCAAAGACAATGTGTGTATTCCTGAATTTGGCGTAATGGTAATAGAAATTTGAAGATCTTTCCTGCCCCTTAATAAGCCTAAACTGAACTTGAGGACCTTTCCTGATTTGAAAACATACTCTGCTCCCTAATAGGCTGCATGTACTCTTCTGGAGCCTGTGGTGGGAGGCTTGTTTTTTGGGAAGGCATAACTTTTGTTATTTTGTAGTCAAGTGGGTAACCAGGATTGTGATGTTCTCTGACCCTGAGAAGGCTTATATACACCTCTGAGGCAAGGTTTTGCTTTGGGGCTCACTTTGGGAAGAGTTGTATGATTTAGCCAGATGAGACTCTGGGCAGCTGTGGAGCCCCCCTACTTTGAAAACCCAGATGTTGGTGCTTCTCTCTCTGGTGACTAACCAGGTATGGATGTAATGGTCAGACAGCTGGAAGCCCTGTCTGCTGAACTGTGTTATTTTCTCTTGTAACTTCTGTTTGTATTCTCTGAAGTTCAGGGTGCTGACTTTTTCCCCTGAAGTAGGTAGATGATATATGTTTGATTGATTAAAGTAAAATTGTTAACCCCTTTTGAGTTGCTTTCCTTTAGAAAAGCAGATCTAAGCACTTGTGCTAGCAGCCACCCTGGGTATGCTAGGGTGCTTGCTGCTGCATTTGGTAACCAGTCAAGAATGATGTACATGTCTTCCCAATCTGGCAAACAACTACTAATAACATGTGTTTCCTTCAAATACATTGTACAACTACTAATGATGTTTGTGTTCCTCCAATTTGGTAAACAGCTACTAATGATCATGTATGTTCCTGCAGATTTAGTAAATACCTACTAATGATGTGTGTGTCTGTTCCAAACTTGGTAAACAAACCCTTTCTAATAGTGTGAATTTTGATTGATAGTTACTTTCTTTTCCCCCAGTTATATTTTTAAAAATTTATACCTTCTGTTTGTTATATCATCATAAGTTTAAGCATCCTTTCCTCTCCCTCTCCCAGAGAACCACCTGATATAACAAATAGTATTTTTTTAGAGAGGGAAAAATATCAGCACAAATTATTAATATGTTGAAAAAGTTCAAAAACATACACAATGTGTAACACTTATGGACTTCTTGTCTCAATGAATGAGTGGGGTAGGGATGTCCTCTCATACCCCTTCAATCTAAGCTTGCTTGATCTTTATAATTTTGTTTCATTTACTTCTGATTTTTTGTTGCATAGTTGCACTTCCTATTTATGTTGTCATAGTTACTGTGTATATTTTTAAAAAAATATTTATTTTTAGTTTACAATACTCAGTTCCACAAGCTTTTGAGTTTTTAAATTTTCTCCCCCTCCATCTCTACCCACCCTCCCCAAGATGGCATGCAATCTGATTCTACAATATACATTCATATTTTAACACTGGTCATATTGTAAAGAAGAATTATAACCAATGCAATGAACTATGAGAAAGAAGAAAAAAAACACAACAAAAAAGAGAGAGAGCAAATAGTATGCTTTGATCTGCATTCAGATTCCATAATTCTTTCTCTAGATGTAGATAGCATTTTCTCTCATGAGCCTTTGGAGTTGTCTTTGAACCTTGCAATCCTGAGAAGAGCCAACTCTATAAAAGTTTGTCCTCACACAATGTGGCTGTAACTGTGTACAATGTTCTCCTGGTTCTGCTCCCCTCACTCAGCATCAGTTCATGTAAGTCTTTACAGAGTTTTCTGAAGTCCACCTGCTCATCATTTCTTATAGCACAATAGTATTCCATTACATTCATATGCCGCAACTTGCTCAGCCATTCCCCAATTGATTGGCATCCCCTCAATTTCCAATTCTTTGCCACCACAAAAAGAGCTGCTATAAATAGTTTTTTACATGTGGGTCCTTTTCCTATTTGTATGATCTCTTTGGGATACAGCTCTAGAAGTGGCATTACTGGATCAAAGGATATGCACATTTTTATAGTCCTTTGGGTATAGTTCCAAATTGCTCTCCAAAATGGTTGGATCAGTTCACAACTCCACCAACAATGCATTAGTCTTCCAATTTTCCCACGTCTTCTCTAAGAGTTATCTAAGAGTTGTATATTGTTTTATTGGCTCTGCTTGCTTCTGCATTGGTTCTTATAGCTCTCTCCATACTTCTCTGTATTCATCATACACACAGTTTATTATAGCACAGTAACATTTCATTACATTCATGTACCACAATTTGTTTAGTCATCTCTCAATTCATAGGCATCTATTTATTTCTAATTCTTAGCAATCACAAATAAGTGCCACCATGAGTATTTTGATTTTTGTAGGGATTTTCTTATTATTATCACTTTCTTGGGGTATAAGCCCCATGATAGAGTCTCTAGTTCAAAGGGTATGGACATTTTAGTTACTTAAATTGTATGGTTATACTATTTTACTGCTCTACCAACAGTGTATTAGTGTGCTTATCATTCTACAACCCATCCAACATTGACTGTCACCATTTTTTTTCACTTTTGTCAATTTACTAGGTGTGAGATATCTAATCATAACAGATGGTTTTAATGACTACTGCTTTATAATACAGTTTGATCTTTAATATAATATAGTTTGAATTCTGGAAGTGCTATTCCTTCTTTTTCTCTGCTTCTTTTCATCATTTCCATTCATGTTCTAGATCTTTTGTTTTTCCAAATGATTTTTTTTTATCAGATTCTATAAAACGTTCCCTTGGTAATTTGATTGGTATAGCGCTAAAAAGCATAAATTGATTTTGGTAAATATTGTCATTTTTATCATATTGTATGGCATAGCCATGAGCACTGAATATTCCCACAGCTATTTAAGTCATTCTTTTATTTTTTTAAAGAAGCACTTTGTAATTGAATCTATATAAGTTTTTTATGTGCTTTGGTGGGTTGATCCCCAGATATGGTATACATTTTATAGTTATTTCCAATGGGATTTTCTTTCCTATTTCTTCCTGTATTTTGTTGTTATTATATAGAAATGTCCATTTTTGCTAAGTTGTATTTGTTATATTTATGATGTTATTATAATTTATTATTTGTTATTATTATATAGAAATGTTGTCAATTTATATTGTAGCCTGCAACTTTGCTGAACCTATTGTATCATATTGTATCTTTGATGATTCTTTAGGATTTTTCTAGTAGACCATTTTATCATCAGCAAATAGGGATAGTTTTATCTCCTCTTTACCTACCTTTATATCTTTAATTTCTTTCTCTGGGATCATTGTTATTGCTAGTATTTCCAGAACTATGTGAAATAATAGTGGGGAGACTGGGCATCCTTGTTTCACTCTCATTTTTATTGGAAAAGGTTCTAGTGTATCTCCATTGCATATGATGCTTGCTTTTGGTTTTAGATAGATATTTTATCTATTTTAAAGGGTGCCTTTTTGAATATACTTTGTAGTTTTTAGCATAAAAGAGGGGGTTTTTTAGGTGTTG